>OX336389.2:1270723736-1271415230 GCA_946902985.2 Meconema thalassinum | reverse complement strand
CCCCAGTTACAGCCAGCAGCAAACTGTCGAGTCGTGTTGAATTAAGACTTCTGAGAAGGGTGGTTGTGTTTGGAGTTTCCCTGGAAGTGCAACTCGGCTTTTCTTCATTTCGCCTGTGAACTTTTCGTTCCGCAAAATTCACAGTCAAGTTAATATTGGACGGAAGGGGGATTTGTGTTTCATGCACCTCGCCATTCTTAAATTATGTCTGACAAGAATTTGTTGCACATGCATCTCCATGATAATATAATTAATAGTCCAGTCAGTGATTTTAACCCATCATGCCGAGACGTAAAACGGATATTGGTCGTTGTTCATTGACAATGGAAAAAAAGCGCTTATCACGTAATGCATTCAAAACTGTTCACGGGCGAAGGCGGGTCGGGTTGCTAGTTAAATATAATTTATTCTTGTAATGCGTACTGTTGGTGATTATTGTTTTAAGCAGAATAACATCCAAGTCACTTTATTACGTGTCGTAATTTGAATGTAACTGAATACATTTTCAACTGGATTGATAAATCTTACAGGCATGTGGCAATTATGAACAATCTACCCTTCTCCAATGAGGGATATCCATAAAGCGACACATTTAGGTATGTTGTGTGTTTAACTCATTTCAAATTGAGCGTTGGGAAGATGACCCTGTTGCTAAACTTCCCTACACAGCAAAAGCGAAGGTTCAGAAATATCGAAAATATGACACTCATTGCATAGGTAAAGAAATCAGCCACATGTGTTACAGTCACAGTACTGTATGTACAGTGTTACAATGTGGTTATAGTCTTTGATTCTGATAACTACATTCATGAAGATTCAGCTTAACTTTTTAACACACCACCATAAAAATAATTACGCCTTGTGCATGGCTGTGCTCACTGTAAATTTTCTTTTGTCTATAAAACGTTCAATGCAAGAAGAAAGCCTGTTTCCAAGTGGATGGCTAGATGTTACATTGTATTACACGTCATTGTTGTTACACCTTGCTTCTTCCCCTCCTTCTTTCATCTTCTCCCTTCGTTTAGAACCTCTTGAAAGCTACTGAAATGATAAGGCGAGAACCTGCTATTGTTTTACCTTGGAAGTCGAGCCGAGGTCTAGTTTTTAGCTTTAGCATACGCTACCGGGCACTTTTATATCCTCTAAACTCTCTGCCTTCCTGCCATCACATACTCGCTTGAGCACTCACAAGGAAACGTTTTGGAAGAGATCTTCCTTCTCTCCTAGTTTACGGCACAGTGGCCAGATAAGAAGAGTTTTCTACGTCGAGGTTTGAAGTAACTGGACGTCACATCTAGCACCGTATATCAAACACGGTGTTTAAACATCCCATCTATTCAGGAAGAGCTACAGAGAGCGAGGTACCATATCAGAAATCAAATTGCAACATGTATTCCAAAGTGGCTTCACATCAGCACATACTCTCTTGACCATTGCAGAAACAGCTTTTTGGAGTAGGATTACAGGAATGTTATTCCAGTACACATGTAAAATTTCTAGGGTCATTCATGATTAATTGACATATTTGCTTTTCACTTGGTCAATACAAGTGTGCCTAATCAGATTCGGCGGGGAGTAACTAATATCTTATCACCTAAACTGAAATAAATGCTATATGAATTATTTATAAATTCACTTTTTGAGCAGGAGGCAAAGGGGGTTGTTTTTGTTTAAAAAAGGGGGAGGGGGGGAAAGGTGGTATATTCTATTTTAAAACAGTTTTTTTGTTCGCGAAAGATGGGGGTTATTTTTTGTTCAAAAATGGGTCAGGGAGTTATTAGCCTACTTTTCACATTTTGCAAAAATGAGGAAAAAGTAGACTTATGAGATCGGGCATATGTGTGTCTGTCTGTCTGTCTGTCCTTCTGTCTGTCTGTCTGGCTGTGAGTGTGTGTCCCTGTATCAACTCCTAAACGGCTGCAGCATTCGAAACAAAATTTGGTAGAAGTAAAGATCTATACCTGAATATCTCACGGCCATATTTGAAAATGATGTTAGTGCTACCAACTGCTGAAAAATCGCAATTGAAATTTGAGCTCCATGTTGGATATCTTGGAAGGTATGAATGGGAGTTATTTCAAAATTGGCACACTTATAGATAATAATATTGCAGATTAATTTCCAGGAGGCCATACATCGCAGTGTTGCCAAAATGATTATAAGCCTGCTCATAGGTCCAATATTTAAAAGCATATAACTTCTACACTATGAATTGGATTTCAACCAAATTTCGTATGTGATATGTGTGCATAAACAGATATGACTGAACGTTTTCTTAAGATCGACCAGGGCTGCCAACTGTTAATAAATGCTCTCAATTCATTTTATCCAAATATCAATATGTCAGAAAGTATGCAAGCCGACAGCCTTAAACTATGCATACGTATAGTACCTGACATTCTATATCAATTTGGAGTAACTTATATACGTCAGTGCTACCAACATGATTCTAAGCCTGCTGAGAGGTCCAACTTTAAATACATGTTACTACCATACTATCATTTGGATATCAACCAAATTTCGTGTGTGCTATGTGTACCATAACTGATATGTCTATGCCGATTCTTAAGAGTAACCAGGGCTGCCAAGTGTTAATAAATACTGTCTCTATTTTTGTTACCCTAATATCAATATATCAGAAAGTATGCAAGCCAATAGCTCGAAACTTTGCACACGTATAGTACCTGGCATTCTAGATTAATTTGGTAACTAATATACGTCAGTGCTGCCAACATGATTCTAAGCCTGCTGATTTCATTCAACATTGACACAACAATAGATCATATTATTTCAGATTATTTCAGACCAATACATGTATGTCATTGTTGCGAACATGATTTTACGCGCGCTCTTAGATCCAATGTTTAAGTGCATGTAACGTCCATGCTATTCATTGGACTTCAACCAAATTTTGTATTCTGTACCTTAAGAGATGGAACTAAGAATATATTCAGTAACCAGGGCTGCCAACTGTAGTTGTCTATTAGGCTACATTATGCCAGGTATACTGTATTTCGAACTAATTAGAAATTTCGATATTACCAACTTAATTTCGTCATTATTCTAGATAGATCCAGAACCCTTGCAAAGAAGCATATGAGACTCAGATTCGGGGCGTAACAGGTCATATTCGTAAGTTGCTGTCAGGGCGCTTCATTAACTTGCAGGGTAACATATAACAAAATAACATGCAGGAAAGAGTGAAGCCAGGGTTAAAACAACTGAGTTTAATAACAAATCACCATATTTACATATAAACAATTAACAACAAAAACTCCCAACTGACTCCCGCTTAATAAAAATGCCAAAAACTTAGGCGATATCTCTGGAGAGATTAATTACCCGGACCAAGTGTCCTTAAATAAAAGATGCAAAAGTGACCATATAAGTGCGTACGCCGTTCTACATGCATCACGATGTGTACTTTGAATGCGTGATTCGTTATCATCCAGAATGACCCTTCAAACAACGAATCCGCATTTCCTAGAGCTAGACCGACACAAGGGAACACAACTACAATACTTAAATTAAACCGACACTTCCTAAATCTACTATAAACAAACACAAAATTTCCGTGTGAAATTGGACTTGAATTGCCGTAGCAACATTTACTGCCTAAAAACTTAGGACTTCTCATACAAATCAACACAGGTACATTAACACGTGACCAATAGAAAAATACTCAAATGACCGCTGTCAAAATTTACAAATACTCTCCCACTACACCACACGGGTGTGACAAACAAAATTACATGAAATCGAGTCATCAACAAAGCAATAGGCAAACAGCCAACATTTACGTTAATCACAATATTCTTATCCACACAAGGTACAACAATCCGTTACACACATGGCGAACTCCCCAATTAATTATGGCTTAAAAATTAGCCATCACAACGAACAGGTTTGCTACATGAAAGCTTACAGGGTTCAGTCGGACAAAAAGGACTGCCTATCAAAATAAGTCACAGGCAAAACGGGCGGTTTGTGGAACTCTGCATGTCTGTCAACCCACGTGTCAATAACCTCGACCTCCCAGGACATGGGGTCGAACCTCGAAGAAATGTGCCCCAAAGCACAATAATACGTGTGTGTCAGGAAAACATATGGACAAGAATCAGCAGTCTCCCAAGAGCACTCTGTCTTTCCATCTAAAAAATACAGCAGCAAAAATATATATAAGGGCGGTAGGACAACTACCCCCTCCTCACGTAGAATCAACACACACAAGACACATCAACACACACTTAATCACACGTATGGGTTGTGACAGACCCTGAAATAAAAGACACAAATAATATCCACATGCTGGCGCCATCGTTCTATGCCGTGACTAGTCACCTGAAAAGGACTCAAGAAAAATCTATCAAAATTAGAACGAAGGTGTTCTACAATTACTTTTAAGTTGGTGCACTCGGCTACCCTAACATGAATAATAACCTGTTCAGCAAAATGTTTTACAATCATTTCCTCCCATTCCTATTTCAAATATTAACGTTAATAAAGCACCATTTATCGAATGTAACGGGTTCCGCAATTGCAAGGATAAAAATCACGCACGCACGCCGCGTACATTACACATGACTCAAGAAAAAAAATCAAAATATCAACAAACACTTTGGCCACGCGCCAACGGACATTTAAACATATAGTGTCGGTACAAGAAAAACAGCTATAAAACAAGAAAGAAAAACAAGACTATTTACAAAGTTCCCCGGCCAAATCTAACTACATAATTGAAATAATCCAATTTTAGTACATCACCGCTTCTGCATGTAGGACTAAGGACATCCTCCTCAACCCATTGCCCTATGGACAATTTAGCACTCCATAGTAGTCGTCTGCGTTGATTTCTTGAAGCTCATCCCAACTTCAAACCACGTGCTGATCATCTTGGTCTCGACTCCTTGGCAGAAAAGTTCAATGTTAAATATTTGCCTATCTATAATCGCTTGCAGGCTACTCAGTTCACCCACAATTGTCCTACTGCGATTAATAGCGAAGACTGGCCCTAATTATATCGCACATACGCACTATAAAAACACACATACAATACACACAATTTATACATAAAATATACATCTCGAGTCCGCGCCACTGGCTCGTTAACAAGTTCAAAATCCTGGCTGCACTCGCAGTCGCTATCTCGTCCGGTATTTCCGTCCCGTCTTGTGGACTTCGGTTCTGGTAAGCGCTAATTAGGGTGATACGATACTTCCCCCTTAAAGTTGAACTCGTCGTCTTTAAAAGAATGTTACAGTTTATCACGCGCTGGCGTGAAATATTTAGATCACACAACTTAGTTGATTTTAGAACAAAATGTATAATAGCTTTTAAAATTCGATACTGCAAACGCTGCGACTTTAGCTTCCCAGAGCTCAGAAAATAAATTAGCTTCACTGATTTTAGAGCGTAAAAATCACATTTTTGAACTGGCGTGGAGTATACCTCTGAAGGCTCCACACAATAAGACTTAGATAAATTCGAGCGTCAAAATCACACTTCAAACTGGCGTGGAGTATGCCTCTGAAGGCTCCACACGTTAAGTACTTAGATTGGCGTCAGGCCAGACTATTTATGAGAAACTGACAAGGGCGGAGGAGTGGGGCAGAGTCGGATAAAAACTTCCAGAGTTTTTGTCTCACAAAGATGGGGCTAGTGTCATTCTTCTCCAAATAAATCCAACGTCTCAAATTACTCGAGCGGAGATTAATCCGTTCGGCGGTTCCTTAGATATACACTTCCGCGCGCTTTTTACTACTGACGCCGTCCCCCTCGTGGTCACGGCTTGGTCTCTTGCGATTGGCTGATTCAATCGTATGTTCGTTGAGAAGACCTCGTGATTCTTCCTTTATGTCTCCAATTTTGGTACAGTAGTTGCACAATTTGGCCTTGAACTCGACTAATTCTGGCCGTCCCCCAGGAATAGCTACCAACTCAGCTTCTGTTGCAATCATTACGAAATGCTGGCCTCCCTAATATCCAAGTCGACTTCCTTATGTGCTGCCTGGGCCGTAGTAATAATAATAATAAATATGAATACTTATTTATCGAAGATCAATAAGGGTTCATTTATCCTCAGCAAGGTTTTGAAATTCGAAACAATTTATTGGTTTGGATTTCAAAAACAAAATCCACTGTAGTAACAACACATCTCTTTAAATCTCACTCAGTTGCTCGAGTGTATGCCCCTCTGACTCAATTAGTGTGCTCCCTTCTCGCTGGAATGTCATTCATATTTTCTCTAGGTCTCCCCCTTCTCCTCACGTAGTTGCCACTCCCGTCGTCTCAGCTGCTCGTTGTTTACAAACAAAGTGCGTACTCATGCGCTCCCCGTGGATTTGAGTGTTTGCTTTCAAAAAAATATAAATTTTTGGCAATACAGATTCTGCACATATCATCTTTCCTAATCATCAAATGGTTCCCTTCTGTAGTACGGTTTCAAATTGGCGCTATTAAAAACAGATTTTGCACCAGTGCTCACTTCTTCTAATCTGTAGGCATTGTTACCCAGATTCTTAATTACCCGGAACGGGCCAATGAATTTCGGACAGAACTTGGCGAAGACTTTGTTCTTAGGGTCGGAGATTGGTGGTCTACGAACCAGCACTAATTCTTGTTCTTGTAACTCTCGGTGAAACTTCTTTCCTTGGTACCGTCTCAGCCTTCGGTCCGCTTGGTTCCTCATGTGCTCTCTCGTTCGCTGGATTCGCAAATCATGCGCTAATAATGGATCCCTTGGGCAAGGAATGAACTTGTCCCAAGTTCTTTCCGGCAATCTGTTGTGGTGTACAATCAGTGGGACTTGACCCGTCGACTCGTGCTTAGTAGTGTTCATGCACATCTCAATTTCCCCTACTTTGTCTACCCATTTATTGTGTTCGTTAGGAATCATTACTCTGTAGTATTTAGCGACACAGCGAATTGTTCTTTCGCTCGGATTTCCACAAGGATGACGAATACTTGAAAATATGTGTTTTATTCCTAGGCTCTCCAAACCTTGCCTAAAAACATTGCTTGTGAAATAGGTACCGTGATCTGATAGAATGGATTCCGGCTTCCCAAGCATCGGAATGACTTTGTTCTTAATTCGACTAAGGACTTGTCTTGATGTCGTCTTCTGAATAGGACATAGCACGACCATCTTCGAAAATACATCGACACATACCAAGAGGTGTCGGCATCCACGCTTTCCTTTTACTAAAGGACCAAAGCAATCAATCGCGAGCATCTCGCATGGTTTCTGCGGTAATAGTGGTCTTGGAGGTTGTTTCAGAATAAAGTTGTTCGGCTTTGTGCGCTGACAAGCGTCACATGTTCTAATTACTTCAACAATGGTGAATCTCATCTTGGGCCAAGTAAAGGTCTCCCCTATCGTAGCTTCAGTCTTATCCGTGCCGATATGTGCTAGGCTCTCGTGAACATGCCAAGTTAATCCCCTCTGTAGTGATGCTGGAACTAAGATCCGCAGTTTAGTATGATGCTCATCCACGTACTTATGTAACAAGTTATTCAAGTAGTGAAATCTCGCTTGTTTAGCACTGGCTTCCCGGTACTCCGGTGAATTTGGTTGTAACTCCTTCCTATAGAATTTTATCATCATCATCATCCATGGGTCAGCTTCTTGCTCCTTCCGAATATCCTTCAATCTTGCCAAAAACTCACGAGCCTTAGGTGTCAAGGTAATATTGTGAACTTCCGCTGTTACTTCGTTTCCGTCCTCAGGGTTTCTACTCAAGGCATCTGGTATGACGTTCAATTTCCCAGGACAATGTTCTATTGTGATGTCAAACTGCTGTATGTAGATGGACCAGCGCGTAACTCTCTCACTTGCTATTGTTGTCTTAAATAAAAATGTCAGTGCATGGTGGTCGGTTCTAACAATGATGGAATAACCATAGATCATCTTGCGCCACTGTTGGAGAGAATATAGAATTGCTAGTAGCTCAAGTTCCGTAACTGTGTAGTTCCTCTCATGTTTCCGTAATTTACGACTCGTAAATGCCAAATAGGATTTCTTCTTGGGTTCTTCAGCGTCCTCTTGGTACAGCATAGCACCAATCCCAATTAACGAAGCATCTGCTTGAATGATAAATTGTTTCTCAAAATCCGGATATCCAAGTTTCACACAGTTTTCCAATAAATCCTTCGTTGCTTTAAAAGACCTGTCGCACTCCTCGTTTCACGACCATCGATTCGCTTTCTTCAACATCTCCTGCATAGGCGCTACTGTCTCTGTGTAACCAGGGCAATTTTCTTTGAAGAAACCTGTCACTCCCAAAAATGCTCTAACATGTTTGACTTTGGTAGGTGTGGGAAATTTCTTAATGGCATCAATCTTGGCTGGATTAGGCCGCACGCCCTCGACATCAATTATATGTCCCAGATATAAAATTTCGCTCTGGCAAAAATGTGACTTTTTTAAGTTGATCTTGAAGTTCATGGTTCTCAGTAAACTCTCTGCCCCCCTCTCCTTGATGGTTGTCTGGGCTCTGTCTGTTCGCCATGGCATGCCCCCACTTCTCCTTCTCCGCTTCTTCATTACTTAATTGATCCAAGTATTTACGGGATTCAATATATCGTTCGTCCCAGTTATTCCTATAATCCCCTCTGTTTTCTTGGCGATAGTCCCTGCCGTTACTCCATCTACCATCTCCATTTCTTTGGTAAGGTCTACCTTGTCTCTGGTTTCCCCTCCAATTCGTGTATTCCCGCTGGTACGTCCACTGATTATTTTGATTTTGGTTATTCTGATGATATCTCCCGCGGTTATTCTGATAATTCTGATTGTTGTTATGGAACTGGTTTCGGCCGTCAAAATCTTGTCTTCTTGGCGTGAACTGTGTCCCTGTGGACTGTGTCTTACTTTGGTTCCCCTGGCCGTGGTTATTTTGGAGTCCCTGAACTACCTCTGCCGTGTT
This sequence comes from Meconema thalassinum, assembly GCA_946902985.2. Lineage (NCBI taxonomy): Eukaryota > Metazoa > Arthropoda > Insecta > Orthoptera > Tettigoniidae > Meconema > Meconema thalassinum. The sequence continues at coordinate 1,271,406,309 of OX336389.2, read as the reverse complement.
GACACATTCCAAATTCCTTCTTCCTGTCTGTGGGCTTACCATACTCGTCTCATCTAAGTGTCTGAGTAATTCTTCGGCTTGGACTGCGGTCTGAATATTTCCTGCGACTAATAATTGTTGGATATGCATTGGGAGTTGTTTTCCGATGGTTAGAACCATATTCGGCTCGCTAGGCGGGTCATCAAAATCCCTGAATTTTACCAATTGCTGACTGAAGAATTCTGAAAAACGGGTTGGATGTGTACTGTGGTATTTGCGCGTGTACAGGTCCATTCTTAACCCCTGTTGTAACGAAGGACTCCAAAACTTCTTCAAAAACGCCTCGCGGAATTGAGTCATGTCTGTAAACGTGTACTTGAAACTTAAAAACCAGGTCAGGCTAGGTCCTTCTAAAAAATTTTCCACCAGTCTTAATTGTTTCTCCGGGCCGATGTGTTGGTCATTAAAGTAGTCAGTTAATTGCCGTAGAAATGCTTTGGGAGTGGTTCCTGAATGTTCTTTAAACTTATCGGGCTTAAAATCATTACCCCGAATGACTTGGATGACTTGGGCTGGTGCCAAGTTCGGTTGCGGAGTTGAAGTCTCCCCCCTGTACTGCTGGAATGCATTAGTCGTTAGTCTGGGACTTTGACCCCGACTCGTGTCCTCAGCCAACTTCGAACCTGCCGGACTTCCAATACTTGTTTGCTTTTCCGGAATATTTTCGTTTGAAAATAATGTCGCATTCTCTAACGATCTAATCTCGTTTTTTATGATTAATTCTGAATGTTCCTGTAATTTCGACTTCATATTTTCCTCCAGTGCCTGCATTCGCTTTAAAACTGCCAGCCTGTCTTCCTTATTCGCATGAGCCTGCTGGTCCCAATCTCGCCGGATCCTACTTTTTAAGCTATTTATTTTCTCCTCGTTCCTCTCCTGATTTTTCTCTAGCTCTTCACGTATCCGTTCCTGCGTTTTCACTAGTTGTTCTTCCAAATTATCCTGAGTTTTGACGAGCTGCTCCCCTACTTCTTGTCTTATGACCTCTTGTGTGTTTATTAGCTGGCCTTCCATCTCTTTTCTTATGATCTCTTGTGTTCTGCCTAATTGCTCCTCTAAATTTTCCCGCAAGTGTATCCGCTCGGTTTCAGCCTTAACTTCGACTTTATCTATTTCCTTTATTAACTCCAGCACGTTGTTATCTACCGAATTAATTTGCTGCTGTAGTTTCTCTTGGGTTTTCTTCACTCCCGCGGTGTTACTGACACATGCTGCCTCTATCTGCTTGAGTTTATCTGCCACCATCTCGTCAAATTGTACTAATTTGTTATCAAATTTCGCCTCCAATTTCTTCATTTCGCCTAACTGTTTGATGTTGTTTTCCGCAACCTCGCCTGCCAGTTTCTCTACTTTTTGAACGCTCTGATTAATGTCATTTGTGATTTTTTCTAACTGTTCGGTTTGTGTTACCGCCTGTTGTGACAATTTGTGGTTTAGTTCATTGAATTGTTTGTCAGTGTCTAATTTCTGGACTTCTAACTGGACCGAAATGTTACCGCTCATATCAAGTAATTGTTTTTCACTATGCTCACGCTGAGCTTCTAATTGTTCTTTTAATTGTTCTTCCGTCTTTACGGACATCTGCCCTAATTGTTCTTCCGTTTTCGCGGACATTTGGATCGACATCTGTTCTAACAATGCCTTTATCTCATCAACACTCGCCATATCACACACAAAGTATATTCAGAGAAAAACAGGGTTATGGGCTAAGGTTTCAGCCCTATACGCACATACATGTCACACATTTAAATATTACTGGCTCTAATTTAATGAAAATTTCAGTAACAAAATTTACTGAATACAATGACATTTATTCCCAAACAACAAAATAACCCCGAGTGATCTGCTTTTAAATTCCTAACCAACAGAATTTACGAAACACCAATTAACCGAAGTCAATTAAATGTCAAATATAAGGCAACATCTTCCTGCTTTGACTGAGTTCATTAATAATGCAAATTTCTAATTTTAATGTGGGCGCCAGAACAAGTTTATAACAAATACCAAATCAAATTCTAACCTTGTTCAATATTTCTAACTTTAGGAACTCAGTGATTTTACTAATGCACATGGCGGTACAACATCGCCTCCATTTACTGAATTTACATGTCCGCTTGACCTGGCATCATTTCTCAACGAAATAAATATGAGATCAGCGAAGCAACAACAACAACAATCCCCACTTGGGCAGCCATTTTTGTTTTATGAACCCTTGCAAAGAAGCATATGAGACTCAGATTCGGGGCGTAACAGGTCATATTCGTAAGTTGCTGTCAGGGCGCTTCATTAACTTGCAGGGTAACATATAACAAAATAACATGCAGGAAAGAGTGAAGCCAGGGTTAAAACAACTGAGTTTAATAACAAATCACCATATTTACATATAAACAATTAACAACAAAAACTCCCAACTGACTCCCGCTTAATAAAAATGCCAAAAACTTAGGCGATATCTCTGGAGAGATTAATTACCCGGACCAAGTGTCCTTAAATAAAAGATGCAAAAGTGACCATATAAGTGCGTACGCCGTTCTACATGCATCACGATGTGTACTTTGAATGCGTGATTCGTTATCATCCAGAATGACCCTTCAAACAACGAATCCGCATTTCCTAGAGCTAGACCGACACAAGGGAACACAACTACAATACTTAAATTAAACCGACACTTCCTAAATCTACTATAAACAAACACAAAATTTCCGTGTGAAATTGGACTTGAATTGCCGTAGCAACATTTACTGCCTAAAACTTAGGACTTCTCATACAAATCAACACAGGTACATTAACACGTGACCAATAGAAAAATACTCAAATGACCGCTGCCAAAATTTACAAATACTCTCCCACTACACCACACGGGTGTGACAAACAAAATTACATGAAATCGAGTCATCAACAAAGCAATAGGCAAACAGCCAACATTTACGTTAATCACAATATTCTTATCCATACAAGGTACAACAATCCGTTACACACATGGCGAACTCCCCAATTAATTATGGCTTAAAAATTAGCCATCACAACGAACAGGTTTGCTACATGAAAGCTTACAGGGTTCAGTCGGACAAAAAGGACTGCCTATCAAAATAAGTCACAGGCAAAACGGGCGGTTTGTGGAACTCTGCATGTCTGTCAACCCACGTGTCAATAACCTCGACCTCCCAGGACATGGGGTCGAACCTCGAAGAAATGTGCCCCAAAGCACAATAATACGTGTGTGTCAGGAAAACATATGGACAAGAATCAGCAGTCTCCCAAGAGCACTCTGTCTTTCCATCTAAAAAATACAGCAGCAAAAATATATATAAGGGCGGTAGGACAACTACCCCCTCCTCACGTAGAATCAACACACACAAGACACATCAACACACACTTAATCACACGTATGGGTTGTGACAGACCCTGAAATAAAAGACACAAATAATATCCACATGCTGGCGCCATCGTTCTATGCCGTGACTAGTCACCTGAAAAGGACTCAAGAAAAATCTATCAAAATTAGAACGAAGGTGTTCTACAATTACTTTTAAGTTGGTGCACTCGGCTACCCTAACATGAATAATAACCTGTTCAGCAAAATGTTTTACAATCATTTCCTCCCATTCCTATTTCAAATATTAACGTTAATAAAGCACCATTTATCGAATGTAACGGGTTCCGCAATTGCAAGGATAAAAATCACGCACGCACGCCGCGTACATTACACATGACTCAAGAAAAAAATCAAAATATCAACAAACACTTTGGCCACGCGCCAACGGACATTTAAACATATAGTGTCGGTACAAGAAAAACAGCTATAAAACAAGAAAGAAAAACAAGACTATTTACAAAGTTCCCCGGCCAAATCTAACTACATAATTGAAATAATCCAATTTTAGTACATCACCGCTTCTGCATGTAGGACTAAGGACATCCTCCTCAACCCATTGCCCTATGGACAATTTAGCACTCCATAGTAGTCGTCTGCGTTGATTTCTTGAAGCTCATCCCAACTTCAAACCACGTGCTGATCATCTTGGTCTCGACTCCTTGGCAGAAAAGTTCAATGTTAAATATTTGCCTATCTATAATCGCTTGCAGGCTACTCAGTTCACCCACAATTGTCCTACTGCGATTAATAGCTAAGACTGGCCCTAATTATATCGCACATACGCACTATAAAAACACACATACAATACACACAATTTATACATAAAATATACATCTCGAGTCCGCGCCACTGGCTCGTTAACAAGTTCAAAATCCTGGCTGCACTCGCAGTCGCTATCTCGTCCGGTATTTCCGTCCCGTCTTGTGGACTTCGGTTCTGGTAAGCGCTAATTAGGGTGATACGATACTTCCCCCTTAAAGTTGAACTCGTCGTCTTTAAAAGAATGTTACAGTTTATCACGCGCTGGCGTGAAATATTTAGATCACACAACTTAGTTGATTTTAGAACAAAATGTATAATAGCTTTTAAAATTCGATACTGCAAACGCTGCGACTTTAGCTTCCCAGAGCTCAGAAAATAAATTAGCTTCACTGATTTTAGAGCGTAAAAATCACATTTTTGAACTGGCGTGGAGTATACCTCTGAAGGCTCCACACAATAAGACTTAGATAAATTCGAGCGTCAAAATCACACTTCAAACTGGCGTGGAGTATGCCTCTGAAGGCTCCACACGTTAAGTACTTAGATTGGCGTCAGGCCAGACTATTTATGAGAAACTGACAAGGGCGGAGGAGTGGGGCAGAGTCGGATAAAAACTTCCAGAGTTTTTGTCTCACAAAGATGGGGCTAGTGTCATTCTTCTCCAAATAAATCCAACGTCTCAAATTACTCGAGCGGAGATTAATCCGTTCGGCGGTTCCTTAGATATACACTTCCGCGCGCTTTTTACTACTGACGCCGTCCCCCTCGTGGTCACGGCTTGGTCTCTTGCGATTGGCTGATTCAATCGTATGTTCGTTGAGAAGACCTCGTGATTCTTCCTTTATGTCTCCAATTTTGGTACAGTAGTTGCACAATTTGGCCTTGAACTCGACTAATTCTGGCCGTCCCCCAGGAATAGCTACCAACTCAGCTTCTGTTGCAATAATTACGAAATGCTGGCCTCCCTAATATCCAAGTCGACTTCCTTATGTGCTGCCTGGGCCGTAGTAATAATAATAATAAATATGAATACTTATTTATCGAAGATCAATAAGGGTTCAATCCATATAGATTAATCATTTGCATGAATCTTAAATTTTAAGAAAAGTAGGCTATTTAGTTCGTCACGGAACTTCTTGTTTTTGTTTTGTGATTTTGTTCAGAAATTGGATCTAATAGACTAGTTTGTCAAAATTGGGGGAGAATTTATGTTCAATAAATGAGAGAGGGTAATTTTCTATTTCAAAAGGGGGTGGTTACATTTTGTTCAAAAATGTGGGTGTTATTTTATGTTTGAAAAGGGGGTGATAGTTTTTGTTTAAAACGGGAGAGGGGTTCCTTTCACAAAGGCGGGATTATTTTTTGTTAAAATAGGGTGAAGTTATTTTTTGTTGTTAAAAAAGTGGGATTAATTTTTGTTAAAATAGGGTGAAGTTCCGGTTAACGTTTTGTTCATAATGTAATGTGTATTGTACAAAAAGTGTGTTAATTAAGTATATTAATAATTCAAGTATTATTTCTTTCAATTACGGTGATAAAAATTGTATTCCCCGCCAAATCAAATTGAGTACAATCTTTTTGACCGACATAAAAGCAATTATCTTAATGGATAACTTATGTAACAATGTAAAATGGCTTCCAATAGGTCAACATTCTTAATTACTTGCTTTATTTCGCTACCTTCTCTGATTTGTTGATGTTGACTCAGGTAGGGCCTTTGGGGACATCGTGTTCATGTAATGTAGCCCCATATATTTGGGTGTGTGTTGAATCCATGTGATAACCTGTGTAATTGTGATGGATGTATTACAGTGTTTATTAGATATTGTGGCGAGGTTTGGGATAGGAGCCGTGGCCTTAAATTCGGTACCATCCAGTAGTGTAAGTTGGAAGCCACTAATTTACAAATAACACAGGTTATCACGAATAACCTGTCCTTGAAATAAGCAACAACAACCTTTCTACCATTCACAACAACCACAGGTAGTAACTTAACTCAAATAAATTCACATCCATTGAAGATGTCCGTATACCGTTTTCGCTTGTAAACATAGTGGAAATGGTCTTATAAAAATGTTTGCAGCATAATCCCATGGCATTATTAGTCACCAAGATAATGATACCAACTTATATAGGATTATCCTAATTTTACCGATCATCGTAGCTTTTCTTATACAAACAAGTACAGATGTGTAAATATTTTGAACGTCAGAGAAGTACCTTTGAAGAAAGGGCGTTTGAAAATAAGCAGTACTTCAGAGCGATCACGTTTGTTTGAATGGTGCACCTCCACAATATCAAGACTGTCTCAAAGAAACAAAGCAACTGCTAAATCCAAGCTACTTTTCTCTCCAAACCCTGCGGTGTAGCCGTGCGCGTTAAACTACACACCACGTCCGCGATGGAGAGCTGCAGCAAGTCCAGAGATCGGAGGTTCGAATCTTGGCACAGACATCGGCTATCCCGAGTTTAGTTTAAACCGAGTCTTTCCACTCGCCCTCCAGACGAATTCTGGAATAATACCTTACATGAAGTTCCGAGGTTATCCCAATTCCCAACCCTAACAATTACAGTTACGCACGTTACTACAGTCCTCACAGGAACACAGGTTATCAGACAAATTAAACACTCATCCAAGTACAGTCTGATTTTTTAAACTATTTAGAAAGCGAAATTTGTGAAAATAAGCACTTCTAAGCTGAAATATCGTTATTAAAAGAAGCAATTTGGCATCATTAACATCATTACATTTACTGTTACTGCAGAATAATATAAAGTAAGATAAGAATTCGAATTGTGATGTTATAGGAGATTTTTGAAGATTAGCTGAGTAGATACTAGATCAGGCTGTTCCAAATCCACGAGTTTGAGTATGAGTACACGCGAGTACTCAGCAGTGTTGCTCGGAGCACGGTTGGAGAGCGACTGGGGGTGATAGTCAATGCGTCACTGGACGAAGGTCATAGTACAGGCCGGACGTTTGTTTTAGACGATTGCCATTGACCTTGAAGCCTGCCGGTGAGCCTGTACACAGTCACTCTCTCACCCTATCGCTTCATATTTGTCACCACCGATCTTATGTAATGGAATTCCAGACTTGAGCACGTGGCGACACCGACTTGCAGACAGTATAGTCAACGTCGAAGTATTGTGTGACACGGAAGTACACGTTACGTATTTACGAACAGAACGTCATTATAATTGCCAATGACTGTACTTCAGTAGGAGTGTGAAACAGCGTTGTCAATCATCGGACCGCTTGGGGCAGCTGATAACAACACAGGTACTGCAGTAACTCGCCTCCAGGCTTCCATTAAGATTTTTCATTCGTCTAAAACAAACGTCCGGCCTACACAAGTCCATGCACTTCCAGCCAGTCTTGATGTATCCACCGCGAAGTGACGGCAGCCCCCCACATCAGAGCTGTAGTGCATGTTGCAGGTTTACTCACGTAAGGCGGCGAGTGCTCCGCTGCTCACGGGAGAGTTGCTCAGCTGGAATAGCCTGTACTAGATAGAATAACACATGTAAAGCTATATTTTTGACAAGTTATAAAAGTAAGAAATAGGTTGCTGAGGTACATGGTAAGGCTCCTAGGAACAGCTAAGTTGGTTACTGAAGGAAGGGTAGGTCTATATGAGATAAATTGCAGAGGAAGGCCAGGGTTAAAATATATCAAACAAATTGCCTCGAACATATCGATGCTGAACGTGTAATAAGCCGTATCTGGCAATGCACTCGTTTTCAATAGTTTCCTTGTGATTGGTCACTCCTCCCATCTGCGAGTGGATGTGCCGTCCTCAGAACAATTCTCGTTAGATTTATTTTCCTGTACACAGAAAAATATTGGAAGAGAATAGCATTGTGAAATACGCGGATTTGTAAGTTTAGCGATGATAAGTAGAGATGTATACAGGGTGTCGGAAAATAAGAGGTAGAAAATCAAACCACGCATGGAGGTGGGTCTGGGGAGCAATATGAGTTAAGATACCTGTGGGCGCAAACCAACCGTTAAGCCCCTGTGAGCATTTATAATGAGGAGGAAACTCGGCAACGTCGCGCAATGAGCAGCATCGAGTGCAGCGCTACACTCTTGTGTGCTTCCAGCTGAGCATCGGACGTGTGGTTCTCGTAGCTCAGTGGGCAAGGCCCTGGCGCCGTTCAGTGGGCTCCCATCTGTTACGGTAGTGGCAGCTCTTTTTAATGACGCAATTAATTAGAAATTAAATAATTTGATCAGAAACTAGCCACTTGAAAAGCGATTTAAATAAAATTACTTCATAATAAGGACAAAATGAATACAAGACAAAGTAGAATTTATCGCGGCGAGCGAATAAACAAGGAATAAAGAGCTTATAAAATTTTAAAAATTGAAAATGAGACCCAGAATTAACCAGGTTAATGTCATGATTATTGCGCAATAAGATCTGTAATGCAAAGGAAAAAACCTCATATTGCTCCCCTTGCCCATGCCCATGCATGGTTTGATTTTCTACCTCTTATTTTCCGACAGCTGTAAATGAAACAGAGTGCTGCATCAAAGCAGATTGAGGACTGCACACTCAAATGCACACTATTCTATATGTCCGACTCCGTGGCTAATTGGTTAGCATGCTAGGCTTTGGCCGAAAGAGTCCAGGATTCGATTCCCGGCCGAACTGAGGGGATTTTAATTTCCTGTGGTTAATTTCTCTGGCTCGGGGACTGGGTGTCTGTGACGTCATCATAAGAGAACTATAGAAAATAATGTAAACAGAACGCAGTAGGCCTACAACGTTGTTTGTTTTTTTTTGAGTCGTTTACCCTCCGGGTTGGTGGAACCTACGGACTCAGCGAGGGAACTCACCACTACCGCCTCTGGGAACATCGAATCGGAAGGGATACAACTGGTGAGGTGGGATTGGCACCTCGCCCAGGTGGCCTCACCTGCAAAGCGAACAGGGGCCTCATGAGGGAAGGTAAGGGATGGTGAGGATGGATAGGCAAGGAAGAGGGAAGGAGGCGGCCGTGGCCTTGAAGAAGGTACCATCCCGGCATTTGCCCGAAGACGAAATGGGAAACCACGGAAAACCACTTCGAGGATGGCTGAGGGGGAATCGAACCCCCTCTACTCATTTGGGCCACCCGAGGCTGAGTAGACCCCGTTCCAGTCATCGTACCACTTTTCAAATTTCGTGGCAGAGCCGGGAATCGAACCCAGGACCTCCGGGGCGGCAGCTACCCACGCTGGCCGCTACGCTACGGAGGCGACTGCCTACAACGTAACAAGTAAATAAAGTAAAATAAAAAAATAAAAAAAATAATAGAAATAAAAAAGCATTTTTTCTATGAGCCCGTCATCTCCACTCATCGGGTAAAACACAATATACATTCAGTGTTTTAAATCGACCAACAGTAAGTTGTTTGAGTGACTATTTCTGTATTCTATACACGAAGTGTAACCTCCCCCCTACACTGAACTGAGGTGTGTCTCCTCCAAAAGTTGGTGGCCAGACACACCAGTGCTTGAAGACAATGGAACACCAGTCCTGAGAAGCTAGTGTACTCCTATTGGATCTGAAGCCATGACAGCCATGTCAGATGGGTGTGGAAACTCACTGATGTGCATCCAGGCTTACGAATAGGCGGGCCCAGGAGGATATCACACGTCCTTCGGCCGTAACATGTGAAGACACGCACGCATCTTCAAAAATCCTCACAATTGCACTCACTTTGTGAAAATGCTCAAGCCTCCGTGGCTTAGGCGGCAGCACGCCGGCCTCTCACCGCTGGGTCCATGGTTCAAATCCCGGTCACTCCATGTGAGATCTGTGCTGGACAAAACGGAGGCCGACAGGTTTTTTCTCCGGGTACTCCTGTTTTCCCTGTCAACATTTCATTCCAGCAACACTCTCCACTATCATTTCATTTCATCTGTCATTCATTTAATCATTGCCCCAGAGGAGTACGTCAGGCCTCGGCAGCCGGCACAGTTCATATCCTCGCCGCTAGATGGGGGCTTCATTCATTCCATTCCTGGCCCGGTCGGAGACTGGAAGCAGGCTGTGGATTTCCATTTTCATGTGACAGTGCTGCCAACTATAGGGACTAATCACCAACACCATCATGTGATTGTTGGCACAGGCTAGAGTAAAATGTGGCTTGCTACCGATGTCTCAGTCTCATTAATGGCTGTGATTATATGGAAGGTACTGAGACATCGGCGGTGCTGAGTAATGGCCTTCAGGGCACAGCTAGTGTCCGTGTGTATTGTGAAACGTTCTACTCATAGGGTCAGTGCTATTGTTCAGACTCAGTGAGGAAAGCAATAGCAAACAGTTCACTCCTCATCTTGCCTAGTACTCCTCTTTATAGTGATCCAACCAGACTCTGGGCTGTCTACCTAACTGACAGACGCCAACATTAGCAAATAGGATAGGTCATTTTGTGGCAAAATATGAGGGAAATATTATTAATTCATTGAAGGGTCTTGGGACATCTTGGTATTCAGTCCCGTGTACTTGGTTGTGAGTTGAAGTTTTCTGACACCCTGTGTTTCTGTAGTGACTGTAAGAGTGTGTTTAACTCTAATATTTAAACCCTAGATTTAGAGCAGTGTTGTTCCGGGACTTGGAACCATCCCGGCATTTGTCTGTTGTTGTTTGTTGTTTTTGATTCGCTTTTGGGCTTCGCAACATCGTGGACTGTAGCCCCGTGTACTTGTGTGAGCGGAATCTGCCTGACAACCTGCGTCATTGTGACGGCTGCAGTTTTCTTTCGTGTGGCTTCCTGAGAGGCCGAGTGCAGGTCTTTCTAGTTGACGCCCGTGGGCGACCTGCGCGTCGTAATGAGGATGAAGTGATGATGAAGACGTCACATACACCCAGTCCCCTGGCCACGGGAATCATCCCCTGGAGATTAGAATCCCTAACGCTCCAGCCGGGAATCGAACCTGGGACACTTCGGCCCAAAGCCTAGCACGCTAAATAATTAGCAGTAATGTGTGTATTAGAATTTCGAAGGAAGCAGTCATTGCCTTAAGTTAGGAACCATCCCAGCATTTACCTGGAGGAGAAGTGGAAAACCACGGAAAACTACTTTAAGCACAGATGACGTGGGAATCGAATCCGTCTTTTCTCAGTTATACCTCACGAAGGTGAGAGTGCCCCATTCGTATACTCAGACAGCAGAATTAAAATCCATAGAAGAGCAGGGAATTGAACCCAGGACCCCTGTCTGGATCCCGAGCGTCAATACCTGCCCTAACACGCAGAGACACCCAGGGACAATACACACTCAGGATGACCACAGGAGTCCCGGAGAGAGAGATATCGAGTAAATGGGGAAGAGACGGAATACCGAAAGGGAGTTTGAGGCGTGTGTGTCACTTCTTAAAAAGAACTCAAGGAGTGCTACACTTAAGCTACCTTTCACTAAATAACAAAAAAAATAGCCCTCTATACTTCTGTAGTTATGGGAACACCAGACATATATTTCTTTTCACACACTTATGAGGGACGATCAGAATATAAGAATCGTAATTCAATTTCACAGCGAAACTGTATTACAAAGTGGAAACAAACATTGCCATTGCAAAAGACGATTGGTTATTTCTCCACCACCGACATTGGTACATTTGTCGCACCGTGAAATAAATATCAAGAAACCCTCCTGGGAAAATTCAGTGGAGAGTGATTTTAGGAAGTTGTTCACGGGAAGTTGGGATGTTTCCATGACATTGAGGCGGCCTTAGTCTCTGGGATAAAGGGCTCCACTGAGATGATAGACTACTCATCAGGAAGTCATTTCCCACTCGCTCGTACCACTACAAGTATTAAAGGCTAACAACCATTCTTGCAGTCTTGTGATTAGGATTGAGCTGTTTCGGCAGTATGCCCTCAACTACTGTAGAATGCGGAAACGTAGGCCTACTCTGTTGTAAAGATACGAGGGGTGTCCAAATGAAAAGGTACGAAACGATACTGTGGATAAAATTTCTTCGTTATTCAAAAGTAATCACCACAGGCCTGTGCACAGGTGTCCCATTGCTTCACTAGCCGCAGGATTCCGTGTTCCCAGAAGTCTTGTGGTTGTGACAGGAGCCAATCCTCTACAGTGTCCTTTAGTGTGTCGTCCGATTGGAAACGTTTTCCCTTGAGATGTATTTTTTAACGGACCAAACAGATGGAAGTCGCAAGGTGACAAGTCCGGTTTGTAGGGCGGATGCTCAAGTTGCTCCCAATTGAACGTGGCCAATACACCACTTGTGACGTTAGAGACGTGTGGGCGAGCGTTATCATGGAGCAGAATCACTCCCTTCGTGAGCAGTCCAGGCAGTTTGTTCTTGATTGACTTGCGTAGACTACGGAGTGTTGCACAATACACGTCACTGTTAATGGTTCGTCTCAAGGGAGAACGTTTCCAATTGGACGACGAACTGAAGGACACCGTACAGGATTGGCTCCTGTCACAACCACAAGACTTCTGGGAACAGGGAATCCTGCGGCTAGTGAAGCAATGGGACACCTGTGCACAGGCCTGTGGTGATTACCTTTGAATAACGAATAAATTGTACCCACAGTATCGTTTCGTACCTTTCCATTTGAACACCCCTCATACATAATCTTTAATCCTTTCACTCAGTAAGATCCATCCTTGCGGAGAGTCTGAGGGATGTTGGCTTCGTGGGGCATGAAGAAGTTTCAGTGCTAGCCACGCAAGGCAGTACCAGGCGCATTGACATCATAGCCTACAAGGAGGATAAAAAGAAGGGTTATACCCATATTGGATCCAACCATGCGTTTTGAAACCCATGCCGAGCAGCCAGATAAAGTAAACAATGAGGAAGGATATTTACGAGCCTACAATCCCATTATACAAGGAAAAATACCGCCTTCAAGAAATTGAAGGTATTGGGTCATTAGTGGGGGCCCGGGGAACAATACCTCCTCTTTTGCTGCAACGTGTAGAAAATTTCGTATCTCAAATACCACCATTAATACCATAGCAGTAACAGCCCTTAAAGGATCCATCAGTATTTTGAGAAATCACCTATATTCGTAAATTAAGTGCATTTTTTGGCTGACTAGCTATTTTAATTATCTATCTTTAGGTATTTTATTCTAATTTATATGTGTCATACATTTCATAGTTCATTACTCGTATTATGTTAACCTGCTAATTTTTCTTCGTTCACCTCATTATGATTGTTAAGCTTTGTATATTAGCAGCCTTGTAAGTTGAGGAAGCATAAGAAATAAAATAAAATGAAATAAACGCTTCTCAAATTCAAAGAACTCAGATTATTATTTCTACTTGGAGATTTTAACTACACCAAATGTGGTTGTCTGAGCAGCCTGTAGACACTCCACAATTTCAGATAAGTATCAACATCAGAACTTTCAACCCATTAATAGTATATAATTTTCAAAAGAAAAATATGTATTGTCCGTTGAGCCATTATATATTTAAACACAAATTGTGCTAAATGTTCCGGCATAACTAAACAAAATGACAGTGTTTCGCCCCGGTGTGCAATTGGGCTCTTCAGTTGGTTAAAGCACACCTCACCAAGACACTGTCTAGTACACACTGGGAAGGCCATTGCCAGACGTATTTGATACATGTGTATCCACGTCACGAGCAAAGCCAGTGCACTATGGGAGTCGAAACTCCACTCCAAAGCAATTGTAACCTTACCTTGGCATTGAATATATAATTTTCAAAAGAAAAATATGTATTGTCCGTTGAGCCATTATATATTTAAACACAAATTGGGCGAAACACTGTCATTTTGTTGAGTTATGCCGGATCATTTAGCACAATTTGTGTTTAAATATATAATGGCTCAACGGACAATACATATTTTTCTTTTGAAAATTATATATTCAATGCCAAGTTAAGGTTACAATTGCTTTGGAGTGGAGTTTCGACTCCCATAGTGCACTGGCTTTGCTCGTGACGTGGATACACATGTATCAAATACGTCTTGCAATGGCCTTCCCAGTGTGTACTAGACAGTGTCTTGGTGAGGTGTGCTTTAACCAACTGAAGAGCCCAATTGCACACCGGGGCGAAACACTGTCATTTTGTTGAGTTATGCCGGAACATTTAGCACAATTTGTGTTTAAACATTAATAGTAGACAAACAATATTATTTTTATAGGTTATTGCCATCATCACAACAGAGTACACTAGAATCCCGCTCAACCGACCTTCGCTTATCCGACATTCTGAGTTATCCGACACTGGTAGACTTAATTTGAACATTTGGTGTACAGTAGGCCTGCACTAAATTCTGGGACACCTGATGTGAAGGTTGCAGCCGTGGATAAAGCACTGACGAAAATGAGGATGGTGAAGGAGAAGAACGAGGTCTTGTAGAAAAAAGGATAAGACGATGTCTCACAGAGAAGGATATGGCATTAACGTCGTCTACCTGGAGCAACAGCCGGAGACAAGTGCAACGGAGGTGTTGATTTCTCGTCGATGGCGGGATCTCGCAGCAAGAAAACGGGAATCGGCAGGCAAGCAGACATTGTTGACAATATTTTTTCTTAATGCATTTGGAGCGGTTTTCTTCAACACTAAATGAGCAAATGAATTGATAATTCAGTAAATAGAGTACCGTAAAACATGGCATTGTTTTAGTACTACAGTATAGCCTACCTATATGTTTTAGATAATTTTCAAAGTCATTCTGTATCATCCGATATTTTTGTTGATCCGACGTACTCCAGGTCCAGTTTAGGTCGGATAATCGAGATTCTACTGTACTTATAGTTCATTTCCGCACATTAGTTTACAATTCTACTGTAGAATAGGCTTACTGCCCTGCCTGTTTACGATCTCTTGTTGAAAGCTGTACAATTGAATTTGTGGCTTTTCACGGATGTCTCAGCCCCATTCATGGCTGTGATTATATGGAAGCTACTGAGGTGTGAGTGGTGCTGAGTAATGGCCTCAGGGCACAGTCAGAGCCTGTGAATGTTATGAAAGGTTCTGCTTATAGGGTTAGTACCGCTGTACTGACTCAGTGAGGAAAGCACTGACAAACTACCTCATTCCTCACCTTGTCTAGCACGCCTCATTGTAGTGCTGCCTCGGTAATGTGGGTTTCTACCACATAACCTATGGTGGTGTTTTTGAGGATCCAACCAGCCTCCAGGCTGATTACCTAACCGACAGATAGCTTAAGTGTATCGCAATGATAGTAGCTACACCTTCATAGATTTGTTTGGTCAAGGAAGGCTGATTTTATTGATGGGATAGACTTTTCTAAGTTTTGCAACAATAAATTAAATAGTTCTTTATTCGGGTGCCTAATGCTCTGATATTTATCAGTGATACGTACCACACTAAGTATTCTGGAAGGTTTTCTAGTATCTTGTTTTTGGAGGACAGATACAGTCTGTGGGTATCACTGTAGGTTTGGTAGTGTTTCGTCTTGCAGAATAATCTGATGATGTTCGCTTGACGAGCGAAACATATCATCTCTTAGTTTTCTTCTTCTTCTTCTTCTTCTTCTTCTTAAATAATCCGTAACAATACATACACTGGCGGAAAAGTATATCCCAACACCAGGAAAGGGTTGTGCTAGATTAACGAACGTTACTAGGCATGTTTACATAGGTACATCTGAAAGATGACGTTGATTCAAATTTTCCGCAAATCGCATTAGCGTGGCGCTAGTAGTGGTCCCATGACGATGCACATCAGGTTTGCTTACAATACGGGCTGTACTGTGCGAGAGCGTTAGTTACCTGTGAGATTGGACCGAGTGAGTGTGAGTGGGTCATGAATGCCTTTACTACGACGAAGAGGCCGGAATCAACAGCTCAATGCGTTTCAACAAGGCCGTGTAATAGGGCTTCGTGAAGGTGAATTTTTCTTCCGTGCTATTGTAGACTTGGCAGGAATGTCTCCACTGTGCAAGCGTGCTGACAGCAGTGGTCACGGGAAGGTACGATCGCAAGAAGACTGGGCTCCGGACGTCCCCGTGGATCCACCGAGAGGAAGGACCACCGTATTCGGCGTACGGCTTTGACGCATCAGACGTCGTCGTCAGCAGCAATTCGAGCGGCAATTGGCACCACAGTTACGCAACGAACTGTTCAAAATTGGTTACTTGAAGAACAGTTCCAGCCCTGCGGCGTGCATTTCACTTACCCCAAACCACCGCCGTCTGCGACTCCAGTGGTGTCAAGTGAATGCTCATTGGAGGAAGGAGTGGAGGTCCGTTGTGTTTTCCGATGAAAGCCGATTCTGCCTTGGTAACAGTGATGGCCGTCTGTTAGTTAGAAGGAAGAAGGTGTGCATTCAGCCTGTCTGTGACGTCGACACACAGGACCTACACCGGGCGTTCTGTTCTGGGGAGCAATTTCTTATGACAGCAGGAACACTCTCGTGGTTATCCCACACACCCTGACTGCAGATATGTACGACCGTCTAGTGATTCGACCTGTCGTACTGCCATTCATGAATGGTGTTTTGAAACAGGATAACGCATGCCCCCATGCCTTGTTGAAACCCAACGTGCTCTACAGAGTATCAACATGCTGACTTGGCCTACTCGATCCCCCGATCTGTCCCCTATGAAGCACGCATGGGACGTCATCCACAACTGGCATTAACCGTCACTGTACGACTGACCAAGTGCAACAGGCTTGAACTCCATCCCACAAGCTGACATCCGGCACCTCTACGACACAATGCATGCAAGAGTCTAGCGATAATACCAGTTATTAATGGATCAACATGGCACATTTGCAATGGCTCTTCTCGTGCGGACATTAACCTGTTGTCTTGTACATTTAATCAATTAATAATGTTACCTCGCAAATCTCCCTACTCTATATTCCTTGTTTCATGGTGTTGGGATATTTTTCCGCCAGTGTAATTAATTTATTTCATGGTAATTTTCTCATATTCCAGTGTCGTAAGTAGAATTATTTTGTGTTGACCGACTGAAAATTACAATATTAATTTTCAATAATGCAACACTGAAATTGGCGTCAAAGCATTCTTTAAGTTAACGTGATGTGATTTTCGGTCGGAGAATTTAAATGGTATCTTCTATGAAAACAATGGAAAAGAATATGAATTTATTTCATAATTATTACTAAATGTTGGTCGTGTAGTTCATATGTACTGCTGAACTTCAAGTTAAAACACGTAATAGTACATTATGCAACGAGCCTATAATGGCAATAATTAAGTCACGAGTATTTTTATAAAATGAGCGTATGCAAGTTTTATAATTTCCATACGAGAGTCTTAATTACCATTATAGGCGAGTTGCATACGACTCGACGATAATTATTATAACTATTTTATGTTCGAACATAAATATTCATAAATATCTGTCGAGATTTCGCCAGTTTTATGTAATGTACAGAGCACATGAGACGCAGAGAATGCCTTGTATTAGTCCTTGGCCTCCTCGAGTACACCACTATGACACTGGGCAACGCAGTGAAATTTAAATTAGAAGGCCTTGGAACTTCGCGCAGGTGCGAAGCTATCATTTTCTAATTGGTCAAACAACTGTTTCTTGAACTGTAACTGGTGGGAGAAACTGTTTCATAATGAAAAATAGTGTTAGAATGACCATCATTATGATACAGTTTTCTGACATATAATAGTCAGGGTCGAACATAAATGTTTGTTTCGGGTTTCATTTTTAGAGTTCCTGGTGTAATGCAAGAAAATTGAATTCTCTTCCGTAAGCCATACATCTTACATACACACAAGCAATTATCGATATCTAGAAAATGTATCCAAAACTTGTTTTAGTTAGACTGTGTAATTGGTACTTCATAAGTTTCTTCGAAAATTTCTCAGTTAAGTAGGGTATGATATATTCTTGGCATCCGCAATCTCTGTTTAAAGGAATGTTGGCGAACAGTAATGGAGGGATGCTTCCATTGTATGGCTGTGAATGCAGAAAGATTTGAGGATCAGTTCTTGGCTCGAGATTCAGTCTTTTGAGGCGCGGCCAATCTTGAATCTCAAAGTAATGGCTGGCCAAATCGATCTGATGGCTAAGGGGACAACGAAACCTCCCCATATTTCTTCTTCCCGCCTGGACGCAATGTGCTAATTCTCTCCCTTACTAATTAATTCTCATTATTGGATTCCAGTACTTTCCCTAACTTACAGCAAGTTACAGTTAGCAAGACAATTAATATGAAGAGTGTCAGTTGTTAGTGCATATTGCGTATCTGTAAATGTAATTCATGTCCTCTAGCATCCTTATGACTGATAGAGCTTCTCGGACGAGTGTAGATACACAGTACCATCGTGCAAAGGAGGCGGAGGTTTTTTAGAGTGCTCTTCCACGCGTATATTTTAAATGATTGTATTTCAATCAGTCAATAAGTTATTGTGCCCAATTAAATGGGCCAGAGAATAACATCTCGTATCTACTCACATCTAAAACCAAACCTCATGGCGCTACAGCCCATGAGGGGCCTAGGCCTACCAAGCAACCGTTGCCCAACCATTTGGCCTACATATTATGGGGTGAGGCGTGGTCAACTCGTCGGGTCCCCTCGGCCGTCAATCTTGGTCCCGGTGACCGGGGTGGTGTCTCACTGGCAGACATCTCTTCAATTGTCCTCACGAGGATGAGTGCACCGCGTTACAGCCCTCAAGTCAGTTTCCAATATCCCTGACGGAGCCGGACATTGAGCCCGAAACCTCTAAGTGCGAGGCGGGTGCGCTACCCCAATACCTTGGGGCCGGCTCTACTCACACCTGCTAACCTGAAAAACACACGTCTCCCCGTTTTTTGAGAAGTGTATAATTATAAGTGTATAAGTATATATCAATATTATAAGCGTAAGTACATAATTAGGCTAATCCACATAACTGTTCCAGGTTAGTCGGTGTAAGTAGGAATGTCTTATTCCCCGCTCAATTTCATTGGGATTATTTACGTTTTGGCCGACTGAAAAACAATCATTTTCCTAGATTATGAGGGCAACACTGAAAATTGGAATCTAAAGTTTCTCTAAGGTGTATTGGTTTTCTGTTGCCCAAGCATAGCACTGGGAACTCTCAACCAATACATTTAACTTGAAGACTACTGATTGTAACACACAAGTGTTGAACCCACAGATACATTTGGATTTGACTTCATTTCAGGAGTGTAAGTGTCCTACTTATTTAAAACTTCCACAGCTAGGTTTCATACTAGGTTATTGGGGAATCGCTTTAATTACATGTGACGAGTTATGATTAAAAAGTATACAAGCCGTTCCCTGAAGAACTAAATAGTATATTTTCATATATCCTACTTATATTAATTGCCTCTATCAACATAGAAATTTTCAGTTTGATTGCTGTAATAGATTCGTAGATGTTGAGAACCGTCTACTTAGTTCGGATGGTCACCATGTTGGATTTTTGTATATAGGCATTATAGTTTTGTACAGTACTATTACATGAAGATTATTGTGTACGTGTTTTATTCAAACTTCAATTGCATGATTAGGACACAAGAAATTAAAACGAGATTTAAAATTTCGCTCAGCCGCCATCTTGTGGTTATGAAAATAATTTAATTGAATTAGATGCCAGTGGATTAACATTTATATAAGCATATATCGTACCATGTTTCACCGCGCTCGGGTGGTTGAATTCTGAGAAACGTCCATTTGAATATTTAAATTTCGCGTCGCCGCCATGTTGGATTTGTGCTCACCAGGTTATTGAACGTCCCATAGGTGAATTTATGTAAATAGCCTCTATACACATACAAAATGTCAGTTTGATTGCTTTCATAGATTAATGGATATCGAGAACCGTCTAAATATTTCGGATGGTCGCCATGTTGGATTTTAATATGTGTAGTCCATAGAGTTATGTGTTATTAGATGACGATTATTGTGTTTGTTCATTATTCAAACGTTAATTTCAATCGCACGATTATAACACAAGAAAAAAAAACTTAATTTCAAAATTTCGTACAGCCACCATCTTGAGGTTATGTAAACAATTGAACAACATTAGTGGTCAGTGCATTGCATTTGTATCGTCGTTTGCTGTACCATGTTTCACTGCGTTCGGATGGTTGAATCAAGAGAAAAGTGTATTTAAATGTTTCAAATTTGCTTGGCCACCATGTTCGTTTTGTAGTTAATAGGTTTTTGAAACTCACATAGGTGAACGTCTAGTAGTTTCCTTTATATCCGTACAAAATATCAGTGTGATGCCAGTGCTAGTTTAGGAGATATAGAATGCCGGTGAAATATTTCGCACAGCCGCCATGTTGGATTAGTGAAACGTAATAAAATTTAAAGGGCACGGTTGGGGTCAGCCAAAATGGTACTATGGCCTTACCAAGTTTCATTGGAATCACTCCAGCCGTTTAAAAGGTATTTTGGGGGAGACACACACACGGAAGCACATACACACACACACATACACACTCACCGACAAAAGGTGAATCATAAGCCTATTTTTTCTCAAATGAAAATAGGTTAAAAAAACCTCTCGTCCCTATTTTTGGCAATCTGAGATTTGGTACACCGAGTCTTCTAATTCTAAATGACTGACTATTCATTGCAACAACTTGCTTTAGGTACATTTTCCTACGTTTTCTTGTAAAGGATAAACATACTTTAAATTCATGGTACTTATGGTGATACATTTACATGCAAATACGTATGCAGCCTATTAGTGTGAAATACCTGTATTTAAGGCCACGTTTCATCCAAGGATATACGAAGGAAAATTAACTTTATATGCACTGTATTGTACTAGGTACATACCATGGGCGCCCACAGATTTTTTTCTAGGGAGGGGGGGACAAAAGTATACATTTTCGTTTCATAACCTACCTGTCACCCCTCCCCCCAAAAATGAAAAAACATCGTTTCAATTCTTATTTGCTTCGTGAAATTCCTTATTTGACTGTTGTGAACCCATTGACTACTTTGTGGCAAGCATGGAAGGAATATTTTGTTTGAGTTTTTTCCTTATAAGTTCGCTTTCCTTCGTGATTCATCGTCATAATTTTCAGTTTTTAAAAACAGGGAAAACTAGTGGTATCGACAACAATAAAAACAAAATGCCATAGTTAATTAAAATGGTATTGTTAATCCAGTTCGCCAACTTTCTAAATAAATGGACATATTTTCAGATAATCCCAAATTACTAAGTTAAATTAAACTGTGAAAATATCCCTACATGTGAATCAGCCCAATTATTTAAATAGCACTGTTTCCAAATACGGTACGGTATCTAGTATTTAATGGCCGTTACAGCAGATCGACACGTTTTTCCTCTCCTACACAACCAATCGGAAATACTTCGTATTGCTCTTATGAGAATCATAAAACTCTTGTAGCCTACGAAGTGATAAATTCGTAGCGTGAGCCTATGGATTTAGTAAAAAATAGTTTTGGCAATAAATATATTTCGCTTGATTATTACTAACCACTAAGTAAAACAGATAAAAACCACTATATCACGTAGCCTACTTCTTACTACCGGTATTCGCATTCTCAAGTGGCGGTGCTGGCGCCTGACTGAAACAAGAGGAATAGTGATACAAACGTAAACAAACCACTGCTTTCAATGTGTAATTGAACGTTATGCTCAAGCTTTTCACTGTTTATGAAAGTAATAGACGATAAAAAGAAACTATCATATATTGTACAATTCCGTAGAGTCTTCTGAAATTAACGAGTGATATTTCGCCGCATTATTTTTTCTAAATGTAAGACATACTGTAAAATCGAATGCGTTATGTCACTCGACCGGTTTCGAAGAAATACGCAGATCGGCGTTTTACGTAGGATGATTCCTTTTACCAGGCCAGTGAGTATTCTTTTATATCTGTGACGTAAATAATATATTGTATATCCAATCTAATACAAATACTTTTGAGTTTTTTAAATTTATGTATGATAAAGCTACCCTTAAGGAGGGGAAAATTAACCTTCTTATATTCAATAACGGGCATTATTACAAATGTTGTTGCTATATTTGTGAACAGGTTTAAACTTTACCCCTTGTACTTGACTGTGACTGAAATTCCGGTGTGGTGTCAGTAGGTGAGTGTGTATAAGTAACTTAATGCTATTTCAGAGTATCGGTACCATAGTTTTGAGATGAGTGCCCCAGAACATGAAACATGATAGAAACGTGGTAGCCTATTTCCCTGAAGGTAGTGTTGAAGATATCGTACTAGAGATGGCTGCTGTCAGCATTGGCAATCAAATTTCAAATTTTTCGGTAAGCAATCCTCATCGTGGAGCTTAAATTGAGGTAATCAGCTGCACAGATGGGCTTAAGGACCGTGGTTTTGAGATGAGTGTCCGGAACATGAAACATGATACAAACGTGGTAGCCTATTTCCCTGAAGGTAGTGTTGAAAATATCGTACTAGGCATGGCAGCTGTCAGCATCGGCAATCAAATTTCGAATATATAATTAGGCAGTCCTCATCGTGGAGTTTAAATTGAGGTACTCAGCTAAACAGATACAACGATCAAATTACTACATTGTGTCCTTTCTTACAATGCGTGCCACGTATGGATTTACGTCGAATTGGTGATATTTTGGCAAAATGGCTGATTTATGGTGTTCAGGTCTTCCGGATTTTTGATAAGAGCCTGGAAAAGAAAAGCGCTACTCACGCAGCCGTTTAACTTAAAACGTACATTTTTATATCCTTCATTTATAAGTTTCCTTTTTAAACTATTTCCCAGAAATTATCAGGCTAAGGCACAGATAAGGCCTAAATTATGAAAGTTAAGATTTTTATGGTTACTAATGATCAGATATCTTTTTGAATTTGTTGAGGTACCGTACCCCTTTCACATTACTGGTTGTTACGATTATGCATCAAGACGTGCTTAATTTTTATGCTAAGAATAATATAATGTCCAACCTATCTAATACAAATACTTTTGAGTTTTTTAAATTTATTTATTCATGTCTCATAATTACATGTTACGCATCCAAAATTGCCTGCTTTGCAATAGGATTCCATTGAAATCATATACAACATTACATAAGTCTATCACCAAATTTTGTCTACATTCGATTGAGAGTGCGAATCATAGTCGCTTTGATTACGGCACAAACATTGCAGGACAATTTAACTACTGTATTATAAATTGCTTAGATTGTAGAAAATGTAACACTGCAGGTTAAGAACCTACAACTAAAATGGTAGATTGCTGTTCATTCGTAGCAATAATCGCTTTGTTCTAAAGAAGTGAGCCACTGTACTATTGCATACCTTAAAATAGAAATGTACAGCATTTCGCGGCACGAATAACGATCGCGGAAAGGCAAGCTGGCGTAAAGAATGGCGAGAGTATAATACAGTTCTTGACGCCTCTGGGCAAAAATAAAGACAACTTTGCTGACTACTTGGAATATGTAGATTTATTATTATTCTTCACCTGAGTGTGTATTTATCTAGAGTGGCATACACTATAAATATGCGTTTACGAAAATTAAAAATAAACAAAACTTAATTCAAAGAATTTACATTAAATTTTAACAGATACCGTACACAACCAATGTGTAAAACAATTATTTAAATACCGGTAACAAGTTTAGGATTTCCTCATTAGTAAACTTTCACGTTCATGTCAGATCAACAGCAAGAACACCAATATGACTAAGACGATCCTTTTTTTTGATGTACTTAAGTAATAATCAACATTGCCAAAGAATATTCTCTTGTGGAGGGTTTAAACTTTAACAACTTGACGTTTAATGACCAAGCAGGTTTTTGCAGTTTTCCAGAAATATTGCCGTCCCTAAAACCTGCCACCCTGGGCAGTTGCGAGGTTTGTCCCCCCGTAAATACGGTCCTGAATACAGTAAATTATCCAATATTGTAAGCATGACCGTACAAGACAAGTGTTCTACTAGTCAGCATAGAAAACCGTATTTTAGGGTTTAAGATCCGCTAGCGGTGTTGCAATGTCTAAAAATATCTACAGAACGTGCTTTCATATTGCCACTGCCGACGTGAGGTGGAAAAGTTTTGGCCAATCGAGATAGAGTTGGGGAAACATACTGTGCCCGTTTGACGGGATTGTCAGAGTACCCCCAACCGGAGATGGCATTCCAGACACCCCTATCCTCCAAACACACACTCTGAGTGGAGTGGATGTGTTCCTAAGGCCAGCTCCAGCACGAGACTGATAACCCGGGGTATCAGGTATAACGGGGGGAAAGTCATTGACATGCCCAAGGGGACACTCCCCAAAACATAAAGCTAGCAATAAAGAGATCCAGGCTTAGATAAAATTCGCAAACATTTATTCAATAAAATCACAAACCCCTATCCTACTTCGGAGGGTCTAAAATCGGCTAGTCCACAAAGCTAATAAAAATATAAAAATAAATAGTTCATTCCTAAACTGACGTTAACTCGGAAGTCCTTCTGACAAAAATCACACATCAGGCAAGCTTGGAATGTGGCAAGGAAATGAAATTCCTACGCACATACAATAAATTGTTAAGAATACGAATAATCACATCATCGAATTTACGGGAAAGCAA
The DNA here is from genome assembly GCA_946902985.2 of Meconema thalassinum. Taxonomy (NCBI): domain Eukaryota; kingdom Metazoa; phylum Arthropoda; class Insecta; order Orthoptera; family Tettigoniidae; genus Meconema; species Meconema thalassinum. The sequence goes on along the minus strand of OX336389.2, from coordinate 1,271,381,618 downwards.
GAATACTAATCGTTCACATGCCACAAGAATAAATTTACATCTAATGCACCAATAGAAAATAGGCCAAGTTACGGTGGTATCACTTACAACATTTACCTTTACGTTAATCAGTTAGCTAAGCCCTAATTTACGGGTGAGATGCATCCGTAACAAAGAAAATACAAAATCTAAAATAACAACCATATCCTAGCGTGATAAAAAAAACACAAATCACAATAATACACACAATAGTACAACGGAACATGAATAAACACGCATAAAATGAATACACTGTTAGTTATTAAATAATCCTGCCTACGCCAATTAGAATGCTCTTGGCATCTAATCATATAAGTGCATGTGATTAGGTTGGCAATTGCACAGTAAAACCTGCGTCTGACATTGCATTAGTCACTGGTGCCCACATGTTACGAACTATAGTGGCGTTAGAGACCTTCGTCGTCTCAAATTAGTATCAGATAGTCCTTAAAATGTCAGTTTTACCAAAGAAGATCGGCCCAATGCGTCGGTCAACAATAAAAAAAATTGGCAGAACAAGTTAAAAATTAGTTCACATTAATTTTCAACTGCTTTAGATCGTCGGTGTAAGATAATCACGTTGATGATTTAGTTGTTCTTTTAATTCGTTGTTAAATCCCTCAAACTGTAGTTTGGATTCCTAATGACCATGAAGACACATTCAGAAAACAAACACACACTTCCAAAGTGATGTCTCTAGCAATAACTCAACTGACTACCACCTCACGGGTAGCACAATAACACAGGCTGTAAAAAGCATAATACACGCGGCTCTCAAGCTCGCTGAACCTCGTTTAAATGTAACTACATCAGCAATCATCATCACCAGAAAATATCAATGAACAATGTGGGTGAACAACGTCCATCCCATCATCAGTCTCCATTAGGCACTCCAATAACACATGGTCTGGTTTTTCCTCAAACACAGGGAATAATTTCCTCTCATATGTTACAGATTCATGAAAACAACAACGAATACCTGCCGTAAGCATAGACGACTTTCAAAAGTGATGTAACAGTCCTATAATGAATTCCAGCTATCAGCTGTGACCTAAACTTATATCAGAACCTAGCATTGAAACAAAACCTTTATGGGAACAATTCGTCGTGTGTCAGAAAATAATGCAGTAATCTCGCTATAAGGGTCACTTTGAATGCTGGGTAATTTTACCTCGTAAACAGGTGGCTTGAGCTTGAGACAAGAGTTACACACTTCCACTAGATTGTCAATGTTCGAGTGTAGCAGATCCCAACACAATTAAGAAGTATGAGTGATCGTTATGTATTTGCAATATTTTTGGAAACTGGCACACTGTATTATGTAGTCTCACGTCGCCAAGAATAACTATAGAGTAGTGTCGATTTAATCAATCGACAAATAATATTTTCCAACACTACACTGAGGTAAAAGCTGAAAAAGTGCAAACTTCTAGTTATGCCATTGCTGTATGTATATATTGTATATAAACACACATACCTAAGTACATGGGGATGATATGACCTATATGTCCATGCCCCTAAAATGAAAAAAAAAAGATACTATGCACTAGTGTATTGCTGTAGATGTTCCCAAGAATTCCTGTATCGTATACAATCAACCTTAGAACTATTGAATATTAACAAAGTCAGGAAAAACTCATCGTTGGCTCCTGTTCTAATTTGTGGTTTCCTCATATACAGTGTCACTACTTGACTGATATTGTTTGCAGCATCTCACTATGACGTTAGGATATACTATCCAGTGGGTGTAAATACTGCAAAATCTGCTAGTCCGTCCCATTAGTAATAATCAACAATTGCCATGTTTGAAGTGTCGTAATATCGTCACCAATAATGGATATGACGTAGGCTATCAAACAGGTATGACCAATATGCTTACTGTATGTACTGTCTCTCTATTTGACATGAAAATACACATTTTGTTTCAAAAATGACTATGGGAAACAATCCTCATCGTGCACCGTCCTTGATGTCCCTGTATGAATTCCAAAGTGCTAACTAAGAAAAATTTATATAAGAAAATTTCAATGGTGGTTGTTAAATGGAATGTCCAGAAACTGGCTATTGAAGTAGCTGCAAGCCAAGGGTAACTTATTGTCAAAGGAATGCTGTAAAATCAAGCGATTCCAATGTGCTCTTGCAAGGTAACATTTAAACACAATTCCAACGCATATCAACACAGACATTGCAAAATTATCATATTGAGGCTAATGATACAACGTGTTTTATTCTTTCAGTGAAATATAAAATACGCTGCTATGCCGGGAACATGGGATACCCCAGCTCAGAAAGCGTAGAAAGGAGTGAAACACGTGTAGTTGAGAAAGTCCGTGGTTTAGCGGGAGAAGTCTGAAGTTACGTTTTTTAAATGTGTCTAGCAGCCTATTACTGCACTATGTCGTGCAACATAACAAAATAAAGGAATGATGTCCGGGGTGGATCCTCGTTTTCTCAAGACTGCAAACATCTTGTGGGTGGCCATCTGGAAACAACGCTAGAATGTTACGAGCGACATCAGGGAATGGGGAGGAGGCAGATACAGAAATGTGATGGGACGGATTTCTTCTCTCTCAAAGAGACCAACCTTTTCATAGCCTGCCTGCGTGACCTTCACCTGGATACCAGCTGGCTACGATTATCTTACGTGATATCTTGTTTACTTTCCACAGTTTTCTTGATGTTTATGCACAAAACAAGTACAAGAACTCTCGTTATCCGATCTCTGGGTACACATGCAGTAGTAGACTTGCAAGCGATATTGCCGAATGTGAAATGATTTTTCATCTGAACCATGCAACTTTAGTACACATTTTTAACTATTTTGGCGAATCTGGTAATCATCCCATGTATAACGGATTGATGCTTAATGCCGATAGGTGTATATTAAGATGGCCGCATATAGTTAGGGTTGCTTACAGTGAAACTGTACTATGAATAAGGAAGTATTATAAGTGAAACTATTACCTGGCTCTTATGACAGATGATATTAATGAATGCAGTATTTTTACAATTTCTGGTAGCACAGACTACAGTTGAGGGAAACATTGATTTTCATCATTGTCTCAGTCTCATTTATGGATGTGATTGTATGGAGGCTACTGAGGTATGAGTAGCACTCGGGGTACCAATAGCCGCTAGTCATAACGCCTGAGCTGTTAGTTTTTTGGCTCAGATACGAAGGCAAAGGCATACCACATCATTCCCCACCTTACCTAAAGCGCCTCATTATAGTGGTTTCATTTTTGGGGATTTTGAGGACTCGCCACCGGACTTAATACCATTACCCTTACCAGATATGTCGTTAAATTGAAGTTGTTGTTGGTGGTGTTGATTCATGTTAGGGGCTTGAGACATCTAGGTCAAGTCCGTGTAGTTGGGTGTGTGTTGAATTTGCCTCAAAACCTGTGTTTATGTAAACAACTGTAGCAGTATTAGAGACAGGGATGCGATGTGTGTCCCGGGACTTGAAATAAGGTACTAACCTGGCATTTTCATGGAGAGAGTGTGGAAAAACTGGGGAAAATCCACTGTCAGAACCAGGATTCAAACCTTCTATTTCCGGATTTACTGCAGCTGCACTCGCACCGTGTTACACGTTTGAACGAGCATGGCCACGCTGTGGGGCTGTTGCTAAATTGGTTTATAATAATATAAGAGTTCTAGGTTCAGGGCCCAATTCATGTCATATGGCGTTGGATTTCATAGTTTAATCTATTGTAAAATGGTTGACATTTGAGAACGTTTACTGTACAAGATTAATGAGCAAATTAGCGCCTTGCGAAATCCAGGAATTGGAATCCTGAGTAGTTTCTCATATTTTCAAGTTGAGTGTACGTTTCTCAAGAGCAGTGTAAATAACAATACCATTCTACAAAATTCCACATTGGCACCCAATTTATTATTTCGAATTGTGATTGTAAAAAGGTGCTTCAAATTTCTTCGAATTTCGAAACTTGTGCCATTTACTTGCGGTTTTCTTTCTTTGTTGGGGAATGAATGTTACGTTTACCGGTTACATAATTTGGGCAAAGTAATATTCCCTTCCCCATTTCTGGATGTATTTTGCTATCCTCGAATACTTTTTTCTACTCTTAACTTGTTATGAAATAATATCCATTACATTTTTAAAATCCCACCAAAATTAGGAGTGTATATTACGAAATAAAGCGAGTGCTCTTACGTCGTATCACAAGAGTGTAAGGATTTTATTAAGTTCTGGACTTCGGAAGAGTTTGGTAAATGATACTATGCTGTCTTAATCAACACAAACTGGTATGTAGGCATGCGTGTACTGTTAAATGCACTTTAACACGAATTACTTTCAAGGTTTCGATCCCGGCTTGATATACAGACATTCAAGGTGATTTAAATGCTACAACCTCGTATCTGTAGAATTACCAGCATGTGAATGATTCCCTCTAGGCCAATATTTTGGTATCTCAGCGTCCCAAAAACAACAGCAATGCAACGAAATAAATAACCATGATAAGCATACAGTATACCAAGTGTGGTATCATTTATTTATGACAGTTTAGGGAAATTGGGCACATTTGCCGTACTATCCTTATATCCTGTGGAATTTTCCATTTATTCCATGTACCTCTCAAAAGAACCATATGAACACCTGCCCGAACGACAGGGTTTTTAGGAAAATCGTGTTTGGTGATTCACCGTATGCATGTACCAATGCTTCCAAATATTATTGGATGCCAAAATGAAAGGTATACTGTGCCCCCCCCCCAGAAATTTTAAAGTTTATTTCATTTTCTAACTATTGTGGAATTATCTGAGAGAGAATCCAAAAATCGACCGTGAAAATAGTTTTTTGTGCTTTATTTACATACGAGTAGTGAAAAATATATTTCATATATGAAAACTGAAACTTTGAAATATAAAATAAAGCTATCCTAATGCCAGTCATAAAAAGATTTCGTCTGAATTACGAAACTACTAATTAATTTGAAATCAGTTAATCTCTTTAGCATGTTCTTCTTATGACATTCTTTAACCTTCTGGGTCTGTACCACAAATTTATCTTAAGTTTCTTTGAACTATTACAGCACTGTAGGCTACAGTTTGTTGATAAGTATGAATTTTGAAACTTCATATGAGTATTTATGCTTGAAATATTAATAAATCACTACGAAAGCTCAATACTGTGCTACACATCGAGTAACTACGTTTTCTAAATTATTACTACTGTATATACTGTTCATTTTTGGACCTAACATCCTTTAATTATAACACCAATATACACCATTGCGACACTAGTAAGCCAACTCCCCATGGATCCAGAGGGACTATTAAGTATAGATAACGCTTCAGACATTGGCTTTACATGGTTAAGTTGTTTGTTCCGCACCTAGTTACCTTGTACGGACACCGCTTCTGAGCTATAACGTATGTTCCTTTTATGTGTCCTCAATCCCCTTACGAAATGGGATGGTCACCGTCTGGATCTGGTGATAAGTATAGCAGCTTTGCTCACAAGAAACCAAGGATTGCCACTCCAGTCTGACAAGGAGAACTTCAATCCTGAAGATAGAAACGGCGTGTGCACAGTCTCGTGAGGACAACTGAGATTGGTGGGTTTGAACACTATTCTTGGTCACCGTAGAAAAGGTTTCCCATGATTTGCTTTATCTGCTGCTGAAAAATGTTTTGGTACTCGATTCCTTGGACGTTGCCCGAATTTCAAACACACATACCAGTAATGGTCACCGTAATAACAAAGGTTTTCGCTTATTAAACAAGTTCCACACAAACCGTTGTTTACTGGGTTGGTGATATGATATTCAAAATCTTCGAATTAATTATAAACACGAAGAAAATATGGAAGGTCAGTGTCAAACATAAAACGTCACAAAATGTTCGGTAGTGACGGTTAATAAGACCGAGGAAAACACAAGAAATTACAATTCTTCTACTTCTTCTTAGATGTGGAGAAACCCGGGCTAAATAACCCATTCAAGGTGAATCTGCAGTGTCCTGACTTTCTGAAACTAAGCAGGTAATAGAGACGCTGAACACACATCATTATCATTAGGGATAATTAGCGTGGTAAGATACTGCCAGCAAATTATACCCAATTACAGTAATTACACATACACTAACTAGTATAGGCACCACATATTTAACACACATGGTAAGTGGTCGGAAACGACGTGAGGTTTTCCGCCGAATGCTCAATGGTCTCACAATTGATGAATATCTTGAAACATACACCAAGTACTGTACCACAAATCTTGACTAATTATGGGTAATTTTACAACTCTTAGATACCTGAAAGTTCGTCAATACTGAGAAGAAGAAAGGGAATTTCATCTCAGATGGGCACCTTTGCAAAATTGTCGCTATAACTTCTGCCTAGAACTCTTAATGCTAGTTATATACTGTATTATATAGACACCGATAGTGGTAGCTATGTTCACTCGATACAAGCTAAATGCAAACTCTGTAGACGAGATGATTCGAACTCCATCGTTGTCTGTTCTCATGGTTTTCTATGGTTCCCTATTTTCAGCTCCAAGCAAATGTTGGGACGGTGCCTTTTAACGTACCATTGCCGCTTCCCTGAAGCCCCTTTCCTACTTATATTCATCTATCGTTAACTCTCGTAATGAGGTTTACGTGAGGATGGGTATCCAGCTGTAAGAACCAACCACCTCATAGGAACGAGAATCATAAGGGGTATATACCTTTTATATACAGTATACATGGAATTATGTACAGAGACCAGTCACTCACTTTTTTCGGAGATACGCAACCCAACTAACGCGTATATCATAGAACCTGATCCTTTACGGCCTTCATACAGCTATAAAATTGAGGTCATAGTAGCGAATATTGTAGAAATCATAAGGGGCAGTGTTATTTCACTGACTTCAACTTCAATGAATGCTTAAAATAATCACAGCTGTGAATTACACTGCCTTACGTTTGGACAGGATGTGTATATACGGACTACGAATAGATCCAATAGAGCCAGTTCTTCATTAATAGCTATGATGGTAAAATCACACATCTATTGTGCCCGTTAGACAAGGTCATATTGTGCCCGTTGGACAAGGTCATCGAGGGACTGTCTGTCGCAAATAGCCCTCCCGACGTCCTCACCCTTCAGACCCACACGTTGAGAGGATTGGTTATGTCCTCTAACCACCTCCGGTACGAGACCAATAACCTAAGGGTATGGGGTAAAGTGAGTGGGAAAGTCATAGACAAGCCGAGGAAGCAAACCCCAAAAAGAAATAAAATCTAAGAATGAATTATCCAGGCTTAAGTAGAATTCGTTAAAAATTTATTGAAGCAGAACAAATCCATGTACTATCTCGGAAGGTTTGAAATGCCGGCTAGTCTGCAAAGCTAATAAAATAAAAATAAATAAATGAATAATAAAAACTGTTTCCCTAAACTGACGTTAAGTTAACTTTCTATAAAGTCCTAATTACAAAAAGGAATGAAGTTCAAAATCAAAACTAAGAATGTGACACGTAATACACTCCCTAAGCAATTACAAAAATATCCGATTAAATATACGAATAGTCACAGACTGAATTTACAGCAAAGCAGGAATGTCAATCGACCAGCAGCAACTCGAGTGTAATTTACATTTACATTAATAGAAAACAGGCTATGTTATGAAGGTGTCACTCCCAACATTAAACTTTAAATTTATTTCGCTAGCTAAGTCCTATTTGAAATTAACACTAGATGATCAGCATCTGTGACGAAGAAAATTCATAGTTTTAGGAAAACACATTTAAAGTTTATAATGTGACGTGTTCCACTTGAAATCATTGTTAGAACTCACCAGGTCCATAGCTATCTTCATTCCGCACTCACGCAAAACTTATGTCGCTTCCTCGAAGCACAAAATTCAATTAATTCTCACACCCGTTTCTGCCAGTACTAAAATTGATGTGTATCCATCACACAGATCAAGCAGAATTGTGACGTCTGACGTGGCGAAAGCTAGGGCTCCAGAAGAACACTCCAGTCATTGAGCAACTAGGCCTATACATTTCCTCATAATTAGTTCCACCGCATTTTCTGCGTTGTTAAATTATAATGTAGGACTATTAAAAAAACTCAAATCAATCCAGTTCATTAGTAAAAAGTGCAGTGCATTGGCAATTTCAGTAACGGGAATTTTTTAATGGGAAAATATATTTGTGGACAGGAAAAATGAGAGATTGTCCACAGCCATAGTCAGAATTTAGATACGAGCGAGATAAAAGCTCTTACGTCTCATCCTGGCCGATTTGGTGCAACACCAACTTGAAGACAATCAAATATAGCCTATCGCCAACCATGATCCATACGGGCACACTATGCTGTAGCGCCAGCCAAGATGCCTGGTAGCTGGTTCAGTTCTCAGGCTTGTAGAATTTTTCTTCGAGTAATGCTGTTCACAGTGGATGTACTATGTTCCAACGAGTGACTATTTTGTCCTGATTTATTTTATCCAATGGTACGTAGCTGGGATGCACGACATGATTGTATGTGGCTAGGAAGCAGTGTACCTGCATAGTCAGTGTAGCAAGTGTTCGAATTGTTGACCATCTTGGTTTGTACAGATTTAAATACGACGTTGTAAATACAGCCTTGCCCTTTGCAACATGTGAGATGTTACAGCTTTGCATGCCTAGGTCATCAGTTGCCGAAGGTTTTCAGGTTCTTCAGGCTCCTGTAAATACAGAACCATCAGTAATCCCACAGGAGGAAGTCATGTGGTGTAAGATCAGGTGATATGGTCTGTCAGTGAACAGTTCCTCCCCCCAATATCCATTTATTTGGATATGTAGCATGAAGATACTGGCCACGCAAACTCGCTATATCGTGCCTCGTTGGCATCGGGAGAGGGTGTGTTCGAATCCTATCTTGGCCGTCCTGAAAATGGTTTTTGTGGTTTCCCATTTTCACCACCAAGCAAATAGCGGGACGGTTTATTTCAACAGGTAAACGGACGAATTCATTCCACGTTTTCGTCAGGATTACGAAACTACTAATTAATTTGAAATCAGTTAATCTCTTTAGTGTGTCCTTTCTGACACTTCCTCAATTTGACCAAAGTTAGCAACCTAGGCGAACGGCCTCTCCTCCATCTCCACTTTTATCAGCTCCCAGGCACCGAACTTTTGACGGTAGAGGAAGGATCTCTCACCGAGTTCGTGGGTGAAGCTTAGCTGCGAGGATGAGCGATTCAAATATGAGAGCATGAGGACAGTTCCGGAAGACTACTTATCCGTGAGATGGGCCCCGTCCTGTTGTGTGAATTGCTCTTTCCATGCTTCATTTACATACGAGTTATGAAAAATATATTTCATAATTTATGAAAACTGAAACTTTGAAATAAACAATAAAGCTATCCTCATGCCAGTCATAAAACCTGTTGCCACCAGATTCGTAATCACTCGCAAGGTGGTACGCTCTCCAGCAACTGTGAGAGCTCTTTTTGAAGAAAAGTAATTTAGCGTGCTCCCGTTAGATGGCCGTCGAAGTAATATGGTCCGATTAGATAGTCAACCCAGATCCTACACCAGTTATTAACTCCTCACTGCATGTGAAATTCGCCCTGTCTTACCCAATGAGGATTCTCCGCGCTCCAATATTGCATATTGTGCCAGTTCACGATACGATAGTTGTGATATCGCGATTTGTCTGAAACCAGGACTTTTGACATAAAAAAGCTACATTATTGGTCATACTGCGTAATCCCCATGGACGAAATATAAGTATAGCATCGAAATCACGTCCTTGGAGCTGCTGGTGTAACTGCACATTGTATGGGTGAAATGTATTGTTAAGCAGTATTCGCATGACAGATGTTGGTCTGTTGTTCAAGTGTCAGCGTACTAACATCTAATTATTCTGTACAGCGTCCAAAGCAGCCTTCTTATATGGACCAGACGTTATAGGGGCATCTCCAACAGGAGGTACCCTTCCAAGTGTCCCAGTTGACCGCAACATTTTTTAAGATTACGGAACAAATTGGTAATTGGTAATCTTCTATTTGGAAAACAATCATGATACAGGTGAAATGCGTTCTGCCTTGTTTCTCCATGAATGAGAAACATATCAACCTACTTGTCACTGGAATACATCGTGAGTGAATTAATACGTGCTGTGATGTGACCTGATAAATGTGAATAGCATTGTGTATCCAATAAAATGGGGCACAATCTGTCATTCAGAAAAACGTGTAAGGTTGGGAACGAACCACTACTCTAGCGGCACTCAGAGACACCTTTAGTTACCAGCCTTTAACCGCCTCCGCCACAAATCCAACATGCTCCTATTAGCAACGATTCAATGTACTCTTCACTGGAATACATCGTGAGTGAATGAATAAGTGTGGTGATGTGACTTGGTAGTTTTGGCCTAATATTGTATCTCCACTGAAATGGAGCACAGGCTGGGGCTTCAGAAATTATGTCTAATTCGAAGCACTATTCTACCCATTGCCCCAGAGCATGTCTGGACGGCCCTTAACCGAATTTGTATTTGATTTTACTTTTATTCGTTCCTTTTACATTTTCTGTTTATTCTATTAGGGTGTCTCATAAGTAATGCCGTTTTTCAAGTTTGGTGTTATATAAGATAGAATGGGTTTTCTTTAGTTCGCCAATGTTATTGACAGGAGGCATATATTGCAAGAATGTATCAGTTGTTGATACACAATCACAAATGGAACTTACAAAGTTAGAGGTGAGGGTCCTTCTAAAGCACTACTGGAAACAAGATTACAATGCCGCTGCCATGGCTCAACGAATACGAGAAGTACAGTGGAAGGAGAAGGTGTCGTTAGTGAGCGTGTGGCACAACGATGGTTCCAACGTTTCAATACTGGGGAAGAAAACACTGGAAGACCTAAACTATGGGATATTGAAAATACACGCAGAGTTTTGGAAGAAAATCCGCAAAGAATTACTCGTAGGCTGTAAGAAGAACTTGGTGCATCAAAAGGTACCATACATCGCCAGGTTAAGAAACTTGGAAAATCAAACAGAAGCTGCAGATCGGCACCTCATGAATTGACCCCTCAACAGGGTCAACGTTGAGTGGATATGTGTCGGTAACCCCATGGATGATGGATTTATTAGGAGAATTGTCACATGTGATAAATGGGTCTATTACCACAACGCTGGCGCCTCGAAACAGTGGCTCAGTCCACGTCAACCTGTTAAAGTCATCGTTTAAAAGGATCGGTTCGGCAAAAGAGTTGTGTCTGGTGGAATTATGAAGGAGTGATTCACTGAGAGTTTGTTCCAAACGTGCCTGCAGTCAATGCGGATATTTATTCTCAACAACTGGAGCGAGTTAATGAAATGTTGAGACTGAGATACCCATTATTGGTTAACCGAAACAGAGATCTCTTGCAGCAAGACAATGCGTGACCTCATACTTCACGAACCACCACGGAAAATTTCAGGAATTGGGAGGAGTCGAGCTGCTACCACACCCAGCATACAGACCTGATCTTGTGACTTCAGAACACCATCTTATTTTTTAATCCATAGCCCATTTCTTGCCTGGAATAAATTTCGAAAATATTCAAGCTGTGGAAGTGGGTCTCGCCGAATTCTTCGAATCAAAACCCAGACACTGGTACCGTCGTGGGATAAGAAACCTCGCTGAAAGATGGCTGAAGACCATAGTATCTGATGGTCTTTACTTTGAAGAATAGATTAATTTCCTGTCATAAAACTTATCAAATAAGATTTTCATTAAAGAAGATATAACTCATGAGACAACACCATATTTTCAGTTTGGTTTCATGAAGATGCCACTCATATCCAGTCCCAGAGGCAAGGTTATAAACTACAGGAGATTACAACCACCACGGCTTGGCTGAGCATCAAACCCTGGACCCTTCAGGCCAGAGCCGCACATGCTAGCCAATCAGCTACGGAGCTTGGCAACCGATTCAGCCGTAAATACAACATACAAAATACACGATAGACGTTTACCACTTAACGATGGCCGTTCCACCTCGAAAGTTATTATCCGTCTCAACGTTTTCCATCATGGTTCATAGAATTTATGTAACATTCTCCTATTACCGATCACGTGGCATAACCCATTAATTCGATCGTATTACGTGAACGTGTGTTCTTTCAAGCGGCAATATACCACATGTTTGTAGAATGGTCCTTAGTATTTGGCCTGGAATTATTCATAGTCGTTTGTATCTTGCTACATCCATGGCTCAATTTACATTGCTGACACACAGGCAGTGCGCAAAGCAATATCGACCATCATGAGAAGTGTAATGTTCGTTGGGTTTCATGAAACTAAATAATAAGGGGCTGGTGAACCACAATGTCTCAAGGGATGTGTTCGGAGGCAACATGGTTTGTTGTTATGATTATGGGTTTCTTAGTATTTAATCGGCCTAATATATACAAAATAGGCAAATCGTCTGTCTACCAAGCATTAATGTCAACGCTCACGGCTTGAACTGATGACATGAGAAAGGAATAGAAGAATGCTACAAGGGGGACTCCACAGAGCGACTATAACACAAACTCACTTGCAGCGAACTACTTTCATTGGAGTCCACCTCTTTGCGCAGTGGCTAGCATTCTTGGCTGTTACCACGGAGGCCCGGATTCGATTCGTGGCTCTGCCAAGAAATATAATTCTGGTATGAGAACTGGAGTGGGGTACATTCAGTCTCGTGAAGCAAAACTAAGAAGAGGCAGGATCGATTCCTACCTCAGCCATCTTTGAAGGGGATTTTCGTGGTTTCCCACTTCTATTCCAGGCAAATGCCGGGATGGTTCCTAACTTAAGGCGATGGTCGTTTCCTTCCCAATGAAAAATGAAAATCCACAGCCTGCTTCCAGTCTCCGACCGGGTCAGGAATGGAATGAATGAAGCCCCCATCTAGCGGCGAGGATATGAACTGTGCCGGCTGCCGAGGCCTGACGTACTCCTCTGGGGCAATGATCAAATGAATGACAGATGAAATGAAATGATAGTGGAGAGTGTTGCTGGAATGAAATTTTGACAGGGAAAACCGGAGTACCCGGAGAAAAACCTGTCTGCCTCCGTTTTGTCCAGCACAGATCTCACATGGAGTGACCGGGATTTGAACCACGGACCCAGCGGTGAGAGGCCGGCGTGCTGCCGCCTAAGCCACGGAGGCTTCTTCCTTCCCAATAATGATCTGAATTACAAATACGCTCACTAATACAACCATCACAATAACACAGGTTATCTAACTAATACCACACACACACAAGTACACGGGGATACATTACTACGATGTAGCAAAGCCCCTAAAGAACTTTTACGTTTAGTGTTCGAACAATGAACAGAGTAATCGACTCGATTACGGTGGCCTGGTTAAGTCCCGCGACCTTAAATATTGCATTAGTTTTCATATTGCAATAGAATTGTACTTCTAATATGAAAAATTATTTAGTAAATTCACATAATGTACATCTGGGTAAAATAAAAAAATAAACATTACAATTTTTCGAAACTTTAAGTGTCAGTGGTCGAGTATCAACAGTCTCATTTCCGGTTTAGAAGCTTAGGCCTGGCACATTTGGTTTGGGTCTGGCAGGACCGGGATATAGTCAGGAAAGGTCTAGTCAAGAGGCGTAAAACAAAGGTTTGAGAATTTTTTCGCTCACAACCAATTATTTCAATTCAGTTGTATTGAATACAGGAACTATTCAGAGAATAATAAAAATGAAATAAGAATTTTAATAATAATATTAATAATAACAATAATAATATAATAATTATAATAATAATCCATGGATAATCACCAACAACGCGCAGCAAATCAGATGTGCTGTAAAGCGATTGCACAGGATAGCCTATAATCGAAGGTGGGTCAGCAGGTTTCACACGAAAACCCTATGTAGGCTACTGTACATGGAACACCTAGGCCAAGTGAAAGAGCATGAAAGCCCAACTAGTAACGGAATATTGTACAATGTCGTAGATGTCCTCCTTTAAATACCAGGGATGTCACACTACCATCAGCCTTCGACATTTAAGCTAACAAAAAGAGTGCTACCAAATTCCAAAAGCCATAAAGACTAAGGTTGGTGTCGTTGATTCATATGAGGGGCTTGGTAAACCTTTGGTTATCAGCCCTGTGTACTAGGGTGTGTATTGAATTAGCCTGGTGACTTGTGTTTCTGTGGTGACTTTAGTAGTGTGTGTAGCTGTAACTATTAAGATTGGAGATGGGCTAGATATCCCGGGACTTGAAGTACGGTACTGTCCCAGCATTTGCCTGGAGGGAGTGTGGAAAAAGCCCGAGGAAAAATCGCACAAAGGATAGCCGCTGTCAGCGCCGGAGGATACGAACCGACGATCTTCGGACTTGATGCAGCTGCCTGCATCGTCGTGGTAAACGAGTCAACGAGCACTGCTACGCCGCGGGCCACAGACTAAGGGGGAATCACTATAGCAAACAAGTTACATCCCGGATGCGAAATAGTGACATCACAAAACAGTGGACTCGCCGCATCAAAAACCATACCAGTACCAATAGGTCACTATAAAAAAGTAGCAATTATAAAGCAAGAACAGAAAATACACAGGAAAATACACGGACAGCCGTGATAAAATGGAATATGGCTGAGGAAATATGCTGACCTCACCATCTAACAGAAAATTGCACTAATGTAAGAGACGTATAATATTCTGGGAATATATCTCCAGACTGGACAGCAACATATTCACCAAGCTATTACTAATACAATAAGGCCACATATTTTCATGACAAACTGAATGTATGAAACAGCGAAAGACTAACACGAAATAAACATAAAATAGAACATCATTAGAAATCGCGAAACCATTGGAACATTGGTATATATGCACAAATTTATGGAGAAACTCAAGAAGAAGGATATGGTCAGAAGAACGCAGGGAACAACACAGCGAATTCATGATGAGATTTGTAAGAAAAAAAGACGGAAGTCATGAAGTCACTAAGTCTTCAAGCCAATGAATATATTCCAACGTGCTCATTGAATCAAATGATTAAAATAATAATACATTTTTTATTATTTATTTTTCAATAATTATTATTATTTTTATTATTGTTAATTAATCACTGAAATCTCTTACAACAGAAATAAAAACCCAAAAAGACGAAAAAAAAAGCTACAAGTCAAGACAAAATTTAAACGAGAAAGTGCACACAATGGAACTAAATCTAGGTGTTTAACTAACGAAAGTCTAACGGCGTTCTACAGAGAGCTACTATGGAAAAACTAAAAATCAGGCCTGATAAAATAACTGGAAATTAATTTGGGTTAGAAAAGGCAAAATTCTCGCACGAAAAAACGACAAATCTGGTATATTGAGGATCTCTCGTGAGGAAGACATAAAAAAATCAGGTAAGCTCCTCTCAATTAAGATTGTACTCATTGAATTATTATCTTAATATGATATTATGAACCCTCGGAATGGCAATATTAATGATTCTGGAATACAAAAGGAACTCACATTTCTCAATATACCCGATTTCATCGAAAATGACAATAGAGTAGAAATAATGCTGAAATCAATATCATTTATCTAAATATTCAATCTATACCAAAATACTGGGATTATTTAACCATAATCTTAGGTAAAAAATTCATGATCAGAATTGTATTTGCCTAACAGAAATTTACATACGTTATTCTAATAATTACCTATTTACTTTGGATAATTTTAATGTTGTATTTTGTAATAAAACTAATTGTAATGGAGGAGGCATAGCCATATATGTAAGGAACAACATTGCTATTAGAACACACAAATCATAAATTTCCAATACTCGTGAATTAATGGTAATAGAAGTACCGTACTCCACATGAACAAGAAAATTGGATTAACATGCATTCACAGACCACCTACCACTAACATAAGTAACTTTCCTGAAGAACTGGAAACACATATAACTCAACACACCAATAATTTCAGCGAATACGCTATTTTAAGAGATATCAACATTGATACTTTATCAAATGACATCATTTTAACAGCTATCAAATATACACATATTATGACAACATATGTTTTCCTACCACTTATCACTAAATGAACTCGTTACGATCCAAATTTATTCTCGAGAACATGCATTGATCACATACACTATCGCAGCAGAGTAGATGAATATAATACTGCCGCCATACAATCAGACATCTCTGACCATTACATAACATATGCAGGTATTTGGAGATACAATGATAAAACACAATCACAAGATAATGAATCGTTCATTACGGTAATGATCGATACTCTAATACACACAAGCCTCAAAAACGCAGACTGGACAGGTTGCCTGGAATAAAAAAAATCCTAATGACGCATAACCAATATTCTAACCAAATTTAAAGAACCCTACCAGAAAACATCTTACATAACCACGCGTAAACACAAAACGGTACAATGTAAGGAAAGAGACAGACTTTACAAAACAATGCTCAGAAAGTAGGATAACATTGCAATAAATAATGAATACAGAGCATTCAGAAACAAATTAAATAGCTTATAAACAAAACATCAATATTATAAAAATAAGATAGGCCTAAATAATTGCAAAAATGATAATAAAGGAATGTGGAAAGTCATTAAGGCTATAACAGGGCAGAAAACCCAAACTGCCAATAGGCTAACGTTATAATCAAACATTTAAGAATATATTATACTAATGAAGGGATAGTCAATAAAATTCAACAGTACTTTTAGTGAAAATATAAACTGTCTAAAACACATTAATGAATTATTTTGCGTTACTTGAAACTCATGAATATGAAATAGAGAACATAATTAAGGTATTAAATACAGACAAATTGGTCGGTACAGACGATAAACGCTTGAATGATATTAAGGTAATATCTATAAATACTATACCCATCATAACACATCTCATAAGCGAGATATTCGAATCAGGCATAATACCAAATTATCTGAAATACACAATTATCAAACCAATATACAGTATAAGAATGGTGATCACTTAGACTTTGGCAACTATAGACCAATATGCATTTTATCAATCCTCCAAAAAATAATGGAGATATGCTTGGATAAGAGATTGAAAAATGTCCTAAATAAATATGATATTTTAAAGGGGCATCTATATGGTTTTAGGAAGGGAAAAAGTACTCAACTATTTCTGTCTGAATTTGCCAATATAATAACTAATGCTTTAAATAGGAACAATCATATTATGGTAATTTTCCTTAACTTTTCTTAAGCATTTGACACAATAAATCACTATAAACTACCTGCTAAATTACACGATATTGGTATAGGAGGTACGATTTACAAACTATTTGAAAGCTATCAGTGACACGTCAGAAGGAACACAGGGTATTCCTCAATGCCGTATTATCTCACCAACACTCTATAGCCTGTTCGTAAATGACATGGATTAAGCCGTTAACCATAGTAAAATATTTATTTATGCTGATGACACCACTATATTTACCATACATAAAGACTCTAAAAAGGCTTTTGATACACTTTAAGAAGACTTCAATAACATCAGAAAATGGTGTCATGACGATTATTTGTGTAGAAATACAACCAAATCTAAAATAATGCACATCAGAGTTTATCACTTTACACAAGAAATATACAAACTGACACACCACAGCATATCATGCATACACCAAAACATCCTTGCTGGTTGCAAATGTAACACCTCTACAAATAGTACTTCGACACAAAAATACCTTGGAATTACCCTAGCTGAACACTTTGAAATGAACACACACGCAGTAAACATGAAAAAAATAAAATAAACTAAGAGCAAACCTTTACCCCTTCTACAATCTCCGATTCTATGTAGATAAACATTCTTACAAAACCATTTATATTGCTCTGATTGAAAGCAAATTAAGATATGGCATATCAATTTGGGGAAATCAAAACACAACTTTCATTAATAATCTGTAAGATAGTCAAAATAGGTTCTTTATATATTTCACTGATATCCCTTATTAAACAGTATTTCAGATTACTGTACTGAATCTCTACTACCATGATTCAAGATTCAGGCATAAGGTCTCCCACAATATACACAAACAATAGCCATAACAAGTACTAAATATATAACAAGTAGTTCCGTGAAGAACTAAAGCCTATTTTCATGTATCCTACTTATGTAAATTGCCTCTATCAACATACAAAATTTCAGTTTGATTGTAATAGATTCGTAGATATTGAGAATCATCTAATATTTCGGATGGTCGCCATGTTGGATGTTTTTGCTGTAAAAGATTCGTAGATATTGAGAACCGTCTAAATATTTCGGATGGTCGCCATGTTGGACTTTTATATGTATAGGCCAAAGAGTTATGTACCATTAAAGGAATATTATTGCGTAGGTGCATTATTCAAACTTTCACTTCCATCGCATGATTACGACACAATAAATAAAAACTTAATTTTAAAATTTCCCACAGCCACCAGCTTGAGGTTATGTAAACAATTGAACTAAATTAGATGCCAGTCCATTACAATATGTATAAACATTTAATGTACCATATTTCACTCCGCTCAGATGATTAAATCGCGAGTAAAATCTATTAAAATGCTTCAACTTCGCTTGGCCGCCATGTTCGTTTTGTACTCTACAGGGTTTTAACACTTACAAATATAAACTTGTAGTAGTACCCTGCATCACCGTACAAAATGTCAGCGTGATATCAGAAATAGTTTTGGAGACATAGAATACCGGTAAAATAGTTCGCACAGCCGCCATTTTGAGGTTATGTAAACAATTGAAGTAAATTAAATGTCAGTGCATTACAATGTGCATAAACGTTTGCGGACCAAGTTTCATTGCGTTTGTATGGTTAAATCGCGAGAAAAGTCTATTTAAATGTCTCAACTTCGCCTGGCCGCCATGTTGGTTTTGTAGTTACCAGGTTTTTGAAAGTCTCATAGGTTAATTTGCGGTAGTTCCCTTTATCACCGTACAAAATTTCAGGGTGATATCAGTAATAGTTTCGGAGATATTGAATGCTGATTAAATATTTCGCACAACCGCCATGTTAGATTGGTGAGACGAAATAAAATTTGAAGGGCACGGTCGGGGTCGGCCAAAATGGTGCTATGATCTTACCGAGTTTTATTGAAATCGCCCCAGCCATTTAAAAGTTATTAGGGGGGAACGCAAAGAAAGAAAGAAAGAAAGAAAGAAAGAAAGAAAGAAAGAAAGAAAGAAAGAAAGAAAGAAAGAAAGACAGACAGACACACATACACACACACACACACACACGGACAAAAGGTGATCTCAAAAGCCTTTTTTTTTTCATAAAATGAAAATAGGCTAAAAATGTATGTATTAATAGCTATGGTTTCAAGAGAATAAATTATATTATACCATCACTACTTGAACAGCAAACAACTAGCTATACGTCGCATCAATAACTATTACCTAAGAAAACATTAACTTATAACATAAAGTTATTATTATAATTAATATAGTATAACTATTTGTGTTTTAATTATTTACATTTTTTTCTCATTATCACCTAATATGAAGGAAGGAAGATCGAAGTTTTACGTGACTGTCACCTAATATGCTAAATAAAACTATAGACTATATATTATATACAGTATATAAAGGAAATTAAAACAAAAAATTCAATAATAATTATAATTGAAATATATATCATTTAAAAATAAAGAAGAAACATATCTTTTGCATGCACTTTTGTATTGAAATGCAATCTGTATACAGTATATGTTGTAAATAATAATTAATATGTCTCACTGATAATCTGTAGGCCTACTGGATTTGCCGTCATATTTGTGAGACATGGCACAACAATTTAATATCACTAGTATTTAATAAATAAATTAAATTAAATCATTATTATTATTGTAGCTATGAGAATGTAACTTTATCGGACACTTTGTGATCAAACGTTGCTCAATTTTCGTCCAGAGGCATTGCGTTGCGTGAGAGGCCTAGGTTACGGGATGTACAGTATTCCTAGCACATCTGGATGGAATTTCATGGTACTTAGATGATGAAGACCCGTATCAGTAGTTTTATTGGCAATTTAATAGTTCCTCTTCAGGGTGAAATTCTGGCACCGTAGCATCATCATCATCCTCATCATGATTATCACTGCATATTGCAGTAATGAAGAAGCACAAAGCTATCGACCTCGCGAATTCACGATTTGAGTTCATTTCCGGTCTCGTCGAGTGGCTAATGCGAGCATCTGTCTGTGGTAGTTTGTACAAGTGGTTATTACTAGTACTTGCCACATCCTTGTTTCATGGGCAAGTGCATAGCATGCTCTTCATTGGTGCACAGAACTCTGATTTTGATTCCCGAACGGGTTTTGGGATTTGTTCGGCTAATTCTCCTGGCTTAGGGAAATCATGCACATTAAGGTTCTATAAAAATTAAATGGAGTAGCAGCCTTTCAGAATTATTCAATACTTTGCTTGTCCTAATGACGGTGAAGACATTGAAAACATTAGCTAGCTCAGGACAGGGAGACGTGGAGCGCTGCATCATACCAGGCAACAGGCTGAAGACTCAAACAAAAACAAAAATCAGATAAACTCGCACCATTTTGGTTGTTCCATGCAGCCTTCTGTGATCTCGGAATACATATTAAGACCTCGGTCTCTAAGATTTGGAGTTGGAATTCCAGGTCTGCCAGGAAATGTAATTCTGATCTATGCACCGGAATGGGGGTACCTTGGCCCCGTGAGGCAGAATCGAGAATGGGTGGGTTCGATTTCCATTTCAATTAGGCTAACTCTCCCAACTTCGGAGGCTGGATGAATATATGTCTCACATTTTGGTAAATTGTGTCGAGTAGTTTCTTAGAAAAGTACACCAATATCTCCAAATCTGTTAATTTAAGGGAACTAACCATTTAAATAACGATCAAATGGACCAACATCAGAAATGAAAGTCTTATTTCAATAAATGAAGAGTGTTATCCTATTTTTCATGTTCATACAAGTCACTTTCTCTTATTTCAAAAATGGTACACATCCAGCTAATGTTCTTCTGCAAAGAGAGTGCACCACAGTGCATAGTTTTGCCTCTCATTTACATGAAAAATAAGGCAATTCCGTTCATTTAAAAGTGGAGTTGTACCACTATTGAAATAAGGGCTTCAATTATTAGTTAGCAAGGAAAATTGATAAATACAGTTAATATTGTCTGCATTTTCTTGTCAGCAGTGATTAAATGATTAGCTTGCAAGTCTTTGAGAAAAAGAACCCGGGTTCGATTTCAGGTCAGGACATGGGTATTTAATCTTTCCTCTGATTCAGAGAATGGATGATTGTGACGTCATAACAAAAATATGCCAAACATGAGGTAAACAAAACAAAAAGACAAACGAAAAAATAATAGTCCAATATAGGCAAGTAGGCCTATAGAGAAAGAGAGAATGAATTAATGAAGGTTGTAAACTATTGGAAGGTGTTTACAACAATGTGAAATTTCAGTTAGGGTGTTTCATTTAACTTTTATATACACTCGATGGTGTATAAAGTATTCCCCTCGTACTAAAGATGGTATTTTTTGTTGTTGTTACGTTTTTGCAGGCTGAGGAAGATGATCACTATACAGAATCAGAAGAAGACTCGCATGACTCAGGACAATAAAAGGATAGTTCCGGTAGCAGTGAGGGCATTGAAATTGTGGATGAGTATTTTGTGGTGAAGCATAATGTAACTAGGTGGAGTAAATAACCATTGACAAGTTAGTTCAGTTAATCTAGTAAGCATATTATTGTACGAATATATCCTGATCCAATGCCATGTGCACGGAATATTGTGGATGAAAGAAGTGCTGTTAACATTTTTCACTGAGGATATTATTCAACATAGACTACTATCAGTAGTAACTCTTCAGTCAGTCAATACGAATTTGCCCAATTATTTGGCGGGGGTACAATGTATATAATATATAAATATAAGAAGGTAAAGTACACTCCTAGAAACAATTATATGCAATAGTTATGTTCACTATTATAAAGGGGACAATTTTAGGACTAGGCCTACGCGTTTCGCGTTTGCTCCAACCAAGGAAAGGGAAACACGTAAATATAACTCGAGATAACTGGTACACCAGTTGCCCTTTAGCGTGTCTCTTTTGATGGACAAGTTAAAAATGGTAGGCACGATGAAAAATAAGCGAGAACTAACACGAGAATTTTTTCCTAAACAGGCAAACCAAGCTGCCTCATCTATGTTTGGTTTCCAGAAATATGTTGCAATTGAGTCCCATGTACCCAAGAAGAACAGTGCAGTAGTTTTGCGCTCCACTATGCACAATGATGCTGCAATTGATGCGGGTAAAAATCAGCGCATCGTAATAATTGACTAAAATTGCAACAAAGGTGGTGAAGATACCATCAATAAATTGAGTGATATCTGTAGGGTATCAAGAAAAACAAGGAGAACACACGTTGAGAATGGCCAAAAATACCGAAGAGATTTTCTCAAAATCTTGTCTATATCTTTGTTGAACACACATCTTGAAGACAGAACTGAACTCAGGAACCTGCCTGCGGACACTTGTCTCTTTGTGAGATAGTACAAAAGACAAAACCAACAGCAAGAGAAAGACCTTCCATCAAAAATACAGCGACAGTGCTTTTCTTGTGAAGGACAGAAGAAATGGGTGACAACAATGGCATGCAGTGCGTGTAAGAGATCAGTGTGTAAGGAACATGCGGTTATTGTGATCATTTGTCCTCAATCCAACATTGGATCTTGTGGTGAAGACCAAGAGGGATGGTGCTAAAATGTGGCTAAAGCGATATACAGTAAATAAAAATGATTTTCTACGTTTATGTACAATATGTTTCATTCCGGAATTCCTTAACTATTTTTTCAAGATGCCGACAATGATTGTATTTATTTATTGTTTTCACATAATTACTTAATACCCTATTTTAAGTATGGTTAAAACTAACTAACCCCGTGGCACTACAGCCCTTGAAGCGCCTAGGCCTACCAAGCAACCGCTGCCCAGCCAATTGGCCTGCAGATTTTGGGGTGACGCGTGGTCAGCGCGTCGGGTCCCCTCGGCCGTTAATCTTGGTTTTCGTGACCGGGGCACTGTCTCACTGTCAGACAGCTACTCAATTGTCCTCACGAGGCTGAGTGCACCCCGTTCCAACCCTCACGTCAGTTTTAAAATCCCTGACGGAGCCGGGGATCGAACCCGGGGCCTCCGGGTGAGAGGCAGGTGCTCTACCCCAACACCACGGGGCCGGCTATTTTAAGTATGGTTAACCTGGACTAATCTTCTTGTAGAACAGTTGATTTAATGTGTTTAATAAGGTAAAATGTTTAGGCTAAGTGATTTCGTGATATTATTCTCTTGGTGTACAAATTCACCACGCGTGTATTAATATATATTAAGTCTTGTTGTTGCTGATTCTGTAGCGGCTTTGGAACATCGTGGTCAAGTATCTCCGTGTACTTGCCGGGGTGAATAATCTGTCTGATATCCTGTGCCTTTGTGATGTCTGTACTAGTTTATGCATTTGTAATAACGTAGGATTTGGATAGGAAGCGGCCGTGGCATTAAATTAGGTACCATTTCAGCATTTGCCTGGAGTAGAAGTAGGGAAACTACGGAAAACCACTTCCAGGATAACTGAGATAAGAATCGAACCCATCTCTTCTGAGTTCGCCACACGTGGCTAAGTGTACCCTGTTCTAGCCCTCAGACCAGAATTGAATTTCTTGGCAAAGCTGGGAATCAATCCTGGGCCTCCACGGTGACAGGGAAGAATGCTAGACACTACGCAATTAGGTGGACAATTATTATATATTAATAGGAGCGTGCAGTCAAAGGTTAAGAAATAGGCAATAGGTGTGCAATTAGCTTGTGTATTTCGAAGGTGATTTATATTATTTATTAGCCTACATTTTATTTATTTCCTTAAAAGCATGCTTCGCTACTTCTAAATAATATATGCATACCGAGCAGCCCTGCGAAGAATGCATTAGTAAGACTGTACTTCAAAGGATTAATATAATTTCATCCGATAGTTTCACCTTTCAATTACGGCCTCTTTACTGATTTTCATTTTAAAGACCAGGCAGCATCGTGCATTAAGCGAGAAATACTGTCATGGCTTTGTCTACTGGATGAACGAAGCTGGTATTGATGAGCAATGTTGGCTCCTGGGTGTGCAGCCATATCGAAATCTCAAAAGCCAGGGTGAAACCAGTTTTCAATAGCAGTGCCAATGGGACACGAGGAGCCCAGTGACAGATGACAGACAAGTTAAAATTACGGTTGAAGCACAAATACGAACGAGGAGAGCTTGAGTTCGAGCCCCGGTGCAACTAGTCAGGGCACTATTACGCTTTGTGTAACCTACCACTAAATGGAGAATGTAACAAACAGGTTCGCAAAAATAAATAGGAGATATTCAAAATGGCTGCCAGTACAGTACTGTATCACCAATTTCCATTTCAGCGATCTGGTATTGCCTTCAGTATCGGTTTTATATTGCTCGAAGGTAATGTTGTTTAACTACCATAGTGGTGATTGATTTCGTTTCTTCTCGGACATTAAGAAACCTGTCATTTAAAATATACTTCTTCCTGGCTTGCTAATTGAGAGAGACCGAATTAAGTCCTTGACAGAATTTGTGAATTATGCATAGGCGTATTCCAGTTTCGTACAAGAAACATCAAACGTGACTCACAAACAGGTATGGCCTTATAATTGTATATACAGGAATTACTTTGATGGTAATGAGTTCATACAGTTAACATTAGCGGCTCATAAATTTAGCCTACCAATAGGACCGTGGGGAGCCACCATTTGATCTGGGACTGGGTGTTCAGGGCCACATTATCTCATTTCGTCCCGCCATACGCTGATTATAAGTCTCTTAAGACGACGATCTGACTCCGATTTATTTCCTGTGCCCATGGTTGTACTATAGAATACCTGCACAAAGAATTGGCTTTTAATAATTTACAATTAAGTTCACCTTTGACAGCTGATTTTCTGACACATTAATGAACTACTTCTGTGGGAACAATTCCGGCGCAGCAGTTGAAATGGAAGCTTCACTGATTACATTTTTATCTTTCTAGCTTCTAGCTCAAAATTTCAAAATTAATCATTTCTCCTTGAACTACAAGTAATCAATATTACTGTTAATCGCTCTTTTGCCTTACATTGTATGTTTCGTGAGTAATGTGAAACAAAGACTACACCCCAGTTTAGTGGAAGTTACGATCACGTTCAAAAGAGATCGAATACGTTTCAAAACTGTGTAAAGTTATAATCGGTATTTGAAGGGATTGGCTTATGAATTATCCGATCTATAACAACTGATTACACTCACTGTTTAAGAGATTATTTATTTATTTATTTATTTATTTATTTATTTATTTATTTATTTATTTATTTATTTATTTATTTATTTATTTATTTATTTATTTATTTATTTACTTTTGAACAGCAGTTATTGCTGAATATAGGTAACTGGCTCTTCAGAAGCGCAGGGCTCTGGGATACAGAACCGATTTCAACTCCCTGTCCTCGGGTTTTCTCAGGAATACGGTATATTGAAAAAAGTATCGAATACATGTGTCAATGTGATTGTTCTCGTCATCTCTAATTTACTCATGGATATTCATAAATTTGTTGGTATCAGCTAGCATTAATCTGCTATTATCTTGCTCAATGAAGAGACTCTGAGAATATTTCATGATAATCTGCAGTTTAACCTGACGGCTTATGAAGCGTTTTTGCACCTTCCATTGCCCTTCCTTCTCATTTGATTCTCATGGGTGAGAATAGATTGCAATACTCAACGTGAAATGTGAGACGTTTCTATCCTTTCTTTGAAACGAATCATGTTTTCAAAAACAAATGAACTTGTCGGTAGGTGGCCTTATATGTTTGACGTCCTATTGCTACGAAACTTTTGTTTAGGGTATGTAACGTCCTTCATCTTGCATGTGAGGAGCTTCACGTGAGCTAACATGATTTAAATGTTTCAACTCTATTGAATCTCGACAGTTGTTTACCATACGACTTACGTTGAAAATTACCAAATATAATATTTGAGGAAATGAGTCTCGACATTATTTTTATGTGTGTTATTTACGTAGCCTATGCCACTTTTTGGGCGAAAAGGAAATTAAACTATCACTTGAAATTTAGTATACTATTCTTGTTATATGGAGGATAAACATCTCGTAAGGATTATTTCCTGGAATACGTGAATTTTCATAATGGTTTTTGAAATACTTCTCTGAATTCGAAATAAAAAACATTGCATGCTATTGACATTAATAAATTTGCACTCGAGTGATCTATTCACTTCACGACTTAATTGTATTTATTGCTGTCTAACTCGACTAGTATTTACCAAAAACGGCTTAGATTCCAGTGTTAATAAGTACTTAATTCTTCGCGGAACATCGGGATAGTGTAATTTACTCCAGTATTAGCAATTTAGAGAACAAGGCTGTCCTCCAGAAGGCTCTTATACATTAATCTGTCATGGGACGTATTCTCTCTCATTCGGGGACAGGGATATGACCGAGAAGTTGTCCTCAGAAGCTGTCTTCCTTAACTGTTTGATCCCGTCAACGATGGTTCATCATAACTGGTGGATGAATTAATGGGTCAAATTTCAGTAATATGACTTATATTATGTGTAGAGTACAGAGGTGGGCAAATTATTAGACTCAACGTCAGTTTTCCAAAATTTCATTTATACTTTTCATGATTTAATGCTCTAAATATATTTACAAGGCGCTGAAGTTATTTCAAATATTTTACCATTAGTCTTTAATTACATTTTATTTTAAGACATTTATAGTAAAATGATTTTATAAAATTTCCACTAAAAGAGGGGCCTCGTTTATGCAAAATGCTACAAGTTTTGTTTTGATTACTATTTTCTACTTTTCGTATGAATTTAGAGCCGAGGTATTCAAAGACTTTTATACTGATCATCCGCTATCGAACTATTGAAAGATTCATGGACCATGGATTGAAATCACCTGATTTAGAGGGCACATTCCAAAGTCAATCAAACAAGAGAAAACAGACCCAGTTCAGGTATCCTTCACAATACCCAATTCTAAAAATGGTTAGTCGCAATTCCTTATGGGGAAAGTTATAAGTCTACAGTGGAGAAAACTTTACTAAGTAGGGTGATAAAAGATGTCCGGCATTGTTCAATAAAATGATTTTGAATACAAAAATTCTGACTGATATAAATTCTCTATTTGATTCTAATAATTTGCACACCTCTGTGGTTCCTTAGAGAAGATAACAAATACCTCATAATTTACCCGTAAATTTCAAAAATTTCACCACTAATGTAACGATGACAAGCTGTTTGACACGGAACTTGAAACCTCCGTATGCGTTAACAAATCTAATAAACCAATCTATATAATTTTGTTGTCGTTCAAAAGACCTGCTGACTGGAGTTTATAAAAAATCTTGAAGTAGCAGTTCACTCTGAAAACCAAGCGAAAAAAATAGAAAACTATACATTTTAGTTACGTATAGATGTCAAGGTTTCATACTTCAACGCTTATTTCGAGAGCTTTTCTCTGAACCGATTTGAACAGTTTTTATGTCGTTCAAAATCTGTTCCTGTGGGGATTTCATATACTATCATAAATAGGTGGTTTATTCGTAAAAGCCACGGAAACCCTGGAAAAACACTACTTTTTCGAGAGACAGTTTGGTTTTTCCAATAACGATAACCAATAACATTAACATTAACATTTTCTATCCAACGGACTTTATTGCTTGTGAATTTTATAACTACGTGTATGTGATGTTAACAAACTTCTTCTGCAAGAGCAAGGAAAAATTCCTCTTTAAGCCTAGTGAATATGGCGTAAAGTGATGAGGTGTACATCGGTACCCTAAATAAAAGTGTGATCCCATCCGAAGATCACCAGTATAGAAATGTGTCGATGTTCATATTGCCGTCGATAAATGTAAATATTTTCTCAAAGTTACTGCATAATGCTTCAATTCATTTAAAATAAATCATCTGAAATTAACTGATGCTCTAGGACATAGTATTATACCTTCTTTATCCACTAGTTCACAAGCAATACGCTTTAGTTGGTGTTTGAAAATATTTAGGCCTACATTTAGGCAATCTAATTGCAAACTCTCCCTTCTAATATTACTGTAATCATATACATTGATAAGAAAATGTATGTCACATTAATACAACGATGAAGTATGGCACAGATTACACGATGGGAGTGGCGAAGGAAAGAACATTAATGAGAATTTGTTATCATTTTAAGACGTTGCTTTATAAAGCTAAATGAAACATGGTGCCATATGCAAGTTCTACAAAGAGAACACCATATGTAATAAGTAATGTTCTATGACTGTAGCAGCCAAAAATATTTATTTTTTAATTATCCAATTAGCACTAGGAGATATCGATTTCAAAATGATGTAGGCTTTTTCTAATTTACTTTTTTAAGATAACTCACTACTGCATTAGAGCGACAATTTGTTCACACAGCCAGTAATAGGACTACTGTAGGTTACTGTATTTCTATAGCCGATGGTCTATTCTAACCGAAACTATGTGATTCAACCAGCATGTCATGTAGGTAACTGCTGTATGATGTTGTGATGGGGATTAGTAACGGAAAAACAGATAACTGCTTATCACTCAGTGTGTTCAGCTTCGTAGCAAAGTGGATAGGCCGCGAAGGGCCCCGAGTTCAATTCCCGATCGAGTCGTGGGGTATTAGCTTCAGATGGTTAATTTCACTGGCTTGGGGTTGGGATGATGTTGACGTCTTCATCATTCATTCGTATCTAGATGCGCACGTCGCCAAAGTGCATTAATTGGAAAGACCTATACCAGAGAGACCTCGCGCCATTAATATTATTATTACTATTATTATTATCACCATTAATATTTTTATTATTGTTATTATTCTTATTATTATTAGGCCTATTTTTATCAGTGCAATATTGTGATTTGAATATTTCATCCTTAGAATGGCAACGTATTAAAAGATTATGTTTAGAGCCCTGCACGGATAAGTAAAAGGTTATCCCCATCCGCCCCGCATCCACACAACTGTTATCCTCATCCGCCCCGCATCCGCAAGACTGTTATCTGCATCCGCCCCGCATCCGCACGACTATTATCCGCATCCGCACAACTGTTTTCCGAATTCGCTGACATAACAAAAATATTTTTAATTTATTAGATCAAGCATAAAGTATTAAAGTAACACATTTAGAAATTTGAGGAGAAATGCGGTACTCTCTAGGCTGTGTGAATCGCAAGACAATGTTAACCGAGTTTTGTCCATCTGAATAACGGCATATGTAATAGTGGGTGGCTAATTATAGTACTTACTTAGTTGTCGGATATACCCTCCCAGGAAAGTGCAGGTTTAAAGGATTCTTTTTCTGGTAAAAGTCAACACTAATAGAGAGTATTTCCATGACTGGCTTCTCTCACTTCTCTATTATGCTCATACAATCTAAGCGAAAGCAAACATGGAAAGACGCAGATCTTAGCAAAATCTCAAATTATATTAAACAATCCAGTTCAATATTGTATTCTAAAAGTGACAGTCAGTCTGAAAGACTAGACTTTGTATCATTTTAAATGCTACAAATGCTGAAAAATGCTAGAAAGGATGGAGGCTTCTCGCTTCGCTCGAAGCCAAAGACTCTTGACATGTTAGAGAATTATCAGCATAATACTTATCTTGCTTATCTTGTTTCAAATTACTCGCGAACGGCAAGTGCAAACCAAGGGCAAAGCAGGGTCTAGCGCGCGGGATGCCGCACGCTCACCAGAGCGCGCTGGGACGTGCCCCTTCCATCCAGTCTAAAAACACTTATAGTGGGCGATGTATTGAAGATAGAGATATGCTCTCGCGGACATTTTTGTGGAACTTTTAATGCTGACCAATTCTTACGCTCATAGTATATTGATATTTTTAACGGTTTGCCCAGCGTAAGCTTAAGAAGCGCACGGACGCCAAGTTTGTTTTCGACATTTTCACTGAAATCGTTACTGCTTGGCTTCCTTTGATCATACATAAATTATTTTCTACAGAATCTTTCCTCGAGATATCCTTTTCAGAATGGTGAAAACCACATCAAAATCCATCCAGTGGTTCTCGAGATTACCCGTGACATCCAATAATCGTTTCTTTTTGTCTTATACTAACGAAGTAGAGATTGTCGGGGAACACATGCGCCAAGCGGTACTATGACGTCACACACCTCAGTGCATCTGAGTACATTTCGTCCCGTTACCGTAACGTAACGCCAGACCCCAGCGTAAAGACGAAGTTGACAAGATCATTTAAAATGATAAAAACTATCCGCAAATTTACTCCAAACATTATCCGCAGCTTATCCACTATCCGCACAGCCATGCAGACTATATCCATATGGCGAAATAAATTGCGGATATCCGCGGGTTTATCCGCGGTTATCCGCATGCGCGCAGGGCTTTAATTATGTTATATTAATGCCCGCATTTATTAGCAAAAGGTATTAAAACTGGCATTTGATTGGATGTTCGTTTGATGACGAGACCTCTCGAGCGTTGTCCGCGTCCAGCAGTCTGGAAGGAATTCTGTATGTGCAAAATATTGATTTCCTCCTTGGTGGATATTTTATTAAATGTAGGGTAAAATATAACCATAGACAAATTTAAATAAGGTTTATTAAAATAAAAATAAAACACGTTATCCTAACAATAATTAGGCTTGTGCTGGAATATCTCAAAGTTCTATCTTACTGAAAATATTCTGAAAGTTATAGGCAAAAATAAAGTCTTTCAGCAGAATTTTAATTAACTCCTGCTGAACCAAACTATGTATCAAAAAGCTTTACTAGCAATTAGCTACTTCCTTAGCCGGACCTACCACTGCAGCTTTTACCAAAGCTGTTCGTTTCTATTTTAAAACAAGGAACTCTCAAAGAAGATTTACAAGTTATCAACCATCAAGTTTTTTATACACACCAAGTATAATACTCATATAAAACCCAATCCTATTTGTATTCATTTGGAAGATATCCCTGAAAATAACAATAATGATATTATTATTTATAACAATAATCATAATAATAATAATAATAACAATAATTACAATATTTTATGAATTTTAATTTTCTACTCTTCTAATGTAAAGGATGTTACAATATTCACGCATCGCGTGAATCTTTTGTAAAACCTGTCAGATTATCTACGAGTTATACTATATTATTTTAAAAATGCTACGTCATGTACATGAGATTATTTCAGCACTTACATTACTTTCTTTTAAGAGTATTACAGTTCTAAAAGAATCAAGATCAACCTCCCGCAGCTGATTTTGAGAAGGGACAAATGTATATATCTTACTTACAACAAGCAATTTTTATTAATTTATTAAGGGACTTTGCGGCATCGTGGTTATGTATCCCCGTGTACTAGGATGAATGTGGAATTTGTATGATAACCTATGTTATTGTGATGGTTGTAGTAGTCTGTGTACTTGCAATTGAGGAAAGATTGGGATGGAGAGGTCGTAGACTTTATTTAAATATCATCCCGGCATTTCCCTGGAAGAGTAGTGGGAAGCCACGGTAAACCATCTATAGGATGGCTGAGGTAGGAATCGAACCCAACTTCTTTAGGTTTGTATCACGAGTATTGACTAATAATGCAACTAGTCAATATTTGTATTGACTAAAATTGACTAGTTGCAGTATTTTAACTAATAGTGCAATTAAATAAGTGTACATATTGTAAATACTTTCACCCATACTTCTAGACAGATTTAATAACCTCAGTATAATGGATCTGATGACGATCGCTTGACGATCGAAACTGGTCATACAAGTGTATTTATTAATCTCGTGTAATTTGTTTTCAGGATTAATGAATAACCCATCATAATTGGGTGCAATCGTGTTTACCGACTAAGAAACATCAAATTTGGAACATAACTATGAGGAATGGTTCACATATTGGGGTGGCAGAGGATTTTCACTTCACGTGCGGAGCGGCTTGAGTGAGCCGTTGTTTTTCCTTAAAACGGACTGCTGACAACGCCTAGAATAAGCATTCTGTTAATATGGAGGCTTCAAATTCGCACCCAGTAGAGAGACATGACTTTGAGTGTACTTACTGGGAGACAGTGCCGAGCGAAACTAAAACTAAAATGCCAAGCCCTATGTTGGCTCCTAACGCTGAGGGGACAACGTAGCTCAGTCGATAAATCTACACTAGGCTACTTCTGATTGGAAGTGAGTGTATTGAAGTCTCACTCAGGTAGTGGATTGTAGCAACAAAACTACCAATTCTAGAAAAGAAATTGACCAAGGGGTTCACTCAGCCTACGACAGAAATGAGTACGAGTGTAATTCCTGTTAGAACAGGCGACCGGGCTTGGAGCTAGAAACTCCATACCATCTAGTGAAGATGTCTCTAAATTAATGTAAAAGCCTCTACCATCCACTGCGCTATAGACTTCTATGGCCTGTATAGTAGATTGGCGTTGAATTGCTCCCCTGATATTAAGGTTAAATACCTTCTACAATTGCTTATCACTAATTATGTTTGCCACTAGTTGAATTTGGCGTTAAAATCACGGACACTTATCATTTGCAAAGGTAAAGTATCGAATGTGATGTTTAGTTTGGTTTCGTGTCTGTCCCTTTGAGGTACAGACCTATTTTCAAATTTACGGGGTGGTTTCGTTTGAGACCACTACGGCTCTAGGTCAATGCTTAACAATATTTTTCTGTAAGTATACAAAAATTCACATAGTATACAAAGTATTGTTTAGTGTTCTCTAAACGAATATTCACTTATGGAAGGGGAAGAGTTCCTATCAGATGAAAGACACAAACCAACCCATTATGTCGTGCATGACCATCTTGTTCTGTGAGGTACCTTCTTCGTACTGCAGTGTGCACACCCACGCGTTCTCAAAAGGCTGGTCATTTGATCTAACTGCAGTGATATTTGTCCCAGTATAGTCTAGAGTTGACAGAGATACATCATCTTCTCTTATTAAATAGTCATCAGGTCATCACTGTCTAATGCAACTTCCATTTCACAATCATTGTCATGTATGACGACTGGTGTCCTTAGTCTTGTTCCCATTCCACTATCACTCTTGTCAGCGTACATTTCAATCTTGAAACATATCACTCCCTGGTTCACTGTCTTCACCTTCTGATTCTCAAAACAAAAAAAAAACAAAAAACAACAACAACGTGGCTTTAGAGCCCATGAATGGCCTAGGCCTACTAAGCGACCGCTGACCATCCATTTGGCCTGCAAACTACGGGGTGACGCGTGGTCAGCGCGTCAGGTCCCCTCGGCCGTTAATCTTGGTCTCCGTGACCGGCCTTCTGATTCTCCATCAGACATATTATCTTCAAACAGTTCAATTATTTCCCTCTTGCCTAACTTTCGTCTCGATATTCTGTTCTGTGAAATGTAAGGCTGTTACTCTACGCGGGGTAAGCTGCAGTGTCTTCATTTGAAACCACTTCACATTTCCGTAAATTTTGTGAACCTAACACTTCATATGATATATTTATCATTTGCAATTAATTTCTTAGATATCGGCCTAACTACAATCAACGCACCAGAAATCTACATAGGGAAATCAAAACACACTGAAGGAAATGACACATTCAAACCATCTGTTAAACCATGGTTCAAGTACAAAATATATCCATGGAAATTCTATACATATCATCTGATATCAACAGTTCCAACAATTCCCTCCTGAGAGCAGCATCTCATAAAGGCAAAGCAAGAGGTTCCAACTAATACCTCTGAGGACGAAGGAAGAAAAATAAAATTGTAGGTGGTTTCTATCGATGCCACTATGTCTTAAAGGGTTAAACTCTGGAAGGAAAAGAAAAATTTGCTATACAGTACCTATGTCGTCAATATCTTTTACCGTAATTGTACCACAAAATCTACGAAAAAGTTCCAAGATTACTGGATCCCCTGATAACGAAGAATATGGTTGTTAGTAGATAGCATTACAGTTTTATGAAGTTCTATATGTACGAATAAGATATTATTATGTACTTAAACATTTATTGACTACTAAATTGATGATGCATTTGGTATCCATAGAGGACTGAAGCATGACATTCATGTTGACACCATTTGGAGACCAGCGTGGCATCGTGGCGAGGATAAAATGAATGATGAGGACTTTACAAACAGTCCCCATGCCAGAATAAGTACTTATAGTAATAGTACGAGCTCACCGAGAAGCGAACATGGAGCCTTTTGGATCAAAACTTAGGGTCCTTCCCGCATAGTCAGGAGGACAGAAGACTCTATTACTGATGCAAAGTACTTTGATTTTTATTAGTTTGATAGATTATAATTTAAGAGTTTGAACATTTTTTTTCATTTATTGTACCTTTCCTCATTTTGATCCAAAAATGTATTATTATTATTATTATTTTTAATATTATTATTATTATTATTAATACTAATATTATTATTGTTATGTATAAATGTAACTAATACATTTATAATGAATTCACACATAATTCCAACAAATTCATCTTTTTACAGCAATTTAAAGAAAATGTAGGGGCACAGATTTACTTATTTTTCATGTATTTAGAAAGCATGGTTTAAGGAATTGCAATTTTGATTAACTTTCGTTTATAACAAGAAGTAATTCACAATTTGCAATGGTTTGTCCGTTCTTCTGACTTCATTTCAGAGTAACAAATTAATGTTGTGTTTGGGTCTCGTGATCCCATTCACACAACACACACTAAAGCTTATTGGCGATATTCTATAATTTAACTCCATCTATTGTGGAAAAGGAGTTTGATAGTAAAATTACAAAGTATCCAAAGAACGTTATCTTAATTCACTATTAACATTTCTCAAAACGTAGTTGCAAATATGTCCATATCACAAACTACGTGGTGCAGCGATATGGCTCTAATAAACTTGGATCGATTTCACAGTAAGTAATGAGATTCTTTCAGGTAAGGATGTAAATCCAAGTGCCGAATTGATACTTGCATTTCTTACCAGAGTAGCCATCCCTAGTTGTGTGAGGTTCGTATGGATTCTTATGCCAGGTTTACCTTTAAATGTCCTACACTCCCCAAACTCAATATAGTTTTTGTCTGAAATGCGCTTTTCCTAGTGTGCTGTTATTTGAAAAACAAACATGTCCAGGGTGTATGTGAGCTGTTTAGCCTTGCGCGTTTTCAGTGGGGTGTTGACATTTAATAGTACCAAAAAATGTGTTTTTCTCGTGAGAAACTGCTTTTGAAAATCTGTGAACCTTCTGTGCATGATGCTCCCCAGGTCGAATATCAATTCCCCTCGATTTTCCTTAATTCCACTCGGTCCTCCAAGGGACCCAAAAATGAGTTCCTCAACTTCGCGCAGGCTTTGGCAAGGGGTCGGCAAAGGGGTTATCCCCAATGACGTAAACAAATGTCATAACCCTCCTGCTCGCATACCAAGGGCAGGGTCAAACACCTTCGGTAGTGCATTTCCTGTCCATATTTTTATTTAACAACAGTGCTTAATATCTAGTTCTTTATGCATTATGTTTATAACTGATTTAACGAATGAGCGGATTTGTCTTCAGATCGCTTGACCGATGGCGTGGTGGTGTTCGCAAGACATTGTTGTGCCATTGGTCAACCGCTCTGATATTAAGTCCGCTCATTCCTTACATCAGGTATGTAGTGTTTGGCACATTATAACTTATATGGCAGAACATACAATTGATTTAAAATTGATCATAATATTCTTTTAATAGTGTGCCAAGTTTTCTATCCCCCCCCCCCCCTACAAATTTGATGCATTGTTTTTAATATGTGCATAATTAAATGTTTGTATGTTTTTTAACCTAGTCAGACATTATAAAATATAATTTAGATAATAATAGGTGTATAATTTGTACCTAAAAAAAATACTTTCGATATCAGCTGCGGATGCTGAAAATACTGTTTTCCAGCCTAGAACGGTAAAATCAGCTGCATTACCACACAACAAATTAGTTATGAATTCTAACTCTTATAGAGCTAGGCTTGTAGCCTATACCGTAACAGCTATTCGGATTTAAGGTATCGTCTGCACACCACTTATTCTACGCAATCATCTCGTCAGTTCTTATCAGTTTACAAGTGATAAGAAATCGTTAAATGAGGAGTAGACTAAGTAACAACAAAAAGTTAAACAATTCTACTTTATGTTTTGAAATTAGCTGTTCCACTTATTTTAGTATACTTAAAAATGTAAACACTGAAGAAGTGGTTATTGTACTGCTGAAATATAACTGACCACGGTGGATTATTTTGTGAAGTTATACTTTATCTAAATAATTCATGTTTTTTGGGCTAATGCCGTGTGTATTTAGATTAGAACCATACGTTTCGGAGAAACCTTGCCTCCTTTTTCAATGGAATCAAACAATGTGTTATCTGATCCTCTCTACAGACTGTGCACTCGTGATCCAACCACTCGTGTATCCAATGCCACTGCTAAGCTTGTTATACTGTCATCAATTCCAAAAGAAGACGGAAGATGTCTTATTCCGAGAGATGCTGTTCCGCCGAGATTGTATGGTCTTCCAAAAATCCATAAGCAAGACGTCCCTCTTCGACCAATAGTTAGCACAATAGGTTCTCACACTTACGCTCTTGCGCAATATCTCAGCAAGTTGCTTTAGCCGCACTTGGGGCGCACACAGTCTTACGTTAGGGATTCAACCCATTTCGTCGAAAAATTGTCAACCATCGCCGTTCAACCAAATGCTATTTTGGTGAGTTTTGATGTAGAGTCCTTGTTCACCAGAGTGCCGGTGGACGCGGTCATGTCCCTCATCAAGGATTTGTTTCCTGAGGACATTGCCCGATTATTCCACCACTGCTTGTGTTCCAGTTATTTCTTGTGGGATGGTAAATTTTACGAGCAGACTGATGGTGTGGCCATGGGAAGTCCACTCTCGCCTGTCGTGGCAATTTTTTTCATGGAACATTTTGAGGGGGAGGCTATATCTTCAGCGTTTTTCAAACCTGTGATTTGGTGGAGGTATGTGGATGATACGTTCGTGGTGTGGGAGGAGGGTTCTGAGAAACTGAACCACTTTCTGAACCACTTAAATCAGCTGCATCCTTCAATCCACTTCACAATGGAGCTAGAGTCGGGTGGATGCTTACGTTTTTTGGATGTTCTTGTGAGGAGGAAGGCGTATGGCTCCATGGAGCACAGCGTCTACCGTAAGCCAACTCACACTAACCGTTATTTACATGCAGACTCCCACCACCACCCAGCACAAAAACAAGGAATTATAACAACTCTAGCCAAAAGAGCGGAACGTATTTGTGAAGCATCACCTCTTCAGGAAGAGTTACATGCGTTACAAACCATGTTTAAGGGTAATGGCTATAATGAATCCACTATATATAGGTCCCTACATCCCAGAAGGAGGGATAGACAACCTTCTCAGAGCTCCGACGTGAGGGGAACTGCTTTCCTCCCTTATATTCACAACACCACTGACCGCGTTGCTAAGATTCTCCGCAAGCACAAGATAAAAACAGTTTTCGTCACTATGACGAAAATTGGTCAACGTTTAGCATTAAACAAAGATAAATTGTCCCCAATACTACAACCTGGGGTGTATGAAGTCCCTTGTGCTTGCGGAAAAGTCTACATTGGACAAACAAAACGGTCCATTGCAACTCGCATCAAAGAGCATCAAAGAAACATCCGTCTAAACCAACCTGACAAATCAGCTATAGCTGAACATGCCCTGTCTTCAGGGCACGATGTATGTTTCAAGGATGCTCATGCGCTTGCCCTTGTTAAGCACAACTGGTCTAGAATTATAAGGGAGGCAGTTGAAATTCGAAAAAAATCCCAGTAATTTTAACAGAGACACTGGATATCAGCTAAGTGACACTTGGCTGGCAGTTATTAAGGATCTAGAAAGATAGTTCCTCTCAGTCTCTCTGTTCTTCACCTATTTCAAATTGTACTTCTTTCCTCTATGGCTCCAGAGCCTGTATTTGATCTCCTTTGTTCGTCAGTGGAGGAGTTTCCATCTGTTTTTTCGCCGTTGCCTGTATGACGTTAGGTATCATTCAGATACACTTCCCTTTTGTTTATGTTTCCTTATATCCATCTACCCTCCCCCACCCCCCCCCCCCCCTTTCTTTTGGGCCTCCTCATTCTTCGAGGAGTCTCTATATTTTCACCCCGCCCCCATTACCTTCTCCTTACTTACTACTCTGTCCGCCGTTCTACCATGGTCTATACAGTAATTTCTGGCAGCTGCTCTCTGGTGACGAACCGAGGAATTTATCTATATTTTTTGTATTTTTTGTAATCTCATTGATATACTTTCTTTGGCCACATTGTTTGATTCCATTGAAAAAGGAGGCAAGGTTTCTCCGAAACGTATGGTTCTAATCTAAATACACACGGCATTAGCCCAAAAACATGAATTATTTATATAATCCGGGCCGTGAAAGCCTTAATATATACTTAATCTGTTATCATTATTAGAAGTTATATTAGTTATATTAGAAGCATTGATTATAATCAATGGTAGGTGAGCATGGAAGACTTATGACGTTCTAGGAATGCATAACGATAAAGAGACCGCAACCGAGCGGAGTTGAGGGACTCCTCTGGCGACTACCTGGAGTGTCGAGTGGAATTGAGGTACCTGGCTACCTGACTCAGGTAACCGAGTGGAATTGATGCCCGCCCGCTCCCGATCCCCCAGAACCCGATGATTGGGAGATCCGGACTAGGTGTGTCCGAAGCCTGGGGTAGTTGCTGTGATAACGTGCTATCCATCATGCCAATGTTGCAAGGTGAAGATACTTGCAGGGATTGATTATATTGGTATTATCACAAGATTACAATTCGATGGTTGAGATCTAGGGGTTCCTCTTGGTGTCTACCGGCTGAATTCTCTTTTACGGTTGACCTAATATGTATTCAAAACCAACCCTCCTCCTTTACCTGGCCTTGGGACTGGCAACAGAAACCACTTATCTACTGAATACATCCAGTGACAGCTGCAGGTGGAGTTTATTGTCGTTATCATTTTTACTATTATCATGTTTCCAAAGCACAACATTATGGTGGAAACTAAGGATTGATATATACACTGATCCGACAGTAAAGCCCAGAAAGGCTATTTATGTACTTCCTGAATATCGAAGGTTTTCACATTTGACAGTCTGCGGTTGTCATAACGATATACTGCAAACGTCCTAGAGCTGATCGCTAGAGATTGTATGTCAGATACCCATATGTAGTTGGGTAGTGTATTATAGCATTTTCCGAGGTCGACGGTCGTGGAGTTCATGGTATTATATCTGAATACTCCATTACCCATGACAGACCTGTTTATAATGTGGTAGCTCACTCCGCTGTATACGACTGTAGAAACCACAACGACCGAAAAGCCAAATTCGAACAAATGTCTCAGATAACTCGCTTGATATCAGTGCAAGCATTCTCTGCACTAATTTTGATTACAGGACAATTAGAAGACGTATTGTACTCCTCTGTTTGTCTCTTAAATGTGTTCACTGCAATAGTATACTATATAAGCTTTAAATATGAAGAGAATGAATGGCCCATTTAACTAATCCTTAACTCCGTGTATGTCATATTTTCTCCCTCTACACGCGTTGTATGAATCTCGGTAGCCCATTGGTTATGGCGTTTGACTCTCACACGGAAAAGTTCTGGTTTCATCATCGTCAGTGTCAGTGATATTACAAAATGCATACGTATGTTTTCTTATCTTGCATGGACCACGATGTCGCAAATCTCCGAAACACAACAGCGTATCTTGCATGGTCTTCACTTATTTTATTGATTATCAATAAACTAAGCGTTGCACGATATTATTTGCGTTCCAGGAAAAATACAATAGTTTTGTTCATCGAGAATATATGCGAAGTACAGTATTTAATCATGACACAGAATCAATATTAGGGTCACAGCAGTGAGGAGAGGGGGTTCAAAGTATTAGACAACCGTAGTTAGTTCTGTATCCAAGATTCCTCAGTGGTTATTACTCCATAAAATACTTTATCCTAATTCTTGGAGCAAAGGATGGTAGAAATATGCACCACACTCAAGAAATCACTTTATTACGAGGACACATTGATTACAAAAAATAAAGAAATGCCCTCTTCCAAAGCCAAGCATATTGAGACATGTGCCGCGACAGACCCTACAGTCCACAGTGGAGTAATTCAATCCTGGCCTCTCGGTACTTGGCGAGAGTGTATCTGTAAGAGTATTTCAACACTGACTCCCGATAATTGCTTACAGTGGATAGTACCTTGTTTTATATCCCAAAGCAATATTACTGATCGTACACCAAATATAAATCAGGGGCGTGGTGGTGCAGGGTTCAGGCTTTTGCCCTCTCACCATGGCGGACCGTGTTCAATTCCCAGTTAATGCACGTGAGATTTTCAATGTGAAATGCCATGTCCGACGTAATACTACAAACTTTACTTTACTTTTGAAATATAAAACACAAATGTTTGATACCCTATTCTCCGCCATCCGGGCACCCAACACCCCAAACTAACTTCAGTTGCTAACACATACCTGCTACTCACAAATGTTTAGAAAAATTATACAGTGAGCAAACCAAGGGTTAATTGGAACACCTTTAAGCCTGTTATGTCAATAAAATTGTGTTTATTGTATGTTCATTTCTGTAAAGAAAACTTACTTCACGTAAAGGTTACTGTTACATCGAACAAGAAAATCTGCCGGACGATACGAATTCGTCTTAAAATCGCTCTACTGTGTGGATACAGGATACACTAAAACAACATGAGAATCTGTATTAGTTAAGTCGCTGTGTTCACTACAGTCAATGTCATACTCTTCCGAATACAATACATGTGTCAAAACGTAAAATGTCAAAGAAAATACGAGATATAAACAGCTAGTGGCCGCTTTCTAAAAAAAACAAAGAATATACAAGATGCCGTCTGGAGACACAACTTTCATAATAATTATGTTGCAGGTTACTTCGAAAACGGAATAAGTTTTAAAACAAGGAAATAAAAAGTACTAATGATAAAGTAACCTTACTGTAACCGTACTTCTTCTGAAATGCAAGGAAATGTACAAAGTTTCAATATGAATGAGTTGGTGATGTTGTTTTAATTTATTTCAAAGGCTTGGGACAACTTGGTCATCAGCCCAATATAGTTGGGTGTGTGTTGAATTTGTCAGATAACCTGTATTTATGTGATTAGTCTAGTAGTGTGTGTAGCTCTAGCCTATTAGGGACAGGAAAAGGGTAGATGTCCTGGGATTGGAAATAAGGTACTGAACTCGAATTCGTTTTGACACAAGGAATTGTATGGGGAGGATCGAACCGACTTGCGTACTAAATTTATGCAAGAAATAGACATTAAGGTTGGAACAATATCTTATTCACATAACTATTTTATGATGTAAATGGAAAATATTGATGAGTTTTTGGAGAAATTTGCAGCATTTTAAAGAATTAAATATTGGAAATATTTCAGTGAATATTACTTTAACCAAGGGAGAGTCCAATCTATAGACACTGGAATATGACCAAAGTCTCAAGTTAGCTCGTCAAGGACCGGTTTTGTTCACCGAGTTGTCAATAACAAAATCTTGCACACGACACTTTGATAAGAGGCTAGAACAATGAGTTTTGCTTGATAACTCAAGAGCCAATCAGAAAAAGCTACATAAACATAGAGGAAATTGTTATTATATTTTATTCTGAAGAAAATAAACGATATAAGCACTCCAATATTTAGAGAACACGAAATTATATTTTTCCATCGAAACAGAATTAAAAATTAATGAATACGAGAGAAGATATGAGCGAATTACAGGAATTAGGTCTGTGTTGGAGGCTAGTCCGCCATTTCTGACAGTAAGAAGCGTGGCAAAAGAGAGCAGGGAGATTGATTCCTTTCCTGCGACAGGTACAGTGCAGACCTGTGTAACTGTTAGTCCGAAAGAAGCATAGCCTATAAGCATATTCGAGGTACGGCAAGGAACTGGAGACTTGACCAGAGGAGACGCAACACTCATCGAGGAATGATAGGAGATGCCGGTGAAGGAACAACAGCAGTATTTTAAAACTTGAAACGACGGATTTTAATACGACGTTTATAAGAAGCAGTTTACATTATTGCAAAGAATTTACTACTACATTATTAAGAGTAGTCAGTTATACATCGACTGTCTTAGTGAAGAAATCATAAAAAGTATATTTCTTATACATACATGATGGCAAAGAATTCAGGTCAAGGGGGACGTTCCCAATGTGAATCTATTTTGTAGATCGTCATGCAGTACTAAATCTTGAAGGGGAGTTATTTTACATTTACGGAGTGGAATTCAGAGTGGACCAGACAACAATGAGTTCAACAATCTACGACTGCAATACCAACAGCAGTGTTCTGAATTACCAACAATGAAACTACAAGAATTTCCACTTCCAACTTGGAAAATTCTACAAATAGACGAGAGATCAGCCGTTCGAAGAATTCATTCGACAAAGCTACGGGAGACCAGATTGCTAATCGCGAAGCAAGAAGACCTTTTGACGCGAGCGGAATCCAAGCAGCCAGCTGCAGGCGAGGAGGAGAGAGCCGACCAGCTGATGACTTGCAGGCCGAGCGGAACCCGTTATCTAGCGTGCGCCAGGCACGTGTCGAGCAATGGCAGAAAAAGCTTACACGTCCAACCAGGTATCGCGAGATACGAGCATCATGAAGGTAGACGAAAGATTGTCATAATATTTTAGTAGTTTGTTGTATTTCAGATGTGACCAACTTTATATGTAGATTTTCTTTATTCATAACTCATGTTATTGTGTTGTCAGTTTTGTAAATTTAATTGTATATTTATTCAACGTCAGCGTGTGTCGTTTTTGACGTATATTAACGATAATTTGGATCTTAAAGTTTCATATTTAAATTTTGCTGATACGTTTATAATTAAACTCATTTTTAAACGAAACTGTTATATACGAATGGAATGCTTCGGTAGAATGCGTCAATGTCTATAGAATGCGTCAATGTTGATAGATTACATCGACTAATATAGAAAGCATAATTGAAATATGCAGAGATATTTATTATAAACATTTTTAATATGTAACAGAACATGTGTAATAATTATAATATACTTTCTGAAGTATTATAATTTCATAACGGGATGTTTTAAGAAACATAACATTGTTATAGCCATTTGTTGTTAACACGATAGAGACATGAATGAAATTAGGATCATATCGTAGGCAGACAAAGTCAAGATAATGCCTAAAGATATAAACAATTTATTATTGATGTAATAAAATGCATATCGATGTGAGTAATTTGTTACTACGAATATACAGACCAGGTGATTTGTAGATCAACCTGTGGTTTATTTTAAGATGAAACACAAATGTACATGAATAATTAATTCATTGAGAAATACCAGAAAGGAAGGAAATGATTTATTCTTATTAAATGCGAAGACGAGCAGACTAAAGTCTTAGGAAGTTTATATTTTATTGTGACATGGATAATTTTATAATGTGAAGGTAATTAACGGAACTTTGTCAGTTCAAGCAATGTGGAAAATCGTACAGCAATATA
Organism: Meconema thalassinum; assembly: GCA_946902985.2. NCBI lineage: Eukaryota > Metazoa > Arthropoda > Insecta > Orthoptera > Tettigoniidae > Meconema > Meconema thalassinum. The sequence continues at coordinate 1,271,337,934 of OX336389.2, read as the reverse complement.
ATTATGTGAACAGAAATAGTATTGAAGTATAATGAGCACGAAGGTAATAGTTTAGTGGAAGAGAGTTGTTAGAGTGCATCATGAAATATTTTTCACGTGTTAGTGATTATCTAGTAGGGTCACTGAATCTTATACATGATTGGAAATGTATCAAAATTGGTTTATATTGAAGAAATACCGTGCATTATTATCGTCGGAAGGAAAGGAATATGTTAAGAAATGTTTGCGTAAAACTAAAGCACTATTGAGAAGTTGTTCACCAGTTTATGAAGGTTTAAAAGTATATTGCTAGTGAAAGCAATCGTTCTGTACAGTATGTCGAAGAGGTTGACTGACATATAAGTGTTTATTTGTGTTGTACATGTCTGCGTAGAGTAATGCCAAAATCCACGAAGTTTATTAAGATTTATAGATTAGTCTCGCATCGTACTTCAAGTTTATCGAATTTCATTCTTTGATAGTCACATTACAGAGCCGTAATAAGCTTTGTTGCTCGTTACAAGGGTTCTATTTATTGTGACAGAACATTGAATACAAGGTGAAATTTTGTTGTGAATTGTATTGAAAGAAATGTGTTAGTGAAAGGAAGAACAGAGAGATAGGGAGATCACATAAGATCTTTAAGATATTTTGATAGAATGTCGTGCTGGACATGATAATTCTATTGTTGTAAATAATTTAATAATTTAATATTTTTTTAAAAATTAACATAATGTTAATGTGTCTTAAATAACGATATAAATGTATAATTTAGGGTTTAATATGATATCAACTACAGTTTTAAAAAGTAAATGATAACAGATGATTAATAGAGGCTGTTCTTTAAACCAAGTCACGTGGTGACATTAGTAAAAGACATTCGGTATTATTATTATTATTATTATTATGCGAACAATTTTGTTTAAGTAAGATTCAATTTGTTTCACGAATTCTTACGCATTAAAAGTCAACATAGATAAAAGGACTATCGACATTTTTATGTTGAAATATTTTATTTTTTATTTCTAAATCTTAATATTTGTGTTAGGGACATTTTATGTAATGTTATTTTTATTATTAAACCTTAGAAGTACTATTTTAGTTTGCTTGCCCATTTTTATAGAAACTGATAATCTTTTCATTTTACAATCGACATGCGATAGTACTACTAGTTGGATACTAGAGCCCACTTAGTCTCAATTTCACCGTTCACGCTCGAGATCCGAGATTCTCGTTCTACCAATTTGTCTTAATTGTTTGATTGCTAGTAAATGTGTAACTAGTTAGTAGTACTGTTGCATGGCTGGTATGCACCAAGGATTTCCTAGTTATTCACCTAGTAGGGAAGTGTTGGTTTATCTGGCTGGGTATCAACGTCCTTGCAATCCTTTCCATCTCAGGGGATATAGGTGGTGGCTATGCGGAATTCGGGCACAGTACTATCCCGGAGACTGTGGGAAGCCCACAGCATCATCCAGTACGAGGGAAAGGCTTCGGCCATTTCCAGTGGTAAGCGCGAATGACGCAGAAATACGCAATCTCTCATTTCTCTTTGTTTTATATTTCATATTTCAGTAACTTCATAGCTTGGGAATAAGAGTAAAATCAATAATTTATCAGACTCCGTTTTCACGTAATTTTCTATCGGTAATATTAAAATCGCAACGCTCCAATTTTTGTCCTTTTTGTCCCTTACCTTTGGGGCGGACCCTCTCCTCTTTCACTTTCCTATCTGCCTTTCATGGCTCTCCTTCCTTCCAAGTCCCTCAATCCGCCTTCTTCGAGGGATGAGGGCATTTCTTTTCCTCCTGTCCTTTATTTGCCTTATTCTCCTTTAGTTTTCCATTTCTTCTTCTAGTATATAGGTTAGTAGTTAGTTTTAGTTTTAAGTTCGCATTTCATTTTCATCTTCACGATCACCCAAACCATCAGGGGCCGATAACCTAGATGTTAGGCCCCTTAAAACAACAATTATCATCATCATCATCATTCAAAATACCACTCTCCTTGTTGTAGTTAACTCTCAATCCTAGACAATTTTTCAACTGACCTAAGAATTTCACTTCATATTTCCTTGCCAATAAACTATAAGCCTGATACAAGATAATGGAAGAAACGATAGAGAAATAAATGAGCGGGGGAGGCAGGCAGAAGCATTCCGGAGGAGTGTGAGAAGCATGTTATGGACAAGGATGTCCCTCAAAACAGCAAAAAGATCATATATCGGACGTACTATGTCCCTATCCTGACGTATGCCTCTGAGACCTGGGTTATGAAAGGAAGGGAGAAGAGCAAAATACAGGCCAGTTCTTGAGTTCTTGAGAAGCAGTATTGGAGCTACAAAGATGGACAGAATAAGAAATGAGAGGACCAGAGAATTAATGAAGGAAGAACCATTACAGGATGGTATAGAGAAAGCTAGACTTAGATGGTATGGACATGTAAAACGAATGGAGGAGAAGAGGATACCCAGGAGGATACACGAGACGAAGTGGGAAGGAAAGAGACCGAGAAGGAGACCAAGAGACAGGTGGCTGAAGGGGGTGGAAGTAGAGAGGAGTAAGCGTGAAGAAGAGAGAAGAAGACTGGACAAAGGTGGTGGCTGAGAGATGGTAGGAAGACAGAAGACGTTGGAGAGGCTTGTGTTCCAAACAGACCCGGCCAGTGGCTGGAAACTGTGCAAGATGATGACGATGATGCAGGCTCAAACAATGAAAGTTTAAATCTTGGTAGAGACTGTAGCCATCCTGAATGTAGTGTCCCCCTGCCTTTTTTCACACTTACTTATTTAATATCCTGGGGCACCTACCCCTACATTTTATCACGTTCCATTATTTCTTCTCCTATACGAAGGATAACCATTGGCATTATCTTTGCTCTCTTCCTGTAAGTATTTTCTATCTAAATTGCATTTTGTAAATATTGTCAATTCAAATAACAGTACAGTAAGTATGTAGTTAGTTGTAGTTGTAAGTAGGTAGTTAGTTTGTCTATTAGATATATGTCATTGTTCTATTAGACTGTGGTGTGTGAGTGTGTCTGGTAACAGTTGCATTGTTTATTAGTTATAGTTCATTGTTTCAGTAGACTGTGATGTGTGATTGCATGTGAGTGTGTCTGGTGACAGACTGTTTTAGTGGTAGTATTTGTTGTTGGTGGAACTTTAGTATTTTTTCGTTAGTAGAATTTTGGTATTTAATTGTTAGTACAGTAGAAGGTTAGTATTTTTGTTAGTAGAATTGCTCTTTACTTATTCTGAAAGGGAGTAGCAGCCTTTCAGATTAAATCAATTCTTTACTAGTCTTATAGACGGTTAAGATATTGATAATATAAGCCAAATAATGGCTACACTGCGTCCTGCTGCACGGCTGAAAGCAAGGGGAAACTACAGCCGTTTGCTATTCCCGAGGATATGCACCTCTCTATGCATAATTACATGTGATGATGGCCTCCTCCCTTGTAAAATTTCAATCCGGAGGTAAACTAGTCCCCCGTTCGGATCTCCGGGTGGGGACTACTCGAGAGGGGGTTAACATCACAGAAGTGACAAAGAGGAACTCTGACATTCTACGGATCGGAGCGTGGAATGTTAGAAGTCTGCTAGGAAATGGAAGGTTAGAAAACTTAGAAAGGGAAATGGATAGGTTGAGGTTGGATTTGGTTGGGATTAGTGAAATGCGCTGGCAGGAAGAACAGGACTTTTGGTCAGGAGACTATAGGGTCATTAGCACTAAATCAAACAATGGCCAAGCAGGGGTTGGCCTCATATTGAGTAGGAAACTTGGACAGCGGGTGGAATATTATGAGCAATATAGTGAACGGATTATTGTAGCAAAAATAAATACTAAACCTACCTGCACCACAGTGGTACAAGTCTATATGCCTACCAGTCAAGCTGATGATGAGGATGTTGAAAAGGTCTACGAAGAAATAGACGAAATTCTGAGGTATATCAAGGGTGATGAAAATGTTATAGTAATGGGAGATTGGAATGCTGTGGTAGGAAAAGGGAGAGAAGGGAAGATAGTAGGAGATTTCGGATTAGGTGAAAGGAATGATCGAGGAAGCAGGCTGGTAGAATTCTGCACTGAGCATGAGTTGGTCATAGCTAACACCTTATTCAATAACCACAATAGAAGAATATACACATGGATGAGACCAGGAGATACAGGGCGTTACCAAATCGACTTCATTATGGTCAAGCAGAGGTTTCGAAACCAGATTTTGGATTGTAAAACATATCCTGGTGCTGACATAAACTCTGACCACAATCTGGTTGTAATGAAATGCAGATTAAAGTTGAAGAAACTGAAGAAAAGTCAAAAGCCAAAAAGGTGGGCAATAGACAGACTGAAAGAGAAGGATGTAAACGAAAGATTCAAGAAGAGTATAAAGGAAGGACTAATGAAAAACCCTAAACAAGCTTCAATTGCAGACGAATGGGCACTTTTGAGGAATGAAATAACAAAATCCGCAGAAGAAAACATTGGTAGGAAAGAGAGAATAGGTAGAAAACCGTGGATCACTCAGGATATACTCGAATTGATGGATGAAAGGCGGAAGCACAAGAATGTAAGAGATGAAAAGGGGAAAGCAGAATACAGACGTCTGAGAAATGAGGTTAACAAGAAGTGCAAGGAAGCGAAAGAAGAATGGTTGAAAGAGAAATGTGCTGGTATAGAAAATTGTCTGAAATTAGGAAAAGTAGACACAGCTTATCGAAGGATTAAGAATATTTTTGGGGAAAAGAAGACTAAGTGCTGTAATATTAAGGACACAAATGGAAAGCCTCTAACAGATAGGGAAGAAAAGGTTGAGAGATGGAAAGCTTACATAGAGAGTTTGTATAAGGGAAAGGAGATTGAGAATCATGTAATGGAAAGGGAGGAGGAAATTGATGAGGATGCGAAAGGAGATTTAATATTGAGATCAGAATTTGATAGAGCTTTGGAAGACTTAAGCAGGAACAAAGCACCAGGCATAGATGATATACCGATTGAGTTGCTACGCTGCATAGGAGAGGAAGGTCTGATCAGGTTATTTCACTTGGTGTGTAGGATTTATGAGACAGGTGAGGTACCCCCTGATTTCAAGAAGAATGAAATCATCCCTATACCAAAGAAAGTGGGAGCTGACAGATGTGAAGATTATCGTACAATCAGCTTGATTACTCATGCTTCAAAGATCCTGTCTAGAATAATTTACAAGAGGATTGAGAGCCAGATAGAAACGGAGTTGGGTGAAGACCAGTTTGGTTTCAGGAGAAATGTAGGAACAAGGGAAGCTGTACTAAGTCTTAGGCTGATTTTGGAAGGTAGAATAAGGAAAGATAAGAGAACGTTCATGGCTTTTGTAGACTTAGAAAAGGCCTTTGATAACGTTGATTGGACTAAATTGTTTGACATTTTGAAATCGATTGGAATAAAGTACAGGGATAGGAGGGTGATATACAATCTATACAGAAACCAGACAGCAGTCATTCGAGTTGAAGGACATGAGAGAGAAGCTGGTATTCAGAAAGGTGTAAGGCAAGGCTGCAACTTATCACCCATACTTTTCAATCTTTACATTGAACAAGCAATGAAGGAAATTAGAGAAAAATTTAAAGTGGGAGTGAAGATTCAAGGAGAAATAATTTCAACTCTGAGATTTGCTGATGACATCGTCATCTTGGCCAACAAGCCTGAGGATTTGAATGAGTTTTTGAATGGTATGGACTCCGTCTTACGGAAAGAATTCATGATGAAAATTAATAAATGTAAAACAAAAATACTGGAATGCAGCCGAAATAAATCACAAACCTCTATGGAGATCAAATTGGCAGGTGAAAAGCTGAAGGAAGTAGGAGATTTCTGTTACTTAGGAAGCAGAATAACCAGTGATGGACGAAGCAAAGAGGATATAAAAAGTAGGTTGGCTCAGGCAAGAAAAGCATTTCTACAAAAAAGGAATCTGCTGACATCGAATATAGATTTAGGTATTAGGAAGTCATTTTTGAAAGCCTTTGTCTGGAGCGTGGCGCTCTATGGAAGTGAAACTTGGACTATTGGTGCAGCAGAAAAGAGGAGAATTGAAGCATTTGAAATGTGGTGCTACAGGAGAATGATGAAGATCAGATGGGTAGATAGGGTTACAAACAAAGAGGTATTAAGACGAGTGGGAGAGGAGAGATGTTTCTGGCGACTGCTAATGAAGAGAAGAGATAGTTTGGTAGGACACATACTAAGACACCCAGGAATAGCAAGCTTAGTTATGGAAGGAAGGGTCGAGGACAAGAACTGTAGGGGTAGACCAAGGTTAGAATATGTTAAACAGATTGCCTCGGATGTAGGGTGTGGTAGCTATGTAGAGATGAAACGATTAGCTCAGGACAGGGAGGCATGGAGAGCTGCATCAAACCAGTCAAAAGACTGAAGACTCAAACAACAACAACTATCCCGGGATATCCCTGGTGGGAGTGTGGATAATCCCGAGGATAAACTACACTCGGAATGGCCGGAAAGCACTGGCATTCAAACCTAAGATCTACGGACTTGCTGCCGCTGTCCATGCGGTCATGGTACATGATTTAACGAGCACGGCTAAGCGCAGGACAATAAGTGTTGAAAGGTGATAGAGAATCACATTTAAAAAGAACAAGACATATGTACAAGGAAAAGGAGCTTAAAATGCTTCGATTTCAACATTTAAATTAGATGTTTCAAAAGTACTGTAAACGTAAATCCCTTTTTTAGAAAGAAATTTGTATGTGTTCCTTCACTTTCCCCAAACCTGAGAATCTGAGGACAAATAATATTCCGGCGATAATCGAAGTTAATCTCACGAATCTAAGGATGACGATTGCTTTTGTGTTTTTATCTACTTTTGTTTTTGGAATTACATTCCATGTTCATGTGTTCACTTTGTGTTGCTTAATATAGAGTTATGGTACTCTAATTTGGCAGAGTATTATTCCGGTGACGATTTGTATGATCTGTCTATGGCCAATTAAGCAAACATGTAGTAAAAGTTCTGTTAATTACTATTTTTCTAAGTATTCCCCGTTATCCCTGTGTAATGAAAGATATTAATTAAAATAAAATCTGTCTGTGATGTTCACTCCATCATAGTTTGAATGCGCGTGCTATATTTAGGCAGGAGACTTTAGGGATGAGAAAACAAATAATTTGAGCTACATCTAGCTCTATTCCTTCACAAAGATATTGACTTAACACTTCTTGAAGTAAATTCTGTTTTATTTCACTAATGAAACTAGCATACGTGCACGTTACAAAACACAGTTAACCTTTATACTGACATACAGAACTCCCAAGTTCAATAATTGTTTAAGACTGATTGGCTGATGAGATCACCTTTTGTCCGTGTGTGTGTGTGTGTGTGTGTGTGCGTATGTGTGTGTGTGTGTGTGTCGCCGTCACCTCCCACCCAAATAAAATCTAAACGGCCGAAACGATTTCAGTGAAATTCGGTAAGTACATACTACAGGGCGCCCGAGAATGTTCTCCGCAGTGGGTACGTGCAGCTGTGAGTGGTTGAGTCATGAGTTTAGTTGGCTGCACTACACTGTGTCCTTCAAAGCGGGACTCCCCCGTGTGGGCTGTCAGTGTGTATTGCGATAAGCGAACGAGCCTGCATGTATTCAGTGTGTATTACAGTAAGCGAGCGTTCAGATAGATTATTGCAAGAGTGCAACAGTATACAGGTGGTAATGTTTACTACTGAAGTGAGAGTTTTTTTGGTGGAATACGTTTTTCGCGAAGGCGATCGGTTTACAGAAAATATAAAATTAAGATTTCAGGCGCGGTTTCCTAATTCAAAGTGTCCAAACTGTGATACCGTTCGGGATTTGGTAAGTAAATTTCTTGTGACTGGCTCAGTTCACGATGTACCTGGAACAGGCAGGCCTATGCTTTTAGCAGACGAAAAACTTGATGAAATCTCCGATATAATGCTGCGTAGTCCAAGTAAATCAACACGAAAATTAGCTCAACAAACAGGAATCTCTAAGTCGGCAGCACATAAAGCTGTAAGAGACAAGCTTCAGTTGTTCCTTTATAAAGTTACCGTGGTTCATGAATTAAAACAAACTGATTACGGAAAAAGAGTGATGTTATGAATGGCTGTGGTGAGTACAAAGTTTACTGTTTATTTGTAATGATGCAAGCGGCAGCCGTGCTACCATCGTAACTGCTGTAGCTAGCTCTCGCAGACGCATGTAGGCGTTGCGGACAACATTCCCGGACTCACTGTACTACTACTTCGTCCAACCTTTACCGTGGCTTTCAGATTTTTATACATTGCACCAATCCTACATGGTGGTCGCGCGAAACAGTTCACTGGGATATCTCCGCTACAGTAAGAGACAGCACCCTCAAATTTTGCACCATGATAAAGGGCACTACTGGCACTTCACCATTATAATTTTCAAAAACCTGTTAAGTACAAAATCAGCATGGCGGCCAAACGGAATTAACATAATTAAATGGAATTTTCTCACGACTTATTCTTCCAAGCACAGTGAAACTTGGTACAGTAAATGTTCACACAAAATGTAATCTACTGGTATCTGATAGAATTCAACTTTTTCATAACCTCAAGATGGCGGCTGTTTGAAATTTTAAAATTAAGTTATTTCTGTTGTGTTCTAATCATTGGATCAGAGTGAACGTTTGAATAATGAACGTACGTAATGATCTTCATCTAATGGAACATAATTCTATGACCTACATATTAGAACAATCCAGCATGGCGACTACTGGAAACATTTAGACGATTCTCAATATCGACTTCCCGTGGCTTATGATCTCGAGATTAACGGTCACGTAAAACTACAATCTTCCTTTTTCCATATCGACGAATCTATTGCAGCAATCAAACTCAAATGTTGTACATTGATAGAGGCTATTAACATAAGTGCACGTATTATACTTTCCATAACCTAGTGAGCACAAAACGAACATGACGGGGACACGAAATATAAATATTTAAATTGATTTATCTCAGGAATTTTCATCCGAGCACTGTGAAACTTGACATGGCATATCTTCATAAAAACCCCAATATAATGATGTCTAATTTAATGGAATTTACTGAGTACTTAAACATAGGAGCTGTGCAGTTATTTTTAAATCTCGTTTTTATTTCCCGTATCCTAATCAAGCAGTAGAAATGTAGGTTGGTATAATAAACCTTCATTAGAATGATATATTGGCTTTCATGGCCAGTAAATTAATACTCAGCTTTTTTTTCTAGGTTTGTAACTAATATCATTATCATTAGAATATTCATCTCTTGGCATATAATTCTATAGTGTATATAATATGAAACAATCCAACATGGCGTGCACACAATATATTCCATCGGTTCACAATATCTCCGAAACCATTTCAGAAATCAAACTGAATTTTTTATGGTGATAGATGAATAGCTATGTACATATTATATGTGACATGCCAAATCCTGAGGAACACAAAACCAACATGTCGACCAAGGGGGTTTCAAATATTTACATGTTTTCTAGCGGTATAATCACCCGAGAGCAGTGATGCTAAGATGATGATGATAATTGTTGTTTTAAGGGGCCTAACATCAAGGTTATCGGCCCGAAACCTTGATGCTAAGAACAGCGAATCTTTAACCAGAGCTTAGCTTAGAGACATCTCATGTTCAATTGCTTTAAACATATTCAAGATGGCATCAGTTCAAAATTTTAAAACCTTTCTTTTACCCTATTTAAGCGATTGAACAGAAGATTCGTATGTTAGGTTATTATAATTATCATAATCTAACGGCACTAACTTCGGTAGCTTACTTTTCGTAAATCATGGAAGCCGTGTATTTGACTTTCCTTAAATTGAATTCCTGTGATGCGTTACAGAAAGATGCCTTCTCGCGGGAGAGTCCTATTCACCAATACTGAAAATCATATATTCTAACACATAATTTCTCAATTCAATTGTGTTGGTGTAGACATAGGCAGTTTATAGAAAGCTGTTAAGTATATATCATATGAAAATTCCTCGTAATTCCCGGGAGTATTGTTCATGATATAGACCAGTAGGGCATATGAAGATAGGCTATTTAGTTCCCCACGTAACTGCTTGTTATTTTTATATCCAAATCATGCGGTCGAAGAGAATGGAAATACTATCTAATGCAATTTGTTTCCAAACGCAATATGATCCAAGTAACCCCACTTAACGGTGTTCAATAATTTTCTATGAATTGTTAACCACTTTAAGATTTCCCTTGACCTACTGATATGAAATGCCACTAAAACAGGATTATCCATATTCGAGGATTATTGAAAAATGCTGGGTAAAGGAGCTTCGTCTCAAGAATACATTACGATAGTTACATGATGTTGAACATTGAACCTATATGCGTGGATGGAATCAGGTTTATAGCATTAACTTTGGCGTTTTCCTCTGAAACAAGTCCAGAACGCCTTAAACTTACTGGGTGCATAATTTGAAGTTAGTTCCATTGACATATTCTGAGATATTGAATCTAGGATTCAAAAGTCTTAAGATCATTGACACGTCGAAATTTGACGTTTTTCAGTCGGTACATATTGTGACCGTCAGATGAGAGTTTCTGGGAGCTGCCGGTCTTGAACAGCCCTTCCATGACCCTCCTCTGGCTAACACACAGGACTCGGGGAAAGAATGCATTCTCAGGCTGGCCTAGTACGAAAAACTGCACTCGGGTGCGCCGGGAATATGAGAGTTCTTATCTTACGACCATCCCAGTGGAATACACTCACAGGAAAAACACAAAAGCTACCAAGAAATAATGAGGACAGACTTAAGTTAAAATCACACTAGATTTATTGACAAATACATAGATCCCTAGCCTACTTCTGAGAGGTAAAAATCGGCTAGTCCGAATCTAATCTGTCCTGAAAAAAGAAAGTCGAAAGGTCTCCTATCCAAAATCTATCTTAAGCCTCTCAAAGTCCTATTAACAAATCTATGAATCAATCATTCAATCACTAGGAGAAGAATACGTAACGATTCCCTAAGCAATTACATCGGAGATTTAATAATTATTATTATAATGACAGGCATGAATCTATTAGCAAGAAAGATATTTAATTGTTTACAGTGCAAAGTCCAATTTACGTTAACCATTTGCACAATAAAAATAGCTAAGCTATAATGGTATTCTCTCCAACATTTACATTTAGGTTAAGTTTAGATAATCCTGCCTGACGTTAAAATAGTACTGATAAACCAGACGCGTTTATCCTAAGAAAAGTAAAAATAACAAATCTATGCACATTCTGTCCTAACTTGAACAAAATCAACACATACAGGGTCTTTCATATAAAGTAAGAATGGCGAGCGGCGGATTTGTTATACGTTGCTGCAGTGGCCTTCGCTGAGCTGGTGGCGCGCCACAGCCCCCTGCTGTAGTATTGAAAGCGCGCGCATACTTGACCTTGCAATAATTGTGCAGGTGTTCAGTCACCAGTCTGAATCTCAGATGTTAACATGAGACAGTTATCATTACAACATCGTATTTTTGTATGTATTTTTTTTGTACGAGTCGGCTCGGCGTGTACGTGATGCATTTGTTCAGCAATTTTCTGATGACGTGCCACCTTTACTGGCACAGATTCATGTAATTGAAAATAAGTTTGACACTGCTCAGTGCTCAATAAAATACATAAAATAAAAGATCAGAAATATTACAGTAGCAGAACTCACTCGCGTCAGTCAGAATGTGGTTACCAGATATAATGCCTGTATGACACAGGAAAGACGACTCTTCCAGCATCTTTTATGAGGTAATATTTCATATAGGATTGTACACACGCTTAAAGCAGGGGGCCACGGCGCACCACAAGCTCGGTCAAGGCCACCGCACGTCCGGATAACAAAACCGCCGCATGGCGTTCTTACTTTATATGAAAGACCCTGTATATCAAAGCTGTTAACTACACAAATTGCACAGGTTCAGTACACTCCTATTGGTAATGCAATGGGCATTCCTATCTGCTCAGTTTCCTGCGGTTTGCAAGAGAAATGGTCATAAGTGTCACAAGGAAATTATGTTGGCGACCGCTGTGACAGGTTGCCACGTCTTACGTCGCTTATTATCGTAACGACCGGGTTTTCACATTATCCCGTCATTAGATAATCATCATCTCAAAATTGGGAATTGTCAACATGTATTTAAAGAACGTGAAACACAAAACTCTGAGAAATGGTCGGAAAAGAAATTTAAGTTTAGCATTTTTAGCATTCATTAATCTGAACCACATCAATTCTTTAGATTTCAGTTTAGTTGAAAAATCCTTTCACTTTATTATTATTTTCAATATTAATTTATTATTAATCCTCAAGGTGTTAATGTATATTTTAGTGACCAATAAACGTGTCCAGTGTCGCTAGAAATGTGGGAGAAACATCTAATAAATGCCTCGTAATATGAGTGAATCACTGTTTGCAGCTTACTTCGGTCATCTTGGACGTGGTATAACACAATAACACAGACTCGTCAGTCGTAATCATCAGTCGACTTGCCAAAAGTGAACAAGGTTGCTGAAATAATACCTCAATAAATCGGCTCCAAAACATAAGCTAAAATACCTCCCTAAATTAACTCCTCTAGACACAATAATAACTTGATCCTAATTTATACAATGACGTCCTGTCGTGGACTCAAATTCGCAAGAACTGCTCATATGGTCATACTTTCAACATCAAAATTTAACATTGAAATGTAGTCGAAATCTCATACGTTAATAATTACCAAGTGTCTAATACACCTCAGAATGCTATACAAAAATATCAGCTCATAAACATCAATTGAGACCATTCTCGAACCTGTGTTCTTTCCTATGCAAAGATACACATTTTATACAGTCAGATTATGTCGTCGCTTGTCGAGAATAAAGAAAATAACAAAGATTCCTCTACCCTGGTTATAAGCGTGGTCTGTTCACAACTCGCGCGCAAGAAAGAAAGAAAGAAAGAAAGAAAGAAAGAAAGAAAGAAAGAAAGAAATAAAGAAAGAAAGAAAGAAAGAAAGAGAGAATGCACCACGTTCTAAACTCGTGCAAGCTCGCACGAATAATATTCCTACAAAAATTTAATCAATGTCACGACCAGCTCTTGGCCTTCAAAAACATCTGCTAGCTTTCAATTGTTCGTAATATCACACACTGTCGTGCATTCTTATGCACCGTTCTTGGCCCGTATTTAAACATAGCAAAGTTAGTTACAAGAAACTCTCCTCCGAGTGCTTCTACAAAATGATACGTATGACCAGAGTTAATCGTAAGAATAAACATAATTGTTCCTACCTATCAGAATGTGCAAAAATAGTAAGTCCGTCTAAACCTACTTCACACATAACAATCCACACACGTTTTACATAACAAAGTGTAGCGTAGACTTACATGCGGTCGATCATTCGAGAACTTGCCCAGTTTATTATGGCAATTCCATGGCCTGGCTCCGCATCCATGCTCTACTCGAGCATCTCATGACGTCCGTCGCTCTCGCAAGGCATATTGGAATTAGTACATGATCATCTCTTCCAAATACAAGATACATTTAATTGAGAGAGCTGTGTTTCCATAGGTTGGCATCTCCATTATGAAATTAAAGTAGATTCTGGTAGCGTGGATTTCACAAGGTAAAGAAATAATTTTCACTGATTCTAATTGTGCGGTATAATAAAAAATGGCCATAAAATAATGCCACTGGATTTATAAATATCATAAGAATGATACTTGGCAACACTCCAAACTGTTTAATGACATGCACTTGCACTCACCACGTGATCTTTGAACATCTAAGTAATCAGCTTTCTCCTTAGTAAAAAATGCACTGTTTCTCCTGCTAATGAAAATGAACATCCACAGCCCGCTTCCAGTCGCCGACCGGGTCAGGAATGGAATGATTGAAGCCCCCAATCTAGCGGCGAGGATATGGACTGTGCCGGCTGCCGAGGCCTGACGCACACCTCTTGGGCAATGATTAAATGAATGACACATGAAATGAAATGATAGTGGAGAGTGTTGCTGGAATGAAATGTTGACAGGGAAAACCGGAGTACCCGGAGAAAAACCTGTCTGCCTCCGTTTTGTCCAGCACAGATCTCACATGGAGTGACCGGGATTTGAACCACGGACCCAGCGGTGAGAGGCCGGCGTGTTGCCGCCTGAGCCACGGAGGCTTCTCTCCTGCTAATACTTCTAATAAATAAGATTTCAATGTAACTTGTAGCATAAATTGCTTCAATTGATTACTAAGCAACGTGGTTTTCCACTAACACGCAGACCATGTGTCTGCTCACTTCACGGCCTCGTGTTCACTACCCGGAATTATCGCACTTCCCAAATAGTGTAAAATAAAGCACTACTCTGCTTTCAATGTTCACGCAGTTCACTGTTCTTACAATAGTTATTACTTATTGCTTATTTTCACGCAGATTCAACGTGAATTATCGGTTATGATTTCCACTACTCCAAATCACATCCACCCACCATAGGGATTACCAATCTAGTATACCACGTCCAAGATGACGGAAGTAAGCTGCAACAGTTGTAGTCAAGTGTTGATCCATTAAATCCTAATCGCGTTTCTGCGATATTATACCTTTTATAAATAACCAAAAATAATTCCAAAAAATCCAAAATAAAGGTGGTGATGAATTCCAAATATTTCCAGGTTTATAAATGATACCGGGTGTATAAAAATAAATTATCCAGACACCAAAGTCAAATTAAAGTTGCTCAAGGAGTTCACATGCTCCAGGGGTGCGTTCAACAGAGTTCCAACGTAAATTCCTCAATGTTGTCTCCACGCTGCCATCGATCTTCAGATCGAGAATGAGCAATCGGGTTCAATATACTAAGGCACACGAAGCACATTCAAATGTTGGTTGAAATCCATTTGTTATTACACAACTTACCAATATTTAAACACCGAATCTTTCAGGACACCTAGAATTGTGTTAGCATAACTGCCTATGCTTTTAAAAGTTATGATTTGTATATGTGTGCAGAGTTAAAACTCTTTTTTTAGCATACTTTCTGATGTATTGAGACTAATGTTCAATATTATAGAGAGTTGGTAGCCCTGGTGACTCTGAAAATATGCGTATTGATATCCCGTAAGACACAAATTGCACATGTGAAATTCGGTTAAAATCTGTATGTTAGTTTGGAATTACGTGCAGTTAATATTTTCGCATTTTCAGCACGCGCATAACACTGTAATGCATAGGTTGCTCAAACTTACCCTGTAATGTTATGGTCTATACGTATGACTAGTTTAGAATTACTCGCATGCGTTCTCTCTGAGATATTGAGACTCAGGTTCAAATTTGAAATTTCCACCCCTTTTAACGCTGAGAATATGCAGGATAATATGTCTTAATGCTTACATCGCACATGCAGTGTTGTGTTGAAATCCATCAGATAGTATGTTAGTTACAGTTACAGTACATGCAGTTAAACGTTGAATTTATCAGCAACACTGTCACATATGGGTTCTTGAAATAGAATCTGCAATATAATGGTCTATCTGAATGCCAAGTATGGACTAGTTTCGATGTATCGGCTACTCATTGTGATATTCAACTTTGAATTCAAATTTCAACTATGTTCCTTCAGAAGTTGGTAGCAGTGACGCCATTTTCAAATATGGCCTTGAGATGTTCTGGCATACTTCTTTACATATACCAAATTTGATGCTGACAGCTGCAGCTGGTTAGGAGTTGATAGAAGGGGGAGGGGGGAACATGCACAGAAGGGCAGACATCGGCCCGTTAAGGTCTCATAAGTCTACGTTTTCATAATTTTTCCAAATAGTAGGCTAAAAAGACCAATGTATGTCTACCCCTTATTATTCCCGTTTGCAACGGGGTCGGGGATGAGATGGGATGGAAGTCTTTGTGGCGATGGTATTTACGGCCGGATGCCCTTCCTGACGCCAACCTCATGAGAGGAGTTAATGAGAGATGAAATGAATGATGGTGAATGAAACTGGGCAAGGATGTGGAAGGAAGCGGCCGTGGCCTTTCAGAAGGTACCGTCCCAGCATTTGCCTGGTGTTGAAAATGGGAAACCACGGAAAACCATTTCAAGGACGGCCGACGGTGGGGCTCGAACCCACTCATCTACCGAGTCAGCAGAGAGCTTGGCCCTATGACCTAATGCTGCACGTTAGCCAGCGTAGCCACTACTGTCGGTAGGCTAAAAAGACCAATAAACTATGTAAATTTAAATATTTCATTTAGGAGCTTGTGATAGCATGATCATCAGTCCCGTGTAGAAATTGTCTGATAACTCGTGTTAGTGTGGTGCCTGTACACAAGTGTGTGTGTTCGTAATTATAAGATTATTTCGGAGGGAGGTGGCCATGGTTCTAAGTTAGATACGATCCTGAAAATGTCCTGGAGAAGAAATGGAATTCCAAAAAAACCTTCTAGGAAGGCTGAGAATGGAATTGAATCAAATTCCCCTGTTCTCTGTTTGCCATTGCGAGGCTGAGTAAGAACTGTTACAGCTCTCGGACAAGAATTGAATTTCATGACAAAGCTAGGAATCGAAGCCGAGAACCCCAGGGTTGGTACCCAATCACGCAAGAAGTTTCACCACGAGGCGAAGAAGAGTCGATAGGTGAAACAACTGTGTCGTTGGCAAAGGAGTATGATACAACATGCAGTAAATAATGCATATTCTATATTGATTTAAAGTACAACAAATAGCCCGTGTTAGTGAAGCCTCCGTGGCTTAGGCGGCAGCACGACGGCCTCTCACCGCTGGGTCCGTGGTTCAAATCCCGGTCACTCCATGTGAGATCTGTGCTGGACAAAACGGAGGCAGACAGGTTTTTCTCCGGGTACTCCGGTTTTCCCTGTCAAAAAATTTAATTCCAGCAACACCCTCCACTATCATTTCATTTCATCTGTCATTCATTTAATCATTTCCCCCAGAGGAGTGCGTCAGGCCTCGGCAGCCGGCACAGTTCATATCCTCGCCGCTAGATGGGGGCTTCATTCATTCCATTCCTGACCCGGTCGGATACTGGAAGCAGGCTGTGGATTTTCATTTTTCAAATAGCCCGTGTTAGTAAAATATTTCATTGGGAATACAATAACTCACTATCCAACGCTAGCTTCGGATTTTATTTAGTGTCCCTCGACTTACGAAGTCCTATACCAGTGTAAAAACACTGAACTAGGTGCCTGCGGTGCATTGGATCTAATCCAGTGTCCCTCGACTTTCAAAGTGCTATACCAGCGTTACACTACTGAACTACCGACAGCAGTGGCTACGCTGGCTAAAACGCAGCGTTAGGTCATGGGGCCAAGCTCTCTGATGACTCGGTAGACGCGTGGGTTCGAGCCTCACCGTCGGCCGTCCTTGAAATGGTTTTCCGTGGTTTCCCATTTTCAACACCAGGCAAATGCTGGGACGGTACCTTCTGATAGGCCAAGGCCGTTTCCTTCCACACCCTTGCCCAAATTAATGCATCTTCATCCATTCCATCTCTCATCCCGACGCGCAGGTCGCCCACGGGCGTCGACTAGAAAGACCTGCACATGGCCTCTCAGGAGGCCCACGAAAAAAAAAAAAACTACTGAACTAGTTGCGAGCGATGCCTCGGATCTTATCAAGTGTGCCATGATCTTCAAAGTGCTATACCAGTTTAACACCACTGAAATAGGTGCCTCAGGTTTTATCCAGTATCCGGTGACCCTGACGGAAATATGGAAGTGTGACAATACTGAACAAGGTGCGCAAAGCGCCCGGTGTGTTACACAGTATTCCGTGACCTTGACTGAAATATGGAAGTGTGACAATACTGAACAAGGTGCGCAAAGCGCCCGGTGTGTTACACAGTATCCCGTGACCTTGACGGAAATATGGAAGTGTGACAATGCTGAACAAGGTGCGTGTGTTACCCAGTATCCCGTGACCTTGACGGAAATATGGAAGTGTGACAATACTGAACAAGCTGTGTGTGTTACCCAGTATCCCGTGACCTTGACGGAAATATGGAAGTGTGACAATACTGAACAAGCTGCGCAAAGCGCCCGGTGTGTTACCCAGTATTCCGTGACCTTGACTGAAATATGGAAGTGTGTCAATACTGAACAAGGTGCGCAAAGCGCCCGGTGTGTTACCCAGTATCCCGTGACCTTGACGGAAATATGGAAGTGTGACAATAGTGAACAAGCTGCGCAAAGCACCCGGTGTGTTACCCAGTATCCCGTGACCTTGACGGAAGTATGGAAGTGTGTCACTACTGAACTACGTGCGCAAAGCGGCCTGAGTGTTATCCAGTTTCCCGTGGCTATGACGGAAGTATTGAAATGTGACATCACTGAACTAGGTGCGCAAAGCGCCCGTTGTGTTATCCAGTGTCCCGTGACCTTGACGGAAGTATGGAAGTGCGACACCACTGAACTAGGTGCGCAAAGCGGCCAGAGTGCTATCCAGTTTCCCGTGACTATGACGGAAGTATTGAAATGAGACATGACTGAACTAGGTGCGCAAAGCGGCCAGAGTGTTATCCAGTTTCCCGTGACTATGACGGATGTATTGAAATGTGACATCACTGAACTAGGAGCGCAAAGCGTCTGGTGTATTATCTAGTGTCCCGTGACCTTGACGGAAGTATGGAAATGCGTCACCACTGAACTAGGTGCGCAAAGCGGCCAGAGTGTTATCTAGTTTCCCGTGACTATGACGGAAGTATTGAAATGTGACATCACTGAACTAGGTGCCCAAAGTGGCCGGAGTTTTGTCCTGTGTCCAGTGAGTTTCAATGTGGTATGCAGATGTGATACCACTGTACAAGGTGCCTGTGGTTATCGTTGTGAGTTGTTGATTATTTATTGGCTGCTTTTGCGACATCCTTGTTGTGTAGCCCCGTGTACTTGGATGTTTGTGTGTGTAATATGTCTGATAACCTGTTTTACTGTGATGGTTGTATTTGTGTGCGTATTTCTAATTCAGATATGATTTGGGAATGAGGCGGCCGTGGCATTAGGTTAGGAACTATCCCAGCCTTTGCCTGGAGTAGAAGTGGGGAAACAACGGCAAACCACTTCCAGGATGGGTGAGGTAGGAATCAACCCGCCTCTTCTCAATTTTGGCACGCGAGTCTGAGTGTACCGCGTTCCAGCCCCTAGACCACTCTCGTTGTGTGTGACTGATACGGATATGGAATGTAATATCAATAAGTCTGAAAACGAAGTTTAGCCTTTCGGTTATGAAAGTGGCTTGAATTACATCGAAATATTCACACTCTTTTCTTGTAGGACTGCCAACAATGCACAGGGTGTTACATTTGCTATCCAGTGATTGAGATTATGTTGATGAAGCACGCTTCACCCACAATAATTCCTCCTTCGCCAAGAAACATCCTGCGGTGTATATAGTTCCTCGACAATTTGGTTACAGTCACGTAGATCGATGGGGATGAATTGCTTCTTCGTCAAATTTCGGAAATATACTGTAAGTTTTAGGGTGTCGCCGCTTTTCAGACAATATATTCAGCATCTCACTGTCCTCAAGAGACTGCTAACTTATAGTCAAAGAGGTGTTTTGTAATTCATTTTAGGGGCTTGGGACATCTTTGTCATCAGCACCGTGTAGTTGGGTGTGTGTTGAACTCGTCTGATGACCTGTATTTACGTGTTCACTGTTGTAGTGTGAATAACTGTATTATGGACAGGGATGAGGTAGGTGTCCCTGGACTTAACCCTTTTCTTGTTGCATTATCAGGCATGATATCCCCAGAAATCACCCTTTTATTTTAGAATATGAACTAGGCCTACTGAGGACGTGGGTATAAACTCTTGCACATAACATGAGAACTATATAATAGGGCCTACATTTGAATAAAATAAAATTTTGCACGTGAATTACCAAGTCCTGCAATGATCCACAGTAAATATGACTCACCTGGGATCCTTGGTTTGAAGTCTGCCCTCGTATAATCTGGTTACAAAAACAATTTTAAAACTATATGATCTGGCCACATAAACTAATATGAAACTAACAAGATTAAAAGAATGTATCAGTAATGGAATTTGCACAGTTTTCACAAACTATACACATATTTAAATTGTTTACCGTTGTTTTATTTCCTGAGGTCCCTGGTTTATAACCACTTCAGCATCTTCAGCATTGGCTCATGCTATAAAAAATTGCCAAATCCTAATTTAAATATGCTAATATATACATCTCGGTAGCCTGTTCCATGGAGTCTTTAGTTCCCAATGTCTACTCCCATTGCCAGAACATACACGGGCGCTTTAGCAGAGAGCCGTGACTTTCATATTCGGGCGTTTTGAGAAGGAAAGGGTTAAAGGAAGGTACTATCCAGGCATTTGCCTGGAGGGAGTGTGGAAGGATAAAGGGAAAAAACTACACTCAGGATAGCCATTGTCAGCGCCAGGATTCAAACCTGTGATCTTCAGACCAGCTGCAGCTGCCCTCGTGGTCGTGTACACGATTCAATGAGCACGATAACGCCGTTGGACATTAGTCAAAGGGTAGGCCTCATAGAATGTATATCATCAATACCAGTACTAAAAAGTTGGAACATAAATGTGTTTGTTTCAGTGTATGGGCTTGCAAGAGCGTGGACATGTGTCCTTAATTCTTATGTAGTGTGTGGATGGAATCCGTTTGCTAACCTGTACTATTTTAGTGTCATTTTGTGTGAATTGGCAACTAAAGTTAGAATTAGGAGTGTGGTTGATGTGGCCTTGCTAACGACACCATCCCGCATTTGACTGGAGTAAACCCACTTCAAGGCTGGCTGAGGTAGGAATCCGATTTATCACTTTTCCTCCTAGCTAGTCTCCTTCCAGCCCTCAGATAAGAACTAAAGCTGGGTTTTCCTAGGCGCGGAAGTGGAGAGCGGAACACGGAGAGCGGAGTCTGCTCTCCTCTGGTCATATGTAATTTTAATGGTACTGCTTCCTAGAAGCGGAGCGGACCGCCGCTTGACGAGCGGAACTCGCTCCTCCGCGTTCCTCTGCTCCGAGAGCAGACGAGTCCGCTGTTGGCTGGCGGAGTAGTTGGACGTCTGTACAAGTTGTGTGTAGTTTCATTCAATTGTGTCCCTTGTACGTTTAGTATAAAGTGTGTGCACAATGAGTGTGTGTCGGTTTACTGCTTTCTGTTATAAACCTGCGATTTCAGTTCTTCTACATCTTTTATTTCTTGGTATAGATCATAGAACTCGTTTTTTTGGTTAATCGAAAGTACTGTTTAAATCTAATTTCGTCATCACTTAAATGGTTATTTATAAGAATTTTAAACACTCCCTCATATTCACGCGTTTTAAATATGTCACTTGCACATTTTCGATCCTTCACTAAATGCAGTAGTAACTCTTCCTCCTCCTCCTCCTCTTCCAAGTGTAATAAAATAGAAAGTCCAGATTCCATGTCCATATCGACCTCACCTTATCACTCCTAGTATACAAATGAGTAACCGTTCCGCTCTCCGCCAGAGGACAACTACGCGTCTAGGAAAACACAATTCAGCTAGCTGATGACTCACGAGCGGAGAGCCGATTCCGCTCTCCGTGTCCGCGCCTAGGAAAACCCAGCTTTAATGCATTGGTAGAACTGGGAATAGAACCCAAGACGTTTAAAACAGGAGTCTCAAAACCGCACCACGGGCGGTGGATGAAGAATGATGACAGTGCTTATTCCCATCAATGCTGCACGCCACACCTTTTAAGTCCCTTCCTAATGGGATTTTTTTTTCTTGGTGGAGAGAAGATGAACTCGTCTTGCCGTCAGCAGCGAGTGACGTTGGTTAACCACTACCTTACGTGTGGACAAATTACTGAAGGACTGGAGGCAGGAAATCGCTTATCGTGTGACAAGGACGGGAGTCTGCCTAGATTAACCACAGGTCTGTCCAAACCTTTCATTTAGCCACGTAAGTGCAGAATAAAGTCTCGTACTTCCTCATGCCCAGTAGTTACCCATCATTAAACTTAGGATATACTTTTTACTCTAATGGCCAGAATTTAAAACAATTTGTATTAAGAGGAAGAGAAATTACCGAACCTTTTTATTTGGTGAAATTACTTAATGCAATTTTGTTCGGCGAGTTCCTTTTATGGTTAGGGATCGCAACACATGTTAGGATGTTTTTTAGAAGCGTATATAAACCGCACGTGCGTGCCGTGTTACAGCACTTCCTTACCTCACTAAAGGAGGCGACCTCTCGGCTAGAGATACCCCACCATTTCTCAACACTTAGCCATATGTTTTCGTTCTTTTCAAATAATCTTCTCATATTATGCAAGATAATGCGTTTCCTTAGTCAAATAGCTTTAGGATGGAAGAGCAATTTTGGGTCAAGGTAACCCGACAGAATTATCCCCAGCATTCCATGATGGGCTCACATGTAATTGCTATTCACATAATGGAGGATCTAAAATGTCAATTATATATTTGAAAGTAATATATTATTAAATAGCCCATAATCGGGACATATGTTTGAGTGTGCTGTGCATACAATGCACATGCTTCGAACACCGTGGAGAAAGTGTCAAGGTTGTACGCTTATTGCCACATGGGTGAATGGGAGGGGGGAAGAAGCAATTTACTGTCGGCTGCCCAATGGATGTAATGACTAGGAACCGGACATTTATGCACTGAAAACGACTAAAATATGTATGAAATTATGCACTAAAAATGTAGAAAATATGCATTGAAAAATTGTAAAATACAATAAGCCAATCATATTCACTCACGGCCGGCTGCGTGGCTCAGCGGTAACGTTCTCGCTTTCTAAGCCCAAGTTTGCAGGATCGAAACCTGGCTCAGCCAGGCCTTTGAGGGTGCGAAAACGCGAGGGAGCCGTGTCAGTAGATTTACTGGCACGTTAAAAATCACTTGCGGGGCTAGATTCCGGCAGCCCGGTGTCTCTAAATGACGCAGTATATAAAAGAGACGTAAAACCAATAACATTAGTATTAATCACTCACTTTATACATGTATCATTAACTGCAGAAAGACGCATCGCAATAGATAGTTGCATGTTTTTCAATGTTTTCAGGAGACAAATTACGTCTATTTTAATCGTTTTCAGTGCATAAATGTCCGGAACCCAGTTATCAGTTGTATAATCACTATTACCCACTGTTTGAATAAATACTTTCTGCTGCTCTTCTCTTTAGTCATTTTGAGTTAAGGATACGCAGACAGCAGACTAGGAATAAAGTAACACATTAACTGAAGAAACTCCTCACAAAACTAACCCCGGGCTACTGGCTGTCGAGATAGTGAAAGGAATGTATCACACCATTCCCTTCTTCAAATAGTCAGGTAACATTGCGTAAATTAGGAGTACGGTCATCTGACTCATCTCGTTATCTGTTTCTCAGAAAGTTGCTTACAGGGGATACTGCCCAGATGGTGAAAGGAATGTCCCACCCCATTCCCTTCTTGAAATAACCAGGCAGCATGCTTGCGTAAAATAGTAGTTAATAATCTGATGCTCAGAAAGTTGCTTACAAGGGATGTCCAACACGCAGGCGAAACCTATTTTGTTCAAGATGTTTTATATTATACTTAATTTCAACTGTATATGCTAAAATATGCTGTTATGTTCAGAATATGCAAAAAATCCAATAAACCCTCAAAATATGCATTGTCAAAAAAAAAACGGCCCCTAGTACTGACCGACAATAATATGCATTACGTGAGTAAGGCTATAATATTCCACAGCCACTGTGATTCACGAGTGAAGGGTTAAGACCATAATTTGAAAACCTAAGTTTCTATGCCATCTTTCGCCATTTCTTATTGTTTTTGTTGATTGATATAGGGGATTTGCGACATCGTTGTTATGTAGCCCCATGTTCTTGGGTGTGTGGAATTTGTTTGATGGCCTGTGGTATTGTGATGGATGAATTAATGTATTTGTCATTCAGGTGAGGATTGGGAAGAAGGTGGCCGTGGCTTTAAATTAGGAACCATCCCGTCATTCACCTGGAGTGGAAGTGTGAAATGTAAGGCTTTTAAGCCTATACAAACTGTTAGTTGTAACTCTTCAGTCGGTCAACTCGAATTTGCCCAATGACTGGGCGCGGGTACGATGTATAGGTTATAATGTATTTTGTCTAAATTCAGGATTTTTATTCTCAGTGAATCCTTTGGCTGCGCGGTTTGCGTGACTGGTATTTGAAATGTTAAGTGTTGAAGCCATTCTTTCGTGTTGACCAACTGAAAAGTTAGACATAACAGTTGAAGTGTGAAACCACGGAAAACATTCCAAATGGCTGAGATGTTAAAAGAAACCTCTTCTCTTTTATTTTGCCTAATGAAGCTGAGTTGACCCAGTTCCAACCTTCACACCAGAATTAATATTTCTTGCCAGAGCGGGGAATCGAGCCCATGCGCCGGTGTCCCTCTGCTCTAATTCTGTCCAACCATAATCCAAGAAAGATTGTCCTTTGTGATGGCGATGTGTTTTCCCAATTTTTAATATAACTTCCTTGTAAAAAAAACGAAGAATCCTTCTACATAATAAAATCATAAGCCAGCCGCCCTCATGCGTGTATCGTTGGTAAAAGTTCGTAGTTTGGCAGTCCAATTGAACTCTATGGTTTATATTACTACCATCGTAATAAATTCAAAATAACGAACACATACGTATTCAAACACCCAAAATGAAGTCCCGACTAAAGGAATTAGAGAATGATTACTACATTTCACAAAATAAACCAACCTGGGAGAATCGCTACACGCCAAAGATATTAAATTAATTGAACCAGAACATCTGCCCGCGTCGCCTCCGTAGCGTAGCTGTCAGCATGGTTAGCTGCCGCCCCGGAGGTCCTGGGTTCGATTCCCGGCTCTGCCACGAAATTTGAAAAGTGGTACGAGGACTGGAACGGGGTCTACTCAGCCTCGGGTGGCCCAAATGAGTAGAGGGGGTTCGATTCCCCCTCAGCCATCCTCGAAGTGGTTTTCCGTGGTTTCCCACTTCGTCTTCGGGCAAATGCCGGGATGGTACCTTCTTCAAGGCCACGGCCGCCTCCTTCCCTCTTCCTTGTCTATCCATCCTAACCATCCCTTACCTTCGCTTTGCAGGTGAGGCCGCCTGGGCTAGGTGCCAATCCCACCTCACCAGTTGTATCCCTTCCGATTCGATGTTCCCAGCTCTAGGACACTGCCCGTAGAGGCGGTAGTGGTGAGTTCCCTCGCTGAGTCCGTGGGTTCCACCAACCCGGAGGGTAAAAAAAAAAACATCTGCCCACAAAAACTTACCGCTGAACAGACTATGTAATATCTTCAACAATGTTGTTAAAAGAAACAATGCCATCGATTTTAGTACTTCCTTGACAGCTTTTTTGATGGTTTTTCTAACCACTCTCCAGAAATAATGTTTCAAACCTTGAAAATTGTAAATTATGAATTCTTACCACAGTGTCATTGTACCTAGCCAACCTTGTATTATATTATTTTGTATTGTACTGTTTTAATTTCACACCTGGTTATTTTAATGTTCACCTTTGCTTTTATTTAGTTACTGTTTAGTTTAACTAAGTATAAGTTATAAGATAACATACTGTGTAATCTGTATGCCACTGTAATTGGGATGAAAATCCTGTGGTGCGCAAATAAATAAACAAAATAAAATACTCTCAAGATGGTGATCACGTGATTCGTTCAAACATTATCATGCTCCATGGAAGCAACGCTTTCAACACTTTACATAACTCAAGTTTCACGTCATGGAATTTCGCTGCACAAGTGATGTCTTATCAAACTCATTATCACTGGTGGCCTCTTCTTAAGTTATTTAAAAAGAAATTATATGTTGGAACTACAATAACAGAAATTAGTAACACGGTGGATACGTGTAAGGCGCAATGCAGAATGATGGCATTCATTCACGATGGAGGCTGGTCGTAATATCAAATCATTAAAATCAATATTTCAGATTGTGATCATGCAGTTTACACGAAATTTGGTAAAGTGGGAACTTAATTTGTTGGATCTAACTAACAGTAGACACACGATTACCACATGAAATACAGCACGATGACGCTATTCTGATCAAATAAAATATCCAACCGTTAACACGTTAGTCATCAGATCTCATATAGTAGTTAACATGAATTCCATCCAGTCACGACAGCTGAAGGTATCCACATTAAGATACCACATTGACTTTCAATACTGGCAAGTGCACGCCATAAATTGACCAAGGCCCGAAGTTGACTTTTATCAATAACGTAGAATACGTGAAACATAATCTCAGAATGAAATGCGCGAAGTGCAAAGCAGCAGCGACACGTTATACAAAGAAATTGAGTATACAATTTAACCATACTGTCCGAAACCATCCCCATTTGCGGTCCTCAGTGTAAGCAGTTGTGGTATACGCCTCGTAGTGTAATACTTGCAGACTGGCTGTATGGCTCAACAGTAACGTTCTTGTTTGGTGAGCTCAAGATAGCGAGATCGAATCCCAGCGCAGTCAGTCGGCATTTGAGGGTTCATAAATGAGAGGGACCCGTGTCTCTAGATTTACTGGCACGTTGTAGATACCCTTCAGGGCAAAATTCCGGCATCCCGGCGTCTCTAAACGCCTCAGTAGTTAACAGGACGTAAAACCAATAACATTACTATTATTAATATTTGCGCAATTGGCTGCCATCTCGGAGATCTGGGTAGGATTCGCTGCTCTGCCATGAACATAGGTCTTGTTCGAGGCAAAGGAACGATGTCGTTGACATTCAATTTTTACAAGTTTGTCAATTTTGAAGACTTGCAATATGCTACAGGAACAAACGAGTTTGTTAGTGTGGCTTTTTGGCCATGTGGACAGCAAGCTAGATTTTAGTTCAAAAGTCTTCGGGTTTGAATCCCCCGGCCAGAAGGCTGGATGGTTATCCATTTAATCATCATAACGTGCAGGTCTTCCGAGAAATATTTTCATTAACCATTTACAGAGGTCACACGCTACTAATTCTGAAAGTGGCCAATTCCAGACACTCGGTTTAGGGGCTTTGCGACATCGTGGTCATGTAGCCCCGTTTACTTGGGCGAGTGTAGAATTTGTCTGATAACTTGTGCCCCTGTGATGGCTCTACTAGTGTATGTATTTGGAAATGAGGTAGGATTTGGGTAGAAAGTGACCGTGACCTTAAATTAGATACCATCCCAGTATTTACCTAGAGCAGAAGTGGGAAACCAAGGAACACAACCTCCAGGACGATTGAGGTAGGAATCGAACCCACCTTTCCTCAATTATGCCTCGCGAGACTGAATGTATCCTGTTCCAACCCTCAGGTAGGAATAACATTCCTTGCCAGAGCCGGGAATCAAATGTGGGCCTCCATGGTGCTAGCCACTACGCAATGAGTTGGACAACCAGAGAACCAGATACTGATAAGAGCAGGAAGAGCTGATGTTTCAAATATAGACTTGTACATCGGGGTGATTTCATCCCCGTGTTCTTGGGTGTGTGTTGAATTTGTCCTACAACCTGATTTATTTTGGTGTCTGTAGAAACGTGTGTGTTTCTAATTGACACTCGGATTGGGAAGGAGGTTCCAGGGCTTTAATTTAGGTACCATCCCGGCATTCACCGGGAGTAGAAGTGGAAATCAACACAAAATCACTTCTAGGATGAAAAAAGGAAGGACGCTTGTAGTTTAACGTGACCGTTAATCTTGAGATCATGAGCCACGGGACCTCCTTTTTACGTGGAATCCAAACCACAGGACGTGGCATTTCACTTCGAAAATCTCACATGCATTGACCGGGAATCGAACCCGGACCGCCTTGGACTTCTAGGATGACTGGGGTGAGAATGGAACCCACCTTTTGTTAGTTTGTCCTTACGATGCTGAATGAAGCCCATTCTAACCCTCACAGCAGACTGAATTTCTTCCCAAAGCCGGGAATCGAAATCAGCAGCCACGAATGCTAGCCACTTGACTACGATGTGTTCACTCGCAGGAGCAGTGAGTTGTAATCAAACATTTGAACATTCTTGGTATTTTGTTCACAAATTCTTTAAAAATATGCTTGAAGTTCTTCAGTTATATTTAGTATCACTGTTATACAAATTGCTATGGTTTATTCAGAGCAGCTTGTGTCTGTTGAAGGCAAATAGCTGTAACCACAAGAATCTCAAAGAATGTTTGTTTTTAAAAAGCAATGGCAGATATTCATTCATTCATTCATTCGTTTATTTGCAATTGGGGGAGTGTCCCCCGGTGGCAAATTAGATATACATAAAAAATAAATAATTGTACAAAACAATTCACTAACAATTAAACTGGAGTATTTACACAAATAGTCAGTCTTTTCTTAAACACACCTATATGTTTGGGAAAAGGCTCTAAGACTGCGGCAGGTAGAGAGTTCCAATTATCAATGGCACGGTTTACGAAAGAATATTTACCACAATTTGTTCGCTGTGGTCGGCCCTTAACTTTGAAAGGATGATCGCTCCTGCCCATGTAAGTAGGCTTTTCCATACGTTTGCTAAGCTCACCCCATGCTGGTTGATTTGTATACGTGTTGTACATAGCGCAGAGTTTAGATTTCATCCTCCTAGCCTCTAGTGATTCCCACCCAAGTTTCTTTAACATACGGCTCACACTGCTCCTGGGATTAAAGTCACTGAGCACAAATCTAGCGGCCTTTCTTTGTACCATTTCCAACTCATTTATAAGCCCTACTTGATATGGATCCCAAATCGCCGAGGCGTATTCCAGAATAGGTCTCACAAGTGACACATATCCTAATTCTTTAGCAGAGATACTACTTCCTTTTAATACCCTCATTACAAAGTGCAGGGATTTGTAAGCTTTAGAAACTACACATCCTATATAACTACTCCATTTTATATCATTTCTTACGTGAACGACCAGATATTTGCAAGAATCTTCTTCTACAAGTATTTCCGAGCCAATGTTATATTGAAAATCTTGCCTTCGCACTTTCCCTATTTTTATTAGACTACATTTTCTTGTGTTTATTTTCATTTTATTTTCAATCGCCCACTTATAGACCAGGTTCAGGTCATCTTGAAGTACTGCATTGTCTTGTGAGTCATGTATCTTTCGATATACTACACAATCATCCGCAAACAATCGACAGTCACTGCGAATCCCATTTGGTAAGTCATTTATAAACGCCAAAAATAACAAAGTTCCGATTACGCTGCCCTGAGTAATACCCGACGTTACGGTAATTTCATCCGAGAATCGGCCTTCAACTTTCACTTTCTGGGAACGACCCGACAACAATTCTTGGATCCATAAAATTACTCTTCTATCAATCTTTGTCGAAGCTAATTCATGGAGTAGCATGCCATGCGGCACGACATCAAATGCCTTCGCAAAATCTATAACTACGGCTTCGACTGAAACTCCATCGTCTAACGATTCGCTAATATCTTGAAAAAGTGATAGCATCTGACTCTCGCATGAGTAACCTTTCCGAAATCCATGTTGCCTATCATTAAACCATGATAATGTTTTCTACTGTTCCCTCAAGTAGTCGCAAATGAGATGCTCATCTGTTTACAAACGATGGACGTAAGACAAACCGGCCTGTAGTTGCCCAATTCAAGTCTGCTCCCTCCCTTAAATATTGGGACTACCGTAGCTCTTTTCCAGTCATCCGGGATTTGCGCATTGTTTATGGACACATTAAACATCACCTCTAAGTATCGTGCCACGGCCCTACCTCCTAGTTTAAGTACTTCACTAACAATATTATCAGGACCCTTCGATATATTGTAACGTAATTTTTGTATTATCTTTACAATTGCTGACAGGTTTATTTGGAGAAGTGGAGCCCCTGATTCACCGTTAAGGTCCAACACACAGCTATTGGATTTATTGAACACACTACCATAAAAGACATTTAATTCATTAGCAATGGCCTGCTTCTCAGAAATTAATTTACCGTCACCGGACATTATCATCGATTAATTATTTGAATTTCCCTTTCTTCTCCTAACATAACTGTAATTTTTTTTCCACCCATCGCCTCCCGAACCAAGTAAACCTTGCATATAATTGTCATGAGCAGCCCTCTTTTTTAAGACGAGCTCTCTTGATAAGGACTTAAATTTCAACATATACTTGTCACTATCATGTCTTTTATTGTATAATTTCCTAATTTTCCGTTTAAGACTCCTGATATCCCGTGTGTAAAACTCAGGATCTGGGTTCTGTTTCAGTAATTTAAATGGAACAAATTTATCAATAGCTCTATTTAAAATTTTCAAAAGTTAGTCCACAGGATATTACTGTAATTTCCTTCCGATGCCCATCCTATAAATAGCTCATTCAAATACCCCTGAAATTTGCCCTGATCCACCCTGCGATACTGGAATATGATCTTATTTGCTACATCAGAGTCTAATTTTGTAATGTCACCGTATCTAATATTTAATTCAACCCCAGAATGACCACTAATTCCTGGTATTTTCAGACAGTTAATATACAGCTCTACAGGCCTTACGAGATAAACATCTAAGGTATTACAATATATTTTTGCATTCAAGGGAACGGTTACGTAATTTGCCTCACATTGGATGGTGACCTGATGGTGCTGTGTTTCTAGAAATACTACCTGTGTATGCATGGGGGTTGGGAATAAGCCAGGGAATCTGTTTCGCCTTAGCTACACAACTACAATATATGTAACGATCAAATTTGTAACTCCTCATGAGTGACGTTTAGAGAATATTTCTTTTGTGATTTGTACAGGATAGAAATAATACTCATACTATGCTCCAGCGAATCGTTTAGGTCTTTGCTGTGTCTTTCTTGGGGTTTAACCTAGATGCAAAAAGTTAATCTCATCAGTGGGCACTTGATGCACCTTGCTCGGACCATCGCTGGGATAGCGCATCTTGCAATGCATCCCTTGCTACTCATGTTCCAAATCTGCTAGGAGGAATCACATTATTCGCTTTGATCCAATTCCTGAGGTCTGGAATTGCGTTCTGAAACTCTTGTCCCGAGGGTCAATTATAGGCTTCTGGCCTGAGGTTTGGAGCTGTGTACACTAACCTCCTTGTAGCCCCTCCTGGCAGTCCCGCGGCGCGGGCGTGGTCTTAAAATCGTGCACCACGGCTGTGAGGGCAGCTGCAGCAAGTTAGGTGATTGCAGGTTTGAATCCCGGCGCATTCATCAGCTATTCTTAGTGTGATATATCCCCGGGTTTTCCACACTCCCTCCAGGCTAATGACGGAATTATAGCGTATTACAAGTCCCAAGGCAACTACGTCATCCCTAACCCTAATACAGAAACACACACAACTACAGGTTGTCAGACAAGTTCAATACACACCCAACTACACGGGACTGATGACCAAGATATCCCTTAAATGAATTATTAACTACAACAACAACTCTCTCTGGCATATCAGGACCTTAGACAGAATCATTTCTCATTATTACTTCCATACTACAATATATATTTTGTTGTTGCTGAATCATTTATGGGTTTGTAACATCGTGTTCTTTCATCCCCGTGTACTTGAATAAACCACGCTTAGGATAGGCACTGTAACCACTGCAACTGCCCTCGTGGCCGTGGTGCACTATTTATTGACCATGCCTACGCCGAGGGACTGCCGGAAAGAGCTCCTAGGAGGCTGAGATGGAAATCAAACCCACCGATTCTCAGTTATCCTCATGAAACTTAGTGTACCCAGTTCCAAACCTCAGGCCAGAAATAAATATCTTGACGAAGCCTGTGATCGACCCTCGGCACAAGAGTTTCAGAACTGTGTGTAGAATGTGTGTGTAAACCTGTGTCATTGTGGTGTCAGTAGCAGTGTGTGTATTTGTAACTGAGGCTAGGATTTGGAAGGATGCGGCCGTGCCCTTATGTTGGGATATACCCCCAACATTTGATTTTTGCTGTAGTGTAAACTGCGGGAAATCACTTCTAGGATAACTGGGTTGGAAATCGAACTAACATTCAGTTTTGCCTTACAAAGTTAAGTGTACCCCGTTCCAAATCTCAGACCGGAATTATGTTTGTCGGCAGAGCTGGGAACCGGAATCTCAATAAGTTCCCCGAGACCACAGAAGGTGTCCCCACAATTAACAAATCATGACTTTGTGTGGGACATAACCATCCATAGTAAGGGACCAGAACAAATTACATCGACTTCGAGTCGGAAAAGGGAGTTACTACTACTCTTTCAACACACATAGTCAGCTGAATCTATATCTTTATGAAGTATATTTATGTCATATGTTTTCAAGACACCAGTAGGACCCTGTACCCAATAGATACCAGAGTGCGAAGTGAATTTGACACAGGATACATGCAGAGTAGATCCTAATTTGTATTCCCAAGCTCTTACAGATTGAGTTACATTTTTACTGCAGTAGGCTATACAGGTGTTTAGAGATGTTATTAGGCAGCCGTGAACCTGGTCTGCAAGCGCTGAAAGACGTCAAAGCATATAGTCTAGTAAAGGATGGCTGTGGATTAAGAAACAAATTTAAAAGCAAATTACGTCGCATTCGGCAACAAGCCTTCTAGTGTGCATAAACCCGGGAACTAGCTGTTGAGACGTGAATAACTGGTTTTGTGTGAAACTGTCAACAAATCTGAGGAACATAAACAAGGTAACACTTAACAGACGAGCAGCCAGTTGATATCCAGATGAAGCTCACGCAGCCAAGCCAGGTGGAGGCCAATATCGCGGAGGAAGAGGGAATCCGTTCAACCACAACTGAAGAATTTATTACCTAAGTGTCTTAAATCCAACATTGTTGGTTGGCAATTTTTTAAAATTCAATATACGAGTACTATATACATTCATCTCGCACTTTAAAGTGCTCCTAAATGGCTTATAGCACCCGTTAAAATTGAAGTGAAAGTAGACCGTATAAAATTAGAAGAAAACTAAAAACATTAAGTCCCATTTTAATACATTAAGCATTACTGAGCTGGATCCTGTAGTTATATATTGTTAGAATGTGCATACAATGAACAGGTAGAAGAGTCTTCGTCTTGCATTCAAGTAAACAACATTGATGCAACATACTTTATCCCTCAATGAGGCATTCCTTAAATGTATTCTTTTTTTACCTCCAAAATAACTTGACGTCACGGAATGTGGTCCTGTTTCTACCACTTTTAATGGCCCGGGATTTTTGTTAATAAGGCCAATGTTGAAAATTGAGTAGTACATCATAATAACTGATCATTGTAGTTCTATTTCTAATTGTTGATCTGGAAATAAAAGAAAAGAACGTAATATCAGAAGTATGCCTTTTGATGGATTTAAGCCGCTTTGGAAATAAGCTCTGCAATTTCTTCGCTTTCCCTTCATGTGCACTCAAGTGTTATTCCCTGAGTGATTACACGAAGTAAGTGTGTTCATATTGATTTTCGGGAAAACCTATCACAATATTACTTCATTTTGTTATGCTGTACATCATTGTGCAAAAACAAAGTCATAGGACATAATATTAACCTGCTGGATATGTTTAAATACAGTAATATAATATCGTAGCTAAACCATTTTGTTTCGCTAACCAGTCACGTGTATCATACGTTTTCCACGTCATTCAGCACTTCTTACCTTGGGAATCATAACACGTTTCTGGCTGCCAAGCACTGCCCCACCCACCTCGTATGGAATAGCCTAGACCAGGCTGTTCCAGCCGAGAAACTCGTCAGTGAGCAGCGGAGTACTCGCCGCCTTGCGTGAGTAAACCTGCAACATGCAATACAGCTCTGCTGTGGGGGGCTGCCGTCACTTCATGGTGGATACATCAAGACTGGCAGGGATATCATGTGCTTGTGCTATGACCTTCGCCCAGTGATGTATTGGCTATGACCCCCAGTCCCTCTCCAACCGTGCTCCGAGCATTACTGCTGAGTACTCGCGTGTACTCTTACTCAAACTCGTGGATTTGGAACAGCCTGGCCTAGGCAGTCACCAGAAGGACGATTTCATTCACAGAATGTATCTCTTCATTCATGGCTAAGAAAGTGGTTCAAATTTAATGTTCTTCAGTCGGTCAACACGATTGTACCCAATTGTAATGGGGGGTCCCCTATTCTTGCAAAAAAAAAAACATGAGGTTAATAAATACACTTAAATGACCAGTTTCGATCGTCAAGCGATCATCATCTGATCCTTTACACTTAGACTATTAAATCAATTTTTTCAAGTATGGCTTATGATTAGGGCCCGGGTGTTGCTGACATGTCATCTTTTTACTGAGGTGTCAAAAACAATGCCGAAGTACATAGAAACTCCAGACGGGCCATCCCGTCTTCAAATATGTCATTTTTATTTTTCATCATTTTGCATTTTTTTTTGCTAATTTTCTATTTTAAGAGCATTTTTTTAGTTTGATAGAATTTTTTGGTCATATTTTAGAGAAATCGGCCTTTTAAGGTCATTTTTTTTCCAATTTGGTCATGTCACAGCTTTATATGAGGGAGTTACGTCTCTCAGAGTGAAGAAGAAGCTAGTAGCTGATACAAGATAATTTAAAATATTGAAATAAAATATGTCGGTATCGCTATTAGTAGAAAAATATATATCTTGGACGCAGAAGAACGGTACCGTTTTCGTCGCAAACCAGTTATTAACGGAATGGAATGTTTTCTGCTCTGTTTACCAAGGTCAGCTGTGGCGGGATAGAAAGGGGAAGGGGTGTATATTCTTGTCTCAGTTCCGCATAATTCACGGCGAGAGATATCGTTCATTGCCGCTTTCTCCGTTTTATAGTGCATCTTTCGAATTATTGAAATATTGGTGAGTTTATTTTTATAAAATCATTTTCTCCATTTTATAGTGCATTTTTCGAAGTTTTAGGTGATTTATTACAGTCATTTTTGAAAATTTGAAGTGCATTTTTAATCTTTTTTACGGCATCAACATCCGGGCCCTAATTATGATATTTACAATACAGGGTCTTTCATATAAAATAAGAGC
Source organism: Meconema thalassinum (assembly GCA_946902985.2). Classification (NCBI taxonomy): domain Eukaryota; kingdom Metazoa; phylum Arthropoda; class Insecta; order Orthoptera; family Tettigoniidae; genus Meconema; species Meconema thalassinum. Next base: position 1,271,302,992 of record OX336389.2, on the reverse strand, counting down.
GCCAAGCGGCGGCTTTGTTAACCGCTGCTGCGGTCACCTTGGCCGAGCTTTTGGTGCGCCAAGGCCCCCTGCTTTAAGCGTGTGTACAATCCTATATGATGCAGCGGCCTTGCTAGCGTGTGTACAATGCTGAAATCTTACTTTAGTTAGTTATTGTTGATGAAACCGAAACCCCTATAGTATTGAAATCGCGCGCATAGTACATGCATGGCTGTTTTTTTTTTTTCCAAGTTCCGATAGACTGTATAAAAATAACAGATTGACATTACCAAACTTGACCTTGCAATAAGCGTGCAGCTGCTCAGTCGCCAGTCTAAACCTCAAGTGCTAACATGGTGAGACAGTTATCATTGCAACATCGTATTTTTTTTATGTAAAACTTATTTTAAATACGAGTCGGCTCGGCGGGTACGTGATGCATTTGTTCAGCAATTTCCTGATGAAGTGCCACCTTCACTAGCACAGATTCACGTAATTGCAAATAAGTTTGACAATACTGGCTCGGTGCTCAATAAAAAAACATGCCCGCACATGAACAGTTTTAACAGAGGATGAGCTAAATGACATTGGCGAGAATCTTGAACGGTCTCCGAATAAATCACTCACAAAATTAGCACAAGTAGGGGTTTCGGTTTCATCAACAATAACTAACTAACTAAAGTAAGATTTCAGCATTGTACACACGCTTAAAGCAGGGGACCTTGGCGCGCCAAAAGCTCGGCCAAGGTGACCGCAGCAGCGGTTAACAAAGCCGCCGCTTGGCGCTCTTATTTTATATGAAAGACCCTGTATATAGACCTACAACTTATTTAGTGGCAGTAGTCTTCAACCTACTGGGGCGTGGTGGTGCAGCGGTCAATCTGTAGGCCTCTTACTATGGCAGACCAGGTTCGATTTCCGGTCAATGCGTGTGCGATTTTCAAAGTGAAATGTCATATCCTGTGGTTCGGATTCCACGTAAAATGGAGGTCATGTGGCTTATGATATCGCGATTAACGGTCACGTAAAACTACAATCTTCCTCTTCTTTCATTAAACTAGCACAACTAGTCAAGATATGTGACTTTTTGTTGCGATACTGAGTGTGGTGATTGACCTTCAAGCAAACTAAATAAGTGTATGTTTTTTTTTTTCTTAGTGCCGGGAGTGTCCGAGGACATGTTCGGCTCGCCAGGTTTTGTAGCTGCTTCGAGACGGACACCCAATGGGTGAGCTACAAGTACCGTTGGGGAGGAAAGTTGGAATGTAAGGACGAGGAGTTGGAAGGTAGCGGCTGTGGCCTATAGTTAGGGACCAACCCCGGCATTTGCCTGGAAGGAAGATGGGAAACCACAGAAGACCATCTTCAAGGTTGCCGGCGGGGGGATTCGAACCTCCTCGCCTCCCGGATGTGAGCGACTGCCAGCAGTCATGCCGTAACGATCAGGGCTAACTCACCCGGTATAATTTGTAAATATCAAAACCCATACTTGTAGTCATAGATTTAAGAGCCTAAGTGTAAACGATCTGATGAATATCGCTTCACGATTGAAACTGCTCATCCAAGTGTATGCATTAATCTCAAACAATTGTTATTCAGGATTTGTGAACCACCCATTACACTTACAGTAGGTATAATCGAGTTGACGACTGAAAAACATTGCATTTCGATTACAAAGGAAACACTGAAAAATGGCTTCCACCACGTTAATGTGGTTCAGTAAATTTATTCGCAACTACTGAATAAATCACACGATTGAAACCAAATATTGTTTTCGTAATCCGTGATTGAGAAAAGCCTCTTTTCTTTCGTAATCGTTATTGATCTATTGAAAGTAATCTGTTCAACTACCCTGTAGACTTGTTCGCAGGTTACAGTCTTTAATGACGCACCCTTCTTAAGAGAGATGATCTCACAAACTGAATATTGTGGACATAGCCTATGGCCAGGAACTTCTCAAGAGAAAGCCGCAACGTATCGTCCTACGAGGGTGAAGAATATTTCCCCACTTGTAGCTCCCTGTCCACAGATAAATTAAATTAGAGAATAACAACCCGAGATGAAAGATGGTCAGAGAACTTAATGTTACTTATTAAAAAGGAAGAATATCTGGAAGCCTTCTGAAGCAAGCGACTAGCGAGAGAAGAGAGAGAGGAGAAGCAGCCAATAGTCCACATAACTCATGGCACGCAATCAATAAAAAAGACATTTTCCTTTCGTTCCTTTTTCTTTTTTTTTTCTTTTCATCAAGTTGGCGAATGTCTTCGCTGACTCCCTTCGCTCCGTCTTGCAGCACTTAATAATAGAAAAAAAAAACTTATCATTTCATCCTCCCTTCTTTCTTCATTCTCCCCTCAGGACGCCTTCTCCCCGCCTCCCGTCTTTCCTTCACACATAAGTCCCTCTCACTCTGGCGCCTCCGTGGCTACCATTTCCAATTTGCGCCATTTTGTTTGATTTTTACACTTTGATTACAAGTTTATTAACTGTCAATGTTTCATTGATGTCGTCAGCCCTTCTACAGCGACTCACTAGTCTGTTAACCTTTTAACTGCTATGCATTTCTAGATGAATAAACACCCATGTGCTGTGTTATTTACACACAACTTAGCCCACTTGTACATTAAGGCCCTAAATCAATTTAACATATTCTCCTATTGGTTCCATATTATGGTGTTTGAAGCCAGTTTTCAGGGTTGCCTTAGTAAACAAAAGTTTGGTGCTTTTCAGTTGGTCAACACGATTGCACCCAAATGAGATGGGTTATTCCCTAATCCTGAAAAACAACTACCGGTACATGACATTAATAAATACATTTCGGCGATCCATTACACTTAGGCTACAAAATCCATGTCTGAAAATATGGGTGAAAATATTTTTAGTATGTACACTTACTTAGTTGCAGTATTAGTAATGCAACTAATACATTATTAATATACATTATTAATACTGCAAATAAATAGGTGTACATATTGTAAATATTTTCACCCATAATTTCAGACATGGATTTTATAGCCTAAGTGTAATGGATCTGATGATGATCGCTTGACGATCGAAATTGGTCAGCCAAGTGTATTTATTAATCTCATGTAATTTTTAGCCTACTTTTCACATTTTGCAAAAATGAGGAAAAAGTAGTCTTATGAGATCGATCCGGGAAAATGTGTGTCTGTCTGTCTGTCCTTCTGTCTGTCTGTCTGGCTGTGTGTGTGGTCCCCCCCCCCCTATCAACTCCTAAACGGCTGGAGCAATCGAAATAAAATTTGGTAGGAGTAAAGATCTATACCTGAATATCTCACAGCCATATTTGAAAATGATGTCAGTGCTACCAACTGCTGAAAAATCGCAATTGAAATTTGATCTCCATGTTGGATATCTTGGAAGGTATGAATGGGAGCTAATTCAAAATAGGCACACATATAGATAATAATATTGCAGTTTAATTTCCAGAACGCCATACAAGGCAGTGTTGCCAAAATGATTATAAGCCTACTGATAGGTCCAATATTTAAATGCATATAACTTCTACACTATCAATTGGAATTCAACCAACTTTCGTATGTTGTATGTGTACATAACCAGATATGACTGAACGTATTCTTATGTACCACCAGTGCTGCCAACTGTTAAAAAAATGCTCTTAATTTCTTTTATCCAAATACCAATATATATGAGAAAGTATGCAAGCGTATAGCACATGACATTCTATATTAATTTGGAGTAACTTATAAACGTCAGTGCTACCAACATGATTCTAAGCCTGCTGAGAGGTCCAACTTTAAATAAATGTAACTTCCATACTATCATTTGGATTTCAACCAAATTTCGTATGTGCTATGTGTACCACAACAGCTATGACTATGCGTATTCTTAAGAGCAGCTAGGGCTGCCAACTGTTAATAAATGCTGTCTCTAATTTTGTTACCCTAATATCAATATATCAGAAAGAATGCAAGCCAATAGCTCTTAACTTTGCACACGTATAGTACCTGGCATTCTAGATGACTTTGGAGTAACTAATATACGTCAGTGCTGCCAACATGATTCTAAGCCTGCTGATAGGTCCAATTTTAATATGCATGTAACTTCTATACTAACTAATGGATTTCATTCAAAATTGGCACAACAATAGATCATATTATTTCAGATTATTTCTGACCAATACATGCATGGCACTGTTGCCAACATGATTTTACGCGCGCTGTTAGATCCAATGTTTAACTGCATGTATCGTCCATGCTATTCATTGGACTCCAACCAAATTTTGTATTCTGTACCTTAAGAGATGGAACTAAGAATATATTCAGTCACCAGGGCTGCCAACTGTAGTGCTCTATTAGGCTACATTATGCCAGGTATACAGTATTTCGAACTAATTAGAAATTTCGATATTACCAACTTAATTTCGTCATTATTATAGATAGATCCATATCGATTAATCATTGGCATGAATCTTAAATTTTAAGAAAAGTAGGCTCTTTAGTTCGTCACGGAACTTCTTGTTTTGTTTTTTTCAGGATTAGAAAATAATTGGGTACAATAGTGTTGACCGACTGAAAAGTACCAAACTTATAATTTAGTTCCATAAATACATATTAAAATGGGTTACATTTTACACACATGTACTCAAATAAGTTTCCTTCAGGGACACACCCTGAAAATAATTTCGGAAGAGAGGTCTCAGACCTTGATGTAGGTAAAGACTGCCTTATGCAGCGACTGGCTAAACGGCCTTTCGCTAGGGATGACAAATCGGACTTTTAGGGGAGGGGGTATATCAGCTGTACCCTCCCCCCCCCCCCCCCCTAGTACGGTAGACATTCAGAATTGCCACTACTCAAACTACTACTTGGTTTGTTGTCAGCCATTACAGCTCACAGAAGTCAAACATTGCCATATCTTTGAACAAGTGAACAGCGTAATTCGCATCACCATAGAGAACAAAAATACAAAGTAAATGCTTTTATGGACTATCACCAAAGAGCAGGTAAGTCTACTGTCATTATTGCAATGGCTCAAACAGCTGGAATCAGCTGGAATGTGGGACTGAAAGGGCACGCTCGAAGAACCGAACCGTTTCGTCAATAGCACTCAGAAGGTTAAGAGGCATGCAGTTGGCATGAATGCAATACAAATACATTGTTGTTGACTCAGTTACAGAATTTGCAAAATGGTACTCATATCCCCGTGTACTTGGGTGTGTGTGTGGAATCTGCGCTTCATAAAAAGTGAGGTAGCGACCAGTTCGCTACTCCTGTGGGGGTCCGGGCGGGTATACCAAGAGCCCGCTGATGAGCCAGCTTGGTGTCCTAGGCAAAACCCCACACAAGACACGGCATAAACCTAGACAAATTGTTGAGTTTTATTAATGATTACTTGAATAGGAAATATTGTCTTGTCTTGATTGTCCGCCACGCGGTGCATTGGCTAGCATTCCTGACTGTCACCCCTGAGGACCGGATTTGATTCCCGGATCTGCCAAGACATGTAATTCCGGTCTGTGGACTGCAACAAGGTACACTCAGCCTCGTGAGGCAAAACTGTGAACAGGTAGTTCCATTCCCACCTCAGTCTTCCTGGGAGGTTTTTCCATCGTATTCTCATATCTATTCCAGGCAAATACCGGGATGGTTCGTAACTTAAGGTCATGACCGCCTCCTTCCCAATCCTAACCTGAATTACAAATATACACACCACTACCGATACACATTCTCCTAACATCAAATAACTTACACGGGGCTAAATGACGAAGCTGTCCAAGCCACACCAATGAAACATCGACCACAACAACAACTTGTCTTGTTTGCTATCGGTGCTGAGCGGAATGTGTCAAATGTTACAACGGAGCAAACTAACCTGTCGTACAATGAGTGGAGTTGAGGCCAGAGTTGAGTAGTGCCGTACGATACTGGACCGTGTTGAAAATTGACAATATGAGTGTGATTGCATGTTTCCGTCGCACCTATGATGTGATCGTCAAAGAGTTCCTTCCTAAATCGCTAGCCTCAAATAATGACAGATATGCAAATGCTCAACTAGTAAAGCGTTGACGTGGGTGAGTGGTTAACGTGTCGGATTACCAACCCCAAGCTTGCAAGTTCGCCCCTGGCCGTGCTAAGTGATTTTTTAAAGGCGACAAAAATCACGACATGAATGTCATACGTTGATGGCATGTTAAAGAACCCGTTTGAATTCAGTGTTCAATGGTAAAATTAATCTCGGGAATTTTCGCCAACACAAAGTTCTTCCATTCTCTACTAGAAAGCGCTGTAGTGTCAAGGAGCTTAGATATCTAACCTCCTTGACTTTCATAGCGTTCAAAGGAACGACGAAATTCCACATGCAAGCTACCCTCTGGGTGTCAATTAACAAAGCTTGCACCCGGCACCCGAGGCCATACGATTTTATTTATTATTATTATTATTATAACGTCTCAAAACAAAGGTCGACAGTTTGATCCCCGTGATGGCAAGGAGTAAACTATTTCTTATATCTCAAGTGGTTCATGGTCGATCTGGCCTGCTGTAAAATAGAGTGCTGGAAGAATGTGGCGTGAGGTGCAACTCATGTGTGAAAGAACACCTCAGGTAGAAAACGTTATGACCCTTAAGCTGCGTTTACACTAAGGAAACTTCCCCGCAAAAGTCACTCGGGCGAAAGTTACTCGCTTCGAATGAAATTTCGCACTACCCAAAACAGAGCGCAATTCAGAGCTAAAAATTGCGCGATTAGGACGAGCCGCCTTCAGTTCTGGTTTCGCGGCCAACATGGCAACTTGTTTTGTCCCTCCAGCAGCTGCAGCCGCGGTTTCCATCATGTAAATGGCATTTTTTTTTATCAAGAAAGGGAAGAAGAAAAATCTCCGCCCTCGACGATGGTGGAGCAACAATTATTATTTGGAAGAAACCAATATGAAAACAACCTCATGAGAGAAATGGTACAGGAACCCATTGATGATACAGGTACTCACATCTGGTGCGACGTGGACTGGTGACCACGGGACCTCAGCTGAGTCCGGCATTGCTTCCACCTACTTGTGCGGGCTCCTCTCCATCTTCTTTCCTGTCGACCTCCTTTGGTCAACTCTTTTTCTTTTCCCACCCCGACGGTATTAGGGTGTCCGAGGCCTCGGGAGTCTTTCACTTTCCCGCCTTAATTGGCCCTTGTCTCATCTTTCCTGATTCCTCATTCTTCGAGGGGTCAGACCTCTTGTTTTCTTTTCATTCTATTTCCTTTTCTATTTAAGATTCCCGCACTGATTTTGTTAATTGGCACCTCGTGTATCCAAATTACCTTAATCGAATTTGATGAATCGACACTACATTTTGTGGGTATTTTCAATCTAAGTTGCATTCTGTTAGTCTTTTCGATCTAAATTGCATTTTGCGAGTATTTTCAACCTTAATTGCATTTTGTAGGGATTGAACCGGCCATTTTCAATCTAAATTGCATTGCGTATTTTCAATTCCACATGCATTTTGTAAGTATTTTGAACCTCAATTGCATTTTGTAGCCTACGTATTTTCAATCCCATTTGCAATTTTAAGTATTTTGAATTTCAATTGCATTTTATAAGTATTTCGACTCTACATTGCATTCTGTACGTATTTTGAACCTAACCTACATTTTGTGCGTGTTTTTCAATCTCTTCCTTTTGTGAGTATTTTCCTTCTAAATTCCATTTTGTAAGTGTTACCACTCTCCGTTTTGTCAGTCGTTTCAATCTGAGTTCCTTTTTGTAAGTATTTTCAGTCTCACTTAATTTTCGTTATGATTTCCATTTCATTGCCATTTTCGCTCTCACCCAGACCATTAGGGGCCGATAACCTAGATGTTAGGCCTCTTGAAACAACAATTATCATCATCATCATCATCATCATCATCAGACAATTACGGGCTGATAACCTAGATGTTAGGACCCTTAAAACAACAATTATCAACATCATCATCATCATCATCATCAGACCATTACGGGCTGATAACCTAGATGTTAGGCCCCTTAAAACAACAATTATCAACATCATCATCATCATCATCAGACCATTACGGGCCGATAATCTAGATGTCAGGCCCCATAAAACAACAATTATCACCATCATCATCATCATCATCATTAGACCATTACGGGCCGATAATCTAGATGTTAGGCCCCTTAAAACAACAATTATCATCATCATCATCATCATCATCAATTTCCTTCCATTCATTTTCTCTCTTATTGCGATTGAAATAGTTTTTGTTTTTTGGATTCCACCTTAAAACTCTATTTTTTGTAGAGCTCGATGAGCTGCAAGCACTGTTCTTGATTCATCCCTCGCGCAACTACAGCGACCACTTTTACACTAAGCGAAACTCGACGTGCGAAACTCTTTGATGCGCAGACAAAAACCGACAGAGCACCGGCTCGCAGCGAGGAACCTCACCCCGCAATTACTCAGGGGTTGGGGCACGTCTACACTAGCGCTATTCCCTCGCGAAATTATTCTTTCCACATGTCCTAACCATCTAAGTCTATTGCTTTTTATATCAGAATCAATGTCTTGTTTTCCAAACAGGATCTTAATTTCTTCATTAATCGTTATTCTCCGTTCTCCATTGTCATATATTTGACCATATATTTTCCTTAATACTTTTGTCTCCCACCTCCTGAGGAGTTCTACATCTGCCATACTACTTCCACTGAATAATATTTTTATTTGACTGTAATTCCGTCAGGGTTTGCATTTCGGCATCATCATCTAGCTTGATCTATGGTCGAAATTAAAAATATTACTTATTAGTTATTCTTTATTAGAAATACAACCGGGTGAGTTAGCCGTGGTCGTTACGGCATGACTGCTGGCAGTCGCTCACATCCGGGAGGCGAGGAGGTTCGAATCCCCCCGCCGGCAACCTTGAAGATGGTCTTCTGTGGTTTCCCATTTTCCTTCCAGGCAAATGCCGGGGTTGGTCCCTAACTATAGGCCACAGCCGCTACCTTCCAACTCCTCGACCTTACATTCCAACTTTCCTCCCCAACGGTACTTGTAGCTCACCCATTGGGTGTCCGTCTCGAAGCAGCTACAAAACTGGCGAGCCGAACATCTCCTCGGACACTCCCGGCACTAATATCCATACGCTAAAAAAATAGAAATACAAGTTATAGTTCACAAATGTATCAATTAATGACTTGATAAGACTATCAAAGAATTCAAATGCAAAGTACCATTGACATACAAATTATCCGAAGTACTGGCTGACTCAATGTAAACTTGTGTATAAACCAGATAGTTCCTTCACTTCAGCCATTGCTAACACTAATGTAGGGAGAGTGGTACGTATTCATATCGTGTAAGAGCCTTGGGATATTGTTTTCTATTATTCAAAAACATAATGTTGGTGTGGCTTATTACTCTGCTTGACCAACAACACAAGTCGAGAGAGAATGTAACTAACCTTGAAAGGGTTGGAGGTTTTGTTTTCTATTTTCCATCGGGAAGGATCGAATGTCAGGTTACACAACAAATTTTCTGTGGTTTACTCGAATCAAATATGTTGTGTTATTTTCCATTTTGTATGCCGAGAAAGGAAGGAAGCTTGTAGTTTAACGTGATCGTGAATCTCGCGATCATGAACCACGGGACCTTCTTCTTACGTGGAATCCAAACCACAGGACATGACATTTCACTTTGAATATCTCGCATGCATTGCCCGGGAATTGAACCCGGTCCGCTGTGGTGAGAGGCGAACAGTTTGACCGCTGCGCCACCACGCCTCCTGCATGAAGAAAGAGGGGGTTAAAATATATTTTAATTTTATGTAAAAGGTGGACCATTTTTTTAATATCCAGTAATGCTCCAATGTACAACTTACAAACAATAATTAAAATTATTAGATTTTATCATAAACACCATATTTTCGTTCATCATAATTACTTATATTTCGATACGCCTGTCTTCTCAAAGATAAACCCCTTGTAATCTCTATCAATGCACGGCCTGTTGGTGTCGTACCGGTATGTGCTTTGCCGGTGAACACTCAGTAGGCCACGTTCCGTTTACTAAGTGTTATAACCCTTAGCCTACTTTTCACATTTTGCAAAATGAACGAGGGCAAAACAAAAAATAAGTTGCACTTCCCAGTTACCGACAGCAGTGGCTACGCTGGCTAAAGCGCAGCGTTAGGTCATGGGGCCGAGCTCTCTGCTGACTCGGTAGACGCGTGGGTTTGAGCCCCACCGTCGGCCGTCCTTGAATTGGTTTTCCGTGGTTTCCCATTTTCAACACCAGGCAAATGCTGGGACGGTGCCTTCTGATAGGCCACGGCCGCTTCCTTCCACATCCTTGTCCAGTTTCATTCATCTTCATCCATTCCATCTATCAACACGACGCGCAGGTCGCCCACGGGCGTCGACTAGAAAGACCTTCACTCGGCCTCTGAGGAGGCCACACGACAACAACAACTTCCCAGTTATGGCCATTTATTACACCACCCACACAACAACAACACGCCTATAACGACCTCCAATGTAACGTCAATTTTCCACATAGTTTCCAAGAGCCTCCTAATTTCACGATGAATGTCCGCGAAATTCTTCATTTTGGCCCTTAGGAATCAAATTGTCGCAGGCACCTCATATTTGGAGTGAACGTCCAGTCGACGCGCCATTGCTTTTGGCCGCTATTCACACCATACAAGACGAGACACCACAGCGACCTGCCTAACAGATGTGTGGGCAGTGTCTGTCCCTTTCTCCGCTGTGCCCACGTTTGCGACACACAACGCGCTGCTGCAGCGCGTTAGTGCAACTAACTTTTGATGTGTAACATCTTTCCGCTCGGTTGCTGGATAGTTTTGTGGGAGTGATTTTGAAAATTGGGGACGGAAGTGAATCAGGCGGAAGTGGATCGAACGGAAGTGGATCGGACGGAAGTGAAGACGCACTGCCAGAAAAATGGGACGGAAGTGAATCAGGCGGAAGTTGATCGAACGGAAGTGGATCGAACGGAAGTGGATCGGATGGAAGTGAAGACGCACTGCCAGCTGGATGTGCAATTGAAAATGTGTGTATTGGAAACAAGGCAGTGTGTACTCTGTAGCGCGAGAATGTTATGGCAATACAGTAGGCAGTGCATTTAGCAGGCACTGGTTTGACGAGCACAGTGGCAAATGTTTCACCGACTTTCACTTGTATTGAGCAGTTTATGAAGCATCACGTTCAAGGTTGAATATCACATGGGGTAGGACAAAGACGATAAATGGCATTTAAGTAAGCGGCATTATTGTCAAGCTGTGGGTGAGTAGTCAAATATTAAATGCATAACAGAATGTTGTTATATGAAGGGAATAAAAGCTGTATTTTCATCATATGTGGGACTAGGTCATTTCATGATTGTAGGAAGCCATGTTTTGATTGTTTACGACGAACTATATGAGAGCCTTGAGAATAAAAAAGGAAGGAAGCTTGTAGTTTAACGTGACCGTTAATCTGTAGACCATGAGCCACGGGACCTCCTTTTTACGTGGAATCCGAACCACAGGACATGGCATTTCACTTCGAAAATCTCACCTGCAATGACCGGGAATCGATCCCGGACCGCCTTGGTGAGAGGCATACAGCTAGACCGCTGAGCCACCACGCACCCCAGCCTTGAGAATAATGAATGTTATAGTTACTGAGGAATGTGCTCACAGTATTTGAGAGTACTGTCGACGTTGTGTCACTTTGTTATTATGAATTATTAATGTAAAAGGAAGGAAGGAAGCTTGTAGTTTTGCGTGACCGTTAATCTCACGATCATGATCCACGGTACCTCCCTTTTACGTGGAATGCGAACCACAGGACATGGCATTTCAATTCGAAAATCTCACATGTATTGACCGAGAATCAAACCCGGTCTACCTTGGTGAGAGACTAACAGCTTGACCGCTGCGCCACAAATGTGACAGTAGCATATCTCCAATTCAATCTATACATTCATCATAGTACCAGTATGAAAATGGAGTGTAAATTAACATATTAAGAATGTCCAAGCTGTGTAGTATACGAGTAGGATAACATGTCAGATGTTACACATCTTATGCGACTACTGTAAGGCTCGTTTTATTTTATGATGATGGAGGACTCTTAAGTACACGTGGATTTCAAGAACCTGATAAACTCGATAAACAGCATCGAATTTCAAATATTTAAAATGACTTCACTGGCGATCTTATAGCCGACAGCGGTGAAACTTGGCACTGCAGATCGTCGTTTAGAGTTAAGTTTATAGGCAGTTAACGTTGTTGAATTGTGTTTAAAAATTCAAGATGGCGTCAAATCGAAATTGAAGAATATCATGCGTTTGTTCCTCGTGTCCTATTCAAGTGATCGAAGAGAAGCTTCGGTTAATGAACCAGTATAATAATCATAATCTATTGGCACTGAATTCTGTAGCATACTTTTCGTAGATAATAGATGCCGTGCATTTGATATTTCATAAAATTAACTCCTGTGTCTTGTTCCGGAATAATGCCATCTCTGCGGGAGGAGTCATAATTAACTGATACTGAAAGCTAAATATTCTAGTACGTACTGTAATTTTTCATTGTAGCGGTGGTAATAGTTTTCAGGGGCAGAACATCGAAGTCATCTGCCCCTTTCTTTATTTAGTTCAATTATTGTACATTTTAGATTAATCGCATGTTGATTTCTGAAAAGGAACATCTATTACTGATATTCCATTGAACCTTTCATAAAGGTGATACCAAGGTGGATCGGGTTCGATTCCCGGTCAATGCATGTGAGATTTTCGAAGTGAAATGCCATGTCCTGTGGTTCGTATTCCACGTAAAAAGGAGGTCCCGTGGCATGATTAACGTTCACGTAAAACTAAAAGCTTCCTTCCTTTATAAAGGTGATAAACCAGTACCATGAGCTGGTACAAAATTCCTTAGTGTTGTATTCATGTATTGTAGGTAAGCCTCATCGTGTAACATGGAAACTTATTTTCCAGTCTTGGATGTATGTTGATGTGAGTTTCCTTTATTAACGATGAAGGATTTTATTTATGACTACTACCTTAATAAGACCTTTTGCTCTCTCATTTTGTTATTTTTATCGTTTGAAATGACTACTGTACAACGTTTGGATATTCAGTTATGAGTTTGAAATTGTAGCTCTACACTTTATCACAATTTAGGTCATGTACCCAGAGCTATTTCGTCCATCACTTGTAAATACCATCCAAAAGGCGGGAGAGTTTCTAAATGGGAAATCCCAATTTAATATATGAAAGTTGGCTATTTAGTTTTTCAATGATATACGTATTTATTATTGCTATAAAGTTGGCCAATACGCGAAGACAATGCAAAACATTTACACAGGTTATCAGTCGAATTGTTCTTCAGGATTTCTTGATACTTATCGACAGAGGTAGCTAAGCGTGCTGCGGCGCAAAACCATGGATCCAGGCTATCCGCAGACTCGGAAGATGAGTTAATCCGATCCCTATGGTAGGCTGTCATTGAAATGGTTTTCATTGGTTTCATATTTTCAACTCCCCGCAAATGCCGAAGCTGTGTCAACTAATCGCGGGAGCATTCTTCCAGGTCCTTGCCAATTTCATTCGTCTGCATTTATTCAATTCCTTTTAACCCTTTGGCGCAGTCAGTTGGCATTTTAGGGTGCGCAAATGCGAGGGAGCCGTGTCAGTACATTTACTGGCACGTTAAAGATCCCCTTCGGGGCAAAATTCCGGCACCCCGGCGTCTCTAAAAGCCAGGGTAGTTAAAAGGGACGTAAAACCAATAACATTTTTTTTTTTTTTTTTTTTTTTTAACTCTTCTTGTGAGGTTGGCGTCAGGAAGAATATCCTGTCTAAGAAATCAATGTCACATAGAAAAACATCTCTCCTCTTCCCCAATCCTGTAGAAACGGGCATAATATGAGGTAGGTAACAACTGCACACTGAAATATACACTTTTTTGTTTTGTCACCTTCTTCAATTTGGGCTTAAGTGCGAGGGTATTATCAATGCCTTCCCAAAGCTAGGCCTGGGGATTGCACGGCAACATGGCGAACCCTGAATTCAAATCGGCGTACTTCTACTAGAAGCGCTAGGCGTTCATCAGTGATTCATGTTTTAGAGATTAGTGGGCTAAATGTACCTTATGACATCATTTAATGGTGGTAAGACTAACCCGAGTCCCCTGGACGGAAAGCTGCCAATGAACGCTTACCTGGCCGCCTAGATGATGAAGAAGAGAAGGCATTTTATTCCAATCAAGACGCTCTGCTGGCGCCAATGGATGACACTCTAACAGGATTCAGGGGATCTCATGTGTAGCCAAGAATAGGAGTCTCCACTATTTAAGAGATCTTCAGTTTATGCCATTGTAGCACCATCGCTGGTTCCCACCAGAAGAAATTGTCTTCTTTTACTTCTTCGGGCATGAATTCTGGTGGTCCAAAATTGTGCGTTGTTCATTTATTTTCCTCCACCGAACATCAGTCGTTTTACATTAACTAGGAGTCAGCCCCTCAGAAACCCTTGATATGTCGATCACATTCTAGTCTGGTGGTGTAGCCACAAGCAGTCACACCTTCAAAATAACTCCCGGGTTATGTCAGCTCACCCTGTAAATGTGCCCGTAACCATCACACGTGCCGTTCCTGGAAGATGGAATAGTAATAATTCATTTTAGGGGCTTGGAACATCTTGATCCTCAGCCCCGTGAACTCAGGTGTAGTCTATGTTGAAATTGTCTGATGACCTGTGTTTCTGTGGTAGTTGTAATTTTTAGGGCCAGGGACGTAGTAAGTGCTCAGGATATGAAATGAGGTACTATCCCTGCATTTGCCTAGGTGAAATGTTGGGAAAACCCTAGGAATACCACACTCCGGATAGCCTCTGGCAGCACAAGAATTCGAACCACCCATCTCCGTACTTGCTGCAGCCCCACATCTTTGTCGTGGTGCTAGATAACGTACACGGCTGCGCCACGGGGTGACGTCGCTAAACAATAATAATGTATTTTGTTTTACGTCCCAAACTACTGTGGCTTTTAGAGGCACCGGGGTACCGGAATTTTGCCCTGAAGGGGATCTTTAACGTGTCACTAAATATATTGACACGGCTCGCTCACATTTGCACACCCCAAAATGCCAGCTGCCTTCGCCAGAATTCGATCTTGCAACCTAAGCTGAACAATATATATACAGTATGTAGATTCATACAGAGGATTTTGTAAATATATTCCAAAATAAATGAGATTGATTGAATGAAGTGTGATAATAGCAACGCTCCATAGATCAAGCTACAGCGCATTGAATTGAGTAAGCTTCCAAGTAATGACCAGTTACTCTTAATTTGGGCAACCATATTGTACAATTGGGTAGGAAAAGGCAAAGAGCAGACCTCTAAGTCACTCTTACCCCGCTTTATTTGATCTCACTCATTTGATTCATTGACAGAGATCTAACAAACATGAGAGAAAATGTAATAAAGTTTACCCATCGATATATGTATATCTTCGGCTGCCACAATTTACGCAGTTTTATAATGACATATGACTTAGTCTCTACCAAGGAAACCTGATCATTATCGTGGTCCTCTCTGGATCCAGGGTAAGCTCAGGCTCTGAAAACTACGTCATATGAACACATTTCTTTCCTTGCATCATGCTTGCTCTTTGGATACACATTCCGAACAACCTTTTCTCTCCGAGTATCACAATTCTTCATTACAGCAGTGAAACCAAGGGCCCATTTTGTGCCACAAGAATGCCATTATTTAACGTTTTCTGAAAAAGTATCGTGGTGTAAGGTTATTTACACAACCATTCGTTTGGGTACTTAGGTGATGGTTGGGCATTATCAAACACCCCCGCGTTAATTGATGTTTGTAGAAAATAATTTCATTGGGGAACATTTGGAATCATTGTGTACTGTATGTTTATTTGAACGGTTGTAAAATCCTCGCACACAATATTTACTAACCGGTAAGTAATACGTACATTTATAAAAGCCACGATCTTCAATATTGTAAGAGTTGGCAGGTGGTATAAAAATGTCTTGAAACTTTAACTCCTTTTGTCCTTACAGAGGATTTCCTTTGCTGGGAAAGTCACATTCCTGATAGAGTCTTGCACAGATCCTATGGGACCATCCCTGGTATAAGCTGAACTGAATGAAGCTTTGGCAGAAGTTATCATCCTTTTTGACACAGTCAACTGTCTATTCCTCATGGTCCACCTCACACGTAGTGACTACAATTCTTGGCTGTCACCGCGGTGGTCTGTGTTCGATTCCTGGCTCTGTCAAGCATTTTAATTCTAGTTTGAGGGCTGGAAATGTTGTTCACGCAGCCCCGTGACCCAGAACTGAGAAGTGTTGGGATCGATTCACATCTCAGCCAACCTAGAAGTGGTTTCCTGTGGTTTTACTCCTACTCCTGGCGAGTGCAAAGATGGAATCTAAATTTGGGCCACGCCCGCCTCCTACCCTTGTTCTAGCCCTAGTTAGAAACACACACACTAGTACAGCCATCACAATGACACAGGTTATCAGACAGTTTCTGCACACAAACACCCAAGTACACGGGGGCTACATGACCACGATCTTAAAAATCACCTATATGAATCAGAAGCAGCAACAACAGCACCACCCTAAGCAATTCTCTTGCTCCTCCCTCGGATTCATCATGTGACGTTTTTTCTTGTTTAACTCTATGCATCGCCAGGTCCTCATAAACCCACATTATTTTCCACCACCCAAAGGTTGAAAAGAATCGAAGGTAGAATTCCACTCTGAAATCATAAAATAGTTTGGATTTAGATTTAGGGATGAACTAATTCATACTGGGGGATAACAAAGTTATTGGGACTGGTGGTGGAGATGAATGTTGTCTTAAGGGGCCAAACATCAAGGTGAAGTGGAAGTGAAATCAACAGTGATTTTGATGTTACCGTTTGCTCTAAAGGTAGTATCGTAGAGTGTTGACTTGGAGAGGCAAAGTTTGTAACAACCAAGTGGAGAATGCTTGTAAAACCCCAGTCTGTGACAAATATTTTGGTTCGACGAGATAATGACACCGTCCGATATCGCCCGTCAGTAGCTTGTGCGATACCCTCACACAATAGGTTAATAAATCACGGCACGAAGCATTTCCAAACTAAAACAACGATATTATAGTTGCTTATTCATTAGCCTATATCACAACTTTTCAAAAAACACATTTTTAGTGCTATTCTCAAAGTTAAACCTCGTAACTGCATAGCCTTCACCATGAGTTCACTACTGTGATCACAGACTCTCGCTCACACGACCACGGAAGTGAGCTACTGATCGGAGTTCCGAATCCTGGCACTGAGACTGGCTAAACTGAGCGTGGGGTTTCCCCGGCATTTTCCACACTTTCTTCAGGCAAATAGTATCGTATCTTAAGTCTAAGAACAACTACCTCATTCCCCGCCATAATATACATGTATATAGTTATACACACACTTTTTTTTAGCGTATGGCTTTTAGTGCTGGGAGTGTCCGAGGACATGTTCGGCTCGCCAGTTTTTGTAGCTGCTTCGAGACGGACACCCAATGGGTGAGCTACAATTTCCGTTGGGGAGGAGGAAAGTTTGGATGTAAGGACGAGAAGTTGGAAGGTAGCGGCTGTGGCCTATAGTTAGGGACCAACCCCGGCATTTGCCTGGAAGGAAGATGGGAAACCACAGAAAACCATCTTCAAGGTTGCCGGCGGGGGGATTCGAACCTCCTCGCCTCCCGGATGTGAGCGGCAGCCAGCAGTCATGCCGTAACGACCACGGCTAACTCACCCTGTGTTATACACACTACTACAGTACCACAGAAACACAGGTTATCCAACAAGTTGAACACACAGTCAAGTACACGGGCCTGTTGAACAAGATGTACCAAGCTTCTAATACGAAACAACAACAACAACAACAAGTAGTTCCGTGATGAACTAAACAAAATTATCCCGCCAATTAAAAGGATTTTTTATTTGATGGACTAAATAGCCTTTGGTATTTGATCCACGTTGTTGTGAACTAGAGGGAAACAATTTGAAACGCAAAATCTCAATATCGAATCATTGCAGTCATCTTTGACGGTAGACATAAAAAATATTGTCTATTTTATGATAGCAAAATAGTTTTATATTATGATTTTTGAGCGTGCCCTGACTTACATCAAAGCTAGTATCGTTAGTCAAGATAATTCACATCAAAATACCCCCCCCCCTGTACTGGAAAATAGGTGTCCAAAGTCAAACAATGGGGCTTTATCTACAAATACACTAAGGAATTGTGTACCAGAATATTTACTTTATGGTACTGGTTCATAATCTTACAGAGAGACGGCTCAAGAGAGCATCCGAAAACAAGTTCCTTTTCATAAATTAGCATGCGTATTATCTATAATATACCATACCAACACTATAAAATTGGGGCAGATTATCTCAGTGTTACATCACTTCAAACAGCTACTACCACCACAGCGAAAAATTACGTACTAGAATATATTACGTTTAGTATCGGTTAATTATGACTTCTCCCGTGGAGATGGCATCTCTCTGTAACGAGTCACAGGTAAACTTTCACGTACAGCACTTGATTCGTACACAAGAGGTTAGAACATTATTTTAAAATTTCGCACAGTCACCATCTTGATATTTTCATAATAATTGAATTACATAAGACCTCACTGTACGAGAATTAACTTATTTATAAAGAGTTACAGTGCAAAGTTTCACTGCGCCCAGAAGAATAAGTTGCCAAAATGAGCCCATTTTAATATTAGAATTTTGCGCGGCCGTTGTGTTGGTTTTGTGCTCGCCAGGTTATTGAAAAATACATAAATGAACCAATTTCTTTACATTCAAGAATATATAATGTTCAATACCACGATACAGAATTTCAGGTTGACTGCAGCAGTAGGTTTAGAGATATTGAGTACTGATGAAATATTTCCTGCAGTCGCCATGTTGTATTGATTAAATGTAAGCCTCAGAGTTACACACAAGTAAATACATATTATTATGGTGGCTCATTATACTAACTTCCAAGTCCACCTCGTTGTGTAGTGGCTAGCACTCTTGGCTGTCACCGTGGAGGCCCAGGTTCAATCCCCGGCTCTGCCAAGAAAATAAATTCTGGTCTGAGGGCTGGAACCGGGTACACTCAGCCCTGCGAGGCAAAAATGAGTAGAGGGGATGGGGGTTGATTCCTACCTCAGCCATCCTAGAAGTCGTTTTCCGTGGTTCCCCACTTCTACTCCAGGGGAATGCCGGTGTTGTTCCTAAATTAAGGCCACGGCCGTCTCCTTTCCAATCCTCATATGATTACTACTACACACACTAATACAGCCATCGCAATAACACAAGTTATCTGACAAGTCACACACACACAATTACACGGAGCTACATGACCACGATATCCCAAAGCCACTAAATGAACTAACAATAACATTCAATTCGATGTCTCGAATAGAATACGAGAATTAAAATATGATTTTAAAATTTCAAACTGACGCCATCATCAATTTCTTTAAAATGATTGAATAACATTCTATGCCATTATTCTATGTTCGGCGAAAGATTTCCTGTCTCAAGACTTACTGCGCTCAAGTGATTAGGTACTAATCAGAAATGTCACTTAAAATATTTGATATTTCTGTAGCGTCTATGTTGGTTTTGTGTTTTTGAATATCACATGGAAGCACTTAATAGTCATCAAGCACCATTCAAAACTTAAATTCAGTTTGAATGATGTAATGGTCTTGGAGATATTGAGAACCGGTGAAATATTTTGCACGGCCGTCTTTACGGATTGTTTTGTATGTAGGCCAAAAAGGTGTTTGCCAATAGTTGAAGAGAATGTTAATGATTCATTATACGGAATTTCATTTCAATTACTTCAATGGGAAGGGGCCGATAACCTTGATGTTAGGCCCCTTAAAACAACAATTATCATCATCATCACTTCAATGGAATACAGGAAGTGAAAACACTATTTTAAAATTTTCACAGCCTTTATCTCCAAATTCTCAATTTAATTTAATCAGATGGCAGTATATTAAACCTTGTATACAATTTTCCTGGGCTAGGTTTCACAGTGCTCGGATTAATGAGTCACGGGAAAGATCTAATTGAATATTTGAACTTTGCGTGGCCTGCATGTTAGTTTTATGATTGTCAAGTGTTTCGAAGTCACATAGGTAAACTTATTTTAGTAGCTTCTGACAGCAAGTAATCAAATTAGGGGAACTGTTTTAGGAACAGGCTATTTTTTTAAACCAACAACAAGTTTGGTGTCAAATCAAAGCTCCATTTTTGAAATTTCACTTGTTTCATAATTTAAAATACGCTCTGAATATACAAGAATACACTGAGGCAAGTTAATCAATGAGATTATTTTATCAAGGAAATATTAATAATCTCATATGTCTCTAACGTTAATACCAGTATAATGAACTTAATAGCAAACCCAAAATGAAACATGACATCCCTTGCATACAGTCTTTCTTTCACAGGTGTTCAATAGAGATTCCTAGTCTCTCATTGTTGTTAGTTTAACCCTTTATAGGGCAAAACTATTTTTATGACTATCTGTTTTTACATGTTAATTTATTTTAATTATTATAATGATTATTAATAATGTCATTTTTTGTTTCTCCAATTTCAATGTTTATGTATTTATTTTAAATTATGAATTTATATTCTTATAGATTTAATTTTGATATTTTTCTATCGAATTAATTAACCAATTTCCAATTTATTTTACAATTATTTTCATATGTTTTTTAGTTATGTTTATTAATTTTAATTTTTATATTTCTTTGGTTATTGAAATTTTATTTTTATTACTTTCATTTCGATATTTACGTTTTATGTTTACACTTTAATTGTTAATGACTTTAGTTTTTTAAAATTATTTTATCCAACACATTTAGTCAAGTAGTTACGTTTATAATATTTGATTTTTAGAAATACTAGCACTTCGGCATGAATATTCTCTGAAATTTGGCCTAAAACTATCAGCAACTTTGAAAGCAGAAACTGTCCTTATCACAGGTGGTTGATATAGAGACCACTATCCTATAAAGAGTTAAACGTCCTTTCTCATTGCGTTGTAATAACTTATCAGAGACATGAAATGCGCATCCCTGACCGGTCAAGAATCTCCAGCAAAAATGTTTGGTCAGTCTTGGTAGGAAGGTTCAAGGCAAGGGACATTGGATCAAACTCCACCGCTGCCGTATCTTCCACCTGATCATCATCAACTTCATTATCATCATCAACATCATCATCGGTGCGTAAGTTCATAAAAATTTCATCCAATAGACATGAGGAAAACTAAAGAAACTCATTTAAAATGTGTCTAAGAGGTTATATGAGCCTAAGAAAGCAACATTTCGTTCGTTGTTTTCTGGGTTTGTGTTTTGTCGTGGCATTATTAACTCTTAAGTATACCTTTGACGCCACAATAGACGAAGAAAACTCTTGCGGGGTGTCATAAATCATAATTCTATATGGTATATTGTTAAAAGCATTGTTTCAATTATTTTAAATGACGGACAGATGAATCATCCTGTGACCTAGTGGCATTATCTTATTATCCTTTAGAACTCTTTCAATCATACCAACCGCGGTTGTTGTGCTTTCTAAGGCGTATTGCAAGGCCATGGCCCCAAGCTGTCTCCAGACCTGTAGACGAGTGGCTTTCATCGACAGTCTCTGAAAAGGTTTTCCGTCACGTACCATTTTTAGTTCCTCGTAAACGTTGGGACGTAAACTTCTAAGAGGGCACGACCGCTTTCTTCCAGCTCTTTGTCCAGTTTCGGCCAGCTTCATTCACTTCACATCTCACTGACTCCTCTCGTGAGATTGATGCCAGGATGGGCAGCTGGCTGTAAAATCATCCGCCGCATAGAATATATCGCATCTCATCACCCGTTGAAACGGCAGTAATAATGGTTTCACTCGAGATAACCTTGAGCCATCATGTTTACAAAACATTAGTTTGTACTTATTGCATGTTAAGGTTCACCAGCCCCTTATTACTTACTTTTATGAAACCCAACTAGCATTGCATTTCTCCCTTTCTCACATTTCTCTCTCTGCGCTCTGCCTGCGTGGCAGCAATGTAATTGAGCCATTGGACTAGCAAAGAAAAGACGACCATGGGGATTTCCGCGCCAAATACTAAGGGCCATTCTACCAACATGTGATTTATTGCTCAATGAAAGAACCACACATACACGTTATATGATCGAATTAATAGGTTAAGCTACGTGATCTGTAATAGTAGAAAGTTAAATCAACACCATAAACCAGGCTGTTCCAGCCGAGCAGCTCGCCCATGAGCAGCGGAGTACTCGCCGCCTTGCGTGAGTAAACCTGCAACATGCAATACAGCTCTGCTGTGGGGGGCTGCCATCACTTCGCGGTGGATACATCAAGACTGGCAGGAAGCGCTTCGACTTGTGCTATGACCTTCACCCAGTGACGTATTGGCTCTCACCCCCAGTCCCCCTCCAACCGTGCTCCAAGCATCACTGCTGAATACTCGCGTGTACGCATACTCAAACTCATGGATTTGGAACAGCCTGCCATAAACCATGATTGAAGTCTTTGACATGGATAATAACGTTCGATGTGGGATGGCCACTGTAACTAGTACACATGCAGCGCGCAGTGTCCACGTTGTAGTTGTGGCTCAATCGGTAAAGTTTTGGTCGGACATGGTGGGTGAGAACGGGTAGGATGGTGCTTAGAATCCAGCGGTAGGCACACCTTTTTGAACGACAGCTCGTGCTTAATTTTGGTGGGGATGTAATATTAAGCCACACCTACAAAGTCACATTGCCACATTCATTAACTTACGGTGCATTCCTGTGAAGAGTACGTTGAATTTTGTTGATTTATAAACCTGACATGGATATTAACATAACATATCGAAGTGTCGCTCCGGAGGTCCGGGTTTGATTCCCGGCTCTGCCAAGAAATGTAATGCTGGTCTGAGGGCTGGAACGGAATACGCTAAGCCTCGATGTTTCAAGCTCCATGTCACTGCTCTGGAGGCGGTAATGGTGCGATCCCTTGCTGAGTCCAAGCGGAAAGCCAACCCTGGAGGGTAATCCGACTAAGAAAATAAAAAAATTATACCTGAAAATAAATACAGCAGCCACTCATTCGATCACTAGCTTTCATTTATAATTAGCCTACTTCAGTTTCTCTCTTAGCATATCATTAGTGAGAAGTGTCATGTTAACGGTCTAATGAACTAATTACACTGCGGTATTTGTCATAAGTGGATCAATTAACACTGTTTTATATTTGTCAAACGTAAGAATGAGAAATGGTTTACACCCCTGGGTTACAAAGGGTTTTGACTTGACACGTGCGGTGGTCTGAGTCAGTCTGAGTAATGGCCAAGGTAGGGAACATTTCAAACACTTGCTATCCTGAACATACATGATACCTTTCTTTCATTCTACAGATCATTATATCGTCGTCCAATCTGGCTACGTTCCATCGGATAAAGACGGTCCTTTTCAGTGCCAAATAAGAAATCATTCGCTGAAACAAGTAGATATGCGTCCATAGTACATCCACTATAAACGGCTTTAAGCAGAAAGATATGTATTAGCTTGGGGATCGAACCTGCTACTAGACAGTTTGGCTGACGCATCAGCAGCATTTCATGACTTAGCCACCTTAGCTACTTAGAGCCACGGTCTGACACCGTCACGTAATGAATCTATTGGGAGACATTTTCTGCCCAAACGTAAGGTAGTGTTATTCGGAGCTGTGATCGTTTAAACATGGATTATAGTAGAGGTCATTCAAATAATATTGCTGCTAATGATTTCGACTATATTTGCGAGCATGAACTCAACGGAAACGTTGTACTAAGGTCGTAAAGAGCATATACTAATGTTTTAGGATGACTATGATATACGCGTTAGTTAGGTTGCCTTTCTCAACAACAACAAAATATGGGGCTGGTGGACCACTCTGTATATGTTTCCACTATATTCATTGAAATTACTAATGTAAAATAATTTGTTAAATAGTATTTACTGACGTTAATGCATAACAAGACATAAATTAAAATTCAAATAACTGAACATTCTCGAAGAAAATATACCAATGCTTGCTTATTAAGCTTATATATTTTCAAATCGTGATAAATTGTTCATGTTGAAGTAAATGTTCAAATGGAACTCTCAAATATAATAAGAGTAATGCAGCTTCACTTGAGACATGCGGAATCAAATCTTTATAATTGTAAATGGAATCAGTGGGTGCCACACTATTTTTTCGTCTTTTGTGCATGTCTAAGTTACAGATGATCCTAGATCCTCGTCATTACAGAAATTCAATGGCAGTAGGGAAGAACATATTCAGGTTTGGAATCCCTTCGGAGCCTCTTAAGGTAGACAGGTGATACCACGAAAATACACAAATAATATGTCTGATGCCTTCGAATAGGAATGAAAAACAAGGTCCATATTATGACAGGTAAGTAAATGATAACCTTGGCTTCGGATACCCCAATACCGTCGGTATCGGAAAAGAACAAGTGTTTACCAAGGGAGATCTACAGAAATGACAACAGGAGCCCACCACAATACGAGAGAGCATTGTCATACTCATGTTCCACTAGTTGAGAGCCCCTAGAGAGACGCGGATGGGTGTGTGGTAGGTTATCGGTCAAAGCATATTGCTGACTCAGAACAATTTGGCACTTGAAAGTGAAAGGGAGGCTGATCCTCGAGCCTATCCCTCGTTGACTGACAGCTAGAATCCAACCGAAATGCGGAAAATGATTAGGGAGGGGAAGAGGCTGTAGTGACATCTTGACATACGATCAGTGGCTTAAAGCAAGTCAGTCTATCGACACTGCAGATGCCTATCGTTCATATTCAGTGAGCTTTGCAACCTGTGTATACTCAACTGAAATGTACTGCATAAAGAACAGGGCAATCGTGAGTGATTGTTCTCAAAGTTTGTTGATTTTTTCGAGAAAAAACGCAGTGGAGTATAACAATAAAACGCAAGAACAGTATTAAAGAGACTTATTGAAAGTACAACAATGAGTAGCAGATGCAAAAAAGTGTCATTGTGAAGATCAAGAGAATTTTAGTAGAAAAAAACACACATGAAACAGCAGGTATTTCATTTGGTACGCTGGAAAGAAACACGTTAATGGAATAAACGCGACATTGACAATTTGATAAGTTCGTTATTTAACGCAGAATTTATTAATTTTACTTCGATCATAGAACGTCTCCATGAATATCTAAACCTCTGCCTGTGATATGAAAGAATATTGATTTCCAAGGAGCCAGGACCAGATTGAGAGCTTTTGTAAAAGTGTCAGGCTTCATGTGGAGGGAAACCATACATAATAGACTAGTTGTTATCCAGAAACGTGACATAAGAAACTAGAGAGTATGACCATAAAGAAATATAAGGAATACGCCTACATGTCCTAATTTAATAAATCATAACAATTAACCGTTAAAATAAAAACATTAATCAACATGAACAAATAAGACTGTTTTACACAAATTGTGAGGTGAAGTGCTACGTCCACGTGAAAGGGTGGGAAGGGGTGGCCATGGCCTTGAGGACAATGCCTTATTTTACACCATTTAATACACACATTTTACAATTATATTTCTGTTTCTATCAATTTGGCAGATTGTTATGAATTCAACATTAGGCAAAGATCAAGGCAGTTATTGATCATACCTACCAAGTATCAGTGTCTAATTTAGTACTAGGTGGTAAAAAACAAGGTCAATTCCTCAAGTTAGGAAAACTTTTGTAGCACCAATCAGATCAAGGATCCTTCATTGTTTCATAGAATGAATCGAATATATAGCTTGAAAAAATGAATGGATTACTTTTTCCATAGTAATTATTTTGAGCGGTTTTAAAATTAACTAAATAAAAAATATTATTGCCGCAATTGGTGTGAGTTGGTTCATTATTTGTTAAGCTACATGTTTTTTTTATTCTAGGAAAACAATGAAGGGGCCTTAAACATAAAAGTGCAACAAAGGTGTACCTAACTTGAGGTATTTATTATTAGAATTTATTTAATTGACTTTGTTGTGGACCACCCCGTACTAAAGCAGACACTAATACTTCATATTTATTACCAGAAGGTTAAATAAGGATAATTCTAAGCCAAATGTTAAATTCTTAACATCAGCCAAATGGATGTGCCGGAATATTAATTATAAAAGTTGTGAATAATAATAATAATGTTATTGGTTTTACGTCCCTTTTAACAACTGCGTCTTTTAGAGACGCCGGGGTGCCGGAATTTTGCCCCTAAGGGGATCTTTAACGTGCCAGTAAATCTACGGACACGGCTCCCTCGCATTTGCGCACCCTCAAATGCCAGCTGACTGCGCCAGGATACGAACCTGCAACCTCGGGCCCAGCAAGCGAGAACGTTACCCCTGAGCCACGCAGCCAGCCTAAAAGTTGTGTATTGAATGCTGCAAAATAAGCCATTGTCATAACCCAGTGTCCTTAGTTAGCAACCATTCTGACATTTGCCTGGAGTAGAAGTGGGAAACCACGGTAAACCACTTCAAGGATGGCGTAGGTAGGAATCGAACCCACCTCGTCTCCGTTTTGCCTTGCAAGGAAAACCTCGGGCCAGCAATATTAAAGCAGTAGGAAAATTGTCTTCGTACATTCCGTCAATGGCCGTTGTCAGCAAACGATGGCTTATTGCCACTACAGAAGCTTAGAATGTTATAAATTAACCCAATATGCACAGATATGCTTCAGAGTGATAACTACTCTTATTAATTCATGGTTTTCTAGCTTGTCTCTTGCTTCCATTCTAAAAATTTAAAGAAAATAATCATATGAAATACATGCTATAAAAATCAAAATAGACATGAAAATATGCACTGAAATTGTACCTGTGGTAACATAAGATCTATGTACTCATCAAAATCAAAACATTACGAAATAATGTTGCATAATCATAATGAGGCGATAGTCGACGCCCGCTGGTAATGTGTACGTGGTGATGAGAATGGAATGCATGATGAATACGTCTTGAACACTCGGTCCCCGAGCCAGAAGAACCAAAGGCTAGCATCTTGTCAGCCACAATCCAGAGCATAGGAGCAATAGTACAATAAACTGTCAAAATCAAAATATGTCATTTAAATATTTTGTGAAACTAGCGCAGGGGAACATTCACTAACTAATCAACTTCCAGTAAATATTTTATGATGGCACTTCTATCTTTTCTAAACTACATGGATATAGTCTGTAATAGCATAGAATACCTTATTTCCAAATCATAAACTGATCTAAAACAGTAGAAAAGACTTGGACTAATGTCCGCAGCATTTCCAATATCGAACTATACATTAATTACAACGTCTAGTAGAAATATATTTGACTTATTTAAATTGTATCCTATGTATAGCAAAAACCGTTCAGCCACTGGATAGTTGAAGATTGGAGATATATTGGGCCAAGCGCCAAATCCAAAACAAGTTCCAGGGAAAATCAATCTGAAAGTGAGGATCATTCTTCAGCCTTGTGGAAAAATATAAAATTCTTGGAAGTATTTTCTCCATTGTTCGTTTTATGCTGTTATTGGTAGCGCGTCTTAGCAGACATTACAATAGAAATGCGAATTTGATAAAAGCAAGTAGTACCGTGGAGAATTAGATAGCCAATTTTTAGGCTATTTTCAATTTATGAAAAAAATAGGCTTATGAGATCACTTTTTATCCGTGTGTGTGTGCCACCCTCTAATAACTAGTAAACGGCTGGAGCGATGCCAATGAAACTCAGTAAGGTCATACCACCATTTCGGCCGACGCTGACCGTGCCCTCAAATTTAATTACGTCTCACTAATCCAACATGGCGGCTGTGCGAAATATTTCACCAGCATTCAATACCACCGAAACTATTACTGATATCACCCTGATATTTTGTACGGAGGTAAACGGCCCTACTGGAAGTTCACCTATGAGATTTCAAAAACCTGGTAACTACAAAACCAACATGGCGGCCAAGCGAATTGATACATTTAAATATACTTTTCTCGCGATTTAACCATCTAAAAGCAATGAAACATGGTACAGCAAATGTTTATACAAATTGTAACGCACTGCCATCTAATTTAGTTCAATTGTTTTCATAATCTCAAGATGGAGGCTGTGAGAAATTTTAAAATTAAGTTTTCAATTCCTGTGTCGTAATTATGCGATCGATGTGAAAGTTTGAACAATGAACATACGCAATAATTTTCCTTTAATGGTACATAACTCTACGGTCTATACATATAACCGTCCAACATGGCGACCATCTGAAATAGTTAGATGGTTCTCAATATCTAAGAATCTTTTACAGCAATTAAACTGATTTTTTTATGTCCATAGGGACTATAGAACTGTCAATAACCTGGTGAGCAAAAATCCAACATGGCGGCGACGCGAATTATAAATATTTAAATGAACGTTTCTCGCGATTTAACATCCGAGAGCAGTGAAACTTAATTCAGTAAATGCTTATACAAATGTTAATCCACTGGCATCTAATTTATTTCAATTGTTTCCATAACCACAAGATGGCAGCTGTGCGAAATTTTAAAATCTTGCTTTTACTTCTTGTGTCCTAATCATGGGATTGAACATTGTGGTGTTTGAAGCCATATTTTCAGTGTTGCCTTAGTAAACAAGAGTTTAGTGCTTTTCAGTCGGTCAACACGAATGTACCCAAAAGAGATGGGTTATGCCCTAATCCTGAAATAAATTACATGAGATTAATAAAACACTAGGATGACCAGTTTCGATCGTCAAGCGATCATCATCAGATCCATCACACCTAG
The DNA here is from genome assembly GCA_946902985.2 of Meconema thalassinum. NCBI lineage: Eukaryota > Metazoa > Arthropoda > Insecta > Orthoptera > Tettigoniidae > Meconema > Meconema thalassinum. Next base: position 1,271,274,152 of record OX336389.2, on the reverse strand, counting down.
GCTACAAAATCTATGTTTGAAAAACAGGTGAAAATATTTACAATATGTACAATTATTTAGTTGCAGTATTGGTACTGCAACTGTCAGTGTATGCTAAATGCAGTATATATGTTAGGTGAAATGCTAAATGGTGATAGCTATCCGGAGATTGTACTTTAGAGAGATTATATGGTTGTAAACTATGGTTAAACTATAAAATTTTTGGCTAACTACTTATCTGATTGTCTTCCGTATTACAGCTACTCGCAGTTTTCGTGCTCACTGGAACTCGCTGTGCGGACGACTGCGGTGGTTATCTTAACGACTGGTTTTTCCCCTGCCTCCTCCCCCCTGTCCCTACGTGCTGTGGGGAGTGATAGCGATGTGTTTATGTGAGGTGTTGCCAACCTAGATAAGATGTATGTTATTGAATGAGGTGGGTCCACAACTATTAAAGACCGTGGATTGGCCCTCGCCACGCGTGGAGCATAACCCATTCGAACTAAGCGTTGACGGTCTTATGAGGACGTCCCGGCACCTTTAATACTGCCGCGAATATGGGCCTTGGTTTATTGCAGAAGCAAAGTACATCGTACACCTGATCCAGATAACATTTACCTTATAAAAAACCCCTAATTTCCCCCTTTCTTATCTAGCTTGGCTGTGTCGCTAAATTGTGTTTTGTTTCCGACAGGGTGTGTTTTTTAGTAGCGTGAAGAGGGGTGAGCTCTCCATGAACGTGTGTTCATTTAGATTGTTCGGATTGTTTCGTTTGGCTAGGTGTATCTCGATTGCTTCCTTTATGTCAAGAGCTCTGCCTTTCGATTCGTGATGGATTATTTTAAGGTCCGACTCTATGTTGGTAAAACTGTGCCCTGCGTCACACATATGTTCGCACACGGCCGAATGTGTTCCGTATCTTATCGCATTCCTATGTTCATTATAACGTGTGTCTACTCGCCTTCCACTCTGCCCGATGTAATTAGCTTGACAATCGGTGTCTTGGCACGTTATAGAATATACCCCTGACCTTGAATACGGGTCACGTTTATTTAGATTACTATTTAGGAGGTGCCTAGCGGTTGTGTTTTTCGTCGTGAAAGCTATCTTTATGCCTTGTTTTTTGAATAGGTTAGTGATTTTATATGTATTCGCATTCACATAGTTGAAACGCGCAAATTTTTTCTCATTACTGTCCGGTTTGGGAATCGTTTTATCTTTATTTTTATGTTTGGCTATAATTTGATTTAATTTGCTTGGCGAGAAGTTGTTTTCCTTTGCTATTTGCATAATAGTTCTTATTTCCTTATTATAGTTGTCTTTTGACATGGGTATGTTTAAAGCTCTGTTCACCATTGAATTGAAACCCGCTAGTTTGTGCGTACTGGGGTGATTAGACTGATTGTCGATTGCATGCGAGGTTTGTGTTGCTTTCCGGAATATGGAATATGAAAGGTCGTTGTCTTTACGTTCAATAGTTATATCGAGATAATTTATTTTCCGGTCTATTTCGGATTCCTTAGTGAATTTGATAGAGTGGTGAAGGCTATTAATGGATTGGAGAATTGTTTCTTCGCTTGTTAGTTCAGTATCGTAGATGCAAATTACATCATCTACGTATCTTTTCCATATTACTATTCCCTTTGTTGAAGTCTTTTCTAAGAACGCATTTTCTAGTGCATTGATGAAGATGTCAGCGATTAACCCACTTAGTGGCGATCCCATTGCTAGGCCTTCTCTCTGTGTGTATATTTTATTGTCGAATTGAAACACGTTTTGGGTGAGAACGACCCTCAGTAATCTCACAATCTCTTCAATTTCTTTTACCGAATTGTTGGATTTTAAGTTGTTTTCGATAGTGTTGATTGCTTCAATAATCGGAATATTGGTGTACATGTTAGTTACGTCGAAGGATACTAGCCTGAAGCTAGGTTTCATTTGTAGGGTGTTCAATGCTGTTACTAGTTCTGTTGTGTTCTTTACAGAGTTGTTTTTGTCGTTGGAAAGACGGCATTTTAAGATTTTTAGTAACTCTTTGCTGATTTTGTAATTAGGGGCATTCCTACAATTGACTATTGGTCTCATTGGGCATTCCTTTTTGTGTATTTTTCGTTGTCCCCTCAATGACGGTATTTTCGGGTTCATGTTTATTAGTTTTGATTTTTCGGCTTTGGTCAGTATGTATTCTGTTTCTTTTAGCGCACTTTTTATTTGTTTTTGGAATTTGTTGAGGAAGCATGAAACGCTAGAAAATAAATTAAGAAAACTAGGAGAAACACAGAACCATCAATCTAACGAACAACACACGAATAACAATGAATTCAATTTCCACAGCAGAGTAAACAACAGAACGAACGTAACCTTTTCTCAAGGTGAAATGAATATGTTAGACAAAGGTTTGAAATACAACTGCACAGACGCACACACGAACCACAATATAAAACAGTTAATCACTGATATTGAGATAGCCAGTCACAAGCTCCCAGCAGAAGACAGGGAATTAACCAAAAATCTCGCCACCAACGAAGCCAAAAAAATCCTCAAACGAGAGGGCGATAGCAATAACATTCAAAACAACAAACAGCTCAAAGAAATAAAGTCGTTGAAACAAAAAATAAAAGAACAAGACTTAATCATCACAAAAGCAGATAAGGGAAACACTACAGTAATTTTGAACAAAACAGAATACATTGAAAAAACAGTCGAATTCCTAAACAACAACGAAATCAAGGAATTAACAAAAGACCCCACCAACAAATTCCAAAAACAAATAAAAAGTGCGCTAAAAGAAACAGAATACATACTGACCAAAGCCGAAAAATCAAAACTAATAAACATGAACCCGAAAATACCGTCATTGAGGGGACAACGAAAAATACACAAAAAGGAATGCCCAATGAGACCAATAGTCAATTGTAGGAATGCCCCTAATTACAAAATCAGCAAAGAGTTACTAAAAATCTTAAAATGCCGTCTTTCCAACGACAAAAACAACTCTGTAAAGAACACAACAGAACTAGTAACAGCATTGAACACCCTACAAATGAAACCTAGCTTCAGGCTAGTATCCTTCGACGTAACTAACATGTACACCAATATTCCGATTATTGAAGCAATCAACACTATCGAAAACAACTTAAAATCCAACAATTCGGTAAAAGAAATTGAAGAGATTGTGAGATTACTGAGGGTCGTTCTCACCCAAAACGTGTTTCAATTCGACAATAAAATATACACACAGAGAGAAGGCCTAGCAATGGGATCGCCACTAAGTGGGTTAATCGCTGACATCTTCATCAATGCACTAGAAAATGCGTTCTTAGAAAAGACTTCAACAAAGGGAATAGTAATATGGAAAAGATACGTAGATGATGTAATTTGCATCTACGATACTGAACTAACAAGCGAAGAAACAATTCTCCAATCCATTAATAGCCTTCACCACTCTATCAAATTCACTAAGGAATCCGAAATAGACCGGAAAATAAATTATCTCGATATAACTATTGAACGTAAAGACAACGACCTTTCATATTCCATATTCCGGAAAGCAACACAAACCTCGCATGCAATCGACAATCAGTCTAATCACCCCAGTACGCACAAACTAGCGGGTTTCAATTCAATGGTGCACAGAGCTTTAAACATACCCATGTCAAAAGACAACTATAATAAGGAAATAAGAACTATTATGCAAATAGCAAAGGAAAACAACTTCTCGCCAAGCAAATTAAATCAAACTAGATGAAACCCGTCAAAACATGACGGACAATGGAAAACAAAATTTCTCTAGAAGCTTCTTATATAAGTTACATTCTTTGTACGATTACTTTTTAGCACTATTGCAACTTTAAGGGCGTCAAAGGATAGCACTCTCAGCATTGCAACATATTGCTGGTCTTAACTGAAAACGTGATGAGGTAAATAGCCCAATACGTTCAAGAGTTTCTCCTTGAGTTTGATTGATTGTGATAATGTAGACCGAGCGAATAGGACATTGTTGCCTATTAAAAGAAAATGTACTGTACCTGCAAGTGTTTTATCGGAAGGTGTTAAATCAAGTCGTAGGATTTGAGCTCTATGCCTAATTTTACTGCACCTATTATATCCGAATCCAAGCAATTTCTTACAATAATTAATATATTACCATATATGAGTTCTTGGGAAACGTTCAGATTTCCAAGTAGCATAATTATGGCTGAAACGTTCGGAGTATGTGGAGGCGAATCACTTAATTCCAAGGAATTGAAAAATTCAATAATAGTATCCAGTATCCAATCTGTTAACGCTGATGTATGTGCTTGAACTACGGGATATAAGTTCAATGACTTTTAAATTAATATCATTACATTGTTGCAGCTTGGCAAATATTTTATATTCCAGCAGATCAATTTTACCCTCACAACAGTAAAGACCAAAGTAACCACGCGTAGATTTTACGCAATAGAAATACAATGTAGAACAATGTTTACATTTGATCGTCAAAGATCTTACAGTAGGCTACACTGTACTGCATAATATCTGGAATTGTTTCTGAAATGGCCTATTTATATTGGATTTTAAATGTGGCTTCGTATTATTCGATAACACTATAGCGTCCTGCAATAACGGAGCCGCTAAATATTAAATGGCAAATAATACTTCCATTGCCGAAATCAACTGCGTAGTTAGACTCAGTACTCTAAACAAATAATCATTAAACATTTGCTTTATAGAATGAAGTTCAACATGACCGTCCGGAGACTTTCATACTCAAGTTGGTTGGTGAGTAGAATGCGATGAGACTGATGCTTAAAATAAATTCCTTATAATTGTTCCTGCCAGCGAAACTTTTGCAATAGCTTGAAAACGCAGCTCAGAATGACGTTCTTCATTTTGTTATAAACAGTACGAAACTGCTCTAACTAAGCAATTTCCATCACCTGTTATAGGTTATGGCAGTACATTTTGCAGGGGAACATAGAATCACTTCGCCAACTACTGGAATGACCATAGGCCTATACTCGATACTCACTTCGGCAGTCACCCTAATGGAGGCAATTTTTGAATTCTATGCCCCGTGCATGTCAAAAATCGTATTAACACATGGAAGCCCACCCATTCTTGGCTATCGCCCTCGGAGACACGGGTTACATTTCCTGCTCTGCCAAGAAATTTAATTCTGGTCTGAGGGCAAAAATGGGGCACATTCAGTCTCTTGAGGTATAACTAAGAAAAGGAAGGTTTAATTCCCACCTCGACAATCTTGGATGTGGTTTTCCGTGGTTTCCCACTTCCACTCAAGGCAAATACCGGGATGGTTCCTAACTTAAGGCCTTGGCCGTCTCCTTGCCATTTCCCACCTTAATTACAAATACACACAGTAATGCAGCCATCACAATAACACAGGTTATCAGAGAAAATTGTATACATACACACCAAAGTACACGGGGCTGAGTGACCACGATGTCGGAGCTCTTCAAACGAATTATGTTTGCCAAGTGTCTCTTATGGCGAAAGCAATTGTGGACACGCGTGAGTGCCTGGAAAACTACGTTTTTCTTCATAATAATTTAAGAGTATATCGACGATGCATAATTATAACTTTTAGTCTAGGACGCTACCAACTTGACCACCGAAGCAATGGGAAGAAATTGCAATATTAAGGTACATAAACAACATAGCCTTCACATTCAACTGTCAGTTAATGTTCTTCAACATTTCCCTTCTTAAATATTCCCCTCCTTTATAATTCTCCATCACGTGAAAACGCGCCATGTCTTGTGTTTTAAATATATCGATGCAATGGTGCTGCTATCTGTTGTCAGTTACTGGAACTATATGGGCGAGGTACTGCCATCTGTTGTCAGTTACTGGAACTGATTTCAGATATTCAAACGGCGTATTGAGGACAACAGCGGACAACAGTTAGCTCTTTTGATCACATGCTGTCATGCAATGGTAAAACGGAAATAAAACGTATTGAGAGGGAATGTAGAAATATGTATCTTTAACTGACATAAAACGTTACTAATACTCCTTGATAAAACAATATTTAACTATCACGTGAAAACGCGCCATGTCTTGTGTTTTAAATATATCGACGCAATGGTGCTGCCAGTTACTGGAACTATATGGGGGATGTACTGCCATCTGTTGTCAGTTATAGGAACTGATTGCAGATATTCAAACGGCGTATTGAGGACAATAGTTTGCTCTTTTGATCACATGCTGTAATGCAATGGTAAAACGGAAATAAAGCGTAGTGAGAGGGAATGTAGAAATATGTATCTTTAACAGACATAAAACCTTACTAATACTCCTTGATTAAACAATATGTCAATGGTAAACAAAATATATATACTGGCGAGACCTGGGATCGAACCGGCGCTCCTTGGAAGCACAGTCATTCGCCTTTACCACATAGCTAATCGCGGACTCTTGTTTAGCAGTAGACTCAACCATTGACTATATTCAAAAGCCGCTGTCTGAAGGAAATAATCCATTTCATTATCCAAAAAAATCAATGTTGCACATTCGTATACGTTCATACTGTTATTATATTTTATTGTCAGAACTTGGTTAATGTATGTTTTCAATTACATGGAAGCTTATTAAATAATTTACATTTTAATGGACTTCTCACCGCCATTTTGGCATGAGCGCAGGCGGATTGTGCGCATGCGTGAGGGGAAAGAATTCTGCTATTTTCTATATTAATTTAAAAATATACCGTAATATATTTGTTTATTTTAGAGACACTCTGCAAATCTAGAGGTCAATAGCTTTCGTTAGAGTGCTCTGCGAAGTAAATCGGTTCTGTCGTTCTCTCAATCTCGTGGTAACAAAAATCACCTTACTGTTTTAAATATATAGATTATAGCCAAACATAAAAATAAAGATAAAACGATTCCCAAACCGGACAGTAATGAGAAAAAATTTGCGCGTTTCAACTATGTGAATGCGAATACATATAAAATCACTAACCTATTCAAAAAACAAGGCATAAAGATATCTTTCACGACGAAAAACACAACCGCTAGGCACCTCCTAAATAGTAATCTAAATAAACGTGACCCGTATTCAAGGTCAGGGGTATATTCTATAACGTGCCAAGACACCGATTGTCAAGCTAATTACATCGGGCAGAGTGGAAGGCGAGTAGACACACGTTATAATGAACATAGGAATGCGATAAGATACGGAACACATTCGGCCGTGTGCGAACATATGTGTGACGCAGGGCACAGCTTTACCTACATAGAGTCGGACCTTAAAATAATCCATCACGAATCGAAAGGCAGAGCTCTTGACATAAAGGAAGCAATCGAGATACACCTAGCCAAACGAAACAATCCGAACAATCTAAATGAACACACGTTCATGGAGAGCTCACCCCTCTTCACGCTACTAAAAACACACCCTGTCGGAAACAAAACACAATTTAGCGACACAGCCAAGCTAGATAAAAAAGGGGGGAAATTAGGGGTTTTTTAATAGGTAAATGTTATCTGGATCAGGTGTACGATGTTCTTTGCTTCTGCAATAAACCAAGGCCCATATTCGCGGCAGTATTAAAGGTGCCGGGACGTCCTCATAAGACCGTCAACGCTTAGTTCGAATGGGTTATGCTCCACGCGTGGCGAGGGCCAATCCACGGTCTTTAATAGTTGTGGACCCACCTCATTCAATAACATACATCTTATCTAGGTTGGCAACACCTCACATAAACACATCGCTATCACTCCCCACAGCACGTAGGGACAGGGGGGAGGAGGCAGGGGAAAAACCAGTCGTTAAGATAACCACCGCAGTCGTCCGCACAGCGAGTTCCAGTGAGCACGAAAACTGCGAGTAGCTGTAATACGGAAGACAATCAGATAAGTAGTTAGCCAATAATTTTATAGTTTAACCATAGTTTACAACCATATAATCTCTCTAAAGTACAATCTCCGGATAGCTATCACCATTTAGCATTTCACCTAACATATATACTGCATTTAGCATACACTGACAGTTGCAGTACCAATACTGCAACTAAATAATTGTACATATTGTAAATATTTTCACCTGTTTTTCAAACATAGATTTTGTAGCCTAGGTGTGATGGATCTGATGATGATCGCTTGACGATCGAAACTGGTCATCCTAGTGTTTTATTAATCTCATGTAATTTATTTCAGGATTAGGGCATAACCCATCTCTTTTGGGTACATTCGTGTTGACCGACTGAAAAGCACTAAACTCTTGTTCATGGGATTGAAGTTTGAATACTGGACGTACACAATAATCTTCATGTAATAGTACATATCTCTAAGATCTACATATATAACAATCCAGCATGGCTAGCAACCGAAATATTAGACGGTTCTCAACATCTTCGAATCTATTACAACAATCAAACTGGAATTTTGTATGTTGATAGAGGCAATTAACATAAGTAGGATATATGAAAGGCTTTAGTTCTTCACGGAACTACTTGTTATATATCCCACTGGTCATACTTAGGTCACGAGAAATGAAAACGAGATTTTTGAAAATTGCACAGCCGCCATTTTTGAGTTCTCATATAAATTCCATTATATTATGCATCAGTATATTAATGCTTGTATGAAGATATACCGTGCTAAGTTTATCAGCGCTTGGATGAAAAGTCACGACAGAAATCCATTTAAATATTTCAATTTCGCGTCGTCACCATGTTGGTTTTGTGCTCACCAGGTTATTGAATGATGTATAGGTTAATTTATGTTAACCCTTTGTCGGTCGCGTTCTAATTTCGACACGGTAAGTCACGCGGCATCTAGGACGCGCCATTGTCTTCTTAGTTTTAAAAATACATTTCCTGCAGACATATTTGGATATAATTGAGTTGAATAATGTTGACATTCCTTTGACTCTTATTTTCAATGTTAACATAAAAAATAAGGTCCTCTAGATTGTTTTATCTCGTTTCAAATATTACAAGAAATCTCATTTCCATGCCTCTTAGATAACCTTTATTTCACAAACAATAATAAATATACCCAACAATAAGAGCTCTTGCCGTAACCTTTCTCACAGAATTTGAAGTATTAATGTAAAATCAGAAAAGTATGCAATGTTTTACAAAACCAAAGAAAAAATACATAACGAACTCTTCATATTGCCTTTTATTATCCCAAGTCCAGATTTTCGAAGTATTCATGGCAAATCATTCTTCCATGTTCCAGGCACAAATTTTTCTTATACTTCTTGCAGCTGTGCCATGTCATTCTAGTGATCCTCTTCGGTGTAGCAAGCTTGCAAGTGTCACATCGTTTCTTTTCAGCAAGTGAAGGAAGGGTAGTTCCAGTGGCTATTGCTTCTTTGTCTTGCTCTGCAGGTCGGTATTTTTCAAGTTTGAAACGCAGTGTTGAATGGAGACCTGTTGGATTCATGCTCCTTTGCCTAATCTCTTTGGACACCAACTGCTCAGAGAGTGTTCTCAGAAACAGTCTCCTCCTACCGACATTAATTACGTTCCCAATAGCCTCTACTTGAGCATTTATGCCAGCTACATTCAACATAGCAAAGAAAATAACAAGTGGCCAACATGTGGTATTTCGGGCTACGTTGTAACTCCCACACATTTTATCTACGACATCTACTCCACCCTTTGCCCGTTGTAGCATGTCATAATTGTAGATTTGGTATAGGCCTATTCTCCAGTTTCATCATCAATCGAGTCATCTAAATGGTGACTGGAAACGAGCAGGACAATTCTGTTTTTCTGAGGAACATAGGAGACTTAGTGGCATGTTCATTGAAAACAAACATTGATGACTTTACTGTCCTTTGTTTCACATTCATAAGCTCGGCCGGCAGACATCTTTTATTCTTTCTTATGGTGCCGACATAAGATAATCTCTTCTTCTTCCAGTAAACTATCAAGTCCATATCTATTAACCAATTATCCGCCGTAATATTACGACCTGTGTTATAGATAGGCTGTGCCAACCGCATAAAAACATCTGATGGTTTATTACTGATAAGAAATGGCCCCTCTGGCTCTTTCCTTGGATAAATTTCCAAGTTATTACAATAGAAAGTTTTTGCATACACTAGGGCGTATATTTTTATCCTGTATTTGGCTGGCTTTGATGGGAAGTACTGCTTAAACCGGCATCTTCCACGAAGAGCTTCAAGCTATTCATCTATTGTTACGAACGCCCCAAGAGAATAGTTATTCTTACAGTTGGCTGCAAATGATTGAAATACTCCCCGAATAGCTGCCAAGTTGTATAACTTCTTACGCTCCTCTCTTGTAACCCTGTCGTCAAAACGAAGGCAACGAAGCAAAAATTTAAAACGCCTCAAATTCATAACAAGACGGAATTTTTCCACTCCATTGCCGTCTGTGCCCCACAAGTCCTCCAGCATTAATTTGTTGGCATGCAAAGTACCAGCCAAATATAAGTCCTAACAATGCCTTTATTTCAAAAATATATGTTACTTTTGCATCTCTTTCCCTTTGAAAATGTCCTTTTACGTGTTCCATATACTGATTTGTACATCGAATGACATTATATAACATTTCGTCAGTTATAAACAATTTCCAACACTCATCTTCATCTTTTACGCGGCGTGCATCACCAATAACTCCTTGCAGTCTGGTAAGCATGTTATGTGGGTGTGTTTTCTTCCTACGATTAGATTGAGGGTGCTTACCCCATTTTGTGTTTCCATCTTTCCCTGCATAAAACAGGATGTCCCTGAGAAGTAGTTCATCTTCCGCTCCACTTTCCTCAGTATCAGAGTTGTCTTCTCTGCTCTCAGCCGGAAGATCTTCAGCATCAGTATCACTGTCCTCTCCATTCTGAGTCTCTTCATCAAAATTATCATCAGTAAGTGAACTGTGCACTAACTTCAAGTCACTGATGATGATCAGGTGCCATCAAGTCGGCGTCGACTAGGATTGTTTAAATCGAAAAACTAACGGTTACCGGCCATACTAAAAACGCAGACGGTATAGGTCGCGTGGCATCCGGTAGGCGCCAACGTTCAGTATCCCAACACTAGTTTTATCAACAATGACAACTTCTCAACTGTTCAGTAAGACACTGGCTGCTATGAAGATACTGTGAGTGCAGGTTCACCAGACATATGCGCTGTGAAGTAGGGTGAGAAAACGTAGCGCTGGCGCATTCTGGATGCGGCGCAACCGACGGAGAGATAATAGCCTCTATCAACATACACAATTTCAGTTTGATTGCTGTAATATATTCGTAGATATTGGGAACTGTAGGCCTATACATATTTCGGATGGTTGCCATAAAATATTGTCATATATAGGTGATAGAGTTATGTACCATTAGATGAAGATTATTGAGTAGGTTTATTATTCAAACTTTCACGTCGATCGCATGATTAGGACACAAGCATTATAAATAAAAAAAAAAAAAATTTCCCACGGCCGCCATCTTGATATTATATAAACAATTTAACTAAGATGTCAGTGCATTACAATTTGTATAACCGTTTGCTGTACCAAGTTTCACTGCGCTCTGATGGTTAAATCACGAGAAAAGTCTATTAAAAGATTTGAAATTTGCTTGGCCACCATGTTCGTTTTATACTTAACAGGTTTATGAAAGTCACATTGATGAAATTCTAGTAGTACTCTTTATCACTGTGCTAAATTTCAGGGTGATATCTGTTACTGTTGCGGAAATAATGAATGCCAGTGAAATATTTCCCGTAGCCGCCATGTTGGATTGTTGAAACGTGTTAAAATTTGAAAGGCACGGTCGAGGTCGGACTTGGTAGTAGTATGCACTTACCGAGTTTCATTGAAGTCGCTTTGGCCATTAAGATTTTATTAGACACACGCCCACACATACGCATTCACACATGGCTAAAAGGTGATCTCATGAGCCTATTATTTAGCCTACTTTCGATGTTTCCAAAAAATGAAAGTAGAGTTATGAGATCAACACAGGACCAGAAAACTGTGTGTCTGTCTGTATGTCTGTGAAGGTGTATGTGTGTGTATTTGTGCATTCTACATGTCTGTCCCCCTCCTCCCCCTCCTCCCCCCCCTCCCCCCTCCCCCCTCCCCCCTATCAATTCAAAACACGGTCAAACCGAATTTAACGAAATTTGGTACAGAGGTAGCACTAGCAAAGGGCACCTCAGTGTCATGGTTTATATCGCCGCCATCTTGACGGAAACGCAACGGCGGCCACCCAAATGTTTAAAGCTTAAATCAAATTTCGACTGACCTAATCATCTGATCTCTACAAAATTTTGCAACAAGATACCTTCATGTGGGAAATGTCTTTTGACCAAACTACAAGGTAATCAGCCCAATGGTTTGCAGAAGGCGGCCATGTATGTGTGCAAATCGATTCCCCCTATCAATTCAAACACAACGAAACCCAAATCGAACCATCTTTGGTAGAAAGGTAGTACTGGCAAGGGACAACTCAGTGTCATGTTGTATATCGCTGCCATTATAACAAAAGAGAAATGGCGCCTACCCAAATGTTCTGAGCTTACATCAAATTATGACTAATATAATCATCTCTACCAAACTTTGCAACAATATACCCAATATAGGAAGCGTCTTTTGCCCAAACTACAAGGCCATCAGCCAAATAGTTTCAAGATGGTGGATGTATGAATCATGCAAGTATTATAGCCTAACCGTAACTTACTATTCAACAAGGCCTGGCCGTAACAATTCAGCTTATTGTACATAGGGTGGTTTTAACTCTCATCAAGGAGGTGACCGGTAGGATGTTAGCATATTAAGTTAGAATAGGTTGTAACCGTTGAAGTGACAAACATGTCACGCCGACCATGCTATATCGTTGTGGGTCCGTCCCGTTGTCAAAATGGCCGCTATTTTTGCTCGTAAATCCATATATTTCCGTAACAGCGTAAGTTTATATCCTTTTAGGAATATACTGACAAAATAATACATATTTAGTATCAAATGGTTTATTGAAACGGCAGAAAAGGCTAATGAAATCGTTGATTTCAACACAAAATATGACATAGTCTTACCAGTTGTTTACCAAGTATTATCGTAGCGCATCCGTGGCGTATTGGTAGCGACCTGCGCTCCTAGTCTAAGTATCCGCCGTTCAAATCCTGGTAGGTTCAATTTTTTTTACTTTGTTTTATTGGTAATTTTTGGTGTATAGCTACTCACAAGTTATAATGTTAAGCATACCGAGTGTGGTCGCCTCCGTAGCGTAGCGGTCAGCATGGTTAGCTGCCGCCCCGGGTTCGATTCCCGGCTCTGCCACGAAATTTGAAAAGTGGTATGAGGACTGAAACGGGGTCTACACAGACTCGGGTGGCTCAAATAAGTGGAGGTGGTTCGATTCCCACCTCAGCCATCCTCGAAGTGGTTTTCCGTGGTTTCCCCACTTCGTCTTCGGTCAAATGACGGGATAGAACCTATTGTAGGGCCACGGCTGCTTCCCTCCCGCTTCTTGGCCTATCCATCCTAATCTTCCCATCCCTCATGACGCCCCTGTTCGTTTTGCAGGTGAGGCAGCCTGGGTGAGGTGCTGATCACACCTCCTCAGTTGTATCCACTCCGACCAGATGTTCCCAGCTCTAGGACACTGCCCGTAGAGGCGGTAGGGGTGAGTTCCCTGGCTGAGTCCGTGGGAAACACCAACTTGGAGGGTAAGTTCGATTAAAAGAAAATATAGAGTGTATATTTGCAATCTAAAATATTATATGTATACTTATAACACCACATACTTCAACACTCAAAAACAGCAATCAATATTCGTTGACCTTGATCGGCGGTAGAGTCTATTGTTGTTGTTATTGGTTTTCTTGATGATTCTTTAGGGATTTTGTGGCATCATGGACTTGAAGTCCTTTTTACTTTGGTGTGTGTAAAAGTTGATAACCTGTGTCACTGTGATATTTGTAGGCTTACTAGTGTGTGTACTTTTATACGAGGAAGGATTTGGGTAGGAAGCTGGTGTTTCATTTGAGATGCATGGATATCATGGTCACATAGCCCCGTGTATTGGGGTGAGTGTTGAATTTTGTCTGATAACCTGTGTTATTGTGATGGCACCGGGTGAGTTAGCCGAGGTTGTTACGGCATGACTGCTGGCAGTCGCTCACATCCGGGAGGCGAGGAGGTTCGAATCCCCCCGCCGGCAACCTTGAAGATGGTCTTCTGTGGTTTCCCATCTTCCTTCCAGGCAAAATGCCGGGGTTGGTCCCTAACTATAGGCCACAGCCGCTACCTTCCAACTCCTCGCCCTTACATTCCAACTTCCCTTCCCAACGGCACTTGTAGCTCACCCATTGGGTATCCTCGGACACTCCCGGCACTAAAAAGCCATACGCTAAAAAAAATTGTGATGGCTGTATTAGTGTGTGTGTATATATAATTCAGGTGGGGATTCAATCAATCAATGTTTGATATCCGTATAGCACGTTGTATTCCAACAAGCTACTACAACCAGCATTGAAGAGGACAAAGAGTTACAACTTTACCTATGCATTTAGGAGAAAGTAGGCTATATGTTCTGTACTGAACATCTTGTTTTTAAAAGAAAATAGGCTAAAAAGAATGTCGCTCGGTCCATTACTGTATAAGTCATACTACCCCTCTTCAAATTTAGAACGTATTTTCTCACTCCAGCAGATCTCAGGCATAAATCAAAACTGCTATAATTGAAAATACAAAAGGAAAGAAAAGTATCGTCTAAAATACGAAGTAAGGGTTAACGACGAATGTGTACTAATAACTGTTCATTGATCATGACACATGTAATTACAATGTTTTAATAAGAAATTCTGTGCGTTATGCATTTGCACATATTTTTTTCTGTAGTATAAAATAGGAAATAAAGAAATGCTTCCAACCCAAGGAAAATGAAGGGTAAGAAATTCGCGACAGAAGAATATCACGAAAGGTCAGAAATAAAGAGAATCCATAGAAGGCCCAATCCAAAGTCACCGGTAAAACGTTTAATCAGATTCAGCTCCGAAATATCTCGGAGTTGCCAATTCAGGATCTCAACTCGAGGCTATACAGCAGTTAGTAAGTTTTTTTTTCTTCAATAAACAACTCCGTTTTGAATACCTCTATACAGATTTCCCAACCAAACACCTAGGCACCACAGCCCATGAAGCGCCCAAGACTACCAAGCGACCGCTGCCCAGCCATACAGCCTGCAGGTTGTGGGGTGACGGGTGGTCAGCACTTCGAGTCCCCTCAGCCATTGATCTTGGTTTTCGTGACCAGGGTGCTGCCTCACTGTCAGATAGACACTCAATTGTCCTCACGAGGCTTACTACACCCCGTTCCCACCCTCACGTCAGTTTCTAACATCTCTGATGTAGTCGGGAATCAAACCCATAGCCCCTTGGTAAGAAACAGGCACTAACCCAACACAACGCCGCCGGTATATACTATACTGAACCCTATTATTTTCCCTTCGTATTAGTCTGTAGTCACATCGAGGGAAAATTAATAGTGTTCAGTATCGTTTGTAGGATACGCGTGCAGTGCATTAGTACTATATGGGATGCAAGCAGAGAAATATCGACCTTCCTGATAAAAACAATATTGGAAGGGATAGCTGATTCGCGTGGTATAGACCAACATGCACTCTTATAATGCGGTCCATCTCAGGAGAGTTTATTTTGCAAAAACATGGAAAGTAGAATGATATACTGTACATGATAGTTAATTTTAACACTCACCCAGCGCATGCATGAAACAATGTCCAAAATATTTACGTGTTACTCCAACATAAGAGCCTCCGTGGCGTAGGTGGCAGCACGCCGGCCTCTCACTGCTGGGTCCGTGGTTCAAATCCCGGTTACTCCATGTGAGATTTGTGCTGGACAAAGCGGAGGCAGATAGGTTTTTCGCCGGGTACTCCGGTTTTCCCTGTCACAATTTCATTCCAGCATCATTCTCCACTATCATTTCATTTCATCTGTCATTAATGTAATCATTGCCCCAGGGGAGTGGGACAGGCTTCGGCAGCCGGCACGGTTAATATCCTCGCCGCTAGATGGGGGCTTCATTCAATCCATTCCCTGACCCGGTTGGTCGACTGGAAGCAGGCTGTGGATTTTCATTATACTCCAACATACATACATAGCACATTCATAAATGCCAAAATCGAATTAATGGTATATTTGCCTTAATTTAGGGCAAAATGCAAAGACAATTTTTAAATACACTTTAGAGAAATTAAAGGACAAAGTTTTAATGTTATATGAGGAGATAATCCTAAGAGGATGGCAAAATATTGACATTTTCAGGTTTAAGAAGTTATGTTTTAATAATCCATGGAGGGGAGGAGGAGGGAGAGAGGAGAGCAGGCTAATTACGATGCATTGCACTCTGGTTCCACGTCCCAACAATGTGCTAGCGGGCGCGCAAGTCACTGCACACACAATATTCTGCTTGTCGGATATTGTCATCAGGCTATGTAATGCGGCCAAACCTTGTGATTTGTAGTGGACCGAGGCTCTATCGCCAGTTGCGATAGACAATGCTAAAGGGGGCAGGGCTCTTATCGGTATTACACTAGAGTACGTCTGCTCATTGTTCTCTTATATCGTCTCAAACATGAGAGATAGTGCAAAGCTTTGTAGGAATTGGTCAGTATGTTCACGAAGTATACCTGGAGAGAAAAATGCAAAATATTGCACGTAAATTACGTTTTAACAGTTATGAAAGGATAACTTACAATTCAATGGTAATTACGCAATATATTCAAGGAATTTACCTAAGATGACAAATACACATCCTCACGTACAGTGCATTCCGTTTAATGCTCCAAATGCATCAGTAGCATAACAAGAGTTTGGTGATGGTTCTGTACATATCTCGAATCCAATACGTTGATCATTATACATCGTAGGCTATAACATATATTTTATTACGGGATGAGAGATTTGGACCGTATGACCACTATTGAAATTGTTGCTGACTGAGCAAGGTCAGAGGTAATTAGAATTGCACTCTGTCTAGTGTGTTATCTTTTACTTTAGTTTATCCAATAAGTAAAGAGAACTATTCATATATGATTCTCAATAATGATATAATAATAATAATAATAATAATTCATATCATTTTCATCATTATCATCATTGTCATTGATGCTTATGTTGGTCCTTTGATTTTCTAACTTTGTAGCATTACAATAAAAATTAGTTCTAGAGCCAATTCTTCTTTCTTCCCGTGGAAAATGGAAACAATTAAGGCAAATTTGAGGCATGGTAATGGTGATTTTCGTTTCAAGGAGCCTAGGGATGAATACTATTATGATAGGCATTACCTCTTTGGTTTCAAGATGTGAATCATTGGAGCATTAATAATAATAATAATTGTAATAGTAACATTATTAGTAATAATAATGCTAATAAAGAGCCCCAGTTAGGCTAGTTATTGTTGTTTTAAGAGGCGGGACACATGGCCAGTTCCTCTCTGCTCCTCCTCTACCACAGTATCGTACAGGTTTCCATTTGGTATGACATTGCTAGTAGACTTTTTCATGGCAGAGCCGGGAGCCAAATCCGCAACCTTAGGGGGCTTGTTATCAACAGTAATCATTAATCAATATGTAGTCACAAGAAACACATCACCTGTAATATTTATATAATCAGACATTCGTAACTTCTGTACCATAATTGAAACAAACATCGTGGTATATGTTCTGAATTATCCTTCCCAACATTTAACTATAATTACATACCCTGACAAGGAACGCAGTTTAGTTTTGCTAATTTGTAGAACGAAAATGAGCCCTTGTAAAAGTTTTAAAACTTCCGTAAACCGTTGTTCTAGCGTAAGTAATCGAAACTGACACCTCTCTTGGATGACATTCTTGTCAACGATACAGTTCCTGTACCTTGGATCAGGATTACATTTCTTGACAGAGTCGGGATTCCAACCCGGGCCACCAGAGTGGTAGCCGACAATCCTAACTACTGCACTGCGCAAGGAATTGAACTAAACCAAATGAAGTTTTCAGCTTCTTTGTCGACCCAAGCTACTTTACCTCTCTGGTCAACAACTAGGCTATATGGTTTGTACGTTTTGTACAAAACTCGGTCTAATAGACCAAAAGACTTGATGAGGTCTCACACAATCGGTCGCAAAAATTAAATACCGTACTTGCAGTAGAAAAAACACATTAATGAAGCTGAGGCTATCATACAGTTATTATTATTATTATTATTCTTGGTATTCTTCCCGAAGGCAGGTTCGTGCCTCCGAAGAGGCTATCCTCATCCGGAATTTACGTGCGGTAAGGTGGTCAGGGACTTTCCGCTCCTCCTTTCTCCGCCAACAGCGCGTAGTGCCACTCAACCGGCATTCCATCCAAGGTCCAACCACGCCCAATGCTGCTTAACAGCAAAGTTCTCATGAGATCGGGTGTTTCAACATGGCCAGGCTTGTGGCATCATCATGCAGTACAATATATAAAATTCAAAACTTGATTCAATGTTTCGAAAAGGAGCCGTGTTTGAGTGCTTGGCGAATAGTGAAGTTATTGAACAACGCACCCTACGTATCACAATGAATGCCATTGATATATTTGATCCCACCCATAATGGATGAGAGTAAAGGAAATAAGTGGCTTATACCTTCTTAAATTCAGGGCTTCAGGAAATGAAGGATAAGGTTCAATTAATGCGTCAGATTACTCAGCCTTGAATTGGTTGGCCCGTCTCATCATCGCAGTCCGCAGCGAGAAAGCAGAACAACATTAAATAATTCTTCGAACGATTGAAATAAGTTCAGTATAAAGTCAAACATTTATCCGGGAGGACAAGATTCGGGTAATCCCAGCGTGTGAGTTGGAATTGGGTTCGGATGGGTATTACTCGAAATTATTTTGAAAGTCGCTCAAGCAAAAAAAAAAAAAAAGAAAAAAAAAAACAATAGCAATACTTCATCTTCCTATAATCGGAGGTTATGCGACTTGACTTCTTGAAGTGCAAAAGAAAAATTAAAAATTAACATATAGTTTAATCGGGACAAAACCTCTATGTACTCTGTGGTGTATAAATGTCAAGTTATAATTAAATGTATTCAAATGAATTTGATTAATGAATAACATTTTAAATGGAATTCATAATTTATTGATCAAATATAGTTTGATTGATCATTAGTTATTAGCCACAGGGCTGGATGATTAGTTTAGCGTAAAGAGCTGTATGATTTCATCGTACTCAGCGAATCACAAATTTGGATTTTGACAGGAATAATTGCAAAAATTATGTACACAAAATTTGTACAGCATGAATATGTATTCTATTAAAATTAGTAAATTACTAGAAAAGTATCTCCCACTAAATTAATTGGCCTTAAAATAAATACACGAAAGTACTCTTATTTTCTCCCAATCTTTGGGTAATTTAATAAATTGAATATTAATTATGCTTTTCAGTCTGTGTGGCCATGAAATACATGCTACTTAGTTAATGATATCATTCCAGTACAGGCCAGTGGCTGAAGTCAACGTTGATATTTCCAAGCTGAAGAATCAGGTGCATATTTGAGAATTACGTCACACACCACGAAATTATTCTCAAGGTACACTTTTGATTATAATCTCGCACTTGAATAAGTAAGAACATACTTATATGTTAAATACCTTAGGGGCGCAGTGACTGAGTTTTCATCACAAATAGTAAAGCTATGAGCCTACTCGTAGAATATTTTATTTTAACTCGAAATGATGATGATATGATGATAATTGTTGTTTTAAGGGGCCTTACATCTAGGTTATCGGCCCGACTCGAAATGAACCCGTAACTCCATTAGTGGTGTTATTTTCCACATGCTACCGTTTTTTAGTGTCAAGCGATGACTTTCAATGTGTTGATCTTAGAGAAATAGGCCTATTCCCTTTACATCAGATAGCCTATAGCTGCTGAATAAAACTTCAAAATGAGACCGTAGTCGATTTTAGCAACATTATTTCCTGAATTTCGACCAAGTGCGTTAGCCAGCTACATTACTATGGCCTCCATCTGTCGAAAATTCAATCCTAAGTCTTAGTTGATGATGGCAATGCAGAGTGACCCTGCAAATACATTCATTCATTTTCGAAACTGAGAACGCACTGTATTGGTTTTTCTGCACCTTGACTCGTATTGACTATAAAACCATCCTGAGATAATACACAGCCCATAAAATTAAAATGGCCCACCTGCTCAATTTTAGAACCTACTACCTGGCATACTATTTTCTTGTATTTCTTTTCTACTCGCATGGTGATTTTCATACCATATTGCCTACATTGCTAACATGTTAACTTCTTTAGCTTGTAAACGTTCGACAGAGTCTGTCATTATATTCAGGGCATCAGCATAAGTTACACTGCTTACCTGGTTTCCACCTAAGCAGTTTGCGTCCCTGCAAATCGTCCCTTAACAATTAATACCACGTATCTGACAATGCTCTTATTTGCCAACAGTTTCCTTATGATTGGTCACGCCTCCCAGCCATATGTGGATGTGCCGTCCAACAGAACAATTCACGTTAGGTTCACTTTCCTGTGTTTAAGGATAAACAATACGAACCTAAAGTAGGAGTGCATATCTGCTGTACACGTAATTATATATTTCTACAGTACAATGTAATTAGAGCTCATTTTTCTTTATGCAAATATTATAAATATAATAAATATAGTAAATAACAGCCTTAACATACTCCTGTAACAACACTCAACCATTAACTCATCCTACCAGCTACTCTCACTGCAGCCTGATTATCAACGTAAATACTTTTTATTACCCGAAGCTGACTTCCCACGATATCATAATCCAACAGGAAGCAAAGCATCTGTTCCCTCTGTACTCTGCCGTACACCTTCTCTAGATCTACAAATCTCATCCTCTCGTAGCATTTCTCAATTACTTGGCGCACATTTGATCCTGACATCCCCGTTGTGGTATAAACCCACATTAGTTACTCTCGCTCAATGATAGAAGTCTCCTTCCACCATACTGGAGTAAACTTTCCTTGGGACACTTATCAAGTAAATACCACTATAATTGTGCAATCGTCATGTTACCTTCCTTATATATTTGGAGCAATTACTGATTATGTCCAGTCAGAGGGTGCTTTCCATAAATCCCATACCAATTCCATTACTTAATGCAACTTTTCATCCCTAATTTTCGGCTATATTTTAACATTTCTGGCCGAAATTCATCCGCTCTTTTGTGATATTTTAGTGTATTTATCATCCTCTAGATTTTCAACCTCTTCCTATCCTCATTCCCGTTCTGCTTAATCTCAATATCTGCCATTTGCCAGATAGGTTTCCCTTTCCATTTAGCAAGTTTCTGAGGTAGTGCTGCCATCTTGACAATCCTTTCTTGACATCTATTAGGAGGTTCCCAAAAGTACCCAAAAGAGTGTGCATCTCTCTTTTTCCTCCTTTTCTAAGGACCCTTTATAATACTTCAAAATTGCTTTCCCGCCGCTTGATCTAACGTTACTAATTTATCTCCAGTATTATTTATTTGGTTCTGTTCGTTTCCACCGCATAAAGCTCTCTGACTTCATGTTTCTTGGTTGACGCCATGCCTTCAAAATATTCCATTTATCTCAATTTCTCATTTAAGCTACAACATTGCTACTTGTGCATCAGTGTTCGAGCAAAAAAGTTGAACGTTTCAAATGGGCTTTTTGTAATAGCATGAATAGCTGCAGTATTGGTTGCAGTGAATTCCTAGCACTTTTTTAAATTAAAATATTTAAGTGTGTAATTAATGAAGGTAAAACAACCTTAAATTAGATTAATTCAATGAACTAAAACTTATTTCTGGAAACTTCTTTTGTCCTAAGGTCACATAAATATACGTCATGATGTTTGACGTACCTCACTTAATTTGACGCAAGTTAAATGTTAAATATTTGCATAATTGTTATGGTAAAGCAAGATGTTTAGCAAAGAGTATGCAGCCTACAATCTGTTACATGCTTGGGTATAGTTGTAACTCATTTTTTAAATCAAGGAGTATAATTGAATGCACTTTTGAGGGACGTTGAAAGTTGTATCCTATATAAGAAATCTTGCTTACTAAGTTTCATTGTAATTCCGTCTTGCATCCGAGGAATTGATTGTAGCCTATGAAACGTAGGTCTATCTTAAATGTACTGAATTGTTTATCATCTGCCTCCAGCAGAGAAAGACTCTTATGTAACACTACGTACTTGTTGCGTTCGTCATTGTAACTGTAATAAATAGTGGATTATCGATATTTAAGTCATATATATTAAAGATGGTGGCAGTGCGCAATATGCAGTTTGATAGTATTTTGATTAATGATAGCGATACCCTTACATGATACTCTTCCCTTACAAATCTTGGTGTTAATTTCGCAATTTAATCCTGAGCTATAGATTTTGAACTTTTAAAGTATTCTCAGCCACCATCGCAAATACATGACAAGTTTGGATTTTGAATTGGACATACCAGGTTCATATGCGTCTATCTTAATACTAAGTTTAGATATTGTATCTTTAAAGTATATAGTTATTTATTTCTATATTCCATAAATTTAAGATAGCCGCTGCAGTCTATATTCAGTGTGGTAATCTAATGAGCATTGCTAGCGAAGTTATTTGTATGGTACTCTTCTTAAACAAATTTTGCATTCATTGTGCTGTTACATCGTGAGTTAATAGTAATAGTATTCAAGTTTTAAGAATACATCCATCAGCCACCGTGGATGTATATTGTCGTTGCTCTTTAAGATTTGTTATAAGAAGCCACTTACAATATTGTTAATTTCCATTATTGCAGCATTAAATTCTTTGTGTTAAACATCATCGTATTCTATATTTTCACGATGGCTGCGTAGCATTGTTTCCAGGTGTTTTCGTGTGGCTTATTTCAGCAACGACTAAGTTTCATTTTAATTGCGCAATTGCTTACTGAATTATTCAATATTACGTTTCAAAGTACGTCTAGCCATCTTTTTGAATTGTTTGAGCCGCTGTTATTTTACACTAGCAGAAGTACCCGCTCTTCGAACTGTCTTCGGTATTAATAACCAGACGTTTTCAATTGAGATACTGTTCCAATGGTTAGGGGCTTGTCATTCGTTCATAAGTTTATCAGAACGAAGTTAGTTTTCTGGGTATATCGCAGACACTGTTGATTTAAGGGCCGTAAAATGTGGTTTTCGGAGACCCTTTATAGACTCCCTAGTTTTGTGTCACACATTGAGAAGAGCAACATATGTATGCTTTGGTCGTCCTTCTAGGATAAGTTTTATTTTTCGCCTATTTCAGCATGTATTTTGAAAAGTTGTTCCTTCTATGAGAAGTACGTTGAAGCATTTTCTAAATGATTGGTGTATTGACTCATGGTTACAATACCTAATTTTACGATGCTCCAAGCACACGAACATGAATTATAGGCCTACATAAACATAAAGATATATCAACCACACAGTATCAAACAAAATCATCTTTACGATGAACCCGTTTGTCGACAAAAATATGATTAGTTAAAATGTGCTCTCAAACTAAATTCACCTAACGTGTACTTCCTGACGTGAAAATAATATTGAAAACCTCGTAGACGAAACGCAATATATGTCAAATTAAAACAGATCCTCACGGTTGTGGAAAGTCCTCATCCCCAGGAAGACCCCTTTAATAATTTATAAAGGCTGGTGCATGCAAATTCGGGATTTTTAGTCTCCAATGGCCCAAATTCCGAAAAACTGCAAAAAACACTATTCCAAATCAGGATTTTTTTGAAAATAATATTGCTGTTTGGAGATATAATAGACCTTCTGTACAACATATCGCATAGCGCACGTGTAAGTCACATGTAAAAATTCTAGGGTACCACTTGACCCCCTTAATCGCATTGTTGAATTTTACAGTCTATGTTTGATTCCACGATAACCTTATAGCCATTTACAAACTAACAGAAATTTAATAAATTGAGTGTCATTGCTTCTTACAGAAATAGATGGAAAGTTGGATGTCACCTCTTGTGACACTATTGTCAAGGTTACCGGCTTGCAATACTTCATTAGTTTCTTCTTGTTCTTCTTCTTCTTTCGGATGGGCCAGCTAAGGACCACGACGTTCAACTTTTCAGCTTGGCGAGGGACTTGATGTTTGCCCAATATTCGCGCATTTTCTGGCTATGTTTCTCCTTCCTCTCTTTTGTCCAGATGATGCCGGTTTTCTTACAGGGTGGTCTGTCCTGAAAACTCTTCTGTTTAAGTATCTTTCTGAGATGCGATCGGCTTCTAATATCACTTTTCATTATCTTCAGTTCTTGGATATCCTTGTTAACTACTGTTAGCGACGGTGTCACGCTCTTTCTCTTCCCCCAGTAGTTGAGAAGCCGGTTGGTTAGTCTTGTTGGGTTCATCCATGAGACATGTCCATAGAAAGCCAGACGTCTCTTCCTGGCCACATCTGTGATTTTCTCAGTATATCTACATAGCTCCTGATTTGGTCTTCTTCTGTACTCGTCATCTATTTATTAGTTTATAAAATAAGAGAGTGCCAAATCCCCTCCAGGGACGTAGGCGACCTGAATAAGAGCCCTTGACTAAGTCAAGGGATCACTAACCAGGCATCCCAAGCCGGAGTTAGCGTGTGGTAGGGTGGCCAGTTCCTTTCCACTCCTCCTCCTACTATAGCATCCGGCAGGTTCCCATTTTGCATCACGAGGCTGGAAGACCTCGTACCAGACCATACCAAGACTTTTACATTCTTGGCAGAGCCGGGGATCGAACCCGGTACCTCGGGGGTGACAGCTAACAATCCTAGCCACTGCGCCACGAGGTGGTCTTTATTAGTTTATTAAATTAAATTAGTTGTCTGGGAATATCTCAGAAACGTGGTTTTAGAGCCTTAAAACCTAGTAGCCTCCGAGCCACTGAGGGGCTGAAAATTAGTTTTTATCGTCCTTGTACGCCATAATATAATAATAATCATAATACTAATTCAATAATATAGGGATAGGGGTATAATGGACCTTTAGTACCACACCCGTCCGTGTAAATCATGTGAAAAAATTCAAGAGTACCCCTTGACCCCCTTAAGCGCATTATATACGTATTGATGAATTTTACAGCTTAAGTTGGTTCCGTGATAACATTAAAGCCGTTTGCGAACGTTCACAGTAATGCAATAAATGGAATGGCATTGCGTCTTACAGAAATAGATGGACTTCTGAGATTGTGTTGCCATGGTAACCGGCTTGCATTCCTTCAATAGCTTAATAAATGAAATTAGTTTTTGGCTATATCTCAAAAACTGTTGGTTTTAGGACCTTAAAATGTGGTTTTCGGGGCCCGTAGGGCACCCGAGTTTTGTTTCTCACATTGAGACGCTGAAAATAAGCTTTGTCTCGTTTTTCTACGCCCATTTTAGCATGCATTTTAAGGGGGTAGACCCTCTTTTATGATAGGTATGGAGAAGAGTTACATCATTGATTACTTTCGTGCCTCTGATGGACTTCTGTACCAAATTTTACGTTGATCCACTCAACTGTTCTCAAGTGATGCGCGTGCAAAGTTGTACACAGACAGACAGACAGACAGACAGATAGACAGACAGACATACAGACAGACAAAAATTTTGTTTTTGCGCGCAACCGTCATAAACCAGTCTGAAACGCGTTAATAACTCAAACTTCCGTGGAAATTCAGAAAAAACAGACAAACTTTCATTTATATATATATATATAGAGAGAGAGATTGGGCACACGAGTGTTCCTTCCTTCAACACATTTTCGTTATTGTAACTCTGAAATATGGAGGGTTATTTATTTTTAAATTAAGAAGACTCAGGTTAGTCTAAGCGTGCTGTATTGAGTTTGATAATCTTGCTACTAATGCTACTGACGCCTCATATACGGATAATACTCCCATTCTATGACCTTTCACCCGTATTGTGCTATAATATCCTGAGTTACTAATTTATATATTTTGTAAGTACGCATAGCTGCCACCCTGAATGTATAGCGTCACTGTTCATTTGTTTTGGGATAAGATTCTAGGTTATTACTGAATGTTATTATGGTAGTTCTAACTTTCAAAGAGTTATTAATTTATTTTGAAATTTCAACTTTGTGGTTGTGCGTATTATTCAGTGTGATATTTAATTGACCAACGCAAAAGAAAACTCTCATACGGTACTCATTTGTTGCCAAGATTCGCCTTAATTAGGCACATATATATTGGGTTGTTGATTTAAATGCTTAAGTAGTTCGCTAAGCCGCCATCTTGAATATATGTAGTCTGCGTTTCTTTTCCTCGGTCATATAAGGTCACATATACGGTCACAGCGTGTCACTAATTTTCATTACTGTAGCTCGTATGTCATGGGAGTTAATATCTTTATATTTTATAGTTTCAAGGTGGTCGTTGCGTATAATATTTACTCTCATATAGTCATCACGTTGGTAACACAGGGTCCTTATATGAAACAACTTGAATCCCAAGTACTGTGAGTTTTGATTCATAACTTATGGATTATAATATTTGCATGATTTGCGAGGCCACCATCTTGAAATAATTTTCCTGATAACCTTGTTAATAGGGCCTCAAACGCTTCCTACATTTTGCTTAGTTCTTCCTAAAATTCGATTTAAGTTTTATACACTCGGGAGATCGCCATTTTGTTTTTCTTAAGATGGCAGTGATATACAGTAAAACATGACTGAGATGCATTTTACTAATACTACCTTTGTATAAAATTTGATTAAACTTAGTTTTATCGTTTGGGAATTCTTGGGTGGGGAGGTGGGTGGTATACACAGACAGACACACGAACCATGGGTCCGTGTAAATCTCATAACTCTACTTTCAGTTTTTATAAAATTCGAAAGTAGACTAAAAATAATATCTAGGAAACTTAGAAGGAAATAAATGTGTACGTGAGCGTATAATGCATATTGATTCCGAGCGCAAAAGTTCATTAATAATTCCAGAAATACGGAAACGTGGTCCCAGTAACCCTTAACTGAACATCAAGGCACTCATGGACTTACTCACTTATTCCTCGTCAATTTTCACTTGTCCAAGCCACGCGTGACGTTTGTGACCCAGGTAATCGAACATAATTCATTCTTCTCACCAAGCCATGAACCATAACGACTTAAAGCATGTTAACTCATTGGAAAGACTATGCGTTTATGACTAAGGTAATACTTTAAATATGTCAGAATCTCTGATCTCCGAACAAGTAGAAGTGGGAAACCACGGAAAAATCACTTCCAGAATGGCTCAGGAAGGAATCGAACCCGCCTCTTCTCAGTGTTGACGCACGAGGCTGAGTGCACCCCGTTCCAGCCCTCAAACCAGAAATTAATTTATTCACAGAGCAGGGAATAGAACCCGGACCTCCACGGTGACAGCCAAGAATATTGAAGAGGAGGTAATGACCAATTACGGTATGCTTTACAGTCGGTCAAAACGATTGTGCCCAATTAGCCTATATTACACGGGGAACACAACTTATTAAACACCCTAACCTGAAAGAAATAGGCTTTTACAATGTTCAAGACGATCAAGACGCCCACGGACTGAGAGATGGGTTGACTTATCCTTTGGATCACATCAGCACACAATATCGGTGAAAAACTTGAGTCATCAAACCATGCAGCAGTCGATGGAGTGGTAACATATCACATCTCCGGCCAAAGTGAACCAGGTTTGACGTTTTTTCTTTTGTTGGATCATATTTGGCCATCAGATCCATGTGCCTCGGGGCAGATGACCTCGCTGTTCCGCCCATTAAAACAATAATAATACAATAACAATTGTGTGTTGAAATTGGTCTGTTAACCAGTGTTGTAGGTGCAATATCAGAGTCAGGAATGAGGTAGAAGCCCTGGGACTTGAAATAAGGTACTATCCTTGCATTTACATGGAGGGAGTGTGGGAGAAAATCCGGGAAATTTCTCCACACAGGATAGTCGCTGTCAGAACCAGGATTTGAATCTCTGATCTCCGAACTTGTTGCGGTTCACCATTGCGGTTCACCATTGTGGACGTGATGAGCCATTTAATGCGCTTGGCGGGGTAAGTTTGAGCTTAGCTACTACCAAATCAAGAAATTCCCTGACGACAAAAGATTTAGGATCGAAAATGTAGTGATTAGTAATAGTCAGGGAATAAGTTTTCGAACAAATAGCAGACTTATATGAGGACAATATACAAAGCCCATCGTACGTTACCTCATAGAGTTGTTCTTTTTGTTTTACTTTAGGGTCTAGGACTCCGTGTACTTGGATGCGTGTGGATTCTTTCTCTAAGAACCCTCGTAATTGTGATGGTTGTATTCATGTGTGTCTTTGCAATTGAGGTAAGAGTTGAGAAGGAGGTGGCCGTGGCCATAAGTTAGGAACCATCTCGGTATTTGTCTGGAGTAGAAGTGGGAAACCATGGAAAACAACTTCCACGGTGCCTGAGATGGGAATCGAACCCTTTCTTTCACAGATTTGCTCGTTCCAGCCCTGAGACCAAAATTGAATTTCTTCCCAAGGCTGGGAATCGAACACGGAGACAGCCAAAAATGCTAGCCGTTACACAACGAGATGGTCGCAAATGATTAAATTATCGTAGAAACAAAGTGAAAAAGTGCACTATTACACGTATTCTGATAGAATGTTAATTACAAATAAATTAATTATTGGGGACTTAGTATTAACTGCGAAACAGAATTCACCTAAACATTTCTCTCGTTTAATACATTTTGTGAATATCTGCAAGACTTACCAATCGTTCATGGGTTAATTTATGGATCCTCAGATGTTCTGTACTTCCCTGTCCTTTTAGGGATAACGTATTAGTATTAAACTAACGTATACAAATCCAGAATGCAGATATGACCTAAAATGTAGACTGTGACGATAACTGATACCGAATTTTCAAAATAGAATTCAAAACGATAAACCTCTTTGAAAATTCACAACTGGTCCCTATTCACACTGTACTCGTGGTTTTATATACAGTGTTTCTTCCGTAAAACAACTCTGGCCTGAAGTTTAATAATGGATGATTACCACAACCTGAAGTATTCCTATAACTTCATTATTAATATTTAACATTTTACTTAGTGTATTGAATATCTGTGTACCCACTGTTTAAAAAAAAATGAACAAACACCCAGCAGCGCAGTCATACGCTTTAAGTTGCTCACCACGATTGTGATGGGAGAGCTACAACAAGTCTGAGATCTGTGGTTCGAATCCCGGTACTCGGTTATCTTATCATAACTGACTATGTATAGTTCTATTTTGCATTTTAATCCACAGGATTAACTGTATGTTATTCTTTGCGATTGGTTTAATAATCTAGTGTGGTTTTTCTTTTACTTCCGTAAGGCAAATGTTGTTGTGTTACCTTATTTCAAGCCCCGAGACGGCTACACTTATCGAATTCTCTAACAATTACTTTTACACACACTGCTACAGTCACTACAATAACACTGGTTATAAGACAAATCCAACACACACCCCAGTACACGGGGCTGATGACCAAGTTTTCCTTAGCCCCTGGAAATAAACAACACAACAAAAGACAGACAAAACCAAAATTGATATACGCCGAAGCGATGGTGATAATAGGCCTAAGCATTTGGTTAGGTATCCCACCATATTGTTGCCTTAATGTAATAGCAATAATCTTTTATTCATCATCATTATCATCATCATCTTCATTTCCCCCTTTCCAGCTGACACTGGGTGGGGGCAAATATGGTTCCTCTCCACTTTGTTCTGTCGTTCCACCATTCCTCATCCGACACAGTGTTCCAATCCAGGTTCCGTTTTCTAATACTATTCTCCACCGAGTCCATCCAACGCATTCTTGGTCTTCCTCGTCCTCTCTTCCATGTCATCCGTCGTTCCAGTGCCCGTCTTGGTAGCCTTACTTCATTCATCCGTTTGACATGTCCAAACCATCTCAATCTGTTTTGCTCCAGTTTTATTAAATATTCAAAAATAGGTAATTTTTCACTTTAGCAAACAAGCTCTTTTAAATGCTACTCTACAAAAATAATATTTTATTTTGCGACAAATAATTTCTCTGTACAACCTGTTTCCAAACATATGTCCTTCTTCCTCATCTACTACTACTACTATTACTATTACTACTTTCCGTTTAGCCCACTTACGGACCACTTCTGACAATCTGTCTCTCGCTGTTCCTGCCTTCACTTTATTTATTTGTTTATTATTTATTTATTAATGTATTAATTAATTAATTAATTTATTTATTTATTTGATAGTGTCGAGGTTAGTGCTCTCTTACACTTAACCACGCAATATGTACAGTATAAGGAAATTCAATAAACGCAAGTTCATGAAGATGGTGATAAAATGAAAATCCACATACTGCTTCCAGTCGACCGACCGGGTCAGGGAATGGAATGAATGAAGACCCCATCTAGTGGCGAGGATATCAACTGTGCTGTCTGCCGAAGCCTATCGCGCTCCCCTGGGGCAATGATTAAATGAATGACAGTTTTTTTTTCGTGTGGTCTCTTCAGAGACCTAGTGCAGGTCTTTCTATTCGACGCCCGTGGGCGACCTGCGCGTCGGGATGAGAGATGGAATTGATTTAGGTGAATGAAATTGGAGAAGGATGTGGAAGGAAGCGGCCGTGGCCTGTCAGAAGGTACCGTCCCAGCATTTGCCTGGTGTTGAAAATGGGAAACCACGGAAAACCATTTCAAGGACGGCCGACGGAGGGGCTCGAACCCACGCATCTACCGAGTCAGCAGAGAGCTTGGCCCCATGATCTAACACTGTGCTTTAGCCAGCGTAGCCACTACTGTCGGTAATGACAGATGAAATTAATTGATAGTGGAGAGTGTTGCTGGAATGAATTTGTGACAGAGAAAACCCGAGTGCCAGGGGAAAAATCTGTCAGCCTCCGCTTTGTCCAGGACAAATCTCACATGGAGTGACCGGGATTTGAACCACGGACCCAGTGGTGAGAGCCCGGCGTGCTGCCGCCTAAGCCACGGAGGCTCCTAAGATGGTGATGACGACCATTAATTAAGAGTGAATGAATTATGTAAATTCTATTATTAGTGAATAAGGCACCTGATAATAATAATGTTACAAACCTCTCTATAATATACCAAGTGATTACCCTAGCGCAGCCGTGCTTTATACCATTTATCACCATTCTCATGAGCCATTCATGAGTAGTCAACAGGTAATCTTGAAATGCGGTCTTACATTATTTTCTTTATTGTCTTAGATCTCCTAATATCGGCAGGAGTTGAATTCCATAGCCGGGACCCAGCTACGGCAAATGAACGGTTGGACATGGATGAGTGATGGGAATAACGAGGGAAGAGCCAGATCGAGTATTTTGGTTATGGTCCGAAGACAAGTAATTAAATGCTGATGATATATACGTTGCGTTGCTATCATGCAAACATCAATAGATGGATGTCAGTGAGTTTACGACTTCCATCAGGCTTAAGTCAAGAAAGAGTCCGGTAGCTTGGGGTTATGTGGACATCGTATCTTAGATTAAAAGCAAACCGAAGACAAGAGTTCAATGTTAGTTGAAGATTCATTAATTGTCCATGAGTTGCGTCATCGATAACAATATTAAGGAAGTTAAGATATCTGGATGAGTTTAATATTAATACCTCGTGGCTAAATGTTCTTATGGCGCACGAGTGGTGAAGGTATTCGTACATCATTTACATGTATTTTTACATGTATAGACTCTGGACGAGTTTTCGTTAAGATCAACCCGAGATTCCTTAGTTCTTTACTAAGGGGAATGATGATTGGATTCAGTGTTACTGGAGGAATAATGTAGTTGTTTTAATGAGTTGTGTAACTTAAGAGAACTATGATGATAATTTCGGTCTTTTTAGTATTGGCGAGGAAAGAGTTGTTACCGGCGTATACACTAAACTGATGGAGATCAGAGTTTATATCCCTTACTGAATTTGATATATCATTGATACTAGTGTGGCGGTATATTTGGAGATCGTCTGCATAACGATGATACAGTATTTATTATAGTAATGTTAATTGAGGAGGAGATATCGTTGATATAACGCACAAAAAGAAGGGGCCCAAGGACTGAACCTTTGGGGACGCCTGACGCCTTTTTCTGATGCCACTGTGAGTTGGTATCCTGTACTATCACACGCTTGTTTCGATTTATGGCTTAGGTTCCCAGAAGGAATATTAACTTTTTCAATAAGATCAGGATAATATAGTGTCAAATGCCCTTGGTGTATGAGTATTGTAACTTGTCTTTGGTCTATTGCGTGTCTAATATCATCAGTCACCTTACGTAATGCAGTAGCTGTGCTGTGCCCTTCTTGAAACCCGATTGCAGTGGATCAAGTTGAGAGTGAGTGTTTAAATATGCAAGCATTTGAGTACGTACAGTACTAACCGTTCCAGAGCTTTGGAGAGAACAGGGAGAATAGAGACAGGGTGGTTGTCGGCCGGTTACAGTGGACATGGTATCTTCGATAGAGGGATCACGTTGGCGTATTTCCAGATCGAAGGCAATGTGCCATTATTTATACAATAATATTATAAATGTGTGTGTGAATGGGGAGAACAGCACCAATGATGGAATGTATACATTTTTAGGGATATCATTAATCCCACTCGTCTGGGATCTAAAGGAATACAACACTCTGATGAAGTTGTGCTTACTTTACGAAATACAAAGCAGGGTCGATCTTGCGAGGGAAATGATGGACCGTGGTCTGCGCTAGCACCGTTATTTGGGTTAGGTTAAGTATCTGCTTCCGTGAAATATGCATTTAGCTCAGCAAGTGGAATATCAGGTATAGGAAGTTGCTCCTGGTGTTTCCTATGCCCAAAGCACAGAGATCATTCCAGGCACTAACCGTGTTTAGTCGGCAGATTGCGTAATATATGCCTAATTTGATTCCGAAATACTCAATATTTTTCGAAGGAATTCTGTAGACCAGTACGTTTGTATTGTCTGAAATATTCATCTCTACGGGACATAATTCTCTTGACTTCCGGAGTAATCCATGGCTTTCATTCTTTCTTCTGTTCCTCAGTCTTGCATCTATGTATCTTTACCGTCTCCTTGCCTGTCTCCTGGAAATCTCTGAACTCCTTGTTAACTTGTCTAATTATATCTCTGTTGTTATGTATTCTACTTTTACCCAATCTTGGCCAAGTCAATCCCCACTTCTCTAGTACAGTACATTTTGATTCTGTCGTTTGTTGACGGAAGAACTCTAAGATTCGTTTTTTAATCCGGATCTAGTCCATTCACATTGAGTCTTTATATAACTGCACCTTTCTCTTTCTTATGAGTTCAACCACTTATTGCGTCTTGCAGTAGAATTTCTTGAAGTTTTGCGTTTGAATTCACTATCTCTCAACGTTTAGCAGTGTATTTTCCTATTCATCTTTCTTCCTCTCTTTCTAAGATCCTGCTGTGTGAGGTCTTCCCTTGATCTTACATTCCGTCTTAGTGCTCGAAACCTTTCTTTTCTTTACTGTTATGATTTTAATTATATTAATAATAATAATAATGAAATGAAAATCCACAGCCTGTTTCCAGTCTCCGACCGGGTCAGGAATGGAATGAATGAAGCCCCCATTTAGCGGCGAGGATATGAACTGTGCCGGCTGCCGAGGCCTGACGCACTCCTCTGGGACAATGATTAAATGAATGACAGATGAAATGAAATGATAGTGGAGAGTGTTGCTGGAATGAAATTTTGACAGGGAAAACCGGAGTACCCGGAGAAAAACCTGTCTGCCTCCGTTTTGTCCAGCACAGATCTCACATGGAGTGACCGGGATTTGAACCAAGGACCCAGCGGTGAGAGGCCGGCGTGCTGCCGTCTGAGCCACGGAGGCTTCAATAATAATAATAATAATAATAATAATAATTATTATTATTATTATTATTATTATTATTATTTTAAAGACTGTTTACTTAGTCAATCCAAGTTCATGAATGCACGTATTGTACAGTACGTAGCATCAATATTTGAGCTATTTTGATTTACATCTAATTTTGGAAAGGAGCAAAAATATTCGATAATCACTCTTGGAGGTGGTAGACCTGCTTGCAATCTTTGAATTGTAACCAACCTCACCCTTGCAGTAAGGTGACAATGTGTTCAAGCGATGTGGAGCTGTAGGATAGCGAGATATTAGTTCTGAACTGGTGTTATTCTTGTATGAGGAAATAGGCTAAGTGCTTCAGGAGACCAAGCCAATTGTATTCTAAATCATCTTAGGATAAAATAACAATCTTCAATTAGCAATATTTACTGCACAATGTGTTCACGTAGTTCACAATTTAGCTTGGAGGAGAGAAAAAGTGAGTTCAAACATAATGCAATTTAACGAATGAGATTTGAGGGATAGAGGGAGCACAAAATCTAAAATAATCAATAAACGATATGAAATGTACTTGTTTACAAGTAGTTCCGTGAAGAACTAAATAGCCTAATTTGATATACCCTACTGGTCTTACTTAAGACACGAGAAATGAAAACAAGATTTAAAAAAATTGCACAGCCACCATACTTAAGTTGTCATAAAATTCCATTAAATTATACGTCAGTATATTCGCCATCCCCGTGGTAATGGGGTAACGCGCCTGCCTCGCACTCGGAGGCCAGGGGTTCGATTCCTACACCATAAGGGATTTTAGAAACTGACGTGAGGCTTGGAACGCGGTGGACTCAGCCTCGTGAGGACATTTGAGTAGCTCCCCGGTCACGGAGACCAAGATTAACGACCAAGTTTCACTTCATTATATGCTGGCCAAATGGTTGGGCAGCGGTCGCTCGGTAGGCCTAGGCACTTAATGGACTGTAGCGTGACGGAGTTTTATATTAAGGCTTGTATGAAGATATACCGTGCCAAGTTTCACAGCACTTGGATGAAAAGTCGCGATACAAATCCATTTAAAAACAGTATTTAAATTTCACGTCGCCACCATGTTGGTTTTGTGCTCACCAGGTTATTGAATGATCCACAGGTGAACTTAAGTTAAGAGCCTCTAATAACATACAAAATTTCAGTTTGATGGCTGTAAATTATTGGTAGATATTGAGAACCGTCTAAATATTTCGGATGGTCACCATAATAGTATATGTGTAGGCCATAGAGTTACGTAACACTAGATGAAGATTATGGCGTAGGTTCATTTTTCAAACGTTCACTTTGATCGCATGATTAGGATACAAGAAATAAAAACTTAATTTTAAACATTCGCATAGCCGCCATCCTAAGGTTATGTAAACAATTGAACTAAATTAGATCTAGGTGCATTACAGTGTGTATACACATTTGCAGTACCATGTTTCACTGCGCTCGGATTCTTAAATCGGGAGAAAAGTTTATTTAAATGCTTCAAATTCGCTTTCCCGCCATGTTCGTTTTATGAAAGTGACATAGTTCACCTTCTACTAGTACCTTTTAACACCGTAAAAAAATTCAGGGTGATATCTGTTACTGTTGCGGAGATATAGAATGCCTGTGAAATATTTCGCACGGCCGCCATGTTAGATTGGTGAAACGTATTAACATTTAAAAGGCACGGTTGAGGGCAGACTATGTAGTAGTATGCACTTATTGAGTTTCATTGAAATAGCTTCGGCTGTTTAGATTTCATTAGGGGACACACACACACACATGCACACGGCCAAAATATGATCTCAAAAGCCTACTTTTGTCGTAAATGAAACTCGCCTAGAAAAATGGCTACTACGTTTGTAAGTGTTACGAACAGAGTGTTACCCCAGGGGCTCACATCTGGTTGGACGTGGCTTGGCGACCACGGGACCCCAGCTGAGTCCGGCATTGCTTCCACTTACAGGTCGGACGTTTGTTTTAGACGATTGCCCTTGACCTTGAAGCCTGCGGGTGAGCCTACACACACTCACTCTCTCACCCTATCGCTTCACACTTGTCACCACCGATCTGATTTAATGGAATTCCAGACTTGAGCAGACAGTACAGTCCACGTCGAAGTATTGAGTGACACGGAAATACACGTTACGTAGTTGCGAACAGAACACCATTATATTTGCCAATGACTGTACTTGACCAGTAGTGTGAAACAGCGTTGTCAATCATCGGACCGCTTGGGGCAGCTGATAACAACACAGGTACTGTAGTAACTCGCCTCCAGGCTTCCATTAAGATTTTTCACTCGTCTAAAACAAACGTCCGGCCTGTACTTGTGCCGGGCTCCTCTCCGTCTTCTTTCCTATCGGCCTCTCTTGGCCAACTCTTGTTCTCTTCCAACCCTG
The DNA here is from genome assembly GCA_946902985.2 of Meconema thalassinum. NCBI lineage: Eukaryota > Metazoa > Arthropoda > Insecta > Orthoptera > Tettigoniidae > Meconema > Meconema thalassinum. Next base: position 1,271,237,917 of record OX336389.2, on the reverse strand, counting down.
ACTGTATTACGGTATCCGAGGCCTAGGGAGTCTTTCACATTCCCACCTTCATTGGCCCTTCTCTTATCTTTCCTGATTTCTTCGAGGGGTCAGACCTCTTGTCTTCTTTTCATTATAATTCCGTTTCTCTTTAAGATTCCCGCACAGTTTTTGTTAATTGTCTCTCCGTGTATCTAAATTCCCTTTAGCGAATATTTTGCATCTGCACTCCATCTTGTAGGTATTTTCAATCTATGTTGCATTTTGTAAGTCTTTTCAATCTAAATTGCATTTTGCGAGTATTTTCAACCTCAATTTCATTTTGAAAGGATTGACAATCTAAATTGCTTTTTTGTAAGACTTTCAATACAGGTGCTGGGACTTTGTGAGTATTTTGAATTTCAATTGTATTTTGTAAGTATTTTCAACCTAAACCGCATTTTGCACATATTTTCAATCGAAATTGCATTCTGTATGGTGGGCATTTTGTATGTATTTCTATTCTGAATTGCATTTCGTGGGTATTTTGGATCTAAATTACATTTTGTAAGTATTTTCAATCTAAATTGCATTTTGTAAGTATTGTCCATCCAAATGAGTAGTTGAATCTACCACACATTTTGTAAGCATTTTCAATTTCAATGCATTTTGTAAGTATTTTGACTTTCAATTACATTTTGTAAATATTTCGACTCTACATTACATTTTGTACGTATTTTGAACCTAAACTACATGTTGTGCGTATTTTTCAATCTCTCCCTTTTCTGATTAGTTTTCTTCTAAATTCCCTTTTGTAAGTAGGCTATTACCAATCTCTATTTTGTGCGTCGTTTCAATCTGAGTTCCATTTTGTAAGTGTTTTCAGTCTCACTTTATTTTCGTTCTGGTTTTCATTTCATTGTCATTTTCGCTATCACCCAGACCATTAGGGGCCGATAACCTAGATGTTAGGCTCCTTAAAAAACAATTATCATCATCATGTTACGGACAGAGTGTGTGCATATATTTTACCACTGTGAATACTGAGATTAATATCAATAGACATCCGGCTCTTTGGTTGAGTCATTAGTGTAAAAGTCTCTGTTCCTGACCAAGCTCTAAATAGTTCCCCATGCTCCCGGTCTGGATTTCTCTGACGTCCTTTCCTGTTCAATCTACCCAGCGGCGTAGCCATGCTTGTTATATCGTGTACCACGGCTGCGAGAGCAACTGCAGTAAGTCCGGAGATCGTAGGTTTGAATCTCCGCGCTGACGGCGGCTATCCTGAGTCAATGGTCGTTTTTTCAATACTCCTTACAGGAAAATGCTGGGATAGTATCTGACTTCAAGTCTCAGGTCGCCTACACCATTCCTGTCCCTGGTACAGGTACATATACAACTACAGTCATCACAACAATACAGGTTATCAGACAAGTTCAACACACACCCAATTATACGGGGCTTATACCAAAATGTCCCAAGCCTTTTAATTGAATGAACAACAACAACATAATTACCATCTAAACCAAACGTGTAGGGCTCCAATGTGGGTCTACGCTTAGGTTCTGCCGGAGGCTCCTCCTGAACTTTCTCATTATTATTATGATTATTTTTATTTTTTATTTTTTTAATAGTGTTAACTGTACCCGTCGTGGACCGGATGATTTAAAAACTTGCATCAATGTATAGTTGCAGAAGTACATCACCTTGCACCAATGGCAATGTGGAGGCGAGTCAGCCATTTCCACTTCCTTCCTAGCAAGCAAACTGCGGGGCCATTAAACCACCACCCACGCCCTACACGTTTGGAATTGGTTATATCAGGAATGGTCTAAATTAAATCATTATAACTTTTAGCTTATCATTTTTCAAAGGCTGCCGTGTTTCTCTACGATTAACTATTTATTCTTTGTTTACTCTCATGGAGATTGTATTATGTAATTTTACCACAGTTGGTACAAGGACTAGGTACATATATTTATGTTTGGGTTGGCAGCAGTAACCTTTATTTTTGGAAGTTAGCTATCCAACATGGCTGAACGTCGTTCTATTATTCGGAGCATTAGCTCTTTTGCATTATATGAGAATTATTTCTTATATTGTACATATGGAATTACAGTCCACAACTATCATTCATTCGTTTAATTTTCTCCCCTGATGTTTCATCTGGGGCACAATGATGTCGTATTCATACTTTGTTTTGGTCCTACACGGGCAGGATTCCCACTTCATCAACTGAAGCTATGTGGTCAAGGTAATATGGTTACAAAGGTATTCATTGCAATTCTTTCCCTTGCCCAAAATTCCTTTCAGTGTAAGATCCATTTTAAGCATATCGATTGAATGTGAGGTTAAGTTATTGACCAAGCGCAGAGGTGTTCTCCGAGCATCCCTTACGAGACTTCATATCCAAATTAATGGATTTGATAATGAGACTCCCATTGAATTATTAAATGTGAAGAATGAAACTTTGTTAGCTTTATTGCCAGAATTTAATGAAATTCTAAACAAGTTGGAGGATTCTGATGAATCAAATTCTCATGAGCAGGTCCAGTACGAGTTCGAAGATGAATATGATGAAATTAGGGTTAAGCTACAACAGCTATTAAATATCCATTACACACATGCCTCAACCGTATGTAGCAACGGTAGAGATTTTACAAGTGCTAATACAGGTTCGTACAGTTTGCCAAAGATACGGCTACTAGAATTCTCAGGTGACATTACACAATTTATGCATTTCCATGACCTCTTTGATTCATTAATACTGAAGAATCAGTCTTTCAGTATTGTTGAAAGATTCCACTACTTGATATCAGCACTGCGCGGCAATGCTCACCAACTCATTCAATACTTTCCTGTTACTGCAGATAACTTTGAGATAGCTTGGGAATCGGTTTTCAAGCGATACCGTAATTCGAAGATAATAGTAAATACACATATCAAATTATTGTTATCTCCAGATATTGTTCTAAAGAAGTCATCATTTAGTCTACGCACTCTGTTAAGTCAAGTACTGTCTAATTTAAAGGCTGTCGAGTCTTTGAAGTTAGATATTCCTCTACATGAAATCATAATCAGTCAAATTATACTTGACAAGTTACCTGAGGCTACACGTAAACAATGGAAAATGATTAACAAATTCAAGGAATTGTCTTCACTTACAGAGTTGTTAGATTATCTTAAAAGGTGAGCTCAAACCCTTGAATTAATTGATTTTCACCTTTTAAGGATCACAGTGACAATAGTAGCAAATTGACTCAAGATAAAACTTCTAAGCATGGTGTCAAGCATGAGAAACAACCATATACAAGTAGTTCATACATTGCAATTAACAACAATTGTGCAGCCCGCAAGGGGCAACAACCCATCTTCAGAAGTGATACATTTTTAGGTTATGATGTTCATCGTAGATACAATCTAGTTAAGCAGCATAAACTTTGCTACAATTGTTTGCATAAATCACACGGTATACATTCTTGTCCTTCGAAGTCAACATGCAAAACTTGCAACGGTCGTCACAACTCACTGTTGCATTTTGATTCTGGGAATCATCAAGTCAATGGCAACTCGTCTAAACAGTCTCAGCAGGGAGCTATCAGCAGATGCTCAAATTCAGAGTCTAACTGGCTCACAATGCTCAAGCTCGTGATAACTCTTCAAGTTGTTGCACTATGAAACTCAAACCACAAACTCAAGTCCTACTTTCTACAGCATTAGTCAAGATAAAGGATAGTGCTGGTAGGCTACACTTATCTCGTTGCTTATTAGACAGTGGCAGTCAAAGCAATTTTGTAACAGACAGTTTAGTTCAAATTGTGGGCTTAAGGAAGACCAAGAATCTCACACCCATCGAAGGTATTTCTCATTTCATATCTGAAGCCAAGTATAGTGTGAGCATTGAAGTTCAATCTTCCATAAGAAACATAAATCACAATGTTGAATGTCTGGTCTTATCCAAGATTACAAGCGATATGCCTAGTCAGCAGATACCTTATGAAGAGTGGGAGCTCCCTAGTTACATTCAATTAGCAGATCCGAAGTTTTATGCTTCAGCCAAGATAGACATGCTCCTTGGTGCTGACGTATTCTTCAGAATTCTTCAGAAGGGACACAGGGCGAGGCCAGGGAAGTTTCCAGTCCTACAAAAAACACACAGATTGTGGTTGGATTGTGTCAGGTTCATACGAATCTACATCAAGAAAGAGAAACAATACTGCAAGAACGCTTTTCCTTCGTAATGAAGTTCACCTTCATAACCAAGTACAACGTTTATGGGAGATCGAAGAACTTCACGAGCCAGTCAAGTCACAAGAAGAGATTGAATGTGATCAACATTTATCTGATCATGTATCAAGAGATGGATCTGGAAAAGACATAGTCCGACTACCATTTAAGCAGGATCCAAGCATAATAGGCATTTCTTTACAAACAGCAATTAGCAGATTTCAATACCTTGAGCGTAGGCTTAACAATGATGCGCAATTGAAGGTAGACTATGACCGGTTTATCACTGATTACAAGGAACTATGCCACATGGATATTGTTAATTATAGTATGGTGACATCAGTAGCATACTACATGCCATACCATCCGGTATTTAAGAAATCCAGCACTACAACAAAAACTAGAGTTGCCTTCGACGTTTCTTGTAAATCGAAGTCAAGAAAGTCATTTAATGATATTTTGATGACGGGTCTAACTATTAAACAAAAGGGGCGTGGTGGCTCAGCGGTCTAGCTGAATGCCTCTCACCAAGGCGGTCCGGGTTCGATTCCCGGTCAATGCATGTGAGATTTTCGAAGTGAAATGCCATGTCCTGTGGTTCGGATTCCACGTAAAACGGAGGTCCCGTGGCTCATGATCTCGAGATTAACGGTCACGTTAAACTACAAGCTTTTTTTATTAAACAATACTTATGTTCGATTGTTGCTAGATTTAGAACTCACAACATAGGCGTTAAAGCTGATGTCTGAAAGATGTACAGACAAGTTAAGGTTGATTCCAGAGACAGCAGCCTTCAACGCATCGTTTGGAGAGCTTCTCCTAATGAGCCTATCAACCAATACCAACTTCAGACGGTCACGTATGGCACATCACCAGCTCCGTTTTGAGCAATAAGATGTTTATGGCAATTTGCATATGATGAGGGGCAACAGTATCCGCAAGCAGCATCTGTCCTTCTTCGTGATTTTATGTAGATGACTGCATTTCAGGAGCAAGTAAAGTCGACAATGAATAATAAATCCTACAAAGAGAACTAATCCAATTGTTATCCAAGGGAGGCTTCAACCTCCGTAAGTGGTGTTCTAACCACCCAGCATTGTTAGAGCCGGTTCCAAAGGACTGCAGGGAGACACAGCTTCCTTTTCAGATTGATTCGGGTGAAAATATTGAGACTTGAGGCCTACTTTGGCATCCAGTGACAGACAGATTACAGGTCTCCAGTGGTGTTCAGAAAGATCAAGGAATTGGATCTCCGGTTACCAAACGCAAGGTGTTATCGATTGTATCGTCAATTTATGACCCTATTGGATTACTCAGTCCTATTGTTATCGTATTCAAGATGTTTCTGCAGCAATTATGGCAAGAGATGGGATGATGAACTTCCAACAAAATTTCTTACAAGGTGGCATACTCTGTACTCTCAAATACCCTTGATTGACAATATCAACATTAACAGATTTGTGCTTCAAAAACATTGTACTCAGGTGCAGCTGCATGGCTTTGCTGATGCATCCTTGAAGGGCTACGGTGCATGCTTAATCCTACGCTCATCAACAGATCAAGGTCACGTAACCACGCATTTCCTGTGCTCCAAGTCCAGAGTAGCTCCAATAAAAATAAAAAGACGCTATCCAGAATACAGTTATGTGCAGCAGTACTATTATCACAAGTGGTTAGAAAGATGTGGTGTCAGGTTCTCAATATCGAATTCCACAGTATTCATCTGTGGACAGATTCAAAGATCGTTCTTGCATGGTTAGCAGGATCGCCATCGAAATGTAAAACTTTTGTTGCGCACCGTGTGGCTGAAGTCCTTCAGTCAATGATTGGAAGCACATAGCATCCGCGGATAATCCTGCTGATCTAATTTCTCGTGGAACTGACCCTACAAACCTTGTAAATAATCATCTTTGGTGGCATGGTCGTGCATGGCTACAGTGTACAGAACTGAACTGGCCCACTTCCAGTGAACAATATGTATCGGAGATTCCTGAGCAACGCAAGACAGTGCTTAGTTGTTAAATTCACTCTAATCATTCAGAATTATTCACCAGATTCTCATCACACCTCAAGCTATAAAGGTGTTGGCATACTGTTTAAGATTCCAGTACAACATTAAATGCAAACATTCAGAACAAAAACATGGTCCATTGACATTAGAAGAATTGCAGCAAACCAACTAGACATGTGTTAGGCTTGTTCAGTCAGTAGCATTCCAGAAGGAAATAGCAGATCTGTTGAAACATAATTCAGTTTCAAGACATATCAAACATCAAAGTTTAGTTCCACTTTTAGTTAAGGTTAAAATCCTGAGAGTTGGAGCAAGATTAAAGAACTCCAACCAAGACTACGACTTCAAACATCAGATGATTTTGCCCGCTAAACATCAGTTTACTGATCTAATATTCAAGAGAGAACGCAAGAGACTCCTACATTCAGGACACCAGTTGACCTTAGCATCCATCAGACAATGTTACTGGATCATCAATGGAAAGCCAGTGGTTCGAAGAGTTATAAACACTTGTAGGACATGCTTCAGGTTCAATGCCAAAACTACACAGCAATTGATGGGACAGTTGCCTGCAGTTCGTGTGTCTCAAGCAAGACCATTTCGCAATACAGGTACCATTTTTTGGGCCCTTTTTACTTGAATATTAGCAAACCACGTAGTAAGACCTTCGTCGAGGGCTACATATTCATTTACATATGTATGTGCACCAAAGCCATTCATCTTGAAATAGTTTCCGACCTAACCACTCAAGCTTTTCTCGCAGCACTCAGGCGATTCATCGCAAGAAGAGGATTTGCAGTAACATGTACTCCGACAATGGTACCAAATGGTACCAATGGTTTGGCTGTAGAGGGAAAGAGAATCAGAGGTAGACCTAGGAGGTGATGGTTAGATTCAGTGTTTAACGATCTCAAAGTGAGAGGTGTAGAAGCAGAGAAGGCCGCAGTGCTAACTGCTAATAGGGGATCAAGGAGGTGACTTGTTCGCAAACAGAGGTTTGCAGACTGTACTGGGCGCTGAAGGGCAAACCAGTCTAAAATGAAGATGTACGTGTAAAATAGAATCTTGTAAGTTTATTCATGCCCCAAGCAAAAGAACAATGACTCCATAGATTCAAGATGACGACTACGCGTACTATAAGTGTATTCAAATTAGTATCTCAGGATGTAATTGCTCAATTAAGGAATCATTTGGTAAAAGAGGAGTGATAGTAGTAGATACGTCAGTAGCGTAAGTGATAATTTTATCACACTGAATGACTTATAGCGTGCTGCGGCCATCCTGAAATTTCGTAAATTAATACTTTTCTGTGTTATAGAACTAAAATAATAAATATAAATGATAAGGTAGAATCCTACATGCTGTATCATAGGCTATGTCCGAAACAAAATAACAGCGACTGTAAATTTTCAAGATGGTGGCTGGGCGTATCAATAATACGTAAAGTAACTGTGCAATTAAAACGAAACTTAGTAGGAAAGTAGAACCTCCTAATGGACTTTGCTGAAATATACTGTAAGAAAAACACAATAAATTCGACACGTGGCGGCAATCTTGAAAACATAGAATAGCATTATGAATAACTCAATGTTATTTAAGAAACAACAACGAAAATTAGCACTATATTAGAATCTTGTAGGTGGCTTTCTCTGGTGAAGTCTAAAGAACATTACACGATGGCAACTTGGCGTATTCTTAAGACTTGAATAATTTTAATTCACAATATAACAGCACAATATACGTGAAACATCTTTAAAGTGGTCACCACTAATTATAGGATTATCACACTTAGTATAGTGCACAATAGCCATCTTGATATTATCAAATATATAAACAAATAACTCATAATATTTTAGTGAAAAAATCTCAAATTAGCAAGTAGAACCAAATATTCAAGATGGTGACTGGTCGTACTATTAAAACTTCAAAATAAATAACTGAGGATCCATTTGCGCAATTAACACGAATGTTTGTAAGGGGTGAGAAACAGATAGGATACTTCAACTGCATTAGTCAAAAAACATATAGCACGCAGCCATCATCTTGAAAATAAAAAACATAATATCAACAACCCACTATTGATTAGAGTTACAATGACGAAAGGCAGCAAATATGTAGTCTCATATATAAGGCTTTCCCAGTAGAAGGACAAGATAAATGATTCCATACATTTGGAATGTCGACAGTCGTACTTTTCATATGTTCCAACCAATTCCTCTGGACGCAAAAGCAGAATTACAACAAAACTTAGTAAACGGGGAGTCATATATAGGGTACAACATTCATTTACACTCCCTGGTAAGAACAAGAGTTACAACTTTACAGGTACTTGAACATTTAAGGGAAAGTAGTCTACTTATGCTTAACTGAACATCTTTTTAATTCCTCACTTCATAGTTTCTATAATAAACCTCCTTCTCAAAATCTAGTTGTTTCCAATGAATCTTGTGACTATAATAATACTTACTTCTCATTTGAAATTAAAATGACAATTTCTAAGTGAAAATGACATAGGAAGATGAAAGAAGTGGGAAAAACATATTGACAGGTTTGCCAGGCAACTGAAAATGTAGATGAATTGTACAGCAATGATAGCATCAAAGTTAATTTTAGGAATTAAAGTAATGATATTCTGACCAGTACAGTATTGTAACTTTGAACTGAGTGGGGTTTAATTGAAGATAATTCTTAGGAGAACCGGTTGATAATATCAAATCAAAATAGTTTTTGTTATCCTGAATAATGGGAAATTCTACTCTCATAAAGGATTTGATGGCGCAGTGTTAAACCTGATTTCCTATCACCAAGGCGCACTAGGCTCGATTTCTGGTAAATGTCCATCAGATTTTCAAGATGAAATGCCAGGTCTAGTGGCTCTAATTCCTTCCATAAAGGAAGCCTAGTGGTTCATGATTACGATATTAACGGTCGCGTAAGATTACAAGTTGATTTCCTTCTTCTCTTTCTTTCTTTCTTTCTTTCTTTCTTTCTTCCTTTCTTTATTGCTTCTTTCACATTCGTTAACTTAAGATGGTGCCGACGATAACCTCTTTCACTGTATGTGCTGTTATAAAGGCTAAGCCTTTTAATTGAGGTGCTTTGAAGATAAGGGGTGCAAGTGATATTGAAATATGAGTCACGTGAAGGAATAGTTATTCAATATGATAAATAGTTCGGAACCCAAGGGATATACTGTAATTGGTAACTTGACAGTGGCTGACCTCTAGTGGGGTGTAGGATAAGTACTCAGAAAAAGAAATCTTCGGCTTGGAGAACAAAGTGTACTTACGCACTTGTACCCCTTAGATTCCAACATCATGGCGCAATCTATTTCATAACCTTGTTTTCCATCGTAAGGATTGTTTCTCTGCAGTTCTATGTGATTATTACTGTGTTACCAGATTTTAGTGTAGTTCTACTGATACTGTGTGGTTTAATGATTTTACCAAGTTATTATTTAAATATGTCTACCGACGCTGGCTAAAGCTCAGCATTAGGTCATGGGGCCAAGCTCTCTGCTGACTCGGTAGACGCGTGGGTTCGAGCCCCACCGTCGGCCGTCCTTGAAATGGTTTTCCGTGGTTTCCCATTTTCAACACCAGGCAAATGCTGGGACGGTACCTTCTGACAGGCCACGGCCGCTTCCTTCCACATCCTTGCCCAGTTTCATTCACCATCATTCATTTCATCTCTCATTAACTCCTCTCATGAGGTTGGTGTCAGGAAGGGCATCCGGCCGTAAAAATCATCGCCACAAAGACTTCCATCGCATCTCATCCCCGACCCCGTTGGAAAACGGGAATAATAAGGGGTAGACATACAATTATTTAAATATGTCTGAATTAGATGAATATGAACACGAACTTATCCTCAACCTTGAAGGTAAGCAAAAATCATCAGGCATTAAAGCACTATGTGTTCAGATGAACCATGTGCCTCTTTCTCCTCTCATCCCAGACGATGAGGAACAAAGTACAAGTACCTGAAATATAAGAATCTCCAGAAAATTCTTCTTTATTTTGTCCCTCCAGATTAACTTTTCAGATTACCTTTTCAGCTGCGTAGGATGGATTATCTTCATCTTCTGATAATTCCCCCTCCAGTTTTCAGTTTTCCTTCTGTGTTGTCTGGATTCCTTTTGTAGGTTTCCTACTGCCTTATCAGCAGCTCGAAGACGCTCTTTGCCTAACGCAAGCGTTAATTGCACCATATTGATACCAATGTTGATTTCCATACTGTTCCCATCAGGGAATGTTACAGTCATTGATGGTGGCGAAGACATCATAAAAACAAAATGAACTGACTGACTGCGTGGCTCAGCGGTGACGTTCTTACCTGGTGTACCCAAGGTTGTAGGAACAAATCCTGGCGCAGTCAGTTGGCATTTGAGGGTGCGCAAATGCGAGGGATTCGTGTCAATAAATTTACGGGCACGTTTAAGATCCCCTTTCAGGCAACACAGAAGGAAAACTGAAAACTGGAGGAGGAATTATCAGAAGATGAATATAATCCATCTTACGCAGCTGAAAAGTGTTAGAAAGGTAACCGAATCCTCAACGCTCATTTCCCAAAATTATTTTTTTCTCTTATAAAATGCATGTTTCCTCAGGATATGCTCAATGGATTTGTTACAAACTACCAAGATTTATGACGTTTACTGTTTTTATTACTTTAGTGCCAGTTTTTTTTTTCACTTACTAAGGTGACCTCAGCTACCTTTGAGCTGGAGCTCTTTAGGTGAATTGGGAGAATATATCAAGATCCTTTAATGTGGAAAGACATACTGTACATATATAAACTTCCTTTCTAGTTATACTAGTGAAACCAAACCTAAGATCCCCACTTTTACATTATAAACCGAGCTGCATCCATCAATCACAAAACTCATCAAATTTGATCAGATGGATAGCATGGAGTAAAACTTACCGAGAAAGACGAAGTGTAATGTAGTAAGACGAATGATAACCCACAGAGAACATGTGAATGCAATATTTTAAAATATATATATATTTCTTACATTTCATTGGCTGTCCTTAAACATTGGGTAGAACCTGTAAACGAGGTAGGTATTAATTTTGACGGTTTTGGAGATTTCAGTGATTTGCGCTAGGACCATGTCAAATTACGCAGCATGTGATTGGGCAGACAAGTTTTGTCAGTCACTAATTGATGTCGTATTGGGAGTGAACAGCAAAGTAATAATAGCGCTTTTGAGTAACTTCCATGTTGGTATAGAAAGAGAACTGAAGGGTAAAAGAAAGTGTTGTGAATAAGTGTGGATAGGATATGGGAGCTGAGGTCTGGGTTAGAATCCCGGTTCTGCCAATGCATTTATTCCGGTCTAATGGCTGGAACGGATTACACTCAGCCTCGTGAGGTAAAACTGAGAAGATGTAGGTTAGACTCCCAACTCAGCCATCATACAAGAGGTTTTCCTCGGTTTCTACTCCAAGAGAATGTCAGGATGGTACCTAAATTAAGGCGATAGCCACAGTCCTAGTCTTAACTACAAATACAAACAGTAATGCAGCCATCACAAAGACACAGATAATATCAGACGAATTCCACACATACACCCAAGTACACGGGGCTAAACGATCACGATGCTGCAAAGTCCCTATAAATTCATCAACAACTATAAGAGTTATGGAAGCTTACAATAATCAGAAATGCCCATAGAATGTCTGAGATAGTGTAGGGTTAGGTATTGCAAACCTATTGCATGAGAATTGCTGTACACATAGGAACGATAGAGCACCAAATCGTTAACAGACTATATAACCACCAACATTCAACTGAGAACATTTATCAGGAATTATAGGGTATTCAGGGGCATATGTGTTTTTTTTAGCGTATGGCTTTTATTGCCGGGAGTGTCCGAGTACATGTTCGGCTCGCCAGTTTTGTAGCTGTTTCGTGACGGACACCCAATGGGAGAGCTACAAGTACCGTTGGGGAGGAAAATTGGGATGTAAGGACGAGGAGTTGGAAGGTAGCGGCTGTGGCCTATAGTTAGGGACCAACCCCGGCATTTGCCTGGAAGGAAGATGAGAAACCACAGAAGACCATCTTCAAGGTTGCCGGCGGGGGGATTTGAAACTCCTCGCCTCCCGGATGTGAGCGACTGCCAGCAGTCATGCCGTAACGACCACGGCTAACTCACCCGGTGGCATATGTGTGATACGGACCAACAAATTGATCAGCAGGATACATAAACTGCTGAATATTAGATATGTATGTTGTTGTTGTTGTTGTTTCGATTTAAGGGATTGGACATCGTGGTCGTTTATTCCCAATTACTTTGGGTTGTGTAGAATTTGTCTGATAGCCAGTGGTATTGTGGTGTCTGCAATAGTGTGTGTGTAATTGTCATTCAGATGTGGATTTTTGAGAGAAACCGTGACCTTAATTTAGGAACCATCCTGGCATTTGCCTAGAGGAGAAGGAGAAACCACAGAAAACAACTTCTAGGATGACTGAGGTGGGAATCGAATCCACATCTTCTCAGTTTTGCCTCCCGCAGATGAGAGATGAGTCAACAATCGGATAACTCAAGAAGGTAGTACACGGATTAAGGTGCGCTATTGTGACCCACTGTATATACTGTAGTAGGTTATCATCTTAATTTGTGAACCTTCTATAGAGCATCCAGCTTTGAGAAAAGACTATGGGTCTTACGGGCTTTTACTTTTAACGGAAACCCCCCTTGCACTAGTTTTGTTACCTCACCTTTTGTCATGAAGGAACTCCGAACATATACATTTTTCGTCATAATAGCTTCCTACAATTTTCTGCCAATTGATTACCTTTGTTATTGCATACAAGTATCGTTAATATTACGCCCTAGTAATAAAAAATCGAGGTTAGCACGCTGAAATGAAGAGCCTCGTCCTGTGCTGCATGCTCGCTCGGAATGGAGCACGTGCTCAGTTCCGCCGTCAACATAAGTTCTGAAGCACTATCCGTCATTGGTGTTACTGTTGTGTGTCTGTTTTATTTTCTGTTCTATCGAATCAGGGCTGCTGACAATGGGGTTCAAACCCACAATCTCTCAAATGCAAGCTCACAGCTCCGTGCCCCTAACCGTACGGCTAACTCGCTACAATATTACAAATATTAATCTAAACAAAACAACAAGAATAACATTTAATGAAACTAACTTACAGCCTAACAGTACTGCTGACGTAAAAATTGTTAACATCGTCAGCATACATCCGAGAGGGAAGGAAGGGTTGTGCTCTCGACAACTGTCAATCAGTAATGCGTCATATCACAACGAAATGAATGTCGTTATTGGTTCTCTTCGCGTATCCTTAATACTAGTCGAATCCCTTAACAAATGCAAAACTGCTCCTTCCTGGGCGTGTTCTATTTCACGTAGCTGCTGGGATTGTGTTGTCTCGCTAACTTATAAACGCGCAGAACTCCAAGTGGGGGCAGATAACGTATGACATCAGCGCTACCTCTGCCTAGAATTAGCAACACTGTCGCCATAAGGCTCCATAGTCCTTTCTCAACATTGGATGCCCTATTGGTAGAAACATTTCTATGAGCTCAGTTATTTAATATGTTGTTTTGTCTCGAATACAGTAGGCTATATTAACATCAAATTACTGCGCTAGGTGATAGACTCTGTATGGTGGCTATAGCCGGACAAACAACTACTCAGTTCTGATCGGTCTCGCAGGCGAGAATAAAGAACCGACACAACTGTTTTGGAACGGCTACTATGGGCAGTGGTAACGTGGTATCATCAATCTCGTTTGACCATTATGGCCTGGTCGTAAGGTACTGTGGCGTGTTTTGTAAGGACACAACAACACAAGTTACGGGGAAACCGTTCATTCCGCTGTGACGAAATCTGGCGCAAATTGGGCTCAAGTAACTGATAACGATTTGAAAATCAACCCCACAAACTTGACAGTGCATTTTATTTAGCTTGTATGAAAGAAACCCTACCTGAATGTTAACCCAGGATGATCTCGTTCTACCACTGTCTTTCCTTTCTATTAATTTCAGACTCCGGTTTACTTGTTTCTTCTTACAACAATACGATGATAATTGTTGCTCTAAGGGACTTAATATCTAGCTCATTTGTCCTATTTAGTGAAATAAGTCAGATTAACAATATCAACATAGTATTCCTTCTTAGTAGGTCAATGAATACTGTTCCATATTTGTTGAGCGCAAGATTAAAGAATCGTTTACATTACGGGTAACAGAGGAATCTGCCGCGGTACGTGCAGCAGCTTACGTGAGCCTGGTTTTTAGTCTATTTTCATTTATGCATATAAAAAATAGGCTTCTGAGTTTACGTTTTGGCCGCGTGTGTGTGTATATATATATATATATGTGTGTGTATGTGGGTGTGTGTGTGTCCCTTATAAAATCTAAATGGCCGAAGCGAATTCAATGAAACTCGCCAAGTGCATAGGCCTACTAATAACTCGTCCTACATCTACCGTGCCTTTTACATTTTAGTACGTTTCACCATTCCAACATGGCAACCGCGCGAAATATTTCGCTGGAATTCTATATCCCCGCAACAGTAAAAAATATCACCCTGAAATTTTGTACCGATATAAAGGGTACTACTAGAAGTGTATCTACGTGACGTTTTTACACTTGTTAAGTAAAAACTTAACATGGTGGCCAAGCGATGTTGAAACATTCAAATAAACTTTTCTTGCGATTCAACCATCCCAGCTCAGTGAACTTGGTACAGCAAATAATTGATACACATTCTATTGCACTGACATCTAAATTAGTTCCAATATTTACATAACCTCAAGATGGTGGCTGTGCGGAATATTACAATTACTTTTATTTCTTGTGTCCTAATAATGCGATCGAAGTGAAAATTTGAATAGTGAGACTACGCAAAAATCGTCATCTAATAGTACATAACATTATGGCCTACATATAAAGAATCCAACATGGTAACCATCTGAAATATTTAGATGGCTCTCAATATCTACGAATCTATTACAGCAATGAAACTGAAATTTGGTTCGTCCATAGAGGCTATGAGCATAAGTTCACCTATGGATCATTCAGTAACCAGGTGAGCACAAAGCCAACATGGGGCGACGCGAAAATTAAATATTTAAATGGATTTTTCTCACGACTTTTTATCCGAGCGCTGTGAACCTTCATACAAGCCTTAAATTACTGACTTCTAATTTAATGAACTCTTATGAGAACTTAAAAATGGCAGCTGTGCAATCTCGTTTTTAATTCTCGTGTCCTATGTTAGACCAGTAGGATATATGAAAATAGGCTGTTTAGTTCTTCACGGAACTACTTGTCTTTCTTTAAACCGACACTGCCGCCAATGCCTAGAGTAAGGAATTCTGGTATTATTAAGACTATGGGTTTTTAGTGAGTGGCGAGACTTAATGTTGAGTGACCTGGGTGGGGAAGACGGTACTGAAGCTTACTGTACCGAATTGAACTAGAGCAGGGCCATACAGTCTGCGCTCTGGGAGCAGTCAGACTAGTGCTCCTTCCCCTACCACCACTACACTGTAGCAGCGAGGAGACGGACGATATTCGGACCACGCTGACTAGATACATACGTATAGTCTTGCGGCCGACGGCTCTTGTGGGATTGTTGACATATTAATAGGGCTGTTTTGCCATAACAAATATACCGCATATACAAATAGAATGGTACTCCGATGTATGAAATGTGCAGGAAACGAACACAAGTGTTAAGTAAAGAATATTGGGATTTATTCCAAACTGAAATGTGAACATATTAGTGAGGAAAATTCAACAACAAATTGTGTTCTTTTTAACACATTACGTCTTTGTTGCACACTTAACATTTGGCATGCCCTTTATAAGCTGTACAGAAAAATGACATTTCCCATTCTGCTTTAAAGACTCCTGCTTCACCACTCCTTTTTTTGTAGGTTGTTCAGTCATGACCACTGCGAAACTGATTTACTTACACGCTGTCAACAAAGCGCATTGGACTAGACTGGTGACTGATGGATTGGCTGCACACTTCAACGCGCTCAGCCAGCCAAGCTCCTCCCACCACATCTGAAACTACCTTCCAACAAAGCGCTTAGAGCACAGGCATAGAGCGCGGCCTGAGCGCTAGCGCTGTCTGGATGACCCTGAACTAGAGCTAATTTTCCCGGCTCTAATAGGTAAGACAATGACAATGGGGTGTATAGTGGTTTTATGCAAAACGACGCCCTACTACTTTCCAACTGAATCATGGTTGGATTGATAGATGAAACCACTATGATCACAATCTAACTGGTATACCCAACATAACCATCATAAGATAACCCCAGTTTAGAGCCTTATTTCGTAAGCATTTAGTAACATATCACAACGATCTTAGTCTAAAGATGCGGCACGATTTTTGAGATTTTATTTCCTCTGGGAAACAAAACAGAAATTTATACCTATTCCAGGAAAATGCTGGGATGGTATCTTATTTCAAGTTCTGTGGCTCCTACCACAATTATAGAAATAAACAATTGATGTAACATACGCCACCAAAGTTCCCAGAGAATCACAGATTATCAGGAAAACAAAACAAACACATAAGTACACAGGAGTGAAGACCAACGTTGTGCAAAGGAATTGAATTATTGCAGCAACAACTAATTGATAATGTGATTGAAAAAGATTAGCATTCAATAATGGTGTATAGAAGTTAAGAAGGTTGTATACCTTACTAAATGTTGTTGTTTTTACAACATTGCAGTCAAACAGTCCTTTGCACTTTTGTGTGCGTGGTGTCTGTCTAGCAACCTGTGACATTGTAATGGCTATCATTGTGTTTGTGATCTTGTAATTTGGGCTAGGATTTGGGTAGGAGGTGACCGTGGTCTTAATTTAGGTACCATCCCAACATTCACATCCATCAGAAGTAGGAAACCACGGCAAACCGCGTCTACGAGGGCTGAGATGAGAATCGAACACGCCCATTCTCAGTTCTGCCTCACTAAGCTGAGTAGCCACATTCTATGCCTCAGACCAGAATTAAATATCTAACGAGAGCCGGGAATCGAACCCGCCTCTTCACAGTTCTGCCTCACTAAGCTGAGTAGCCACATTCTAAACCTCAAACCAGAACTATATATCTTAGCAGAGTCGGGAATCGAACCCGCCCCTTCTCAGTTCTGCCTCACTAAGCTGAGTAGCCACATTCTAAACCTCAAACCAGAACTATATATCTTAGCAGAGTCGGGAATTGAACCCGCCTCTTCTCAGTTCTGCCTCACTAAGCTGAGTAGCCACATTCTAAACCTCAAACCAGAACTATATATCCTAGCAGAGTCGGTAATCGAACCCGCCCCTTCTCAGTTCTGCCTCACTAAGCTGAGTAGCCACATTCTAAACCTCAGACCAGAATTAAATATCTTACCAGAATCGGAACTCGAACCCACCTCTTCTCAGTTCTGCCTCACTCAGCTGAGTAGCCACATTCTAAACCTCAGACCAGAACTATAAATCTTAGCAGTGTCGGGAATTGAACCTGGACCTGCATGGTGACAGCCAAGAATGCTAGTTATTACGCCACGAGGCGGATGAAATGTTAAAGGATTTATTGGACGACGTTAAATGATTTTCAGTGTGTCATTCAACTAAAGAACTCACATACAAACATGGCTATATGGTATCGAAATTATCACTCATACGCTTTCGGTGCAAATGGCGACTTAAAAGGCCTGCCACATACGACTACAGAATGAATTATTTGCTTTGTTAATGAAGGAGTACAATTTTGGCGTAATGCTCTGAGATGTATTCTGTCATCTCCGAGGAGGAGGTGTAATGTGCGTTCGTGCTAAATAATGTAATTTCAAAATTTCAACATCAAAAATATGATACTAATTTTGAATCCTTAGGGTCACTAAAAAGTTCTCATAAGCCCGTTTCAATCACCGTTTGCCCCTCACTTACCAGGTGTATGTATAGTAGACTATGTTGTTCAAAATGCAGTAATTTTAGTTGGAAGTAAGCCTTCCTTGATGACTGTATGCCTTCCATTTTCTGCAATAGCACATCAGTGTACAACCATTTGGAAATGTTCGTAATCGCTTTTCAAATAGTAATGATAATTTCATCGGTTTAGAGATGATGGGGGACAGGAATTTCGGCCTGAATGGAATCTCTAATTTACCAGTAAATCTACTAACACGGCTCCGTCACACTTAATGCCCCTCAAGTGCCAACTGACTGCGCCAGGGACAATGCAACCTTAGCCCTGTGTACTCAGTGTATTTATTTGTGAGTGTTGACTGATTGAGGCTCTCCTCTCTCCACGGCAATGCCATATACAAGGGTGGATGGAGGACGTTTTCCACGAACATTTTAGAAAATCTTGCAAACGTAGCATACTGTATATCAGGTGGCTCTCCTGCACCATACTCTCTACGTAGATGCCTAATAGTAATTAGTTTTAAAAGAGTGCCTGTTGCGACCTCAGTTTTCTTGCCATCTCTTCATGCGTCGACCGATATTTCTTCCTCCAATAGGATGATATTCAAGGACAAGCTTGAGGATTCTTTCTTCATCCATCATCAGAACGTTGTTTTCCCAATTAATTTCCTCTGTTTTGGGAAACCCTATCTCTCAGTGAAAATGTATTTAATTGCTGCCTCATTTCTTTGTAGGAGTATCCATTCACTGATCTCAAGGACTTCATTTCGATGATTGTATTTTGTGTCCATAACTTATATTCACCCACGTCTCGCTTCCATATATCTAAGTTTGGACAGCCATAGTCTTAAAGAATTTAAGTTGAGCCTCGTCTCGTACTTAAGTGTTTGTCGAATAGTTCCATGGTTAACTTGAAATCGATGAGGTTTTTCGTCGCCCCATCATCATTATTAAAAGATATTATTATAATTATTATCATCAACAACAAAATCCTCATCAAATGGCCTGAGCTACCGTGGTATAGGCTTTCTTTTTTTAAGTTGGTGCCATTGAGGCAATTTACTCTCTAATTCCGACGTTCAGTTTAACCCTGCCATCTATGAAGCTAAAACTTAACTCTACTGGGGAACTTGTGGCTGGTATTATATAATGTGTTGTTGTTGATTCATGTTGAGGCTTTGTGACATGGTGAACATGCAGCCTCATGTACTTGTGTGTTTGTGGAATCGGTTTGATAACCTTGAGTTATTATTGTCATGACTGAAGTAGTGTTTGTATTTGCAACTAGAGCCAGGATATGGTTGGGAGGCAGCTGTGGCCTTCATCCAGGTACACCCCGGCATTTTCCAGGAGCAGGAGCGTAACACGATAGAACACCAGACTCCAGGATGACCAAGGTAGGAACTGAACGTACCACTTTTGAGTAGTGCCTCACGAGGCTGAATGAGCCCCGTTTCAGCACTCAGGTCTGAATAGAGCCCGGACCTCCGTGGTGATAGCAAGGAATGCTAGACACTACGTCACGAGGTTGGCAAGATTTCTTTTTCTGTGATCACCATACAAGTGATACAAGAGATCTTAACCACCTGACATGGTATGACTCGGAGGGTCATGGAATTTCGCCGCCCTTCAATATTTCAACATCCTCGACTGGGATTAGAACCCAAGATATCGGTAGTACCATGAAGTGGACACCGTACTACTGACCCACCAAGAAATCCTATACTTTGATAATTCCTAAAAGTATTGAAGAACTATATATTTTTGCCACAATTTAGTTTTATATTTCACAAGAAAAGAGGACTAGTTCAATTTTAAAAATATATTTTTGTATTGAATGGGGTACTATATTTTAAATGGTCGGGATTTGGACGGTATACCGTGTATATTCTTTGTGTGTAATCCTCTTTATTGAAGGCATTTCGGTGAACTATGATTTCCAATGGTTACTGTACATAATGGAACTATGCTGACCAAGTTACAATTTAATCAGCTTGAATATACCATGTATCTTTCATGTTCAAATTATAGAACATAAAAATAAATAACTCTTGTCCTACGCTGTAACCGTGCTCGTTAAATCGTGCACCACGACCGCGCAGGAAGATGCAGCAAGCCCGGAGATCACAGGTTTGATACCAGCGCTGACTGCGGCTATCCAGAGAGTGGTTCTTCCCCAGGGTTTTCTGCAATCCCTCCAAGAAAATGCTGGGACAGTGCCTTATTTCCCGTGGTTTCCCACTTCTACTCCAGGTAAATGCTTGGAGTGTTTCAATCACCATTCGAATCCTAGTTTCAAATACAGTACAAATACACACTTTATTATAAAGATCCCAATATAGCCGGTTATGTTAGAAATTCTTTACAAGCCCAAATATATGGGGATGTTATAAAACTTATTTAAACATTAAGACCTATGCTCGGAAATCAAATACAAAATATTAACTGTTCATTACAAGTATGAGAGGCTTTAAGATAATGTCAGGCCTACAAGTTGCCTAAAAGTCACCTAAGCTGTAAAAAAGGAATAGGGTTATGGTTGGTTTCCTTCATGAATAGCGACCTGTACCTGACTATAACTAGGAAATTGCTGTCCGTTCCCAAGATATCTTCAGTTACGGGTGAACACGAAAGAAAAAAAAAGCGAATAAAATTTATTTTACATATTTTACTATTTTACAAGAACGTGATAGAATCCGATCGAATATATTTTATTTAGGCCTTATACCTCACGGTGCTATGTCCAGCATCCATACGTCACCACTGATGGTACGATTCCTTGCTCTCTGGTTTGAAGGTTTGAACCAGGAAAAGATGAGTATTGCAGACTTTTACAAAAGCTTTATTTTTTATGACATTGAACATTATACTGGATTTTACTAAAATTGGTTCAAATGTAAATTTCTTGGAAGTATTTTATGGTAAACAAATTAGCTTTACGAATTCATTAGACCTAATACAGTGCTTCCTTATGCACTGGTGTACATTAATTGGTGCAAGTAAACCTGACTCATCTCAACCTTGCTTCTGCACCTCTGGTCATTCTGAAAGCGGATGCATGGTGGTTTAGCTACGTTAGCTCCTGGATAATAAAGTGTTGCATACCATTTCCTTTCCTTCTTCGTCCGATAGCTTTTTTCTCTCAGCATAATACCCCACCCTCCCTCTTCCGCTCAACCCTTCCCTAACTGCCATTTATTCTTCATTCCTCATTTTTACGCTTTCATTCCATTAGGTTTTCTCTTCTTGAAGTTTTCCCATCTTCAGACGCCAAATTATTCTTCTTTTCCATTTTTCACTCTCCTTCCCCGACAGTGTCCTCCCCTTCCCCCTCTACAATTCACCCTCTCTCGCATGGAGCATCACTCTTTTTTCTCATTAGAACCCTTCATTTCTTTCTTAACCCTTGCCAATTTTTAGTTTGCTTCCTCCCATTCTTTAATTTCCCCCAGTTTTGTATCAATGTTTGAATGTGTATGCTTAGAAGTGCCAGATGGAGACTTTCACATCGATAGACTACAAAGCGCCAGTTAATGCCAGCTAGTTCGCTTCTCTGCTACTACATATTTCAGTCTTTTTACCTGGAAAGTTTTAGTGTCACTGGAATTCCATTTAATAATAATATACGTCCGTATTGCCATGCAGATAATTAATGCACTGGCTTTATATTATACGGAATGTTTTCTAAATGTTTGCGTGACATTAATAATGATAGACGAGACACAGTTTCAAGGGGCCGAGCTCAATCCACATAAGATGCGGGCAGTATAAAATGTATGTTTGGTTTTCCCTCATATCACACAATCATTTTTCAAACAACCAGTGCCGAGGAAGACGATTGTGGACCCAAAGTTAAAATCTGTCAATCCCCTATTATACAATCTTCCAGTAAAATCCTTAAGCTAAGTAAGATAAAAATTGGTTTGTTCAACAACAACAACAATATAAATAAGGAAGACAGTTTGTAGCTTTACGTGACCGAAAATCTCGCGTTCATGAAACACGGGACCTCCTTTTTACATGGAATTGAATTGGAGCCATTTAGGCAATCTACAATCCAATTTCGACGTTTCGCTTGCACTGCCACCAATCTATTGGGGGACATGTGGCTAATGTATGATTAATATTATCTCAATAGTATGAAATGTGATACGGGTCATCTTTTACGAAACAATATCGCATCAGTCGGGGTTCCATCGATTTTCTCAGCCCTTCAAAAGTAAGATCCTCGGCCGAGAATCAACGCTGTATTCTTAATATCACGAGGTGATCCATTGAGAAAGTTGCTTCTTTAACGATGTATATTCTCATGTATATTACTCCTATGGTTTATTGATTTTCATTCACCCAGTCGTATTTTATATTATTTTGCAGTCCTTCATTTCGTCATAGAGTACTTCATACTAATTGGATTTGAAGTATTGCCTCTATTACTCACGTAGTTTGGCAATTATAGAACTTAATCTATTCTGGGCAATGAACATGAATGAATACGCACGTATCAATTAGGTAATAGGTAAATCTATTTATAAATGGCAAAGTAGGATATGAAGGATTTTATTACATTGAACATTTTCGTATCATTTTCTTCGTAGCTCTGATGAATTCCCAGGATATTATGTTTATCTGTGACTTTACGATGTCCTATGTGCTCGAAGACAACATAAAAGACAAAATAGTCAATACTATTATGAAATGAAGCCCAAGATATGAACTTTAAGTTCAATATTCTACAACAACAGAAACGTCTTATCCATTTTCTCCGTAATACTATTAAATATACAGGAAATCATGGTTTACCGCGCTAAGGCCCCGTCGAACTCTGCACACTACTTGGAACCTTGATGGCAGTTACTTACACACCAAACATCTACTTAACAAATTTAGCTTAAATGTGGCATGTGTATAGTTTCTATTGTTGGCTAATAGGCTACATAGGCCAGTTCATAATTCCATGTACGTAAGTTAGACAGCCATTTTAAAACCTCAGTCATTTATATGCCGGGTGGATCAGCTGCCTCTATTCATAATGTTTTATGCAGTCAAACAAGCGTTGTGGTCACGAAGGTCGATGTTTCTCTGCTTACATCCCGTATGGTATTAATGCACTGTAAGCATATCCTGCAAACGATACTGAACACTAATATTTTTCTCTCGATGTGTCTACAGACTGATACGAGGGAAAATATTAATGTTCAGTATTGTTTACTGGATATGCTTGCAGTGTACCTAAGTACCATACGGGATGCAGGCAGAGAAATATCGACCTTCCTGACAACACGCGTTAGTTGGGCTGCATTAAACAACACTATTGGGGGCAGCTGATTCGCCCGGTATAATCTATAAACCGAATTAATGGATAAAAAGTTAGGTCTATCACAAAATAAAGACTACCAAATGTACTCATAATTTGGTTTTATATAGCCCCTTCGAGTGTTGTATATAATTAAACAACATGCTCAGGTACTTTCTCCTAAATGTATGGGTCGAGTTATCTCATTTGTCCTTATCAAGGAGTATAATTGAATTTTCTTTACTAAGTTGCATTGTAATTCCGCTCTTTCATCTAGAGAAATTAGTTAGAACATTAGAAAAATACCCCGTTCACCATCATAAATGTATGGAATAGTTAATGTTGCACCTTCTGCAAAGAAAGCCTTTTATATGAGACTACATACCGACTTTCATCATTGTGTTTGTAATAAACAGTGAATCGTCGATATAAATGTCGTATATAGTCTATTGAAAATGGCGGTTGAGTGTTATATGCAGTATGATAAGTCTTATGACTAATGCAAGCAAAGTATTATATGTGATTTCTATTCTGCTAAAAAGTTTGGTGTTAATTGCGAAATTGGATGCTGAGTTATTGATTTTGAAATTTTAATACCTGGGTCGTATGCTCGGCCACCATGTTAATTACACTGTAGGGGTAATCTTTTATCTTTGACATAGAAAGCCCATATATGGTATTACATTAATTATTATTTGAGATATTGTATGCCTTCAATATATTGTTATTTGTTTGGAGATATTATAATTTCAAGATGGCCACTTTGTATTATATAAAGTGTGGTATTACTATGAGTAATAGTAGCGACGTCTTTTGGGTGTTAGGCCTACTCCTCTCTTACTAAATTTCGTGTTAATTGTGCTACTATATCGTGAGTTAAATATACTCAAGTCTTAAGACTACGCCCAGTTGCTATCGTACACATAAGGAGTCCCTGTTCTTTTGGCTTGGTCAGAAGATGCTACTCCCATGGTCCTACATTGCTGCCAATTATCGTTATTGTATCATTAATATCCATTGAGATATTCACTATCATATTCTATATTTTCAAGATGGTCGCCACGCAGTATATTCAGTGTACTGTACTATACTTACAGCTTATTTCAACAAGGTTTCTTATATGTTACTTCTTTCTTACTAAGTTTCTCTTTAATTGCGCAATCATATTCTGAATTCATCACTATTATGTTCTAATATTACTCCCAGCCGCTATCTTGAAAATTTTAAGTCGCTGTTATATTGCTTTCGGCATACGATAATCAACATGAGTTAATACCTTATCACCAATTTTGGTTACTGAAGTTCTAAGAAGATAGAATGTCATTTATTTTAAATTATGAAATTTCAGGATGGCCGCTGCGTGCTACATTTCTGTGTGTCAAATTTCTCGCTAACACTACTGACGAATCTTAAAAATACACTTGTTTTATCAAGTATCGCCTTATTGTGCAATAACTTCTTGGATTACCACCTACTTTAATAGCCATTTGGCCAGCAGATATTGAAGTGACGCGTGGTCAGCGCATCGGGTCTCCTCGTACATTAATCTTGGATTTCCTGACTAGGGCGCTACCTCACTGTCAGACAGCTACTCAATTATTCTCCCAAGGCTGAGTTCACCCCGTTCCAGCCCTCACGTAGGTTTCTGAAATCCCTGTCGGAGCCGGAAATCGAACCCGGGGCCTCCAAAGCGCTCGGATGATTAGGTCGCGAGGAAAATCAATTTAAATATTTAAATTTCGCGTCGCCGCCATATTGGTTTTGTTGTCATGAGGTTATTGAAAGTTCCATAGTAGAACGCATATTGATGGTCTATATGAACATACAAGAAATCAGTTTAATTTCTGATATACTGTAGATTCGTAGATATTGAGGAGCGATGAACTATTTCGGATGATCACCATGTAGGATTTTAGAGGATGCAGAATGGAATATTTTTCCGTCGATGTAGGCTATGGAAGGATATAGGAGTGAAACGTTTTTGCTGTCATTATTTTATTTAGTTACTTGGAAATGGCGGTCATCAGTCCCATGTAATTTTGTTTAGTGTTTGTTGTAGAATTTATCAGTTAATCGAGTAGTGTTGGTTAGTTCTAGAGGCAACTTCGTGGTCATTTTTAGCTTCGTGTAGCCTACATGTATGTGCCGAAGGACTTACCACGCGCTACCCCAGAATCTCTAGGCCATGTAACTGGGCAACGATGCGATCGCTTGGTAGGCCAAAGCCCTTCATGGGATGTGGTGCCACGGGGTTTGCTTCTGTACTTGGGTGTGTGAGGGATCTGTCTGGTAGCCTGAGACGTTGTGATAGCTGTAATAGTGCGTGTATTTATAATTAAAGTTAGGAATGGGAAGAAAGCAACCATGACTTTAAGTTAGTAGAGTGTGGTAGCTACGTAGAAATGAAACGATAAGCTCAGGACAGGGAAGCATGGAGGGCTGCATCATACCAGTTAAAATACTGAAGACTCAAAACAACAAACATAAACCATCCCGGCATTTGTTTGGAGTAGCAGTGGAAAATCACGAAAATCCACCTTTAGGATGGCTGCTGTGGGAATCGAATCCACCTCTTCAAGGTTTTACCTCGAGAGGCTGAGCGTAAGTCGCTCCAGCCCCCAGAACAGAATTTCATTTCCTTACAGTGAAGGGAATTAAACCTGTACCTCGGGGTTGATAGCTATACGTGTCAGTCACTACACCACGATAGCCCGTGTTTTAGTGGTCCCGTGAATACTGTGCTTATTACTGTATTAAATGCGGCCAGATTGTAAAGGAGAATGTCGTAGCCTTAAGTTAGCGGCCTTCCCAGCATTCACAGGGAGTAAATGTGGTTGGGAAACCTCAGCAAATCCCTTCGAGGATGGCTGAGGTGGCAATCGAAACCACCTCTTCCCAGCTTTGCCTTCCGAGGCAGAATGTACACGACGTTCCCATCCTTATAGGACTATTTCTTGATAGAGTAGTGACTCGAACGTAGGACCTTTGGGACTGGCGTGGCGTCTCAATGTTACCACAGAAGGCGTTGTGGATACATGGTGGATACATGTGACATGATAACTTCCAATGCAATCAACCTCTCAGGTCGTCATTGAACATCTGTCAAACTAAGCACCAAACCCATCGAAGAGAAAGTTAGTTATTTTCTATCTTGAGACCACATGCCATGAAGGAAAACACCTTATTTTCGACTTCCTGTGGTTCAAGGTAGCACGGAAATGGGCACACGTCTGGCGACCCAGATTCATTTCCAGGTAGCACGAGAGGGTGCCTCTCACATGCTGTTGTCTCTGTACCACTGCCTCTTGTGGTTTCCGTGTGAATACATCGCAGCCCTTTGACATCGCCGTTAGCTGCCATGGTTTTAATTCCAATCCACACACGAGAGATTATTAAATAAAGAAATTACTTACATGTACTTCCAATTATCATTTAATCGCTATTCGGAGAAACCTGAGTCATTTTAGCACATTTCAAAAGAAATATAAAACTCTTCCGTCTGCTGTATAGAGGTGCATAAAGATGGGGTACAGTCGCAGCCAATGACAACGTAATATTTTTGATTCAGTACATTACTTATAAATGGTATCACCGAAACGTGAAAGGAGAACACCTAATTTTCGACTTCCTATGGTTCAAGGTAGCATGTAAAAGTTATAGGTTCGATTCCAAGCTCAGCCAAGACAACTAATTCTTGACTGAAAATCAAAACGGGGTACTCAGCATCTCGTGAAGATAACTGTAAAGAGTTGGTTTTAATTCCACCTTAATTTTCTCTGAAGTTGATTCCCCTCCTTCCTTACATGTACTCAAAGCGTATGGCTGGCTGGGGTCAGTTACACGTGCACACAATAGTACATTCACCACAATACCACAGATTCAACACATTTTCAAATAAAATGGGCTGATAACCACGTTACCTAAGGTCCCTATACAAAATAAGTACAACAATGAACTGACTAGGATCTGCATTTAGGCTATATTATTACCATGCTGATATATTACTTTATTCACTTACATTAAAGCAGAAACAACAAGTAGTTCCTTGAAGAACTAAATAGACTATTTTCAATTATCCTACTTATGTTAATTGCCTCTATCAACATACAAAAACTCAGTTTGATTGCTGTAATATTTTCGTAGATATTGAGAACCGTCAAAATATTTCGGATTGTCGCATTTGTAGGATTTTTATAAATGTAGGCCATAGATTCATGTACTATTACATGAAGATTATTGCGTAGGTGTATTATTCAAACTTCAATCGGATGATTAGGACACAATAAATAAAAACGAGATGTTCAAATTTTGAACAGCCACCATCTTGTGGCAATGAAAACAATTGAAATATATTAGATATCAGGGGCTTAAAATGTGTATGAGCATTTAAAGCGCCAAGTTTCACTGCGCTCGGATGGTTAAATCGCGAGAAACGTCCATTTAAATATTTAAAGTTCGCGTCGCCGCCATGTTGGATTTGTGTTCACCAGGTAATCGAAAGTTCCATGGATGAACTTATATGCATAGCCTCTAACAACATACAAAATTTCAGTTTGATCGCTGTCGTAATTTAGTAGATATTGAGAACCGTATAAAATGTTTGAATCGTCGCCATGTTGGATTTTTATATACAGTAGGTAGGCCATAGAGTTATATACTATATGGTCCCAATTTTTGCTAAGGTTCATTACTCAAACGTTGACTTTGTTCGCATGATCCGGACACAAGAAATAAAAATTCATTTAAAAATTTCACACAGCCACCATCTTGTGTTTATGTAAACAATTGAACAAACTTAGATACGGGTGCATTGCAATGTGTATAAACATTTCAATGCGTTCGGATGGTTAAATCGCGAGAAAGGTCTGCTTAAATGTTTCAAGTTCGCTTGGCCGCCATGTTCGTTTTGTACTTAGCAGCCTTTTGAAAATTACATAGGTAAGTGTTTAATGGTGTTTTTTACCACCGTACAATATTTCAGGGTGATATCGGTAATAGATTCCGAGATATAGAATGCCGGTGAAATATTTCGCACAGCCGCCATGTATGATTCGTGAGACGCAGTAAAATTTAAAGGGCACGGTCGGGGTCGGACAAAATATTCCTATGACCTTACCGAGTTTCATTGAAATCGCTCCAGCCGTTTGGATTTTATTTGGGGGAGGGGAACCACACACACACAGTCACACACACAAATACACACACCAGGACAAAAGGTGATCTCATACGCCTATATAAATGAAAATAGGCGAAAATAGGTGCGGTATTGTTTAGCTTCTCTATTTTAGATAGAGGTTAATATTTCTTATTTAATTTTATAAGATTTAAACTTATTTTACTCTGTTTCATTTCGTTTTGTGCAGTAAACGGAGGAATGCTGCAGTATAATGTTGCACCTCATAATAATTCATTTCTTGTTAACGCCACGTACGAGTAATGCGATAAAACTAGGTGGTCATTGGCTGAGAGTGTACCTCTTCTTAGAATGTCCCAGCTTCTGACGGCACATATTTAGACACTTTTTTTTTTAACAATGCGCAATTTCCTTTTTGGAATAGGCACTCTGTCAGATGTGAATGGAGGTACGTTATGACATTGCCCAACAATTCTTATTTAATGATTTCGTGTCTTCAAAGATGGATCTGTTGTTATGACTGACATGAAACACTCAACACTGAACTTCGTGAGGCAAAACTGAGAAGAGGCTGGTTCGATTCCCATTTCAGCCATCCTGGCTTCCCACTTCTACTCCAAGCAAATGCCGCGATGGGCGACACCTAACCTAAGGCCATGGCCGATTCATACCCAAATCCTACCTCAATTAGAGATACACATGACAGTGACACTGAATAGCAGACAAACTCAACATACACCCAAGTACACGGGGTACTTGACGATGTCGCAGAGCCCCTAAAGGAATCAAGAAAAACAACTAAAAAGTCTTCTTAAGGCTGGACATTGCACATCCATTTTTGTGTTAGTAGTCCCGCACAGCAATCACGTAAGTTTCATTTACCTACAGTATATTGACAAGCCGAGAATAAAAATTACAGTCAGTCTGAAAGACTAGACGTTATATCATTTCAAATGACGCATGCTACAAATTCTACACATGTTAGAAAGGCAGGAGGACTTCTCGCTTTGCTCGAAGCCCCAGGACTCTTTCAACAGACTCCATTACGAACTTGGAACAAAATATTTCAACAATTAGTTCCATCCATTAAGGGGTTAAAGGTTTCAATCTGGCATCTTGCCCACCTCTTTAAGGGTCACCCTGTATTTGAGTCTGACATCTATTACAACTCTTTAAGGGTCACCCATTATTTGAATCTGATATCTTGCAAACCTCTTTAAGGGTCACCCTGTATTTGAATTGAATCTAACATACTGTACACCTCGTTATGTGTCACCCTGTATATTGCTCTGACATCCTGCACACCTCTTTAGGAGGCACCCTGTATTCTTATCTGGCATCTTGTATATCTCTTTAGAAGTCACCCTGTATTCTTGTGTGAGATCTTGTATACCTCTTTAGGAGTCACCCTGTATTCTTGTCTGACATCTTGTGCACCTCTTTAGGAGTCACCCTGTATTCTTCTCTGCCATCATGTACACCTCTTTAAGAGTCACCTTGTATTCTCATCAGGCATCTTGTATATCTCTTTAGGAGTCACCCTGTATTCTTATCTTGCATCTTGTACTGTATTATGCTCTGACATCCTGCACACCTCTCTAGGAGGCACCCTATATTCTTATATGGCATCTTGTATATCTCTTTAGAAGTCACCCTGTATTCTTGTGTGACATCTTGTACACCACTTTAGGAGTCACCCTGCATTCTTGTCTGACATCTTGCGCACCTCTTTAGGAGTCACCCTGTATTCTTCTCTGCCATCATGTACACCTCTTTAAGAGTCACCTTGTATTCTCATCAGGCATCTTGTATATCTCTTTAGGAGTCACCCTGTATTCTTATCTTGCATCTTGTACTGTATTTTGCTCTGACATCCTGCACACCTCTCTAGGAGGCACCCTATACTCTTATATGGCATCTTGTATATCTCCTTAGAAGTCACCCTGTATTCTTGTGTGACCTCTTGTACACCTATTTAGGAGTCACCCTGTATTCTTGTCTGACATCTTGTACACCTCTTTAGGAGTCACCCTGTATTCTTGTCTGACATCTTGTGCACCTCTTAAGGAGATACTCTGTATTCTTCTCTGCCATCTTGTACACCTCTTTAAGAGTCACCTTGTATTCTTATCTGGCGTCTTGTATATCTCATTAGGAGTCACCCTGTTTTCTTATCTGGCATCTTGTACACCTCTTTAGGAGTCGCCCTGTATTATTTTCGCTTCGCTCGAAGTCCCAGGTCGCTCAACGCCCCAGGACACTTTGAACAGACTCCATTAACCATTAACTTAGGCTTCCCGCGTGGCTGCATGACGTCACGCACTCGCTTCCCGTGCGGCTGCATGACGTCACAGTCTCCGCCTCCGTAACGCAACCGTCTCCGTCTCGCATAACGTTAGACCCAAAGCATAACGACGAAGTCGACAAGATCATTTGAAATGATTGGAAAAAAAAAACAAGTGTACTGTCTGTCTTGTTGGACTGTTTATGCAGTTAGGCTTTGAAGGCGTGACTACCGTTAAGGGACAGAATACAAAAGAATGACATTGTCACTTAGCGGGCTTTGCAGGCACAGCGACGATATATTGAGTTTAACTACGTCTCTAAATACAGATAATCAAATACCACAATTTTACTACTGAAACGTTGATTACCAACTTTCTTTAGACACATAACGTGTTCATGACATTCTTAACCAAGTGATTAGGACCAGCAAACACAATTTACTCGGAGTGGCAGAGTCTGCTGGTATTGGTAGGGTCAAGGCTTGGTATAGCCATTCACAAACTTATTTTGGAACATATCGTTGTTCTTCCATTTAGGAGCCCTGCGACATCGTGGTCATGTAGCACCGTGAACTTGGACGTGTGTGGAATATGTTTGGTAACCTGTGTCATTATTATGACGGTATTAGTGTGTGCAATTGTGACTGAGGCTAGAATTAGGGTAGGAGGTGGTGGTGACCTTAATCTAGTGACCATACTAGCATTTGCCTGCAGTAGAAGTGAAACACCGAGGAAACTGCTTCTTGAATGGCTTAGATTGGAATCCAACCCACCTCTTCACAGTTCTACCTCACGAGCCTGAGTGTACCCCATTCCAGGCCTCAGACAAAAATTCAATTTCTTGGTAGAGCAGGTAATCGAACAGCCAGGAATACTTGCCACTACCGTTCTAGGAGGACCAGAACATTACAGCAACGTGTCAACATCTTCAACTTCAGTGTTCCAATCAGTATAATAGACTGGTTTGTTGTGCAGTCGTAGAAAGAGCTCACAAAATACACGGAGGTATTTGCAAGCAACGATGATGAAGTGTGCTAAGTTCATATTTGTTTTAACTACAGCACGAATTATGTGTTTTATATAAAACTAGCGACCCGCCCCGGCTTCGCCCGGTAACAGTTATGAATTCATTACGTGATAAGCTCCCTTTTTTCTATGTCAATGAACTATGACCTATATCCATTTTACGTCTCGGCATGATGGGTTATAATCACTGACTGGACTATTAATTATATTATCATGGAGATGCATGTGCAGCGAATTCTTGTCAGACGTAATTTAAGAATGGCGAGGCGCATGAAACACAAATCCCCCTTCAGTCCAATCTTAACTTGACTGTGTATGTTGCGAAACGAAAAGTATACAGGCGAAATGAAGAAAAGCCAAGTTGCACTTCCAGGGAAACTCCAACCAGAACCACTCTTCTCTGAAGTCTTATCTCAACTCAACTCGACAGTTTGCTGCTGGCTGTATCTGGGGTAATAGGCTCTCCCGCTAGCTAGACTGTAACTGGGGTGATAGGCTCGCCCCTAGCTAGCTCGTTAACTGTCGCCTCAGTTATTAAATGGAGATTGTTGGAAGAAATGAAAACGTAAAAACACTTATAGTGGGCGATTTATTGAAGATAGAGATATGCCGTCACGGACTTTTTTTTGTAGAACTTTTCATGCTGAACAATTCTTACACTCATAGTATATTGATATGTTTAACGGTTTGGTCAGCGTAAGCTTAAAAATCGCACGGACGACAGGTTTTTTCGACTTTTTACGCTGAAATCGTTACTGCTTGGCTTCCTTTAATCATACAGTAAATAAACTATTTTCTACAGAAACCTTCCTCGAGATATCCTTTACAGAATGGTGAAAACTGCATCATAATCCATCCAGTGGTTCTCGAGATTACCCGTGATATCCAAGAATCGGGAACTTGGTTTTATACCTAGGTACTACAGTAAGTAGAGATATGTGACTACATTCAACCTCCCACCCAGCAGTATAGCCAAGTGTGTTGTCACACTCACGACTGCATTCGGGAGCCTCAAATATGACAATCCATTGATTACAACCTACACCACCTCGTGGTGTATTGGCTAGTTTTCTTAACTGCCAAAAATGAGGTCCGGGTTCAATTCCTGGCAATGGCAAGACATTTAATTCTCGTGTGAGGGTTGGAACGAGGTGCACTCAGCCTCGTAAGGCAGATCTGAGGAGGGGTGAGTTTGATTCCCACCGTAGCTATCCTAGAAGGTGTTTTACGTGGTTTAACACATCGACTTCAGGCAAATGCCAAGTTGGTTCCTAACTTAAGGCCACTTTATTCCCAACCCTAGCCTTAGTTGCAAATACGCCCACACCACTATAGATACCACATGGCAGGTTAACACACAGATCCTATACATACATACACAGTCACTTACAAGAGGTTGAATGACCACTGAATGAAACAATAGCAACAACAATAACATCAATTCATGGTTATCGCTGATAGGAGCCACCCGGAATAAAATTTGATCATGTTTCTCTAAATATTTTGTTGTTGCTTCATATGGAGGCGTGGACATTCTTGCCGTCACTCCGTGTAATTTGGTGTATAGAATATGTCTGATAACCTGTGATACTGCGGTATATGTATTTGGATTTGAGGCTAGGATTAGGGAGAAGGTGCTTGGAATTGGTGGCCATCAACCCCATGTACTTGGGCATGTGTGGGATTTGTTTAATAATCTGTTAAATTGTGGTGTACTTTTAATTGAGACTAGAATTGCGAAGGAGACGGCCGTAGCCCTAAGGAAGGAACCGTCATGGTTTTCGTCTTGAGTAAAAGGGGCAAACTGTGCTGAGTTGGAAATGCCGAGGTTGAGTGTACTCTGTTCCAAACCTGAGGCATAATTAAATTTCTTGGCAGAGCCGGGAATCAAACCCACACTTCAGGGGTGACAGCAGAGGATGTCTACTACTAATCCACTAGGTGGTGTCAGGAAAAACTAATATGGACACCAGTAAAGTACAAGGGGCTGATAGTCAAGATGTTCCATGTCTGTAACCAAAATAATTACAAGCAACATTAATTCTACCTCAAATGTTGGAATTGCTGCCCGTTAACTTATATTATATTAACAGAGATGTTTTACTTAATGTTTAATCGCTTGGCTCAACGGACCTTTTCTGCCAATGCTCCTGTGCAGGAGTCCACGTCTTTTCACATCCCACAGCGGTAAGTCAACTAAACCACAATATCAACTTAAATGGATACATTTAAGTGTTTAATATAACAAAAACAAAATAAGAAATTTTAAAAGTAATGGAAAAGCCTCCGTGGCTTAGGCGGCAGCACGCCGGCCTCTCACCGCTGGGTCCATGGATCAAATCCAGGTCACTCCATGTGAGATCTGTGCTGGACAAAACGGAGGCAGACAGGTTTTTCTCCGGGTACTCCGGTTTTCCCTGTCAACATTTCATTCCAGCAACACTCTCCACTATCATTTTATTTCATCTGTCATTCATTTAATCATTGCCCCAGAGGAGTGCGTCAGGCCTCGGCAGCCGGCACAGTTCATATCCTTGCCGCTAGATGGGGGCTTCATTCATTCCATTCCTGACCCGGTCGGAGACTGCCGCTGTGGATTTTCAAAAGTAATGGTCACTCCAATAGTTCACTACGATAGAGGTTAACGATTTAAAAGGGTTTCACACTTATACACATAAGAGGTCGTAATAAATAACGCAACACTCTAGAAGTGTAATAGGCTTACGAAATCAAATTGGTTACAAAATCCGACTCGTTACAAATTTTAATTAAGAACTTCTGTAGTTCAACAATTGTAAATACTGTTGTGTTGTACACATAACCATTGAACCTAAATTAAGCCTAAGTGCGTAGAATCCGTTGATGTTCGCTTGACGAACGAAACTGCTATCCAATTCAACTCACCATTTGTGAGAAATGTTTTTCAAGTGAATAAATAATTCATGTGATTTATTCCAGGCAATAGGACATTAATTGTAACTCTCCCCCAATCTAATTGAGCACACTCACGTTCACCGACTGAAAAGCTTCTAATAATAGGTAACATTACGAAGGAAGTCTTCTGAAGATGCCTGGAAAATTTTCTTAGAAAATACAGTATATTGAAGACATCTTGCCATACAGTACATCTATAAAGCATATTGAAGGCATATCTTGAGATTCTTCCTAAAATCACCTTGAAGACATCTAATCAGAGGTCATTCAAATATCTGTAAGACACTTTAAGTTTCCAAGATATCTTAAAATCATGATAGGCTACAAAAAATGTATTATGATGACGTTTAGTGCAATGTGGGCTATGACTGCTAGACTATAATAATCACTCCTTATGATTACACCAGCTGTCTCAAACACTGATAGTTTGAAGAGAAATACCTACTGCAAATTTCATACGAGAAATATCATTAATATTTAGCCTACTTTTAACATTAAAAAAAAATGATGAAAAGTAGACATATGGTATCAATCCGAGAAAATGTATGTGTCTGTCTGTCTTCCTGTCTGTGTGTATCCTTCCACCCATCAACTCCTAAACGGGTGCAGCTATCGAAACCAAATTTGATATGAGTCAAGACTTATGCATCGACATCTCACGGCTATATTTGGAAATGACGTCAATGCTGCTAACTGCTAAAAAATGTCAATTGACATTTGTGCTCTATGTTGGATAACTCAAAAGGTATGCATATTACATATAGGTAATAATATTGTGGATTAATTTTTAGGAGCCAATGCATGGCAGTGTTACCAGCATGATTTTACGTCTGCTAATATGTCCAAAATGTAAATGCATGTAACCTCCATATTATCAATTGGATAGCAACTTAAGTTCGTATGTTGCTGTGTATACCTTACATGTATCACTATGTGTATTCTTTAGGGTCACCGGGGCTGCCAACCGCTGATAAATGCTCTCTCAATTTTCATCCTTATGTCAATATAATCAGAAAGTATGCTGGCCAACAGTTTTGAACTTTGCACACGTATAGTACCTGAAATTGTAGATTAATTTTGAGTAACCTCCTATACTCAGTGCTCCCAACATCATTCTACGCGTGCTGATAGGTTCAATGTCTAACCACATGAAACTTCCATATTAAAAAATGGATTTCTTCCCAAATTAGCACATACATAGATTATAATAATTGTGATTAATTTTCTGCGACCTAAAGGGGAGATGTTGCCAATATGATTTTACGCGTGGTGATAGATTGAATGTCTAACTGCATGTAACCTCCAAACTATCTACTGTATTAGAATTCAACTAAATTTGTGCGTGCATTGTGTGCATTAATAGATGGGGCTAAGCCTATTTTTAGAGTCATCAGGGCTGCGAACTGTTGATAAATACTCCGTATTATTTTGATCCCTGGTTTTATTAGAACAGAAAATATGCAGGCCGACAGATCTAAATTATGTAAACTTAGGGAGCATAATGTTCCTGTTTAATTTCGAGTAACCCAGATGTGACACTGTTTCCAATATGATTCTACGCGTGCTGCTAGGTTCAATGCTTAACTTCACGAAAGTGTCATACCAACGAATGGATTTCAACTTTGTTCTTTTTTACGTGTTATAAACGCTTTAGGTCACATAACTGAACTTTTTTTTTTTTTTTTTTTTTTTTTTTTTTTTAGCGTATGGCTTTGAGTGCCGGGAGTGTCCGAGGACATGTTCGGCTCGCCAGTTTTGTAGCTGCTTCGAGACGGACACCCAATGGGTGAGCTACAAGTACCGTTGGGGAGGGAAGGAGGGAAGTTGGAATGTAAGGACGAGGAGTTGGAAGGTAGCGGCTGTGGCCTATAGTTAGGGACCAACCCCGGCATTTGCCTGGAAGGAAGATGGGAAACCACAGAAGACCATCTTCAAGGTTGCCGGCGGGGGGATTCGAACCTCCTCGCCTCCCGGATGTGAGCGACTGCCATCAGTCATGCCGTAGCCACCACGGCTAACTCACCCGGTATAACTGAACTTATTATAAGTGTCAACAGGGCCACCAACTGTGTATAATTATCTCAAGTCTTTTGAACTCTGGAAGTGAGTGTACGTAACAAACATCAAATTTAGCAAACTCTATGTTCAAGATGTCTTAGACATATTAAGAATATGTCTTCAACACGAAGCCTCCGTGGCTTAGGCGGCAGCACGCCGGCCTCTCACCGCTGGGTCCGTGGTTCAAATCCCGGTCACTCCATGTGAGATCTGTGCTGGACAAAACGGAGACAGACAGGTTTTTCTCCGGGTACTCCGGTTTTCCCTGTCAAAATTTCATTCCAGCAACACTCTCCACTATCATTTCATTTCATCTGTCATTCATTTAATCATTACCCCAGAGGAGTGCGTCAGGCCTCGGCAGCCGGCACAGTTCATATCCTCGCCGCTAGATGGGGGCTTCATTCATTCCATTCCTGACCCGGTCGGAGACTGGAAGCAGGCTGTGGATTTTCATTTCTTCAACACAATTCCATGCTAGCGTGTAGGATGAACGATCAACTGTATTAAACTTCCATACTAACAAATGGATTTCAACCAAATTTCATATATGTAATGTATGTCTCAAGAGATATAGCACAGCATATGCTTGGAGTCATCAGGAATAACAACTGTTGATAAATGCTCTCCATAATTTTGAATCCTAATCTCAATGTTTGCACGCAAACAGTTCATAATTTGACACTTGTGTTTAGACGATAATTATGTGGATTCATTTCTATCAGCCCATACGTGACAGTATTGCCAACATATTGTTATTCTTTGCGTGCTGATAGGTTCAATGTTTAACTGCTTGTAACTTCCACAACATTTAATGGATAAGTAACAAATTTTATGTATACAGTGTATGCCGTAAGGGATATAATTGTGCGCATTTCCACAGGCAGCAGACCTACTAACTACCTAATAAATCTCTCTGAGCATTTTAGACGTAGACTCTCAGTATCTCAGAATCCATGGGAGGAAACTATTTCAACAAACTGTAGGGCTCTATCAGGCTTCAATATTTTAGGTATATTTGTAACAAATAATAAATGCCAGTATTACCAACTTAATTTCATAGTTATTTTTTAAAATTCTAGATAGGTCGATGTTCATTAATTATTGAAATTTAAGTTTTAAGCAAAGTAGGCTCCTTAGTTTGTCACGGAATACTCGTTTTAATTAAAAGGAAGTGGATGTCAAGAAATGTCTTCCTTCCAAGAAAATACACATAATTATTCGTTGAAAACCATTGTTCACATAGGCTATGTATGCTGTCCCGAGCAAATCAAACAGCTAGGCTACCAATGTTAAGTGCCTGTGTTTCGAAACAAGAGGTTTACTTTCAATATTATTCACGTTATTGTGATAAGCACGTCGCTGGCACGGAAGGCTGAGAGATTGAGACCACTGTTGGACGATTGAAACATCCCTTTCACTCATTCAAGTCAGAAGCCCCGGTAAGAGATATTTTAAAATTTTAATTCATAATTTTATACAAAGCACACTTTCTTAGTACTGAAACATTTCCAGAATGATGGTTCCATATCCTTCACGCAGTGGAGACAGGTGGTGCACTCTAGGCATCACCTTTTTCAAAATTAGTTAATAGTTAATAGTGGTGTTACAGGAGAATGATGAAGATCAGATGGGTAGATAGGGTTAAAAACAAAGAGGTATTAAGACGAGTGGGAGAGGAGAGATGTTTCTGGCGACTGCTAATGACGAGAAGAGATAGGTTAGTAGGACACATACTAAGACACCCAGGAATAGCAAGCTTAATTGTGGAAGGAAGGGTCGAGGATAAGAACTGTAGGGGTAGACCAAGGTTAGAATATGTTAAACAGATTGCCTCGGATGTAGGGTGTGGTAGCTATGTAGAGATGAAACGATTAGCTCAGGACAGGGAAGCATGGAGGGCTGCATCAAACCAGTCAAAAGACTGAAGACTCAAACAACAACAATCTTCTCCACATGCAAGGCCATCAGTCTGCCAGAATTTCAACTACAGTTATCAGTATGAGCACCCGGATGTAGTTTGTTCTGTTGGCCACATGATGTAGGCTAGGCAGAATGCTTGTTTCATAACTATAAGGTCCAAGGTAGGATTCCGGACTCCACTACCGATTAATTTTCTGACATGGGGGCAGAATCTCAGCATTTTGAAGACGAAGTAATTACCTGATATCAATAGTAACACCCTCTATAGCCTAAAATTAAGGTAGTGCAACTGAGGATTATCTCGCCGGCTACACGTCTTCATAATTCACTGGGCAGCGGTTGTCCTTGTTTATGCGCGGTCCTTGGAGCCATGCCACGTGATCAGAGGTCATTTATTTAAGTTAATTATCGAAATATTGTTTTTTAAATTCTTCGATACATAATCTTAATATTGATTGTCTAACTCAAAACCTATATTTTAGATTCTAGCTTATATTTCCCTTTAAACTTGACGATTGCACACATATGGTTTTGAGTCAATGTCGCCGTACTTAATTAAGAATTGAAGACTTGAACCATTACTTAGGCTCAGGAAATGTAACTGGGCGTACCACCAGCGCAGAAGCGGGTAATTTGCGAGTAATTGATGTCTGTATGATAGTGATGGCGCCTCCTAGGGTACCCCTCTTCATTGGGAGGGGAGCCATTTTAATGCTTCTTCTCAGTCAACATCACCCAATTCGCAACAACGCTAAAATCTTCAAAAACAAAACATGAGAAAATTGGAGCCTATTTTCTGGGATCGAACTTTCATCTGTATATATATGTATGTATGAATGTTTGTATGCATGTGATCGTCTCTACAAATAACTTTTGATGAACTGGACTATGTCTTTCAAATTTCCATAATCGTTCCCAATCCAAAATGGCAGCCGCGCTAGATATTTGACCATTGTTCAGTATCTCAGAACCTAAAATCTGTCAGCTTGATAAATTGTACTATGTTGTTGATTAATATTTAAGAGCTTTCCAACATCGTTGTCTATCAGCCCCGTGTACTTGGGCGAGCGTGTGGGTAATCTGTCTGATAACTTTTGTTATTGAGATGGATTTTGGTATGAGGCGGACGTAACCTTATGTTACATACTATCCCGGCCGTCATTTGCCTGGAGTTGAAGTAGGAAACGAAGGAAAAATACTTTGAGGGTGCCTGATGTAGTAATAGAACTCAGATTCAACAGATTTCACATACACCTAAATACACGGGGCCAGAAGACCACGATAGCACAAAGCCCCTAAATGGAACAAGAATATCAACTAAGAGTTTCCTGCAATTTGGCGGAAAACTTCAAATATACTACAGGTACTTCAGGTTCTATTTATGTGAACTAGCGCATTTTTGGCTCACCAATATTAAAACTACAGTATATAACAACCATCACGAGCGGGACAGAACAGTTTGGTCGCAACAAGCAACGTGTTGTGAGCATCGGCTTGGCCCTGGAATGACGTAGCGCGTGAAGAGAGGATGAACTGTGAGTAGACTTGTAAAGGCGATGCACAGTTGAGTGTCTCGCATCGCCAGCTGTCAGTACCACTACAAGCTACACGTAAATAGTTTTGTGAAAATAATAAACCGGGTGAATCAGCTGCGCCATTTTACTATTGTTTTAGGTTTTGTCAGTAAGGTCGATAATTCTCTGCATGCATCCCGTATGTTTATAATACACTGCAGGCATATCCCGCAGACGACATTGAACGCTATTATTTTTCCCTCAATCATATTATTCTGTAGTCACATCGA
The DNA here is from genome assembly GCA_946902985.2 of Meconema thalassinum. NCBI lineage: Eukaryota > Metazoa > Arthropoda > Insecta > Orthoptera > Tettigoniidae > Meconema > Meconema thalassinum. Next base: position 1,271,197,354 of record OX336389.2, on the reverse strand, counting down.
GGGGAAAATAATAGTGTTCAATATCGTCTGCGGTATATTCTTGCAGTGCATTTATAGTACCATACAGGATGCAAGCAGAACTTCCTGATAACACACGTTCGTTGGGCTGCATGAAACAATATTATTAGGGGCAGCTGATTCACTTGGTGTAAACACGGCAATTTGTTTGTTTTCTGAGTAAATACATATGACCACAAATCATAACATATGGAATTATAGATGTTGAAATTATAGTCGCAAAAGTAAAGGGCCACACTACCGAATTAGTAACACTACATTATACAACTACTACTAGTCTCCTTCTTCCTTAGGGGGCGTGGTGGCTCAGCGGTCTAGCTGTATGCCTCTCATCAAGGCGGTCCGGGTCCGATTCCCGGTCAATGGATGTGAGATTTTCGAAGTGAAATGCCATGTCCTGTGGTTCGGACTCTACGTAAAGAGGAGGTCCCATGGCTCATGATCGAGAGATTAACGGTCACGTGAAACTACAAGCTTTTTTTTTCCTTCTTCCTTAGCGCTTGTCCCGTATGCTGGTGGGGTCCTCTGTTTTGACTCTCCGTCTCCACTTCACACGATCTTGTGCCTGAGATCTGAAATCTTCGTGCAGCCTTTCAAACCATCGCTGCGTTGGTCGTCCTACTGACCACTTTTTTTCTACTTGCAAACTAAAACCAGTCTTTGCCACTGAGATGTATATTTTTGCTCGAAGAACATAGCCTTAGCACTGTAGACAATTTTTCTCTCATCTCGTCTACAACAGGTGCCACTGCATATAACCTGCGAACTTCGTTGTTTGTGATATTGTAGTGCAGTGTGAGTTAAGATGTCCACCTGAGCATTTTTGTTTCCATGATGGCAAGTCTTTGTTCCATCGCCTTTGTTGAAGGCCAGCATTCAGCACCATACACGGCAATGGGACGCATTATACTAGGTGGCTCATTAGTCCCGTACAATCTACCTATAGGCTAAGTGTCCCGCATACACTACTGCTGTATGGGATACCTACAATGATTTCCGCAGGGGTCACGGCCACTCACTATATGTCCCTCTGCGCTGTCCGTCTAATTGCGCCCCATTGCGTTATGAAACCTCGCATTTGAGGGCGTAATAGACTCCTGTGTGGTACAACAACACGACAGTTGCCGGCAACATATTGACAATAGCTGGTGTATTCATCGACGACGAGCTTGCCACGGTGGGTCAGTGGTTATCGTGTTGGATTACTAACCCAAAGCTTGCAGTATTCGCTACTGGCCGTCGTGAGTGATTTTTGAAAGGCGGCAAAAATTACGACACACATGTCATACGTTGTTGGCATGTCAAAGAACCCATTTGAATTCAGTAGACCGTGTTCATAGTGGCAAAATTATTCTCGGGGTTTTCCGCCAACACAAAGTTCCTCATTTCTCTACTAGAAAGCGCTATTGGGTCAAGGAGCTTAGATATCTAACCCCCTTAACTTTCATAGTGCTTCAAGGAACAACAAAAATTCGACATGCAAGCTGCCCTCTGGGTGCCAAGTAACAAAGCTTGCACCCGGCACCCGAGGCCATACGATATTATTATTATTATTATTATTAATATCAACAACGAGTACATGGATATCATACTAATCTATGGAAGGGGGCGTGGTGCCTCAGCGGTCTAGCTGTAACTTATGCCTCTCACCAAGGCGGTCTGGGTTCGATTCCCGGACAATGCACGTGAGATTTTCGAAGTGAAATGCCATGTCCTGTGGTTCGGATTCCACGTAAAAAGGAGGTCCCGTGGCTCATGATCTCAAGATTAACGGTCACGATAAACTATAAGCTTCCTTCCTTCCTTTCAATATATGGAAAAGCTGGTCGTAATACCATCGATGCTCGAGGTTGCATAACGCAATGGGGCGCATTAGACAAGAGCACTGAGGAACATGTAGCGAGTGGCCGTTTGGTTGTTATCTCTTGGCATTCTGACGTAACCTGTTCGCATTAAAGGATATCCCTTAAGAATCCAGTTATTAGACCACCCGCTCATCATTAGTACATGCGGGACACCTAAAAGTAGATTGAACGGCGCAAATGAGCCATCTGGCAGATTAATATACTTCCGTCTTAAGCCTACTTGGAATCTTCATGTCACAGAGTACACCAGGCAGAGAACGCAACTTGAACCACGTACTGCTCAGGCAGTTAGAGACTTCTGCACTGAGATTTCCGTCAGCACCAATTGCAGAGACTTAGTACCTAAAAGTCATCTTTACAGGTACTACTAAGAGAATTGCCAATAGTTATTATTATTATTATTATTATTATTATTATTATTATTATTATTATTATTATTATTATTATTATTATGTTATTATAAACACTGTAATTGTTGTTGACGAGAATACTACTAGGTAATGTGGGTAATCTACGAAAATTATACCACAATGTTGTAACCACTTTAGAAGAAGCACTTTCACTGTGGTAGAAACATGGCTCACAGATACACCAGATGAATCAGCTGCTCCTAATAATATTGTTTTATGCAACTCAACTAGCGTTGTTATCAGGAGGTCGATATTTCTCTACTTTTATCCTGTATGATACTAATGCACTGCAAGTATATCGATGTGCCTACAGAATAATACGAGTGAAAAATAATAGTGTTCAGTATCGATTGCAGGACGTGCTTGCAGTGCATTAGTACCATACGGGATGCAGGCAGAGAAATATCGACCTCCCTGACAACACGTGTTATTTGGGCTGCATAAAACAATATTATTATGGGCGACTGATTCACCTGGTATCTTGCAACAAGTTATGGATTACGGGAGACATCCAAAGTATGCAATATCATACTTTTAATTTTAATTAAGAGGGTGTGAGCCAACTTTGGCCACAGTTTATAATCACTTGCATACATAATACCATAATATATATTATTGTTAATAATTTTTTATTATTACTAATATTCTAATTATTAACTTAGAAATCATATTTGCAGACACAATACGTACTGTAACTGAGAGAAAGAGGACTGAACCATTGCTTGTTTTCACGCCGGACTACATTGGACTGCCAAGTGTCTGTCGTATTATCCATGTGCAGCCATATTTATTAGATATTGAAAATTCAAATGTATTACAAAATACATTAAAAATATGAAAATATAATCTTTATATTTCAAAAGTAAATAGTTTTTCTAAGGTGTTAAAAGAAAGTGTACACTAGACCCTAATAATTAGTTACAGCCAGTACTACAAGAATCACAAAAATACAGGTTATCAAACACCTTTCACACACAAGTACACACATCAAAAAAAGTTTTGCATCACCTCGGTTCCCAGATCTCCGGCATATAGACGTTGACTGTGTATATTGTATCCAAGATACAGTCCCTTTGACTGTTCATAGATGTCACTAAAACTGCTCAACGATGTAAACAACCATGCATGAGCAGGGCCTATTAGAGGGAGGGGGTACGACAGCCGATCAGTTCCAGTCATTCCACCAGGACGAAGGTACGCTGCTCATGTTGTCTGTAGTTCTACCATGCCTAGAAGGTCAATACCGCAGTTCGATCGCGTCCGCATTGTTACTTTGTGTCAAGAAGGGCTCTCAACAAGGGAAGTTTCCAGGCGTCTCAGAGTGAACCAAAGCGATGTTGTTCGGACATGGAGGAGGTACAGAGATACAGGAACTGTCGATGACAGGCCGCCCAAGGGCTACTACTGTAGTGGATGACCGCTACTTACGGATTGCCGCTCGGAGGAACCCTGACAGCAATGCCACCATGTTGAATAATGCGTTTCGTTCAGCCACAGGACGTCGTGTTTCAACTCAAACTGTGCGCAATAGGCTGCATGATGCGCAACTTCACTCCCGACGTCCATGGCGAGGTCCAGCTTTGCAACCCCGACACCATGCAGCGCGGTACAGATGGGCCCAACAACATGCTGAATGGACCCCACGGAATTGGCATCACGTTCTCTTCACCGATGAGTGTCGCATATGCCTTCAACCAGACAATCGTCGGAGACGTGTTTGGAGGCACCCTGGTCAGGCTGAACGTCTTAGACACACTGTCCAGCGAGTGCAGCAAGGTGGTGGTTCCCTGATGTTTTGGGGTGGCATTATGTGGGGCCGACGTACGCCACTGGTGGTCATGGAAGGCTCCGAAACGGCTTTACGATACCTGAATGACATCCTCCGACCCATAGTGCAACCATATCGGCAGAATATTGGAGAGGCATTTGTCTTCATGGACGACAATTCTCGACCTCATCGTGCACATCTTGTGAATGCGTTCCTTCAAGATAACGACATCGCTCGACTACAGTGGCCAGCATGTTCGCCAGACATGAACCCTATCGAACATGCCTGGGATATGTTGAAAAGGGCTGTTTATGGACGTCTTGACCCACCAACCACTCTGAGAGATTTACGCCGAATTGTCGTTGAGGAGTGGGACAATTTGGACCAACAGTGTCTTGATGAACTTGTGGATAGTATGCCACGGCGAATACAGGCATGCATCAATGCAAGAGGACGTGCTACTGGGTATTAGAGGTAGTGGTGTGTACTGCAATCTGGACCACAAATGCTGAAAGTCTAGCTGTATGATGGTACAACATGCAATGTGTGGGTCTCATGAGCAATAAAACGAGCTGAAATGTTGTTTGTGTTGATCTCTATTCCCTTTGTATTTAACGGTTCCGGAACTCTTGGAACCGAGGGGATGAAAAACTTTTTTTGATGTGTGTATATTGAGCTGTTGACCAAAATGACCTTAGCCTCTAATTGAAGCAACGACAGTAACAAATACAAGGTTTAACGACCTAGGCATTAATGCTTTATTATTAGAGGATTTTCATTCGGTCAACACGAAATGCTCCTAAGAGTAGATTACTTAGGTAACACTGAGCAATACAATATAAATGTTGATGATGTAGAACAGGAACCAAGTTAATAGACAACCCTTCCATTACAACCCATTACAAGTCCTAATCTCCCAAGTGTTCAAACGTAATTCGATGTCCCTGTTTCTGGTTCAGATCCAATGACGTCAGTAATTGTGTGTAGAGCATTGTGAACTGCCTTTCAAAAATGGATGATTGTTAGTGATTTGATAGCATATTATATTCAATCAATAATCAGACTCCTCTTCCCGGAAGACTTCTAATACGACCGAGTATCTCGTGTTTCTAGCAGATCCAAAAGGGCCACTCGACCAGCTCCAGACCGAAGTAAGGCCCGGGCCACAGAAAGGCACGCAAAATGACCTTGAGGGGTCTAACGAACTACAGTGTGATGCTTGTGTGAGTGGGAATCTGAAAACATACGTATTCTACCCCACATGACTATGACGGATAAACCATGTATCTCATACGCACTTATTCGTCAATAGTATTAGGAGCCCGTCTGCTTGTTGTAACTCTGAAATGGGAACGAGAATGCTTGAAATTTAAACTTGGGCAGTGCAACATGGAATATGTTGTCCAGGGAATCCCGCACAACAGTGAAAATTGCATTGCCAAACTGTGTGGAGGGGAAGATACAAATAAAGCAGCTGATGGCATTGACTAATGTGCCCTGTGTAGAACGGCACGAGAGGCAATTTCAAACCACAGTAAAATTGTTCTTGAGCATAAATATGAATTATATAACCGAAAATATTTCGGTTCTGTTGATGAAACGATGCTATTCATCTGAATCGTATGATAATCATGCAGTGCCCCACAATATAGGGACTGAATTTAAGGAAGAGATACGGAGAGGCTAAACTATAATTAATATTCCAGACTAATATACCAGAACCGATCACGAAAACCAAGATTAACGGCCGAGGGGACCCGATGTGCTGATCACGCATCACTCCAATACCTGCAGGCCAAATGGCTGGGCAGAGGTCGCTTGGTTGGCCTAGGCCCTTCATGGGCCGTATTGCCAGGGTTTATATACAGTACATGATATACCAGAAACACGAATACGAACGTCACAATGTTGGATGCTGTGGTGTCCAATTGTTAATGAAACACACTCATTCCGGAAGTTTCTGATACCAGTAGCCAACAGCTCTAATTCCTGAAATCGGTAGGCTATTTGTATCTTACGAAGTATTTTCCACATGACGAGGGATATTTAACTGATATCCCCGACATAACCGTTCATTTCCGTGATGTTGGATGTTGAAAAATGCTCATATTTAACTATATCAATAAATTGATCATGTCACCAGAGCTCGCGACAGTAATAACAGGTGAAATGTGCTGCAATAATTCACTTAAATAATGTTATTATTGCGCAACACATTTGGTTCTCGTGAAGTGACTCAGAATTTGTGTACGAATACTCAGGTACACGTCTATAAGGATAATTGTAATTAAAATTCCAAAGTTCTTGGCGCATATTTATCCCAGTATTATAACAAGTGTCTAAGAGAAGGGACACCATGAGAACTACGGCGTTGTTTCAATCACTTCTTTGATTATTTTCGCGTGGTCTTGTGTTTCTACCCGGCTCATGCACTGGGACACTCTCCGACTTGGAAATATCGTACAGTAAGTTGTCGTTATGTTGTCATCTACCAATATATTTGGAATTCTTTAATTACAGAGTTCAATCATATAACAAACAATTCATCATTAATTTACTTTATTTGCAAATGGACGTAATTCCCCGGAGGCAAATTGTACAATTACAGAAAATTACCAACCATAATATCAAACAAAAGTCGCAATTTGTTAACTATAATAATTACATCGTAGTATTTACACGAAATTTCAGTCTACTTTTAAACAAATCAATATGTTTGGGGAAATGCTCTAAAACTGTGACAGGTAATGAGTTCCAATTACCAATACCGTGATTAATGAAAGAATATTTCCCATAATGTTAACGCTGCGGTCGGCCCTTAACTTTATGGGAATGAACTGCCTGGTTTCGGGAGATGGGAATTTCCAGACATTTGCTTAGTTCTCCCCATGCTGGCCGATTAATATAAGTGTTATACAAAGCTTATAGTCTGGATTTCAACCTTCTATTTTCCAGAGATTCCCATACTTGTTTTTCTATCATTCAAGTTTTACTACTTCTAAGATTACAATCGTTGAGCACAAACCTAGCAGCCTTCCTTTGTACCATCTCCAGCACATTGATGAGCCCTACCTGATATGGGCCCCAAACCGCTGAGCCGTATTCCAAGATTGACCTCACCAGGGTCAAATATCCTTGTTATTTTGCGGTTTTACTGCTGTATTTTAATACCCTCATTATGAAATGAAGGGATTTTTTCGCTTTGGAGACGACTGAACCAACATGGGTACTCCATTTCATATAATTCCTTACATGTATGCCCAAGTATTTGCACGAGTCTTCTCCTACAAGTATTTCAGAGCCGATATTATAATGAAAATCATGTCTTTGGCCTCTCCCTATTCTCATAAGACTACATTAACTCGTATTTATCTTCATTTTGTTGCCAACCTCCCACTTATAGACCGGGTTGAGGTCAGTTTGTAACATAAACTCAATACAAGGCATAGTATGATTTCTTACCCATCTTCTTACTTTTCCCATTAGAGAAATGTATGTGCTGCTAGAAAAACTCAAAACCCGAAACCCTAAATCAGGAAGCAATAAAAGACCAAAATTCTCTGAGTATTCCTCTCTATGTTATCCGATGCTGAAGAGAGATTATGAGCACTAACTAGCATGAAGCATATGCCCTTCCTTGAGAGAAATAATGACTCCCACCACAGCCGTTCTAGAATAGTCTTACCGTATCTCACAAGCCGAATTTTAGGATGGTATGGATTCTGTCTTGGGAAAAGAATTCGTGATGAAAATTTAATGTAAAACGAGAATACTTAAATACAGCCAAAATAAATCAGAAACCCCTATAGACGTCCAAATGGAAGGTGAATAGCTTAAGAAAGTAACAGACTTCTGTTACTTTGGAAGCAAAGTAACCAGTGATGGACGAAATAAAGCGTATATAAAAAGTAGGTAAGCGCAGGCAAGGAAATAATTTCTACAGAAAAGGAATCTGTTGACATCGAATATAGATTTAGGTATTATAAAGTTATTTCTGAAAGCCTTTGTCTGGAGCGTGGCACTCTATCGCAGTGAAACTTGGACTGTTGGAGCAGCAGAAAAGAAGAGAATTGAAGCGTTTAAATGTGGTGTTACAGGAGAATGATGAAGATCAGATGTGTAGATTGGGTTACAAATGAAGAGGTATTGAGACGATTGGGAGAGGAGAGATGTTTCTGGTGACTGCTAATGAATAGAAGAGATTGGTTGGTAGGACACCATTTAAGACACCCAGGAATAGCAAACATAGTTATGGAAGGAAGAGTCAAGGATGAGCACTGAAGGGATAGACCAAGGTTAGAATATGTGAAACAGATTGCCTCGGATGTAGGGTGTAGTAGCTATGTACACATGAAGCGATTAGCTCAGGACAGGCAAGCATCGAGAGCTGCATCAAATCAGTCGAATGACTGATGGCTCAAACAACAACAATCTTGCCCCAATAACAAAAACAAACTCTAGTGCATACACTGCTTGCCTGACTGACCAGACGCATATCTAAGTGAAAGTAACTAATGACCACGATGCGCAAAGCCATTTCCATGAAATATGTTAATATCAAAACCAGACTCACGCAATAATATTCGTATAATAACAGTTGGCGATAAGTGATATATAAAGAGGCATAATAACTGCATCAGCAAATGCAATTCAAAAAGAAAAAGTGCATAATCTTTCATCAACAAAGTGACGACGATAATACCAAAAACAATAAATGAAAATACATATAATAATGAATATAATAATAATGTGTTCAGTGCAAATCCTTGAAAATGCCGCCTTAGTTCCTGGAGAAACGTCAGATATGAGGAAGCGTTCAACACGGCATAACATTGCAAAGAGTTGATCTGAGGACAAACATAATAATAATTAATGTATCCCTTCAGTGACCATTAGCGTGGGTGTTTAGCTGTCGGAATCCAACCAGAGAGGAGTGTGCTCTAAATCTACCGTCACGGATCTCCTTGTTTCCATACTCGCAATAGATTACCGACTGCGCAGGGATTCCATCCCCCAAAACCTTGGGCACTCCTCAGAGGACTTCACCACACATCTGGGCAGTATAACACAATAATCTATAGATATTTGTACGAAGAACTAGCAAACCTGAAGGAAAAGCACAGAGGCACATCCAGAAGAAGATGAATTTCAAAAATACTCGAAAAAAGTAATTCTACGCATCCAGTTCAATATATTCACCATACAGCTGTGAATCATTTGACTACACTCCACCACGATGTCTCAAACGCTAATGTCTACTTACTGTTGTAGTGGTTAGCATTGTTGGCTGTCACTATGGATGCCGGCTTTGCCAAGAAATTGATTTCTGGCTGAAACGGGGTATATTCAGCCTAGTAAGACAAAACTGAAGAGAGGCGGGTTTATTCCCACCTCAGCTATTGTTGAAAATGGTTTTCCGTGGTTTACCACTTCTATTCAAGGCAAATGCAGGGATGGTACCTAAATTAAGGCCACGGCCACATCCTAGCTTATTCCTTGGCTCCAGTTACTAACACACATAGGCTACTATTACAGTCATCGCATTGACACAGGTTATCAGACAGACTCCAAACACATAAGAACACGGGGCTCTTTGACGACGGTGTCGCCAAGTCCCTAAATGAATCAACAACAATAAACAATCTAAAGATTATTTAAAAGTCATCGGACGTAGGATCAGAACCAATAGATGTAACTATTCACTCCGATCCACTATAGAGAGACGTAAATGTTCTACAATCACCCACTTTCTTTTCTCCATGACGTCCCTCAACTGGTTTGTTTGCGTGGGGCGTTCAGAACTATCTATCCAGCAGCGTAGCCAAGCGTTACATCTTGCTCCACCTTTACGAATAGAGATGTAATTTCGGTGATCAGAGATTGGAAGTCCCGCTGCTCTGACTATGGCCATCTTGAGATTGATTCTTCCCCCTGGATATCCAAAACCCCTCCTAAAGGGTCCAATCAAGAATCAAGGTTTTAATATAAGTTTTTCGTCTTCAAAATACAGCATAGCGTCTTTCTATATAGACTAGAATAGAATTAAATCCTGCCAATCAATTTAACACTATTCCTGTGTGGAGATAAACCTGATGTGAAACATAATTTTACTCCGACGAGGAATGAAATTCTGAATGACATTTTGATTATCAATCTCATGTACATCTCACTGTTTTTGCTTTACATTGAGTTAGTATACTATCGTATAAAATTGACAGAGACAAAGGATTGTAAACCAAGCAAAACCAAAACAGACAGAGATTCATCTTTGCATATTCATAGCGTCATACTGTATGGATAGTCGCCAAGTCTTGGCCGTTCACCCACCACCATGTTAATCTAACGAATGTACTCGTACAAAAATGCACGTTTCATTTTTGACAGTTTTGATGCTCTAGTGGCACATGGTCTGGCAAAGTGTCGAAACTGTAGTTTTTTGTGAAAAGCTACCATGAACCCTCGTACATTGAATTGTCATGGATTTCGCGTCCCTTTTTTCTGCTGAGGTTTAGAGACACCGGTTGGTTTTGCTCTCAAGGGGATGTTTTAGCTTGTCAGTAAATCTACAAACATGGGCCTCATACATTTAAGAACGCTCAAAAGTCAACTGACTGCTCCAGAATTCGACCCCGCAACCTTGGCCACAACACGCGGGAACAGGATTATGCACTGAAATGAAATTTTATATATCCTAGAAAAGAATAAAATTCAGCCTATCAATTTAAAACTATTCCGATGTGGAAATAAACCTGCTGTAAAACAAAATTTCATTGCAACGAGGAATGGAATTTTAACTATCAATCTTATGTACATTATTTCATGTTTAAGTATATACTCATTACAATTGGGTGCAATCATGTTGATCGACTGAAGAATCATTAATTTTTGTCGGAATGAAATATTAATAATACGCTCATTGGAATGAAAATCAGAATAAAACATTTAATTATGTTGCGTTGGGAATGAAATTAAATATCTTGTTACAAATAATTCAACTTCATTCCTCTAGGAGTAAATTAGTAATTGGAATATTAATTCTATTCAGATTATTGAGATTATTATATCTATAGAACTTAAGTCTATTTCTCTCCGAAGGAATCATTTAGTTTTGTTCCGGCGGGAATGACATTAATTCCAGTCGGGGTGAAATTTTAAATGGAATATTTTATGTTATTATGATGGGAATTAAATTGAATTCATATAATTTTATTTTCTTCATATTGGAATGAAACTCTGAATGGAATACATCATTTTATTACAATGGGAATTAAGTTAAATCCATAGAATTTATATTCCTTTCAGAAGTAACTCTTAATGAAAGATATTAATCTATTCCATCGGGAGTGAAATTAAATCAGAAGAATTGGGTTGTAATCCTCTCTGAATTATATTCTCAAATTAACTCCAGTAAAAGTCTACTGTAGTAGTAAGTCCAATGGCATGTTTCTCATTTATGGCTTAACAGATTGCTTTTGTCGTTCTGTTTATTTTTTCTCTTATACTATAACTGTCTTGCGAGAAACGGAGTGAAAAATCTAAAGCTGCGGTACGTATAGAATTAACAAAAATCTCTTGAAATCGAAAAATATGCATCCTATCCCATTTTACATAGTCAATAAACATGGAACACGCTGCGTAAAAGATACCCAGAGTGTGTCGTCATGTTAGATGTTGTGTTGTATGCTTTATAATGTTACGCGTGGGTATTACCTCACACGATATGAAGTCTTTAAAAAGTGACATTTGATTCAAATGTAGTCTTGCTGTGCTTATGCTTTCATGGTAATAAGTCCACGGCAAGCAAAACCAACCTTGGTCGCCCTGTCCTGGATTTTATACAAATGCCTAAAAAGATGCTGGAAACCTAGTAGTGTATCTCAATTAGTTAAGGCAATCGCTTGTTGTAACAAACGGTGAAGGTTCGATTCCCAGTCGTTCTGGTTGGCATTTAGGGATGTTTGGATGCGATATACCCGTGATAGTGGATTCTCTGCTTCGTTCAAAATTATTCTCTAGAGAATTGTCATAACACCGAAATGCATACACCAGTATAGCCATCACAATAACACAGGTTATCAGAACCTACACACATCCATGTACATGGGACAAATTCCTTAAATTGCACTATAGCAACAACTGCTGTAGTTACTGCACTGTAATCGGGGTCATTATAACCGCTGATTCACTTGACAACTGAAAGGAGTTCAGTTGAGATAGGTCACGGGCTTGGAAAGCCTTAGCACTAGCCTGGTTGATTACTGATAGGAATGGTGTTGACGAGGAGGACATGATGCATGTTAATGTTTGGACTTCAGTGCAGGTATATAACTTATAAGTGGGCAAAGATTGACAGTGTGGCAGAGAGTTAGGCAGACAAAAGGACACATATAAAGACCCCGGTTGACCTCATAATCGTACATGTGCATAATTTTCTCGAAATACAGTATAACAAGTAGTTCCATGATGAACTTAATAGCCTATTTTAATACATCCAACTTATGTTAATAGCCTCGATCAACATACAAAATTTCAGTTTGATTGCTGTATTAGATTCGTAGATATTGAGAACAGTCCAAATATTTAGGATGGTTGCCATGTTAGATTTATATATAGAGTTATGTACTATTAGATCAAGAGTATTGCTTAGGTTTATTATTCAAACTTCAATTGCATGATTAGGACACAAGAAATAAAAAATTACGAGCCTTGCAGTAGTCGCATATGATGTGTAACATCTGACATAGAAGAAACCTCACGTGCAATTGTTGATACACCGGTATTTTATACTATTATTGGCACAAATATTAATCTATTGTAAAGGGAGTGATTTACAGATATTGCAGTTTATAATACGGAACTCGTTTTATTAGATGATTTGTAGTTTCCACCAGCACTAGTCTAAATAAAGAATAAGATATGGATCAACTAGATTGCCGGTAATAGACGCGACACCGCTCATAACCTTAAATTCCTTATAAACAGGTCCTTATCATTCACAGACCAACACGTAATTTCATATGGATTCTGTTAAAATGAGTCATATTGATATGATAAATATCGTTTAAAATGATAATCTGGTAGAAAAAATATCTACCACGTCCGGGATTTGAACCCAAGATCTCTAGATTCACAGTCATAAGCACTAACCCCATGTCTACTTCGACTACGAAAAGTTTGTGCACAAGATGGTGACTTATTTCCACGTTCCAATAATACTGCATTTCAGAATTAAGTTTCATTTATATTTTGCTTGTTTCGATGATGCTCCTGCGTGAAATTGAGTTTAAAATGCCTTATGAATAGGCCCTTATGTGAGTAAAGAGAATGTATTCAGTAATAGTTAATGAAGGCTTGCTCAATTCTCGTATAACCACAACGATTAAATTATATTGATGACTGCATTACCGTTATGTGGGTTAATATTTGAATAGCCATTGTCCAGAAACATAATACCGGCAATGCCGACTACTTACAATGTTTGATATTAAGGCATTTTACCATTTAAATACTGATACGAAGACTTCGAACATGTGCCATGTCATTTGTTTCAATCACTTGACACCAGACTTCGCATGAGCGTTTTCCGTTCAGTGTGACATATACATTCCACATGGCCGAGAGTACGTCATGGTATCAATTTCAGACACCGCACGCTCATTGTTTCTCGTACCACTGCCAGCTGGGTTCTTATCACGGCCCGCTGGATCGATCGATCGAGTTGGCAGTGCATCTTATACTTCCGTTCGTTCCACCACTGCCAGCTAGTACACTTCCGTTCTATCGATCGAGCGGGCAGTGAATACTTCCGTTTTCCACCACTGCCAGCTAGTACACATACGTTCGATTGATCGAGCGGGCAGTGCATACTTCCGTTTCCACCACTGCCAGCTAGTACACTTCTGTTCGATCGATCGAGCGGGCAGTGCATTCTTCCGTTCGATCCACCACTGCCAGCTCGATCATTCTGATCCACTTACGTCCCCAATTTTCAAAATCACTCCCACAAAACTATCCAGCAACCGAGCGGAAAGATGTCACACATCAAACAAGAAGTTCCATGAAGAACTATACAGCCTACTTTTCATGCCAATGATTATTCTACAGAATATGAACCTATATAGAATAATGACAAAATTAAGTTGGTAATATCGAAATATCAAATTATTTCAAAATATACCTGGTATAATGTAGCCTAATAGAGCACTACAGTTGGCAGCCCTGGTGACGGAATATATTCTTAGTTCCATCTCTTAAGGTACAGAATATAAAATTAGGTTGAAGTCCAATGGACGTTACATGCAGTTAGACACTGGATTTATCAGCACGCGTAAAAGCATGTTGCCAACAATACCATGCGTGTGCTGGTCAGAAATAATCTGAAATATTATGATATCTTGTTGTGCCAATTTTGGATGAAATCCATTTGTTAGTATAGAAGTTACATGTATTTTAAAATTGGACATATCAGCAGGCATAGAATCATGTTGACAGCACTGCCTTGTATTAATTACTCCAAATTAATCTACAATGTCAGGTGCTATACGTGTGCAAAGTATAGAGCTGTTGGCTTGCATACTTCCTGATATATTGATATTAGGGTAAAACAATATAGACAGCATTTATTAACAGTTGGCAGCCCTGATTGATCTTAACAATTCTTACAGTCATATCTGTTATGGTACACATAGCACATACGAAATTTGGTTGAAATCCAACTGATAGTATAGAAGTTACATGTATTTAAAAATTGGTACTATCAGCAGGCCTATAATCATGTTGGTAGAACTGACGTTTATAAGTTACTCCAAATTAATCTAAAATGTCAGAATATACGTGCGCATAGTTTAAAGCTGTTGGCTTGCATACTTTCTGATATATTGGTACTTGGATAAAAAAATAGAGAGAGCAATTATTAACATTTGGCAGCCCTGGTGGCTCTTAAGAATACGCTCAATCATATCTGTTTATGTACAGATATTACATACTAAAGTTGGTTGAAATCCAATTGATAGTGTAGAAGTAATAGGCATTTAAACATTGGACCTATCAGAAGGCTTAAACTGATTTTGGCAACACTGTCATTGTTGGCCTCCTGGAAATTAAACTGAAATAGTATTATCTGCATGTGTACCAATTTTGGAATAGCTCCCATGCATACCTTGCGAGATATCCAACATGGAGCTCAAATTTCTAGTGCGTTTTTTCAGCAGTTGGTAGCACTGACATCATTTTCAAATATGGACGTGAGATATTCCGGTGCACATCTTTATTCATGCTAAATTTGGTTTTGATTGCTACAGCCGTTTAGGAGTTGATAGGGGGGGGGGGGGGGCACACACACAGCCAGACAGACAGACAGACACACATTTTCCCGGATCGATCTCATAAGTCTACTTTTTCGTCATTTTTGCAAAATGTGAAAAGTAGGCTAAAAATGATGTTAGTGGATTAAATTTGTATAAGAGCATTTACCGTCCCTAGTTTCACTGCGCAGGGATTGTTCAATCGCGAGAAACGTCCATTTAAATAATTAAATTTTGCGTCACCGCTATGTTACATTTGTGCTCAACAGGTTATAGAAAGTCTCATAGGTGAACCTATTATAATAGCCTTTATCATCATACAAAATTTCAGTTTGATTGCTGTCATAGCTTAGTAGATATTGGGAACCGTCTAAATATTTCGGATAGTCGCCATGCTGGATTTTTATACATGTAGGCCATAGAGTTATGTACTATTAGATGACGATTATAGCGTAGGTTATTCTTTCGAACGTTGAATTTTATCGCATGATTAGCACATAAGAAATAAATACTTAATTTTAAAAATTTTGCACAGCCGCCTTCTTGAGTTTATGTAAAAAATTGAACTAAATTTGATCCCAGTGCATTACAATTTGTATAATCATTTGCTGTACCATGTTTTACTGCGCTCGGATGGTCAAATCACGAGAAAATTTTATTTAAATGTTTCAACTTCGCTTGGTCGCCATGTTCTTTTTGTATTTAACAGGTTTTTGAAATTTACATAGGTGAACGCTTAGTAGTGCCTTAGATCACTGAACGATATTTCAGGTTGATATCAGTAATAGTTTCGGAGATATAGAATGCCGGTGAAATATTTCACACGGCCGCCATGTTGGATTGGTGAGACGTAATGAAACTTGAAGGAAACGGTCGAGGTTGGACGGAATATTACTATGATCTTACTGAGTTTCATATAAATCGCTCGAGCCGTTTCGATTTTATTAGGAGGTGAAGGAACCCGCCTCATGTTATGTGTATGGACCGCGATGTCATCACGTTACTTGTGCGAACCGTATTTCTTGATGGGTACGTGAATGGAAAATCTTATTTGGATATGTTACAATCTTGGTTAATTCCTCAACTTCAAGACAGAGGAATCATGGATCATGCGTGGTTACAGAAAGATGGGGCTCCCGCACATTTTGCTATTCAGGTGCGCGAGTTCCTTGATGAACAATTTCAAGGCCGCTGCATTGGCCGTGGCTTACCAACATCTCCATCCCCATTGAAATGGCTAAAACGAAGCCCATGTGGCTCAACGTCGGTACACGACTAATGAAGAATTGCGCCAAAGTGTGGAGGAAGACTTTCGTACCATAACTCCTGAGACGCTCCGTAAGATGTCAATGAGGACTTGGAGATGGATTGAACTGTATGTAAGGCAACATGATGGTGCACATACAGATCCCCTGGATAGATAGTTTTTATATGTACTGCAAGTACTCCACTATACAGTATAATGTTTTGACGAAAGGGTACGGGGTCTTCTCGGACACCCTGTACGTTATTAGCCTACTTTCGATTTTGCAAAAAATGAAAGTAGACTTATGAGATCTACACAGGGCCAAAGCTTGTGTGTCTGTCTGTGTGTCTGTGTATGTGTGAGTGTGTGTACTCTGAATGTCTGTCCCCCCTCCATCAATTCGAACACGGTGAAACCGAATTGAACCGAATTGACACCTAAGTGTCATGTTTATTATCGCCACCATCTTGACGGAAACGTAATGGTGGCCACGCAAATGATCAAAACATAAATCAAATTACGACTAACCTAATCATCTGATCTCTAACAAATTTTGCAACAACATATATCTATATGGCGAGCGTCTTTTTCCTAAACTACAAAGTCATCAGCCCAAAAGTTTACAGATGGCGGCCACGTGTGTGTGCAAATAGATTCCCCTTATCAATTCAAACAACAGTGAAACCGAATTAAACAAAATTTGGTACAGAGGTAGCACTAGCAAAGGGCACCTCATTTTCGTTTTTTATATCGCCGCCATATTGACGAAAACATAATGGCGGCCACCCAAATGTTAAAAGCTTAAATCAAATTACGATCAACCTAATCATCTGATCTCTACCAAATTTAACAACATTATACACTTATGTATGAAAAATCTTTTGACCTAACTACAAGGTCATCAGCCCAATAATTTGTGGATGGCGGCCATGTATGTGTGCAAATCGAGTCCCCCTATCTATTCAAACACAGTGAAGCCGAATTGAACAAAATTTGGTACAGAGGTAGCACTAGCAAAGGGCACCTCAGTGTCATGTTTTATGTCGCCGCCATCTTGACGGAAACGTATTGGTGGCCACCCAAATTGTAAAAGCTTAAATCAAATTTCGACCAACCTAATCATCTGATCTGTACCAAATTTTGCAACAACATACCTATATGTGGGAAGCATATATTGACCAAATTACATGGTCATCAGCCCAATAGCGTGTAGATGGCGGCCGTGTATGTGTGCAAATGGATTCCCCCTATTCATTCAAACTCGGTGAATCCGAATTAAAGAAAAGGAAGATTGTAGTTTTACGTGACCGTGAATCTTGTGATTATGAGCCACGGGGAATCCGAATTGAACGTCATTAGGTACAGAGGTAGCACTAGCAAAGGGCACCTCAGTTTCATGTTTTATATCGCCGCCATCTTGACGAAAACGTAATGGCGGCCACCCAAATGTTCAAAACTTAATCAAATAACGACTAACCTAATCATCTGATCTCTACCAAATTTTTCAACAACATACTTTTATGTGAGAAGAGTTCTTTGACCAAGCTACAAGGTTATCAGTCCAATAGTTTGCATATGACGGCCATGTATGTGTACAAATTGATTCCCCCTATCAATTCAAACACGGTAGAACCTAATTGAACGAAATCGGTGCATAGGTAGCACTAGCAAAGGGCACCTCAGTGTCATGTTTCATATCGCCACCATCTTGAAGGAAACGGAATGGCAGCCACCCAAATGTTAAAAGCTCAAATTACGACCAACCTAATCATTTGATCTCTACCAAATTTTGCAACAACATACCTTTTTGTGGGAAGCATATCTTGACTGAACTAAAAGGCCATCAGTGAAATATTTCGTATATGGCGGTCATGTATGTGTGCAAATCGATTCACCATATCAATTCAAACACGGCGAAACCGAATTGAATGAAATTTTGTACAGAGGTAGCACTAGCAAAGGGCACCTCATATTCGTGTTTAATATCCGTATAGCACGTTGTATTTCAACAAGCTACTACAACCGTCATTCAATTATACTCCTTCAAAAGGACAAAGAGTTATAACAATACCCATGCATTTAGGAGAAAGTAGGCTATATGTTCTTTACTGAACATCTTGTTTATATTTCAAATACTTTCTTCATTCGAATGCCACGACAGGGACAACGTGTATCACACAATATCGTTGTTGTATTGTTTGTTAACTTGTAAATACTCTCACATGAACAAAAATTAAAATATGAAAAAATAAAAACAATAATGGTAATTATTATATTTATGCTAATACTCGTGCGGTATTCTTATCTGATGCCAAACAGGTGAAGGAAGGATGCTTTTAGTTTCGATTCCTTTCACTAATCTTGCGATTATAAACACCGGACAGCTTTCTTTCGTGGAATACGAACCACCGGACGTGATATTTCACCTCGGAAATCCCACATGCATTAACTGGAAATGGAACCCTGCCCTCCTTGTTGGAAGGCAATTAGCTGGACCGCTGCGCCATCGCCCTGCTGTAGGCCTACTAGGGGTTTCGTAAAATAGCTACATCAAGCTGAAGAATAATTAACACTATGTACAAAAGATGATGCTTTGGAAGGCCTCTAGACTCCATAAATTCACAAGAAACTTTGGGATTGTTCGTTTCTTTTCCACCATTAGTCTCTTAATAGAGGTGAGGTCCAAAGAGTACTTTTCACCTATAGTACTTCACGGTTGGTTTGTACCTGTAAATGGCTCTGTTGTGAGTATCTACCTCTTCGTATTGGCCGCTGTGGTACTCAAATCGAATGGTTAGGTCTAATATCACTCCAGTTTTCGACTGTGGTTTAAACGCAATGGTATCGACGAGTCTTCAACACCCACTTCATTGTACACAGTGAATCCACTTTCTAGAAGCGCAGTCTAACAAGGTGCTTATATCAGACCAAATCACACATATGGCCTTCTAGTTCCTTCTGACCACGGTATATTCATTCACACTTGGTAAGACATGCTCACAATTGTCTCAAATGAGCCTGTAATTAAGATTTAATACCGGGTGCAGGGATGCAGCAAACTGAGCATCAGGTTTATTAATTCTTTCTTGCGACGTTGTTTACATTTCTTGTCTTCACTTGCCGAGTTCTCTATGGGGGAGGGAGGGTGTCACGGTGTGGTGCCCTCGAGCGATAGTCAGGGAAGAAGAGGACTCGTAAGGGGAATAAAACTCAATTTTAAAGCAGAGGATATCGAATGGAGGAACAATTATAATTTTTATTTGAGTGTTCTTTCTTTTAGGACGTTTAAGACATTGCGGACTTTTAACAGTCTTCAGTCTCATGTACTTTGTTATATTTGTTGGCTTTACCAGGGTGATGTAATTACAGCATTAGTGCATCTCTCTCTAGAGAATTAAACGAAGATTTGTTCATACCACAAAACACAAATATGTTGGCTATTTTCATTTAGATTGAATCGCACTAAGTTGCTCATGTAGATTGTTAAATTTGATGAGAAACTAAATCATAATGATTTGCAGCATACTATTCATTAGTGAATAATTTAGGCATTATAATTGAATGGTTGAGAATAATTCCATAACCAAAGAGAACAGATACAACTGCCTAATGTGACGTCCGTCACTACCACTTATAGATATTTGATGAGCATGCTATTATGTTGAATCTTAAGCCTCGCTATTCCACAGCCTGACCCAGTATAGGATTCATACAGTAACCAATGTCTCAAATTAACTTTTAAAATTACTTTATTAAGAAATGTGACTCACTCTTCCAACTGACTTTAATTGACTTAATAGTATTGACGTTTGGGACTCCCGCTGGAGGAAGACTTATCATTTCACATCACACATATGTCACTAAATACTCACTCAGACGAGCGATACACAAGAAGTATTTACACCATCTCGCCAGGTGTGCTCACAAATTGTGGGTTGAGAGTTGGGGACCATGGAACCCCAGATGAGCACGGCATTACTTCCACTTATTTGTGGATTTTATTTACACAAGGAAGTATTATTAAAATTCAGTAACCGTATCACCATGATAAAGGAAAATCTTTCCCGAACTTTCGATGGGCAGTGCGAGATTATAGAAACTCTAGCGCATGGGCTGAGCACCAAAGCAGAGAGAGAAGCTGCAGATCGGTGTGACCGAGTTCATTCCACTGCAAACCAGTATGGTAGAAAGACGTGTGCTGGAACCTTGTTCACAAATGGAAGTACGTACTGTCACGTGAAATGAATGGGCGGATGGCACTAGTGTTTCAGATATACATCATCGCCTACAGAGCGTATATGGAGATGACGTAATGTACAGGCAAATGGTTGGATGCTGGTGTTCGATGTATAGTGAAGGGAGAATGTGTGTGAAAGACGAAGACCGATCTGGGCGTCTCTCCACGTTCACGATGCAACAATACTCGATAGGGTTCAGGAAATGGTGTCAGCTAATGTATGATGTAGCAAGTACAACTTGGAAGAGCACAAGTCCACCACATGATTCTCGAAGTGTTGGGATATCGGAAGGTGTCGGAATGATGGATTCCGAGACAGCAAACCCCTGATCACAAGATTGCGAGAATGGCGATAAACCCCGAAAACTTGCGGCGTTACGAGCACGACGGCAATGACTGCCTGTTCAAGATCATCACGGTGGATGAGACTTGGGTGCACTATTTTTCCTCGAAGAAAAAGGCCGCTTCAATTACATGGAAACATCTCAGCTCACCCATCGAGAAAACTTTTAAGTGGTCTGGGCACCGAAGTTTACCACAAAAGTTTTATAAAAATGATTTTATAAATGTATCAAAGTCGATGGTGACTATGTGTAAAAGAATACATTATGTTCCGTCAAATGGTTGAGCGCAGGTGTTTGGATATTTATGCTTTGCTACCCCAACGGAGAGCGAAAGTCCACTATCTCTACCTCTTACATTTCTACCGAAGTAGTGAATAACTTACACAGAAGGCAGGAAATTATATAAATTCGTCATTCAAGTATTCAGTTCTACATGTTTGTCTCTTGGTGTAGTGGATAGCATTCTTGGCTCTCTGCACGGAAGCCTGGGCTCGATTCCCGGCTTTGTCAAGAAATTTAATTCTGATTTAGGGCTTCGTAAGAAGAATAGCTAGGTTCGATTCCTACAGGGAGCGGCAAAAAGATCTGACGGCTTTTAAATCACAACAACAGACACATTTTAAATGATACAAACTCTTTTATTACTTATAACAGCAAGGTGTACATGTCAATTAATGGAAAACATGAAAGAACAATAGACTTTAACTTTTAAGATTTGAAGATGACGTCTTTCAAATGATGCCCATCTTTTGCCATGAACACTTTAATGTGGGTCGAAGAGGACGCGTTCCATCTCGTAACACAATTTTGTTATGGGTGAGTAATTTTAGAGCTACAGGTTCAGCCTTAAAACGTACGTCGACAGGCCGTCCAAGGTCAGCCAGGCAGGGTCCTGCGTAGCTAGTGCCTGTAGTATGTTCTATCCTGCTGCTCCCTTACGGGCAGTCTAAGAAGTAAGCCACTAGCGCGTGACGTCATGTCCTTGCCTCTCCTCACCTGCCGCTCGCTACATGTGCGAGCGAGCTGTGTATAGTATGGCGTAGTGCCCTGCAAGCCTGGCAAGTGCTTTTAGGGCCGTATGACCTTGCCTCACACTGTCAGCACTGTCTACGCTGGAACTCGTCAGTTCAGGCGCGCACGGCCAGCTCGTACCGACATGGTTTCGTAAAGCCGTTCTTATCTTCCCTTCATATTATTATTATTATTATTATTATTATTATTATTATTTTACTATTAATATTAGCAACAAAATGATATTGGATACCAATAGACTACGTCACACACTGTTCCCGAGTACATTGAAAATGAATTCTCTATTATTTAATGGATTCATTGATAGCTAAATTAGGTCATTTATACTTAGGCATACCCAAACTTGATGAGAGATTTAAAAATGTTGATGTTGATCCTCTCGCTTAATCGAAACGTACTGAAACTTTTACTTCTCTTTGAAGCCTATCGTTATCTCTAAACGACCTGTATTTTTATGCTGAAGGTTACATCACATCTGATGGTGGGGTCCAGCATAAATCTTGAATCCTTCTTATGGCCAATAACAATTATTATGCCCATTGTATTTTTGCTTCTAACACGAGAAAGACAAGAAAACATGGATCGCGTAACATTTCTGAAATGTTACAGCTGCATCTTAGATCTATTTCGGTGATTCCTAACGATTGTAGTAAATCCCCTTCTTAATTATGTTTTTTGAACGTGAGCTAGGGTATCAGGCACTCCACAGTGTATGCAGTATACAGAGTCCTGGCTACGCCCATGGAGGTCTCATAAAATATGGTGATTGGATAGTTTCTGTACTTTTGCAATCAACCTGCAATTTCATTTTGTGTTTACCATAGATCCGCTTCAGTCTTAAGTATCGGTTATTTATATTCCCTTGGTTCCTAATTAATTTATCACCGTCTTCATCGTTATCACCATTTTCATCATCATCATCATCATCACCGTCCTGACAACCTCTTTCGTTGTACGAGCACAAATTACGCACTATGTCATCATGTCTTCAAGAAATGCATGCTCTCTCTGGTACAGTCTCCCTACATGATGCTTACTATACTGTGGATGTTCATGCACTGAAAATTGCAAAATTAGCTTCGAGGTTTTCCTATGCCCAGAACTTAGAATGCAATAAAAATCAAATTTCTTAAATACCATATCTGGATTAGCCTAGATATACATATGCGATTGGATTAACTCATGAGGGCTACTTGTAGCATTGGCCTTTGAGAATATTTTACGGAAGCTATTCTAACTACTCTACGCAGTGATGTGCTCTCAATTCGAATTACAGAATAAGAATGTATAAAAAAGAAAACTCGTGCCCACTGGCCTGGCGCAAGTCCTCGAAATGAGCACCGCTTGGATGACTTACGAATCATCGATACAATTTCAGTACCCCAAACCGAAATTCAATTTCGTGGCAGGGCAGGGAATCAAACCCGGACCACCGGGGTGACAGCCAAGAACGTTAGCCGCTACACTACAAGGTGGTCTCTTTCATTGTCAGCGCAATCAATTGCACGATACCATGTAATTTCTTCACTGGGCGAACTATAATAGTACACATTTCTTCGTATTTTTGGCATTACATAGCCCCTGGTAAGTTAGGAAGACGGTTCGCGTACCATAACCCTAAAGTCGAATAGTTCCAAGAACTAACAAACAAAACAGTCTTAGGCACTCCACCGATAGAAATACAGACAAGCTGGTAGAAAGACAGACAACATATTTTGTAATTTTCAGGGCAAAATAGGCTAGTTGTTATATATTGAATAGCACTCTTGGTCTCCATAGTGTTGAAATAATGAATATTGTCCTGAAACTTGAAGGTTTGAAGGATTTCTTGTCTTCTTGCTTATTTTGCCGTATATCTTATGTGTAGGTAAATTCCACGAGGTATTGTTTCAGGCCATGCTGAATATAAGAATTCTTTTTTTTTATCGTTTACCCTCCAGGGTTGGCTTTTCCCGCGGACTAAGCGAGGGATCTCACCTTTACCACCAATGGTAGTTTCCTGGAGCTTGGGACTCTGAGTCGGGGATACAACTGAGGAGTGTGACTAGCACGTTGCCCAGGCGGCCTCACCTGCAAAGCGAACAGGGGTCTGATGAAGAGATGGGAAGTGTGGGAATATTAGGCAAGGAAGAGGGAAGGAGGCGGCCGTGGCTTTACATTAGGTACCACCCCGGTATTTTCCCGAAGACGAAGTGGGAAACCACGGAAAACCACTTCGAAGATGGTTGAGGTGGGAGTCGAAACCCCTCTACTCATTTGGACTACCCGAGGCTGAGTAGACCACAATCCAGTCCTCATACCACTATACAAATTTCGTGGCAGAGCCGGGAATCGAACCGCGGAAGTCCTGGGTGGCTGCTAATCATGCTGACCACTACACCACAGAGGCGACTTGAATATAAGGGTAAAAGACATAAATGACCCTAGATTGCGACGGAATATCTTTCATTTTAAAATCCTGATGAATTTACTATCGCATAAAAAGATAGTATATTGGCTTTCACGGCCGGTGAATTAAAACTCAGCATTCTTCTAGGTTTGTACCGTGTCTTGTGTGGGGTTTCGACTAGGACACCAAGCTAGCTCATCGGCGGGCTCTTGGTGTCCCCGCCCGGACCCCAACAGGAGTGACGAACTGCGCGCCACCTCCCTTTATATTAGGTGCAACTGCACCACTTGACTGCGAGAACTAAAAACTCAAGCAGCCTTAACCTCCCTATGAAGGCTTCCAAAAAGATGGTATATTGGCTTTCACGGCCAGTGAATTAAAACTCAGCTGAGTTTTACTAACGCATGTTTCTCGAACTCGCATATCCCTGAAGAGCATCAATCTAGTCATTTGGTGAATTCAGAATCTTGTTATTGAAATACAGTTTTTAGTCCTAATGTAGCTTTTTGGTTCTTTCCCATAATTATTCCGGTTGCTATGAGGTAGGGGATGTGGTGAGACAGTTTCCTTGTGGGAATGATTTCACGGATAGATGCCTTCATGACGCCAATCTCATGAGAGGAGTTAATGACAAATAAAATTAATGAGGTAATGTATGGAGTGGCTGTGTGTGGTCTTTCGAGTTTGGAGTAGTCTGACCATGCACGTTACCGTGTTTAGCTACCTCGGCTGGTTTGTGGCATTATGTCAACAAATTAAAAAATGTATTTTAACTCTCCTGATTCCATACCGGCCCCTGATTCTATTTTAGGACTATTATATCTCGCTGCACCTGCTACATCACCCAAAAAGTATGCAAATTTCTGTATCCTTGATGCAGATCTGGTTCATGTGCGTCCAAATATCATGTCTTATATGTCTACGGTTTGATTCATTAATGTGTGACTCTCCCACTATGCTATTTTTGTCCTCCCCACGTTATGAGCACGGCAGACCACACGCATATGCCACAATGTTGGCTCTAGTGCGCCTAGTGTCCAGGCTCCGCGCTCAGTACTAAACGTACTTCAGTACCCGGTCAAATGGACAGTGCTTGTGCGACTAAGCGCTGCAGTGCTAGTGTGCTGTCGTGCTGCACTGCTCAGAACTGGACCGAGTAGGGCTGCGCTCGGCCGGCACGTGTACATTTCTCGCTAGCACTGCTTCACCTTGCCCATTGCACGGCCCTGCAGCCAGGACACCAGAAAATGTTGAGCGAGTGAGACAAGCTGTGGAAACCAGTCCACGGCGGCCGGCTCGTAAACAAGCTGCTGCTTTGCAAATGTCTGATCGAACAGTGAGACGAATATTGCGTTTCGATTTGCATTTTCATCCGTATACAATGGTTATTGTCCAGCAGTTGAAGCCTAATGACTATGCAAAGCTTCAGTGCAAGACTGGAAGAATGCATGGCAGAAGATGGGCATCATTTGAAAGACGTTATCTTCAAATCTTAAAAGTTAACATCTATTGTTCTTTCATGTTTTCCATTAATTGACATGTACACCTTGCTGTTGTAACTAATAAAAGAGTTTGTATCATTTAAAATGTTTGTGTTGTTGTGATTTAAAAACCGTCAGATCTTTTTGCCGCTCCCTGTACCTCAGCTACCCTATAAGTGGTTTTCAATGGTTTCCCACTTCTACCCCAAGAGTATTCCGTGTTTGTACTGAATTAAATCCATGCTCGCCTCGTACCGAAAACTTAGTTTGAATTAAAAATATCTTGATAAGTTGACAAGCACTTTGTTTGCCTTGATTTACACGCCAAAAGTTGTTTTTCCCTTTTTCATTTTAAGAGATTCCGGGAAAGGAATTGAAAGTCACTCCAGTAATTCTTACTAAATTATTCTCTTGTATTTTACTCATAAAATCTTTCTTCTGCCAAAACAGTGTTGTTGTAATTTTACTAAGAACTCTTCCCCTTCATTCAACAATTTTCTGGTATTTTACCCATGGCTTCGTATTAATTATGGTGTTTGAAGAAGTTTTCCAGCGTTGCCTTAGTAAACGTAGTTTGATATTTTTCAGTCGGTCAACACAATTATTCCCTAACGCAGGGGTTCTCAACCTGTGGTACGCGAAACATTTCAGGGGGTACGCTGCAGGCCATACTTCTACTCGATCCACATGCGCAGTGAGCTTCGTGCCGTGACTACTGTGTGAGTTACTTACGGCGCGTGTATTTGAACTCCACGAAGAATTGCATCTTTTCTTTACCGAGCACAATTCTAATTTATCATCAGTACTGAATGACTTTGATATTTTTGAAAAACTGAACATTTGGAGTAAGTGTATGCAAGGTAGTGTTTCTGATATGTTCTATGTTGAAATGAATACTAACGCAATGATTGCAAAAATCACCCTTTGGGAAAAGGAACTGAAAAACAACAACTATATTTTGTTTAATTAAAATATCTTTACTTATAAAATTACAAAGGTTAAACCATACTAACTAAATACCTTTTTCATATTTAATAACTATCATTACTACCTAAAAAAGGTTATTAGGGGGTACGCAGGATGTTTAATTTTTTTTAAGGGGTACGATGATTGAAAAAGGATGAGAACCCCTGCCCTAACGGAATAACCCACAGTTGGGTACAATCGTGTTGACCGACCGAAAAACATTAAACTACCCTTCTTATTAATGCTATTTAAGAATGACTGTATATTATCATAGCACAACATTATCGTTGTTGTTGCAAACTAAGTGCTTGGGACAACGCCATCATCGGGTCTTGAGATCTGTGGGTGTCTAAAGTTATCATGATGACCTTTGTAATAGCGATGATTAAGCAATGCATTTACCGGTAATTGTAAGGTCTAGAGTAGTGGCAGTAGCCCAGGGATTTGAATAAGGCACTATCCTGTTATTTTTGTGCAGTGTGTGATAATAAATACGGGGAACAACCCCTCAGAATTGCCACTTTGAGTTTTAGATCAGCGAACGCCAGCTACTCGGTACAGCCTAAATCTATTCAGCTACGTGCATTGTGGTTCATAATGTCGCTAAAAACATGGCCAAAATATTTAATCGTTATCGTGTTGGAAGCCATTTTTCATTGTTGCCTTAGTAATGTAAATTTAATGATTCTCAGCTTGTCAACACGATTGTATCAAATTGTAATGGGTGGTTGCCTACCCCCCCCCTAAAAATACATATATCAATTTATTAATCTCATGTACTTTTTTCAGGATTAGGGCACCACCCATTACAATTGGGTACAATCGTGTTGACGGACTAAAAAACATTACATTTCGATTTAATAGTCATTCACTAAAGAAGCAAACAAACCACTACTTCATTATTGTAAAGTAGTTGAATTAACTTTATTTCAATAGATATTCGTAAGGAACCCATAGTACTGCAATTGCAAAAACGCGCAAATTGCATAACTCGGACTTTAAAAATAGCGTATTTTGGTTATTAAATTTCGACCAGGTAGCTCCGTAAAACAACTAACCCGCCTCTTCTGGTCATTTATATCCCATTTAAATCAATTATCCGAGAGATGGACAACCACAGGTACCACACATCACCCCATATGTATAATAGAACGCGGGAAATAAAAAAGTGACAGTCAGTCTGAAAGTCTAGACTTGGTATCATTTTAAATGATACAAATGCTGAAAAATGCTAGAAAGGCTGGAGGCTTCTCGCTTCGCTCGAAGCCAAAGACTCTTGACATGTTAGAAAATTATCTGCATAATACTTATCTTGCTTATCTTGTTTCAAATTACTCGTGAACGGCGAGTGCAAACCAAGGGCAAAGCAAGGTCGAGGGCGCGGGATGCCGCACGCTCACCAGAGCGCGCGGGGACGTGCCCCTTCCATCCAGTCTAAAAACACTTATTGTGGGCGATGTATTGAAGATAGAGATATGCTCTCGCGGACTTTTTTTGTAGAAGTTTTCAGGCTGACCAATTATTCCGCTCATTGTATATTGATATGTTTAACGGTTTGCCCAGCGTAGCGCACGGACGCCAAGTTTGTTTTCGACTTTTTCACTGAAATCGTTACTGATTTGCTTCCTTTGATTATAAATAAATTATTTTCTACAGAATATTTCCTCGAGATATCCTTTACAGAATGGTGAAAACCGCATCAAAATCCATCTAGTGGTTCTCGAGATTACCCGTGACATCCAAGAATCGGGAATTTTTGTCTTATACTAACGAAGTAGAGATTGTCGAGGAACACATGCAGCAAGCTGTACTATGACGTCACACACCTCAGTGCATCTGGGGTACATTTCTTCCCGTCGCCGTAACGTAACGCCAGACCCCAGCGTAACGACGAAGTCGACAAGATCATTTAAAATGATAAAATATTTTATTCAAAATTCGGACTACCACCATCTTGTATTTAAAAATAAATTGAATTACAATATAAGAAATATTGCTTAGCTTAAAATACATATTTATTATGCCAAGTTTCACTGCGCACTCCTTCTCAGTATATTCTTAAGGCTCAGTATGGAGTATCTGGCCAATGACTCATTGCCCGGGGACATGAACTGTGCAGGACCCCATTAATGAACCCGGGCCTACAGCTGA
Source organism: Meconema thalassinum (assembly GCA_946902985.2). Taxonomy (NCBI): domain Eukaryota; kingdom Metazoa; phylum Arthropoda; class Insecta; order Orthoptera; family Tettigoniidae; genus Meconema; species Meconema thalassinum. The sequence continues at coordinate 1,271,168,144 of OX336389.2, read as the reverse complement.
TGAATAGGTGCTTCATGTCTAACAATCATGGCTTCCCTCGCTCAGTTATTGAGCCTCCTTCCCCCATTGCTCCAAGTCAGGTCCAATAAACTAGGTAGATGACTTAGTAGGCCTTTAGCATAGAATAAGCTTATTCTCATGCGAGTATCCATGTCCTCTGCACACCCTGGAATCGATTCGTAGGAAAATTAATGTCAGTTAATTATGTGTACAGTACTCCTCAATTTCACTGGTATTTGTGAAATTGTACCGTTTCCTTCTACAAGCTTTGAAACTTCCATATTTCTAAATAGAATATTTTGAAATTTTGTCAGCTAACTTTGAAGATATAATTTAACATCTATACCAGATTTAATTGAAATTGTTCAAATTAATTTTCAATGTACTGTATATGTATTTTAGTTACTTAATTTTTGCAAAATGTATAATAATCAGAAATCTCCAGTCGTTAGCATTATAATGAATCTATAGTATTTTGATAGAACATACCCTCTATCAGGCTCAACATCTTTACAGAAGGATATCTCAAGTAATTTCAAAAATGTAGCAGCATACATTTTTAATATTACATATAATAAACACATTTTTTAAATTTTGTAGTATTATTTCTTGTAAAATATTTGTTTTTTGCCTCAGAATAATGAATCCTGTATTGTTGCTCTGTAACATTGTTCGAAGTCTATTGATGAACATAATTGGAAAAAAATCATTCAGTTCAGACTAAATTTGATGCGTGTGGAATATCAAGAAGATATAAAAAAGTACCTGTGAGAAATCTTCATTTTTATCATCTAACGGCATGGTTCAGTAAACTTATAGGGCCAACCTGAAGGTTCATATTTTACCTGATTCGTAAGTTTCCCATTCCTGTTCTTTCCTAGCAGATTCCTGCTGCAATTTCATTCATTCTCTACCACATGGTACCCCTTTCCTTCGTTTAACCCGTGACCTGCTTTCGTTTATTCTGGTAGTATCACGAAGCTAACATTTTGCAGATGAAGCTGTTGGAAACTATCCCCGTCGTACCACACAGCTGTGTTCATTGGTGGCAGAGCATCCCATATTGAACTCGGAAGTACCAATGGAACCTTTTTCTTTAAACCAAACATTAATTTGAGCATCTTATATTTTGTTTCGCTGGACCCGTGGTGTTAGGGTATCGCACTTGCCTCTCACCCGAATACCCCGGGTTTGATTCCCGGCTCCGTCCGGGATTTTAGAAACTGACGTGAGGGCTGGAACGGGGTGGACTCAGCCTCGTGAGGACAATTGAGTAGCTGCCTGGCGGTGAGGCAGCGCCCCGATCACGTAAACCAAGATTAACGACCGAGGGGACCCGATGCGCTGATCACGCGTCACCCGAAAATCTGCAGGCCAAATGGCTGGGCAGTGGTCACATGGTAGGCCTAGGCCCTTCACGGGCTCTAGTGCCGGGGGTTGTTATTTATTATTATTATTATTATATTTTGTTTCATAACCATTGTTTTGACTCAGACGGTTAGCAATATGCTCCAGAAATGGCAAAAAAAAACTAGGTGTATTTACGTAACTACAGCAAAATTACAATTCTAACTTAAAATGAATTTTTTTAAGGAAGAATACTTGGTAATGCATTGTGGTGTCGAGGGCGCATGATCAGCTAAAAAGGTCTGAAGCATGGCTCACCGCTGTTTAGAAAGAGTCCCCAGCCCATAGGGTAGGGGGGGAGGGGATCGAGTTACATTTATGGTACCTCCTTCCTAAACGTTCAGAGAATGTTTTCCGCCAAAAGAACGATTTAGGATTTTGACCGATTTTTTGTAAAAAATTAGGACCGGTAGCCTACCAATGTCCCTTAACTAAAACAATTTAGAATTCTTATCTTGGCTCCCACAACGGAAGTCCAGGTTTGATTCCCACCACTGCCATAAAAATATTTCTGATTGGAGGGCTGGAACGGTGTGTACTCAGCCTCGTGAGGCAGAATTAAGAAAAGGTGGATTGCAGTCCTTCCTCAGCTACTCGAAAAGTGTTTTCTCAGTTTTGCTCCAAGTTAATACTGGGATGGTACCAAAAATAAAGCTACAGCTGCCTCCTAGCCAAATTCTAACTGCAATTACTAAAGCATACACTAGTACGATCTACACAATGACACAGGTTATCAGAGTTCCCGCACACACCACAGCACACAGGGCAAAGCCCCTAAATGGCTCAGCAACGACAGCGATTTTGTATTACGTTGAATCTTAATAAATCCTTGAATGATATACGATATGTAAATTCTTCTGTAAAGAACCAAAATAAGTATCGTGTTGGGAGCCATTTTCCTGTGTTGCCTTAGCAATCGAAATATAATTTTCTTCAGTCGGTCAACACGATTGGGCCCAATTTTGAATTGGTGTTTCCCTAATCCTGAAAACAAATTACGTGAGATTAATAAAAACACTTGGATGACCAGTTTCGATCGTCGAGCGATCATCATCAGATCCTATACACTTAAGCTATTAAATCTACTGAATGTCTACAAGTATGGGTTATAATATTTACAATATACCGGGTTATTCAGCAGCTACCTCCAATATGGTTTAATGCAACCCAAATAACGAGTATTGTCAGGAAGCTCGATATTTCTCTGCTTACATGGTACTAATGCACTGCAAGCATATCCTGCAAACGAAACTAAAACTTATTTTTCGCTTGATGTGACTACAGTCTAGTAGAGGGAAACATAATAGAGTTCAGTATCGTTTGCTGGATATGCTTGTAGTGCAAGAGCACCATTTATATCGATCTTCCTGACATCACGCGTTAGCTGGGTTGCAGCAAACGATATTGGAAGGGGCTGCTGAATCACCCAGTATACACTTATTTAGTTGCAGTAGTAATTAAACTAGCACAGCCTCTGTGGCTTAGGCGGCAGCACGCCGGCCTCTCACCTCTGGGTCCGTGGTTCAAATCCCGGTCACTCCATGTGAGATTTGTGCTGGGCAAAACGGAGGCAGACAGGTTTTTCTCCGGGTACTCCGGTTTTCCCTGTCACAATTTCATTCCAGCAACACTCTCCACTATCATTTCATTTCATCAGTCATTCATTTCATCATTGCCCCAGGGGAGTGCGACAGGCATCGACAGCCGGCACAGTTCATATCCTCGCCGCTAGATGGAGGCTTCATTCATTCCATTCCCTGACCCGGTCGGTCGACTTGAAGCAGGCTGTGGATTATCATTTTTCTGTAATTAAACTAGCACAGCTAGTCAAGAAGTGCAATTCATTGTTGAGATACTGGTAGTATTGATTGACCTTCAAATTTTAACTATGCTAGAAGACCCGTGCTGCTCCGCAGCATTCATTTCAACAATCCTACAACACTTCTTTCCATATGACATTTGCTGTTCGCATGTCATCAAACTTGTGATCTGAACAGACAGTTACGGTACCGTCGCCTTTCATTTATAACCTACTTTTTACATTTAGGAAAAATGATGAAATTGTAGACTTATGAGATCAAATGTGTGTGTCTGCCTGTCCTTCTTCGTGTGTGTTTCCCACCCTATCAACTAATAAACAACTGCAGCTATCGAAACCAAATTTGGCAGGAGTGATGACCTCTACCAGAACATCTCATGAACACATTCGATAATAACTTTAAACACAAATTGTGCTAAATGTTCCGGCATAACTCAACAAAATGACAGTGTTTCGCCCCGGTGTGCAATTGGGCTCTTCAGTTGGTTAAAGCACACCTCACCAAGACACTGTCTAGTACACACTGGGAAGGCCATTGCAAGACGTATTTGATACATGTGTATCCACGTCACGAGCAATGCCAGTGCACTATGGGAGTCGAAACTCCACTCCAAAGCAATTGTAACCTTACCTTGGCATTGAATATATAATTTTCAAAAGAAAAATATGTATTGTCCGTTGAGCCATTATATATTTAAACACAAATTGTGCTAAATGTTCCGGCATAACTCAACAAAATGACAGTGTTTCGCCCCGGTGTGCAATTGGGCTCTTCAGTTGGTTAAAGCACACCTCACCAAGACACTGTCTAGTACACACTGGGAAGGCCATTGCAAGACGTATTTGATACATGTGTATCCACGTCACGAGCAAAGCCAGTGCACTATGGGAGTCGAAACTCCACTCCAAAGCAATTATAACCTTACCTTGGCATTGAATATATCATTTTCAAAAGAAAAATTTGTATTGTCCGTTGAGCCATTATATATTTAAACACAAATTGTGCTAAATGTTCCGGCATAACTCAACAAAATGACAGTGTTTCGCCCCGGTGTGCAATTGGGCTCTAGTACTAGACAGTGTCTTGGTGAGGTGTGCTTTAACCAACTGAAGAGTCCAATTGCACACCGGGGCGAAACACTGTCATTTTGTTGAGTTATGCCGGAACATTTAGCACAATTTGTGTTTAAATATATAATGGCTTAACGGACAATACATATTTTTCTTTTGAAAATTATATATTCGATAATAACGTCAGTGCCACAAACTACTGAAATTTGAACTCTAAGTTGGATATCACAGAATGTATTCATGGGAACGTGTCCAAAATTGGCACACGTAGTGTGCCCGTTTAGACCGAAATCCGGACGACCACATATGCATTTCACCAAAAATCAGTCAGCACGAGAATCAAAATATCCCGGGGCGCCAGATGGGTTAAAGTCGAATACAAAGATCCAACAAAAAAAAAATGCTTAACTGATTTTCGGCTCGATGCAACAATAAGGATAGAAGGAGATTTATGACACGGGTTTGCATACCATAAAATTATCTCATTTTATTTTAAAATTTTAAAATTTTAAAATGACAGGAAAAATATGCCCAAAATGGCACAAAAGATGACTGGAGAAGCATAGTTTATATACACAAAATACAATGTCGCCAACACATGAACACTAAATGAGTTGAGACGAGAGGCCAAAATATCAGTCCTGTTGACTTCGTTCAACATAATTATATACAGGGGTAGGGTTTTATCAGCGCAAAGTCAATCGTCTATAATGATCCCTAAATTATTTAGCATTCACACATTGAAGATCAATAAGAAAAATTATCACTTGATGAAAAATTTATCACTTTTCACTGTTCTTTTCTCAAACATATCGTAGCAATTTTCGACGAACACTTTCAGGATGCAGTAATATCAGGGTTGGTTTAAATACAAAGTTGATCATAATAAATAGAATACAATATAATTTACATGGACTTTGAGCATTTTTAGATTCGAAGAACAGAAAATATCTATTTAATCATAGATCTCAATCCAAAGTCTATTCAAGAAATTCGATTCAATCAAAAATATAATTATCAAAAATATCAATTCCATTCCACATGGATTCAATCAATAAATCAATTAATTATCCCTTTAAAATATTAATTAGGAAATTTGAAATATCATTCAGAATATTTTATAATGAAACAATTTATTATTATTATCAAAATTAATTTTGACAAAATGTCAAACATGTTAAGCATCAACTTATTTGTAAAAATGTGAATTTATTTTTATAGGATCTAAAAATCCTTTCAGCTCATAGTGGTTGTTAATAAGTAACAATTTCAAATAACAGCATCGGCCCATACGATTCACACGTGATAAAAATCACAGAATTATAATCAGCATTTAGACAACGGTAAAGTTTTCCTGAAGGAAAGGAACTAGTAGAACAATAACAAATTTCGGGTAAGCAATTACTAGAAATATTTTTAAAACACGTGGGTCAACTGTAAATTAATACTGATGGTTCAACAAAATAACCTGTGGTTATATTACGACGAAAGTGTGGCTAAAAACGACTCCTCTACTACATCAAAGACACCCAACCTATAATACAATTGGTGCTCCATTTTACACAACCTCATTCCTGCGACTTAAATTGCGCACTCAGAATGGCATATAACTTTCTGCACACACACAATGACATCTTCCCAAATTATACAAAATAATCAAGCCTTTGCTTGTTACGACAAATGGAAGATTCAGAAATCAGTAAACCTCACCAATGAGTTTACGACAATATTAACAATAATTTTACCATCAGTTTGAAACATCCACACTGTGTTAATATTAGCAAAACGTTTTGAAAGACGTTGATCCATAATGATTTTATTTTATATAAACTCTAGCAGAAACCCTGCTTTATACATGCTTAGCTTCCCGTTTCACTTCTTTCCGTGTCTTCTCAAAGCTTTAATATGTAATGCAAACGTGCAATAATTTCACTGAATTAATCTGTTATTTATATGTGGGCATGCGTTAACCACTAACCTTCGGAATTAACAAATATCCGATTTAGAATATGACTTCAAATGTCAACTGAATTTATCATACAACCAGAAAATGATTATTAGAAATCACCAATGTTTATTATTATTATTATTTCAGAAAATAGGAAAATAATAATAATAATTATTATTAAATCACATTATTCTTATTATTATTATTATTATTATTATTATTATGATTATTATTATTATTATTATATTCTCAACCAAAACTGGGTTTAAAGTTATTAAACTCTTCGGGGAATATCACCCTCGATTTCCAAATAATGGATAACTATCCATTCCTCACCTTGGATTAATTCTTAAATCTCAAACTACGGCGGCTAATGACAGCAATAAGAAAAAAATATCAAAATAAAATAAATGCTCCTTCTGCTCGTCCATAAATGTCGAATCATTGAAGTCTGAGTAAAAACGACTCAGATCCAAGCTCAAATGTCGAAAGAAAAATATTTGCAACAGCAAATAAACATATCGATGACTAGAAAAAAAAAATGTGTTGGCAAAACTGTAGAAAATATGAGAAAATCCAACTAACTACGCATAGAAATAATGTAAATTGCAGCTTACATTCTTGTAGGTCTTGATGTTAGAAGTCTGGACTGAACCAGATTATTCAGTCTTCCTGTTGTCTGTCCCATTAGGACGCGTACTTATAATCTCGTATCGGCTTCCATTTTATACCCACAAGCTGTCTACAGAGACATAGTGGCGTTCATAATATCTTGCAGAAAAATGTTGGCAGCTTCAAAAGCTGAAGTTAAGTTGACAGGGGTCTGATCTAAACGATCCATGTTGAAAATAATTACCATGACCCAACTGTGATAGAATCAGTATTATAATACGCTCACGATCTTATTCAGCACAATTACGAATTCTGTCGAGTTGGTTGGGCAGAGCTTCGCACTCTTCAGGTCACACAAGGCAAACCTGTATTCCCATTATCGGCTTTTGAATTTTAATATGCAAGAATGGTATTAAGATTACTGACTTATCTTGGCTGGTCCAACGAACAAGACTAAAACTTGTCCCTAGACTGTTGGATATAAATAATCCAGCTAGAAGTGATTGTGGACTGTAGAAAGAAATATAGACAAAGTCTATCATATGTCCAAGTTGTAGCGGTAAGAAATTACCAAGTGCCACAGACTTATTTCACCTCGGTGATAACGTAGAAACGTTCGAAACGCACTTGAAATGTCTAACACTTTCAGTAACCATGTACTGTAGAAAATTTCAAAGTCCACAGCTTGTGCTGTAAATCGAAGATTAAAGCAACCATGTGCTTGGCGATAGTAACGATGTTCGTAGATTGTCGAGAGTTAAGCGGCTAGAGCACTTACGTAGAGTAGCACGTCCAAGGCAACGGAGTGCTGATGACGAAGTGAATATACATGTGCCTGGGAGACACGCCTTATATACTCCTCGGCTGGCCGGTTCGGGGTCAATGCGGAGAAAATGCTGAAACTAAAACAGCTCATAACTCGGCTTCCGCTCGATCAATTTCTTTGAAACAAAGCTCATTCTTCTTCCCTTGTCCGTGCCAGTAATCGGATATAGGTTTCATGTTTCCATCTCATCGGAAAATATTTAGTGACATATAGCCTCGACTATGATGCTCTCGTCCTACGTCACTTACCCACTTCTTGGCTGTCAAAACCTTCGAAAAGCTTCTAAGAAGGTTCGGCGCGCGCTATTCAAACATCCCAATCTGGACTTATCATCGTGGCCTGTTCCCTCAAATCTAGGCTCACGGCTTGTACCCTTCAATCTAGGCAACTGGATTTGGGCACAATAGATTCAGATTAATTTTCTAGGAGCCGATATATCATAGTGCTGCCATCATGATTCGACGCGCCCTGATTGGTTCAACGTTTAACTGCATGTAACATCCATACTAAAAATGGCTTTCTTACAAAATTGGCATATTCGTAGCTCATAAGATTTCAGATTAATTTTTAAAAACATGGCAGTGTTGCCAAAATAATTATACGCGTGTTTATAGGTTCGATATTCAACTATATGTACCGTCCATAACTACAATTGGATTTTATCCAAGTTTGTAGGCTATGTGCGATGTATGTTTTAGTAGGTATGACTGTGCTTATGATAAGAGTAACCACAGCTACCAACTGTGTATTAATAATCTCAAGTCTTTTGAACCCCAGATTCAATGTCTCTGATTTGGTGTATGGAATAAACTTAAAATTTAACGCACTGTGAGGTCAAGATATTTTACACTTAGTGATATGCACGTTTATGATGTTCAATGTTTAACTCCATGCAACCGCCATACTAATTTACGGGTTAAAACATATTTTTTCAACGTGCAATGTGTGCCTTAAAAGCCATAAGCATGCCTATTTACGGAGTCCACGGGACTACCAACTGCCTAGTAACATTCTGAGAACATTAGAGCCCTGGACACAATATCATAGAATCTGTTCACTTAAACAGTTTGAAACTCTATTTGCAGATAGATTATCAGCAACACGCACACTGTATACATCAGCGTTATCAAAATAATTCTACGTACGCTTATAGGTTTTATGTTTCACTGAATGTAACTTCTGTAACTTTCGCTAGATTTCATCCAAATTATGTATGTGCATTCTATAACATATACAGTATTTGCGCACATTCCCAAATAGAGCTGTGCTACCAACAACCTTTTAACTCTCTCTCTGAGCATTTGAGCCGTAGACTATCAATATTTCGGAATCCACTGTAGTATTACACAAAATATTTTAGTTATATTTTGAGAAAATCGTATAATGGCAGTGCTACCTACAGATTTCCGTAGATAACGATATTACTCTAAATCGATCTAATTGCAGGGATAAGGATTGCATATTAATATTTTTAAGTAGGCTATTTAGTTCTTCACGGAACTACTTACTATAACATCTGTAATTGAATTCGCCTCCGACTAGTCATACATGAATCATTGTGCTGAGAGTATAATCAATCTCTAAGAACGCATCATGAAACAAAATGCCAGCCAACCTCCGGGTGCTTGCATGTTGCAGAGGAACAGGCATCTGACTCCTGGGTGCATGCTTGCTACAGAACACTTGATTTGCTCCTCAGCTCACTACGGCCAGCACACACCTTGGCCGGAAGAATGACCTTGGTGAAATGTATATTCGCAATTATTTTAAGACATGGATGACAGAATCAAGTAAGTTGTAGCTCAATTGATAGTGCAAATCGTGCACAGTGTCTCAAACCAACAAACGTCGTCGTTGCACATTTACTTGTAAAGATATTTCAGTTTAAGTATAGGGTGAAGTGTGAACATGGTGCAATGATATATTGGCAATTATTTTAAAACACACATCGCATAATCAAGTAAGCTGGTGCTCAATTGATAATGCATCGTAACGTGCATAAAGTCACAAATTAACAAACGTAGTCGTGGCAGAATTACTTGCCTTTGGAACACCATCCCAAAGAACGCATTCTTGCAAACCTTCCAGGACATGTATCGCCGATCTCAGCATTGCATAGCTGCCGGAGGGGACTATTTCGAAAGACAGTAGGCTCACTGTCGTGCATTGTTCATCTATGTTGATAGTAAAGGACTATTCACCTAGCTTTATTGTCACAGGTTGTATTTCAGTGTTAGTACAAGGTGAAATTCCTTCCCAATTATTCGAATATATAAGATTTCTTCGAATTGTATTAATATAGACCACTCCGTTGCGTAGTGGCTAGCTCTCCCGGCTCTGCCGTGAAATTTAATTCTGGTCTCAGCCTCGTGAGGCAAAAGTGAGAAGAGGCGGGTTCGATTCCCACTTCGGTCATCTTAGAGGTGATTTTCCGTGACTTCTCCCTTCTACTCCAGGCGAATTCCAGGATAGTTTCTAACGTATGGCAACGGCCGCCTGCTTCCGAATCCTCATCTGAATTACAAATACACACACTAATACAGCCATAACAATAACACAGGTTATCAGACAAATTCCACACTCACTCACTCACACACACACACACACAGTAATACAGGGCTAAATGACCACGATGTCGCAAAGCCCCCTAACTAATCAACACCATATATTAATATATAAGATGAGGCCATTTGAGAGCCGGAGCGCAGTTAGTGGGAACCAAGAATATGGGACACAGATGATTTCTAATATATAGACGCGTAAATGTATTTATCTATTACAATTAAATAACATGTAATGAAACACCAAGCAAAAAAATTAAACACAAATTGGCAGGCAGGTTCTGAGCTGGGATTCGAACCTCGGAAAATACAATATATGAACGCATAAGAACGCCAACCCCCAGACCACCACCACACTGTGTGTCTTAAATGCATGCATATTCATTTGATATGGTGCCTAATGTTACCAAGCATTTGCCTTTGATAATATTGTACGAAATCTGTCTGTAATAGCTGTGCTGCTATTAAGATTATACTTTCTTAGGTTTATTCATTAGTATTTGGGTCGCCTCCGTTGCACAGTGGTCAGCTTGATTAGCGGTTCGATTCCTGGCTCTATCACGAAATTTGAAAAGTGGTATGAGGACTGGTACAGGGTCAACTCAGCCTCGGGTGGTCCGAATGAGTAGAGGGGGTTCGATTCCCATCTCAGCCATCCTCGTCTTCGGGCAAATGTCTGGATGGTACTGTACCAGTATTTCCTGTAGCAACAGATCACATGTATTTTTAAGAAGCAAATATTACACTTTTATGTGGAGATTTCAACTTCCAGTTGAGAATTATAGCAAGCAAGACGCGAGCTTAGGGGAATTGCATAGGCAACCCTGCTACGAAGCAGAGATGACGTTTCAGTCAGTCCTTGGTGACCCAACTCACATATGTTTTAGAAGGACGTGTTCATTCACAAGATGGCTGCTCTACAACCACGACATGAATCATACAAATATTAACATTTACAGAGATCACAGAGGGGATCTACGACTTGGGATTATAATGATATATAGTGAGGAGTAATTTAAAGACATTTGCGAAGTTACAGATGCATTTAAAACGTTAACAAGTGTTTATCGCATTGCCGGTATGCAGCTTCGATTTATATCGACCGGAGAGCGGTGGATCATGGGTATAATCCAGTACAGCTGAGGCGAGCTCTGTATTAAGACGGACACTCACATCTTGATTCTGTTACGACAACAAGTCTCAAATATCATTGAAATATCATTGAAATTGTGTGCTTTATTAAGTCCGGCACGGGAATAGTGCTTTACTGCATTCAGGCAGGCACGGCCGCGAAGAACACGGGACGATCGCATAGCCCAGTGTTAAATCAGTTCGATCTAGAAAAGTGTCGCGAATGAACATTGTGCTTCTAATAAACTTTTCGTTAGCTTGTACGCTACTTCGAGTGAACTTATATTATTATCCAGTTATCAACGAACTATACTACAATGTTATACAGTACTGAGTTGAGGGGAATATTCAACCAGTATAATTTGAGTGTAGTAATGAGATGCTAAAGCATTCATAAGGAATGCAACATATAAAGCAGGATTGAGATTCTAATAGTGACCGAGGCTTGATAATGAAATACATAAGCAGACGTCTACAGTATATGAGAAGAGACTGAAGGACTTTATAGAATGATACTGAGATAATTACTACTTCTATAATGAATCTCCAAACAAGAGAGGATGTGTCAACTACCTCTTCGCTACAGACCCATTCAGGCGGGTACGTGAGACGGGTTTTGAGTTATGGACAGCTGTTTCGGACTAGGAGAGGAGACGGGTTCTAACACCTGAAATACGGACCAATACTTCAACTTTTCAACGCCGAGGATGATGGTTCGGTCTCAACAGTGATGTATGTTCTTACATGCATTTACTCACATCAAGACAGCATAAGGTAGCTGGGAGATTTCTTTATTAGTAGAAGGTATGAATCATGTCATATCTGTAGATTGCCATTTTCATCATATTTATTTAGTATGTTGAAAATGGACTTGAAGATTAGACTTGACGTTTCTGTCATTTCTGTTTGATAGTCTATTTTAAGTTTTGATCCGACAACGGATGCACTTATGTAGTCAATTTTTGTGTAGATAATCTCTTTTGTAAATTTTAATTTTGCAACTTTGCTATTAAAATTTTGGTAATAAATTACGAGCATTATAATTAGTTGAGAAGAAACATTTATCAGGAAGAAGCGTTTTAGGAAGAAGACTACGATATCTTTGTATAAGAATAGGAATACAATACTATGAACTTTTTACACCATTAATTCTGTTACTTCGTGATCTTCGAAACAGAATTACTACGAAATTTTATACAGTATAGCATTTAGAATGACTGTATTATTCTACGTGAAAGTAGATACATGCATTGCAATCTAATAAGATCTTTAAAGTGAATCTTTGCAATTTTTTGGATTAGGCAATTATAGCCAGTTTTTGAGTCAAGATTATGAGTAGAGATATTTTTGTTGGATTAGAGTAAATTCAGTTTTCGATTTTGATAGTTCATTTTGGTTTAGTCCTTTTCTGATTTCGTAAGATTCTAATGGTTTATATCGCAACCTATTAATATTAGGCATTTTTCCATGGTGTAGAGTTGTACGATTTTCTTAAGAGGCAGACCCATTTTGAATTTAATTTGCGGATCTGAATTAAATGTCGATTTCTATTAAATTGTAATATATTGTAAAATATTTTTGTGATTGTGGAAATTCATAATGAAATGAATTACATTTGAGAGGTGATCTCAATATCAAGTAAAGTACATTTTGTCATGAAGAAATATGACATTGTTGGAATTTACAGATGTGAAAATCCACAGCCTGCTTCCAGTCGACCGACCGGGTCAGGGAATGGAATGAATGAAGCCCCCATCTAGCGGCGAGGATATGAACTGTGCCGGCTGCCGAGGCCTGTCGCACTCCCCTGGGGCAATGATTAAATGCATGACAGGTGAATTGAAATGATAGTTGAGAGTGTTGCTGGAATGAAATTGTGACAGGGAAAACCGGAGTACCCGGAGAAAAACCTGTCTGCCTCCGTTTTGTCCAGCACAAATCTCACATGGAGTGACCGGGATTTGAAGCACGGACCCAGCGGTGAGAGGCCGGCGTGCTGCCGCCTAAGCCACGGAGGCTTCAGAACAGATGTAATAAATTAAATTGAAGAATTGAACTATAATGATAGTTTTTCCAAGAGTGGATTAACACTTTCATAGTCATGTTAACTGTGAAATATGATATTTCTTGATGGCTAATTGAAAATTAAATACCTTTTTAGGTGTAGAAAAATTATATAAAGCTATTAAACGCTATTATTCGTATTGAATGAAGCAATACAAGTATTAATGAAATAATTTGGATACATTTCGATATCAGTTGATATTCAGAATTAGTATGAAGTGTGTATTAGGAATCTCGAGTGTGGAGAGATTGCCACTTATGTAATGAAGTTTTGGGAATTATGCGAGCTAAATAAGCAGCCGCTGAACTGTATAAGTTGATGAATATTATTTGTGAATAGAGCACTATTATTGAAGCCACGATGCTGGAATTTAAATATAACTCACCATTTAAATGTTAATTAAAGATAAAGTAATTTATCATGAATGAAATTGTTAAAATTAACGAATATCTAGTGTGAAACAATAATTGGAAACCACACGATAATGTTGTACTGTATTGAAGATATGACTGAAATTTACTTGAGAAACACTACGTTCGATGAACTTTATTGATTGTCGAATAAGACAGAATATGGTTAAAAATAATGTCAATGGATAATAAGAGAATCATAGCAAGATTCGGTGAACGTATAAGACTGTAAAATTTGGTAAATAATTCATAATTAATTTTTTCTAGGTTATTTGTGTATATTTAATTGACGATATTGTTAAATCGTGTATGAACGTTTTCATGGACAAGAAACATTGCATGTCGATGCAATACCATGATATTCGTCAGAATTAAAGACGAACCATTTTTGTTTCGTTATGCTGATAGTAGATTCTGATCTACACTATTACTCGTAGATTTTGATCTATACTATAGGCTACGTTTGCAGTCAATAAACGGAGTAATACATTTTAAATATCGAATGGTTTAGTGATTTATATTAGGAACAGGATGTGCTAGGAGAATCAGTGGAGCAATATTTCCAACGTTTAGCCATATGCCCGAGATTAATTTTAGAGTCTTTTGAGTTCACTTTGAGCTAGTTTTTATTTGTTCTTTTGCCGCTGGCACTTTCTTAACACATTCTATTATGTTGATGTGTCCTTATCCCAGGTTGATCCATGTTGGTAGAATTTTTGTGGGTTTATTTTAGCCGGGTACTTCCAGATTCTACGATCCAGCTGTTCCATCGGATTTCAACAGGTAAGACTATGTGGATACGGGTGCAGTACCTACCTACAGGTACCGTAAAGCCTCCTTGCCACTTCCTTGCCTAACCCTCTCACTCTTCCCATCCCTTCATCAGGCCCCTGTTCGCTTTGCAGGAGAGGCCGCCTGGGCGTAGTGCTGGTCACACACCCCAGTTGTGTCCCCGACTCAGAGTCTCAAGCTCCAGGACACTGCCCTCAGTGGCGGTAGAGGTGGGATCCCTCGCTTAGTCCGTGGGAAAACCCAATCCTGGAGGGTAAAACGATAACGCAAAAAACGCACTAGTATTTGGCTGGGAATCAGAAAGCAGTCAGCCATTACATCACTGAGTCACTGTGTACCATCTGCCAGATAAAAGTGGAACTTCAATCTCAGTTTGTCTTTGAAAAAATGAATATTCGCAATTATTTCATTACACGCATGTCGGAATAAGTAAGTTGGGGCTGAATCGATAATGCGTAATCCCTATTATCTGTCAAGCCAACGTACGTTGTCGTAGCATAATTACCTGTCAAGATATTTCAGTTTTATTAAAACGTGAAATGTGACCTTGAAAAAAATTATATTCGTAATTATTGTAATACTCTGATAGCATAATCAAGCAAAGTGGAGCTCAATCGGTAACGCGTAACGTGCATTATATTATAAGACAACAAACGTTGTCGTATCACAAATACTTCCCATGATATTTCAGTTTTAGTAAAAAGTGAAATGTCTACCTGATTATTTTAATATTATTATATGATTATGGTGTCGCCTCCGTAGTTAAGTGGTCAGCGTGCTTAACTGCCACACCGGAGGTCCAAGATTCGATTCCCGGCTCTGCCACGGAATTTGAAATGTGGTATGAGGACTAGAACGGGGTCTACTCAGCATTGGGTTGTCCAAATGAGTAGAGGGGGTTCGATTCCCACGTCAGCCATCGTCGAAGTGGTTTTCTGTGGTTTCCCACTTCGTCTTCCGGCAAATGCCGGGATGGTTCCTAACTTAAGGCCAAGGCCGCCTCCTTCCCAATCCTTGTCTATCCCTCCCATTCTTCCCATCCCGTCCCATCCCTCATGAGGCCCCCTGTTCTCTTTGCAGGCGCAAGTTCCGCCTCCCCAGTTGTATCCCCCGAACCGATGTCGAGCTCCAGAACACTGCCCGTAGAGGCAGTAAAGGGGGGATCCCTCGCTGAGTCCGTGGGAAAAGCCTACCTTGAGGGTAAACTGACTACGAATAAAAAAATATTATGGACTACTAATTCAAGTTTCACAGAGATCGGATCATTCCGTGACAAGTAAAAGGTATTGATCTCTGAAGAATTGACATGTTTGCCGTGTGCAAGTTTGTGAATAGAAGCAACAGATTTAGGTAACCTTGATTTAGGTTATATTACTCATTCACTATGTAGGATTTCACGACGAATTAGTTGTAATCATTTATATTGACAGGCGTGCCATCTACAATTCATGAAAAGTAACAATTAGATTTGCAAACCTATTGGTTAACTGATCCAATATATCAAATCTCATATCTCAACAATTGAAATTCTCACGATATAGGCCTACATATTATGGTAGTGGTATATTTTAGAAAGTTTCAGTTCGGTCGCTTGATTAGGATACAAGATTAAAAAAACATGATTATGTTAGGCCTCTTAAAACAACAACAACAACAAAAAAACATGATTGATAAAAATTCGCCCAGACAAGCCAATTTTTTCAAAAGAACTGGATTACATTAGATGCTAATATATCAAACTTAAGATGGAGATTTGCGATGACAAGATTCACTGTCCTCGGATGAGTTGAGAGAAAGACCTACCCTGGAACACCACACTCGGGTCTGAGTGACCATGCGAAAACCAAACTATTGGACTCTTTCTTTTTACGTGAAACAGTACGCTTCTAAGACATGTTTGCAAATTAGGATAATAGCTCACTACCCTCAGCTAGTGACATTCAGATCTGTCTGCGTAAAAGAACATTCTTCATACAGATATAAACATAGGACAGGGTCATAGAGACCCCAACGTGGTATTTACGCTTGTTTTTTCTCGTGTGTCAAAACACCCTGCTACTGGTGCTGTTCTTGATATGCAATCGTGGAGGTGAGATGAATGGTTCCGTCCCACGAGTTCCATTCCCGTGAGTTCCGAAAGCAAATTTCTTAGGAAAAACGTCCCATGAGTTCCGACCGCGTATTCACGCCTGAGTAAATAATCTAATGAGTCCCCTAGTTCCGAATATCTCTGGAAATCCCAGCTCTCAGTTTTGAGTTTTGAGGTTGGAGCTATCAAAGCGATAGAAGAAGTATTTCCAAGAGTCCAAGTGCAAGGCTGTTCATTCCACTTAAGCCAAAGTATTTGGAGGAAATTGCAAGAAATTGGGCTGTCGGGTATGAATAATACTAGCCAGGAAATCAGAACCACCACCAGGCAGTGTGCTGCACTTGCATTCCTCAAACCAGAAAAAGTAGAAGACGGTTGGCTTCACATTCATAAAACGTCCCCGGACAATGAAAAGTTAATTGAGTTATTTGATAACTTTGTCGAGAAATGGCTTGAAAACGTGCCTATTCCGATTTAAATGTGGAATTGTCATGGGAAGAGACATAGAATGAATAACTCTGTAGAGGGTTGGAACCATAAGCTGAATTTGAAATGTGGAAAACCACGTCCCCGTGAAAGACACCTGTTGTTGTTTTTAAAGAAGGATTCTCAAAATTCAGACGAAAAACTTATGTGGGCAGAGTTGAATTTGCAAGCCACAAAAAGGAAAAGAAAATATGTTGGAATGGATGACAGAATCCAAAGAGCAACTCAACAGTTTGAAGAGACCGGTGATTTACTATTATTTTTAAGAAATGTTACATTTGCTGTACATATTGATTAGAGTATAAAGAAAATAATAATTCAGTTAAAAGATCAATTTGACGAAGCTACGAGCTGATTACTAAGTGACTCTAAATAAGATTTAAAAAATAACAGTTTCAAGACGAAGCAAATTGCTGATACTATTTTAAGAACTTTGTAAATATAACTCAAAACTGATTATTTTTACGAAGGCACATGCTGACGCAGCTGCTTATGGGAGCTACAAGTCCATGGCGTCCAACCCCCTCTGTTAGAGGAGCCAATTCGTTAAAGAGGGCACGCAATCCTGGCTGGCACTTACAATGGACCTCATTTGTTTCAGTAATAAACAAATTAATTCAATATTGCTGTAGAAAACTAAGCTGAAACTCGCTCAGGTAGTGTTTGGAACTGACGGGACTCACTTAGGTAGTGTAATTGGCAGATAGCTAATCTGTGAAAGGATTTGGAACTGGTGGGAATCGGAACTCATGGGAGGACACGGAAATGAACTTCCTTAGTGTTAGAAACAGTATGTGAAATAGCTAATTCCAAGAAAAGACTGTCTGATTGCAATATCAGGGAATTATTGTCATAAAATAGTGACAGTGAGCAGGATATCGGTGGTGACTCAGATTTCGAATCTGACGATGTTTTTGAAGATAATAAACACGAAAGTGAATTCATTGCAGAATATGAAAGTGACACCGAAGTTGAAATCGAAGTTTCGGGCGCGTGCGATTGTGTCTCGTGTGAAGGATATTGTAACCCCTCACTAAGGGAAACTGTCAGTGCTATTTGTTCCAAGTGACTGTTTTATAACTATTTTATATGCTCGCTGTAAATTTATCCCAACACTTGGGAAATATTGTCCTCAGTGGTAACAAAGAAAATTAATTAATATACCTCTGCAATATTCAGGCTGTAATTGCTTTCATTGTGTTCATAATTGAATTAATTAAAATATGTAAGCAAAAGGCATCAACCTAATCATTTTCCGGCATCCTCTATGTATAAAATAGACAGCTTGAAAAATAACAGGTGATGAAATTCGTGAGATACGATATAAATGACTACAGCTAGACTGGGTCGTTCAGACCCCACTGTGGTATTTACGTATGAGTTTTATGAGTGTGATGTTCCAGGGTAAAAGTATTTGAAGTTCACGTCAACGGAATGTTTGAATTTTTTCTTTTGCTTATCATCCTTTTGAGAATCACAGGTGAACTTGCATTATAGTGTACAAACATGATACCAAAAGATTAATTTGATGTCTGCAGTTGTCTTAAAGATACTAACAATGTACTCAAAAATACAGGGCTGGATAACATTACATACTGGTCTTGAATAACGAATTGCTTGGCGTTACGGTATACATTGAAAAAAGTAGAACAGAATGTTCAATGCAACGTTATTCACACTAAGAACGAATAAACAGATACTAATAATCCGTTATTTAAAATATTTTATTATCATACCGGATAGCATTTTAGTTATCGCTGGACACAATAATCGTAAACTTTATTGGCATTGTAACACGATCATATGCACCAAATTCACTCCGATGTTTTAAATAACGTTACTGACAAGACCGGATAACATTGTGTTACGCTGCATGTCTCGCAGGTCAAATAACGTTATTCGTGCTGCAACACGTCATGAATACCTACTCAATCCGAAATGTAAAATTACGTTACTGACAAGACTGGGTAGTATTGTGTTACGCTGCATGACTTGCTCGTCGAATAACGTTATTAGCTTCGTGTTCTGTTGTCTGGGTCCTGGGTTAAATAACGTTATTAGCCTCGTACTAAGGTACCAAATTCAATAAACGTATTCTCCTACTACTATACGAATATAAAGTTAGCTATGAATGAATTCTGATTCGTAGTGCTGCCAGATGACAAAAAAGGAGTTCCGTGACGAACTAAAAAGCCTGCTTTTCATAAAATGTAAGATTCAAGCCAAAGATTAATCTATATATCGTAGTCGTACCTAGAATAATGACGAAATTAAGTTGGTAATACTTACATTATTTTATAACATTAAAATGATATATACCTGAAAGAATGTAGTATAATAGATCATTAATGGGTCCTGCCTTCAAGATGCTCTAAGTCCCAATGTTTCTAATCTTCTTAAATTATTTTGTTGTATCCATACTACTTTGTGCTGTAATTTCTGAACTTCGTTTCATTCACCTGATATACGGGGGGCGATTTTATTGATGAATAATGGTAGAGGAAATTGTTCTCTTCACTCATTAGAATGTGTATTTCCTCCACTTCCCTGTTCAAAACTATATCTGTACTATTCGTGAAAGTATTATAATTTTGATAGCACAATAATATGTATACTCCACAATAAATAATAATATTAACAATGAAAACAAGTAGCTCCGTGATGAACTAAAGAGCCAACTTTTCTTAAAATGTATGATTCATGCCAATGATTGTTCTATGTAGACCTATCTAGAACAATGACGAAATTAAGTTGGTAATACTTACATTTCTAAATAAATTGAAATATACCTGAAATAATGTAGCCTAATAGAGCACTAGAAATGGCAGCCTTAGTGACTGAATATATTCTCAGTTTCATCGCTTAAGATACAGAATGCACATACACAATTTGGTTGAAGTCCAATGGATAGTATGGACGTTGAATAATGTTAGATATTGGTTCTATCAGTGCAGTAAAACATGTTGGCAACATGGCCATGTATGTGTTATTCAAAATTAATCTGAAATATTACTATCTTCTATAGTGCCAATTTTGGTTGAAATCCTTTAGTTAGTATAGAAGTTACATGTATTTAAAAATTGAACTTATCAGCAGGCTTAGAATCATGTTGGCAGCACTGACAAATATTAGTTACTCCAAATTAATCTAGAATGTCATGTACTATACGTGTGCAAAATTAAGAGCTGTTGGCTTGCATACTTCCTTATATATTTTTATTAGGGATACACAAATAGAGCGAAGATTTATTAACAATTCACAGCCCTGCTGGCTCTTTAGAAGACGCATAGTCATATCTGTAATGGTACACAAAGCCCATTGAAATTTGGTTGAAATCCATTTGTTAGTATAGTAGTTACAAGCATTTAAAAATGGACCTATAAACAGGCTTACAGTCATGTTGGCAGTTCTGACGTTCTGACGTTACTCCTAATTAATCTAGAATGTTCTGCTCTTAAAATCAAACAGCAATACCCCCACCCAAGTATTAACTTAACACGTTAAACACAAAGTCCTTGCTTTATTTGAGAAATGCGGCTCAAATTCATCAATACATGTTCTTCTTCTTCTCCTTCTTCTTGGCTTTCGGCCATCTAAGAACCACGTCATTTCAACTGGTTTCTGCGACGAGCTTTAACATTTGCCCTGTACTGTCGCATGAATTCTTGATGTTGTTGCTTCCTTTCTTCCGTCCACTTCATGCCTGATTCAAGCTTAGGTTTTTTCCAGGAAACCCCGGTGAGCTATCAGATTCATCTTAAGTGACACACGCTCCTACACATCGTCACATGAAATCTCAATTTCTTGAAAATATCTGCCCACCTCAGTTAACCAAGCCCTTTAGTTAATAGATTTTATTAATATTAGCAACCCGCTCCGGCTTCGCCCGGTATCCTTAACGGTTTACCCAGCGTAAGCTTAAAAGGCGTATTTATTTTGAATTCAATGAACTATGATCTATATCCGTTTTCCTTCTCGTCATGATGGGTTAAAATCACTGACTGAACTATTATTATAATATCATGGAGTTAGCATGTGCAACGAATTTTTGTCAGACGTAATTTAAGACTGGCTGGTGCATGAATCCCCGTTCCGTCCATCTAAACTAGACTATGTATTCCGTCGAATAGAAAGTTCACAGGCGAAATGAAGAAGAGCCGAGTTGCACTTCCAGGGAAACTCCAAACACATCCACTTTTCTCTGAAGTCTTAACTCGACACCTTTGATCGTCACCAGATAATATTGGTAGACATGCTCGACACGTTTCGACGGTTTGCTGCTCGCTGTAACTGGTTTGATTGGCTTGATCGCTCGTTACCGCGGAAGCTAGTAATTGAATGGAGATTGTTGAAAGAAATGTAAACGTAAACACACTTTTGGTGGGTGATGTATTGTAGAGATAGACTATGCTGTCCAGGACTATTTTTGTAGAACTCTTCATGCTGAACAATTCTTACACTCATAGTATAGGCTGTTATAAGTTTAACGGTTTACCCAGCGTAAGCTTAAAGGCACACGGATGGTAGTTCTTTTTTAGATTTTTTCACTGAAATCGTTGCTGCTCGGCTGCCTTTGGTAATAAATAAAATATTTTCCACAGAAACCTTCCGTGAGAAAACCTTTACAGAATAGAGAAAACCCCTTCAAAATCCATCCAGTCGTTCTCGAGATTACCCGGAACATCCACGAATCGGGGACTTTGTTTTATACAAAGTAGATATATTATTATTGTTCCTACCATTGGCACAATTCCATCGTAGTGACACACCTTTCAGATAAAACCAATATTTAGAATGGCGTAAAACTGTATTTAGAATGACGTAATATATAAGTTTAAACTTCGTTTTGTCCCATGGCTAATAACTTCAAATAGCTACGTATCTAAATTTGTTCGACGAAAGTAATATTTGTTAATACTGGTTAAACTCGGTGGGAGCGTGATGGCGCAGTGGCTTAGCTGCTCGTCTTTCACCCGGACGGCCGGGGTTCGAATCCCGGTGACAGCGGGGTGGAATTTTCACCTGAGAAATCACGTGGCGTCAGGAAGGGCATCCGGCCTTAAATCCCCTGCCAAAACCAAAATGAGCCTGGTTGGCTCCCGTGACCCCAATTAATTGGGAAAAACCGAAGAGAAAGTAAGTACTGGTTAAACTCGGTACTTAATTTTCGATTTGTCATTTAACTTCTACTCCAGGCAACTGCCGGGATGGTTCCTAACTTAAGGCCACGGCCACCTCCTTCCCAATCCTCATCTGAATTACAAAGGCACACACTAATACAGCCATCACAATAACACAGGTTATCAGATATTACGCACACAAATACATGGGGCTAAGTGACCATGATGTCGCAAAGACCCTAAATCAATCAACAACAACTATCGATGTATTTTTGATTGAGATTAGCCAGTTTGAACTATTCTTTTAGCTTAGTAACAATCGCATTGCTATCAATTCTTATTAGAAGTGTAAAGCGAGCATTTTGTTGTGCACGCGTTCTGAAGGTTAGTCTGCCTGCTCGGCCCGCCCGTCCATTGCGGTGCGCTACGATGGGCTTTGTGAGTCCAGTGCTATGGGCCAGAACGCAGCCGCGTTAGATGAGAACGGCACTGGACGGGCTGGGTAGAGCCGGGCAAATTTGCTCTAGCTCCGATCGGTATCATAAGATGCCTCATGGCCAGTATTGTCCCCCACCAAGCGCACTCAAGGCCAGGACTCTCCGCTGAATAAGAATTTCAAGTCTCGATAATACCAGTACTGAATGGGAATCTTTAATTGCATATTTATCTATGTGCGTTAAGAAGAAGTGCAACAAAGAGCTCAAGGATCCGTTGGAGGGGTGTGGAGAGGCATCGCGCCAGCTTGCTGGGTTCAAGGCTTTCCAACGGCGGAAAATTCTACTTCTTTTGAATTATTTTATTATATCCTCCTTACCTCGTACAGCAAGATTTCAACTTACTTTCATTCACATAATCTACTAGGACGATAGGGAAAGTTGTTTAACTCTCTGATTTAAATATCTATTTTCCCTACATACTGCTTAAAACCATGGATGGATGCTATTCGTGATAGGCCTAACTACGCTATTAGAATTTCAATAGCTCAGTAATTAATGTAGAATAATAATAAAATAGTGCATTATGCAACGAGCCTATAATGGCAATAATTAAGACACGAGTATGTTTATAAAACGAGCGTACGCGAGTTTTATAATTTCCATACGAGTGCCTTAATTACCGTTATAGGCGAGTTGCATACGACTGTTTATGTTCGACGATAATTATTATAACTATTTTATGTTCGAACATAAATATTCATAAATCTCTGTCAAGATTTCACCAGTTTTATGTACTGAACAGAGCGCATGGGACGCACAGAATACCTTTACTTGACCATGGCCTCCTCGATTACCCCACGATGACACTAGGCCACGCAGTGAAATTTAAATTAGAAGGCCTTGGAACTCAGCGCAGGTGCAATGCTATCCTCACCTAATTGGTCAAACAACTGTTTCTTGAGCTCTGATTGGTGGAAGAAACTGTTTCATAATGAAAAATAGTGTTATTATGACCCTCATTATGAGACACTTTTCTAGATATAATGTTTACATTTCGACACCGTCGAACTTAAATAATTATAAAAAGACACGCCATGTATTTACTGTATATAGCACGAGCTTTTCGCTCACACGCTGTTTAAAGAAATTATGGTTTCGTTCTAATGTATATATTTATTCATGGAGAAATATGTGGGCCTACCCATATAACAAATCCATTTGTTTATGTTACCGCTAGGATCTCTACTAGAACGAGAAAGCAATCTGATTGGTTGTTTTACTCAAACTTCCATACAAACTGCCGGGAAAACTGCTCCCTGTTCAATTTCGTGAGTTGTATGGAAGTTATTATGGAAGGCAGAACCTAGCATAGAAGGTACAAATCACACGGTGATAGACCCGTCCATACCTGCGTGTATACCCGTCAGGTCTGTGCAATAGGTGAGGTGAAGCAGTGCTAGCGAGAAATCCACTCATGCCGGCGAAGCGCAGCCCTACCCGGCCCATTTCTGAGCAGTGCAGCACAACAGCACACAAGCACTGTCCATATGACCGGGTACTGCAGTACGTTTAGTACTGAGCACAGAGTCTGGACACTACTGTCGAACAAAATATTATGTGCACTCGAGTTTGAAGGTTGTTTGTGAAGTAACCAATAGACCTACATAAAATCCAATAACATCATCATTTTCGTAGTTCTATTTTACGTTAGATCATGTAGGTTTGGAATTTTTAATTTATATTTTAATATTTATTATCGCAGTTGAAACACAAAAAGTGCCCGTTTTTAAGCGTGTTTCGACCATGCGTCACATTTAAGAATTATTATCTCACAAACCCGTCATCAGATCGAATCCAAATTTTAACACAATATACATTGGAATGTTGTATAACTGATTTATTAATTTCACAATTTTGTGTGTTCAAGAACGAAAGTTGTTATCATTTTTGTAAGGTAACTTTTTCTCGGCTCGGGGTCGTTGGAAAAAGTAGTACTTGGTTGCGTTGTAATCCTTATAGATCAAAAAGTTATGCTGTATGACTTTGAAATACGTAAATTAATTCACTTATTTTATATCGGATTGTATTTGTACGAGGAATCAAGCCATGGTTCACCAGCTAGCCGCTCCGGAAAATGCTGTACAGCGTTGCTGATATGGAGCCCATCACTACCGAGCGAGGCGTGCCATGAAGCGTGATGGAGCCCACCTTGTCAACGCTGTAGAGCTTTCACCGGAGCGGCTAACTGGTGAACCATGTCTTAATTCCCCATACAAATACAAACTTCACAAACAACCTTCAAACTCGAGTACACATAATATTTTGGTCGACAGTAGGCCCCTAGAGCCAACATTTTGTCATATGCCACAAAGCGTGTGGTCTGCCGTGCTCAAGACGTCTTTTTGTGCATAGGTAGGATAACAAATAGCATAGTGGGAGGATCACACTTTAAGGAAACACTTTTGGGTGATGCAGCTAGTGCAGCGAGATAAAATAATCCTAAAAATGGAATCAAACATATTGGCAATCATGCATGTAACAGTAACAGGGACTGGTATCGAATCAGGAGAGTTAAAATACATTTTTGATTTGTTGACGTAATGTCACGAACCAGCAAATGTAGCTACACACGTTAACGTTCATGGCAAGAATACTCCAAAATTGAAAAACCACATCGCTGATAGATCCAATATCTAACAGCATGTAAGGTCCATACTATCCATTGGAATTGAACCAAAATGTGTATGTGTATTCTGACCTTAAGAGATGGAAATAAGAATATATTCAGAGTCACCAGGGCTGCCAAATGTTAAGCTCTATAAGGCTGCACTATTTCAGGTATATTTTAAACTAATTATAAATATTAGTACTACCAACTTCATTTCGTCATTATTCTATATAGGTCTATATAGATTAATCATTGGCATGACTCTTAACTTTTCAGAAAAGTTGGCTCTTTAGTTCGTCACAGAAATACTTGTCTTCATTGTTATTATTAGTATTATTATTATTATTATTTATTTTGGAGCAAACCTATTATTGTGCTATCAAAATTATAATACTTTCACGAATAGTACAGATATTCCTGGATTTGAATAGGGAAGTGGAGAAAATACAAATATTAATTAGAGAATAGACTAATTTTCTGTACCAATATTCATTATAAAAATCGCCCCCGTAGATCATGTGAATAAAACAAAGTTAAAAACTTACAGCACAAAGTAGTGAGGACACAACAAAATAATTCAAAAATAATACAAATTTTGGCCAATAGAGCGCCTTGAACCTAGGACTCATTAGATATCAAGTTACTGCGTTACCGCACACACACATTTCCTCCTAATACACAGGTTCACAACTACGTAACTTAATCCGTATGGCTAAATGTCGAATGATTTCAGTTAAATCTTAATACTGACAGGGATGCCTTCAATCAGTGAGTTCCTGGCATGTTTTCAACGTAACGTGTCTTAATGACTTATTTTCATTAATAATGCCAATCAACTGCAAATATCACTCCCAAGCCACAAATTCCCTCCATGTTTGATTCCTTGCAGGTGACCCTGCTGAGCCAATCGAAACACTTCGTACAGGTACGAATAACGTTATTCATGCCTGTACCGCAATTGCAGCTATATACAAGCTTTAATGTTACAATCTGTACCATCTCTATTGTGATGGCCAATGCTCGCAGTATCTACAACACATGCGGTCTCTACCATAAGCAGAGGGTACTGAATAGTACAGTATCGAAGCATCTTTGGGCGAGTCATCATCAATTCATCCACGGGTTTCAATTAGACGCACTCGGTCTTCCAGAAGGACACACGAAATGTAATATCTCAATAAACAGCAATATGAGACACTGAACGTAGAAATATCGATGGACAAATGCCATTGTGCCACATGGTAGACATGTTATTGTTGTTGTTTCATTTGAGCGTCATGGGCGTCGTGGTCATTTAGCTCCCTGTACTGTGGTGTGTGAATAAATAAATAAATATATAATGAATATTTCTCTTAACCTGTGTTATTGTGATGTGTTTGTTTAAAGTTAGGATTAGGAACGGGGCGGCCGTGGCCATAAGTTAGTGGATTAGAAGTCAGAAACAAAGGAAGACCACTTTTAAGTGGGATGAGACGGGAATCGAACCCAGCACCTGTCAGCTTTGCCTCATGGGAGTGAGTGTACCCTGTTTCAGCCCTCAGACCAGAGTTAAATTTTTTGGTGGAGCCGGCAATTTCTCTAGAAGCTATTGGGACTGAGTGGTTCGTTTTTCTCCTAATTGTTCTAAACTGTGTTATTGTGGTGGCTGTTATTAAAGTTAGGATTGGGAAGGAGCCGGCCGTGGTATTAAGTAAGTAGACGTGGAGTAGACGTGTGAAACCAGGGAAGACCACTTATATGTTGGTTGAGATGGGAATCGAACCCAGCTCCAGTCAGCTTTGCCTCATGGGACTGAGTGTACCCCGATTCACCCCTCAGACTAGAGTTAAATTTCTTGGTGGAGCCGGGAATCGAGCCTGGACCTCAGGGGTAATAGCCAAGATTGCTTGTTACTGCGCCACCTGGTGGAGTGCGTGGTAGACACACCAATTAATATAAGTGGAACTTACCGATTGAAATTTGAGACAATTCAATAGAAATGTTTCTAGTGGACTTAGGACGTTTCTATTTGTAACAAATTTCATTCCTATCTTTTCTAGAGGTTATATCGAAACGTTTATGATGAAATTTCTCTAGAAGGTATTGCCAGCTCTTCGTTTTTCTCCTCAATAAGGCTAATTTTGGTTCACAAAAAAATAATTAGTACCATATGGGAAAAGGCACCTACTGTATTATTGCAAGGTGCTAAAATATTTCATATAACCCTTCCTTGTATAACTAGTGGGGTGACTAAGCTGAAAATTATGCCAAAATATTTCACATTTGGCAACCAATGCGCCCTTTTGGATTCAGATAGTACATGGTAGACGAGTCTGAAAAGCTCGGGGCACAAATTTTTCTGGCCCTCGACCGGTGTTGGTGAAGTAATCAACATGGCCGCCAAAAGTTTGAGACACGCTTCTACATTCCCCGTTATAGCTCTGTATTCCTTTTCGATATTAACATAATAGTTAGTGATTTTGAATCAGGAGAAAACGCGCATTCCAACGGTATATTTTATTTCATTATTTAGGTTCACAATATTTTTAAAAAAATATTTGAAATTTTAAAATTTATCTTGATTTTGATTTTTTCAACGCATTTTGCTAAATAACTTGAAATTCGTTACATGTAGCTGAAAACGTGGCCTATACTTTTTTGTTCATCAACGAATTACTTTTCCAACGGTATATATTACCTCTGGTTTTTCGTAAACAGTTCCTAAAAATCTGCGAAAAGAATGTAGTATTGCACGAGTCGTTATCGTAACTATGCAATTTATATAGGCCCCGAAAAGTAATAGAGCGTCTTATTAACTATTTAAATAGTAGCAAATAATTACTGTATTATAATGTGTATGCATAATAATAATAGTCTAATAATAGTAATATTAATAACAATAATAATAATAAAAAGAAAATGCCTTCTAAAAACGTGAAAAATTTAATAATACATAAGATTTCATTCAGTAATACTAAATGTGTATTTCTTGTTCAGGCAGACGTTGTGTGAGGAGGTTCAATATGTAAAGAAGTTATTGCTTTCGTGTATGTAATAGAAATTACTCAATCATGTCAAGGAAGTGGAAACATGAATTGGTTGATGCTACAACTGACCCAGTGGTGGCTCCGTTTGTATGGGACCTGTGTTTGTTATGCCAGAAGAATTCAAATGAACGCTTAATCATCTCAAAATATGAAGGGTATATATCAATGGCAAAGAATCTTGAAATTTTTGCTGATCATGGTCAGACGTTTGGACTAGTTGAACGAAGGACGTGGTCTTTCACAGACATTAGTAGCCCATGGAGAAAATATCATAAATCTTTCAAAAATAAATACGATAGTCAAAAAGTGGAAAGACTTGCTGCTGAAAAAAGAACAGAAAGGACGTCCTCATTGCTCAGATGATGATGATGATGATGATGATGATAATTGTTGTTTTAAGGGGCCTAACATCTAGGTTATCGGCCCCTAAGGCATTGCTCAGATCAAACTCCATCTAGATCAAAGTTAACAACAAGACCATCATTATTTTGTTCAGATGTAAAAAAAAGTTTGTCTGTTTTGTGATGAAGGAGAAGGTAGATAGAAGATTGTGACTGCATCCACGCTGAGTATTGGGCCTACGATAAATTCATAGTCATGCTCTACAATTACAAGACGAAACACTGTTAAAGAAGTTATCGTCAACAGATTTGGTAGCATTAGAAGCCAAATACCACAAACTATGCTATACTCGTTTTCTAACACGTTCAAGTGCTGCTGAACGTTCTTGAAGAGAAGATTACCATAATCCTAAAGCAGTTGTTTATGGTACAGTTATAACGGAATTGGTTCAATACATGCAGGATTTGTACTTATCTAGCAGTGTTCCAACTTTCTTATCTTACAAAATTAATGCATCATCGCATGATTCAGATGGAAATGCAAACTGACGAAAAAAATATCAATAGAACACGTCTCAAGGAACAATTATTAACATTTGTGCCTGGTCTGAGAGCAGATAAATCAGGACGTGAAATTATGTTCAGTTTCGAAGGGGATGTTGGCGATGCTATACGCGACGCCTGTGCATTTAACGACTTCAGTGATGGTATGTGTCTAGGACAGCAGTGGGTATATTACGAAGACAACTCTTTCAAGATTTTCCTAAATTTGAAGGATCCTATAAGAATGCATTCACTGCTTCCACATATGTACCTGATGTTCTTTTGCATTTTGTACATATGTTATTAGAGGGTCCCAATATCGACTCGGATGTCTGAACAGAAATACCTGGACATAATGCAGGCTTGTCAATTGCCCAACTTATTAGAGACAACAGCACAAAGCATAACAGAACTGTTAACTTTGTTCTAGATGGAGTTTAATCTGAGCAATGAGGACGTCCTTTCTGTTCTTTTTTCAGCGGATAGTCTTTCCGCTTTTTGACTATCGTATATATTTTTGAAAGATTTTTGATATTTTGCTCCATGGGCTACTAATGTCTGTGAAAGACCACGTCCATCGTTCAACTGGTCCAAACGTCTGACCATGATCAGCAAAAATTTCAAGATTCTTTGCCATTGATCTATACCCTTCATATTTTGAGATGATTAAGCGTTCTTTTGAATTCTTCTGGCATAACAAACACAGGTCCCATACAAACGGAGCCACCACTGGTTCAGTTGTAGCATCAACCAATTCGTGTTTTCTCTTCCTTGACATGATTGAGTAATTTCTATTACATACACGAAAGCAATAACTTCTTTACATGTTGAACTTCTTCACACAACTTCTGCCTGAACAAGAAATACACATTTAGTATTACTGAATGAAATCTTATGTATTATTAAATTTTTCACGTTTTTAGAAGGTATTTTCTTTTTATTATTATTATTATTATTATTATTATTATTATTATTATTATTATTATTATTATTATTATTATTATTATTATTATTATTATTATTATTATACATATACATTATAATACAGTGATTATTTGCTACTAGTTAAATAGTTATTAAGACGCGCTATTACTTTTCGGGGCCTATATAAATTGCATAGTTACGACAACGACTCGTGCAACGCTACATTGTTTTGGCAGATATTTAGGAACTGTTTACGATAAACCAGAGGTAATATATACCGTTGGAAAGGCAATTCCTTGATGAACAAAAAGTATAGGACACTATTTCAGCTACATGTAACGGATTTCAAATTATTTAGCAAAATGCGTTGAAAAAATCAAAATCATAATAAATTATAAAATTTCAAATATTTTTTCAAAAATATTGTGAACCTAAACAATAAAATCAAATACATCGTTGGAAAGCGCGTTTTCTCCTGATTCATAATCACTGACTATTATGTTAATATCAAAGAGGAAAACAGAGCTATAACGGGGAATGTACAAGCGTGTCTCAAACTTTTGGCGGCCATATTGATTACGTCACCAACACCGCTACAGGGCCAGAAAATTTTGTGTCCCGGGCTTTTCAGACTCGTCTACCCATGTACTATCTGAATCCAAAATGGCGCATTGGTTGCCAGATGTGAAACTTTTTTCAGCATAGTCATCCCACTAAACGTGATTAATCCTATACAACGTAGCTCGTTCTACATCAGATTTACTAACAATAACGTTATGGCCCTCTGTTCGAACTGTTTGCTTAATAATGTTCTTGACGGAATATGTACAATTTATTTTCATAAAGATTGAGTTAGACTAATAACCAAGAAATGGGAATACCATTAATATTTAAAACTCAAATTTTTGCCGTCTTTTTAATAACGTTATCGTCGGTAGCTCTCACAATTTCGTTCCTTAGAGATTGTGTATGACAAATAACAAAAATAGCGAAACTTTATGGTTTTTATGAGGAACTTC
This sequence comes from Meconema thalassinum, assembly GCA_946902985.2. Taxonomy (NCBI): domain Eukaryota; kingdom Metazoa; phylum Arthropoda; class Insecta; order Orthoptera; family Tettigoniidae; genus Meconema; species Meconema thalassinum. The sequence goes on along the minus strand of OX336389.2, from coordinate 1,271,136,849 downwards.
CTTCACCCGCCTTTCGAATAACGTTATTGTCAGTAGTTCGTTCAATTTCGTTATTAGACATCAGGTTGAACTAATAACGAAATGATACCAATACCATTATTGAGTTATTCACTATGTGAGCCACTCACCCGATAACGTTAGCCTATTGTCGGGGACCGGAATAATAGCGTTCTTCAATTCGGTTACTGAAATTAATGTTATTGTGATAATATGATAAATACGGTATTCTTGTCGAAACGAAGTAATTCGTTCTGTGCCACATTTTACTAAATACAGTAGCGGAATTTCCCGGTACTGTGCCTAGTTACGTTACGGTTACGGTTACGGTTAAGTTATCCAGCCCTGGCATTCAAAAGGAAGAGAATTACACGCAGCAGTGACGAATTGCACTCTAAAATCGTACATATCGACAGTTTGTTTAGAAAGTGCGATTAAACAAATGAATAATACGATAGCTAATGCCAGAACTGCGTCGCATCAACCCCGCATACCAATAAAGCCGGACGGGTGGTTTGGACAAATGCGAGAGTTCTCGCAAGGGCCGGCGAGTTTTCTCAGAAACTATTAACAGGAACTAATCGAATTCTTTCAGGAATGTTCTTTAAGACTTTCTACTTACTTCCACACAGGTTTTTGGAAAATGAATATATTTTTGAATTTCCATACAGCTCTTTAAAATTGCAAACTTTTAACAGCACATTCATAAACATTTCCATCTGGCAAAATTAAACTCAAGACAGTTTTTAACAATTAGTTCCATGAAGAACTAAATAACCTATTTTCATGTTAATTTCCCTTATCAGCATACACAATGTCAACTTGATTGCTGTAATAGATTCGTGGATATTGAGAACCGTCTAAATATTTCGGTGGGTCGCCATTTTGGATTCTTATATACGTAGGCCATAGAGGCATGTACTATTGCTTGAATATTATTCCATTGGTTTATTCAATCGCATGATTAGTACACAAGAAAAAACGCAATTTTAAAATTTCGCACAGCAGGCATTTTTGGTTATGAAAACAATTGAAATAATTTAGATGTCAGTGGGAGCCTCCGTGGCTTAGGCGGCAGCACGCCGGCCTCTCACCGCTGGGTCCGTGGTTCAAATCCCGGTCACTCCATGTGAGATCTGTGCTGGACAAAACGGAGGCAGACAGGTTTTTCTCCGGGTACTCCGGTTTTCCCTGTCACAATTTCATTCCAGCAACACAATCCACTATCATTTCATTTCATCTGTCATTCATTTAATCATTGCCCCAGAGGAGTGCGACAGGCTTCGGCAGCCGGCACACTTCATATCCTCGCCGCTAGATGGGGGCTTCATTCATTCCATTCCTGACCCGGTCGGAGACTGGAAGCAGGCTGTGGATTTTCATTTTCAGATGTCAGTGGATTAAAATTTGTATAAGCATTTACCGTACCAATTCACTGCGCTCGGATGGATGAATCGCGAGAAAGGTCTATTTGAGTATTTCAATTTCGCGTCGCCGCCATGTTAGATTTGTGCTCCCCGGGTTACTGAAAGTCCAATAGGTGAACTTATGTCCATAGCCTTTATTGACATGCAAAATTTCAGTTTGATTGCTATAAAAGATTAGTAGATATTGAGGACCGTCTAAATATTTCGGATGGTCGCCTTGTTGGATTTTTAGCCTACTTTTCACATTTTGCAAAAATGAGGAAAAAGTAGTCTTATGAGATCGGGCAAATGTGTGTCTGTCTGTCTGTCTGTCTGGCTGGCTGTGTGTGTGTGTGTCCCCCTCTATCAACTCCTAAACGGCTGCAGCAATCGAAATAAAATTTGGTAGGAGTAAAGATCTATACCTGAATATCTCACGGCCATATTTGAAAATGATGTCAGTGCTACCAACTGCTGAAAAATCGCAATTGAAATTTGAGCTCCATGTTGGATATCTTGGAAGGTATGAATGGGAGCTATTTCAAAATTGGCACACGTATAGATAAACATATTGCAGTTTAATTTCCAGGAGGCCATGCATGGCAGTGTTGCCAAAATGATTAAAAGCCTGCTGATAGATCCAAATTTTAAATTCATATAACTTCTACACTATCAATTGGATTTCAACCAAATTTCGGATGTGCTATGTGTACGTAAACAGATATGACTGAGCGTCTTCTTTAAAGCCACCAGGGCTGCCAACTGTTAATAAATGCTCTCATTTTTTAATCCAAATACCCATACATCAGAAAGTATGCAATCCTACAGCTTTAAACTATGCACACGTATAGTACCTGACATTCTATATTAATTTGGAGTAACTTATATACGTCAGTGCTACCAACATGATTCTAAGCCTGCTGAGAGGTCCACATTTATATACATGTAACTTCTATACTATCATTTGGATTTCAACCAAATTTCGTGTGTGTTATGTGTACCATAACAGATATGACTATGCCGATTCTTAAGAGTAACCAGGGCTGCCAACTGTTAATAAATACTGTCTCTATTTTTGTTACCCTAATACCAATATATCAGAAAGTATGCAAGCCAATAGCTCTAAATTTTGCACACGTATAGTATCTGCATTCTAGATTAATTTGGAGTAACTAATATACGTCAGTGTTGCCAAATTGATTCTAAGCCTGCTGATAGGTCCAATTTTAAAATGCATGTAACTTCTTTACTAACTAATGGATTTCATTCAAAATTGGCACAACAATAGATCATTATATTTCAGATTATTTCTGACCAATACATGCATGACATTGTTGCCAACATGATTTTACGCGCGCTGTCAGATCCAATATTTAACTGCATGTAACGTCCATGCTATCCATTGGACACCAAATTTTGTATTCTGTACCCTAAGAGAAGGAACTAAGAATATATTCAGTCATCAGGGCTGCCAAATTTAGTGCTCTATTAGGCTACATTATGCCAAGTATACAGTATTTCGAACTAATTAGAAATTTCGATATTACCAACTTAATTTCGTCATTATTCTAGATAGATCCGTATACAGTAGATTAATCATTGATATGAACTTTAAAGTTAAAAAAAAGTAGGCTCTTTAGTTCGTCACGGAACTTCTTGTTTCTATTGTGACAGCGTGTGAAGTCGAAGATGCACTTAGCTGCTATGGAGGATGCAGCTGCACCAAGCATGAATAGCGCAGGGTTGTCAAGAAATATGTAAAATTCAGGCAGTTTTGAGCGAGTTTGTACCTCAATACGACGACGAGTAGAAGCATGTACGAGGGCAGATCCGAAAGTAACGCCCAATAATGTTTAGCCTACTTTTCACATTTGGAAAAATGAGGAAAAAGTAGACTTATGAGATCGGGCAAATGTGTGTCTGTCTGTCTTTCCTTCTGTCTGTCTGTCCTTCTGTCTGTCTGTCTGTCTGTCGGGCTGTGTGTGTGCCCCACCCCCCGCCTATCAACTCCTAAACGGCTGCAGCAATCGAAACAAAATTTGGTAGGAGTTAAGATCTATACCTGAATAACACACGGCCATATTTGAAAATGATGTCAGTGCTACCTACTGCTGAAAAATCGCAATTGAAATTTGAGCTCCATGTTGGATATCTTGGAAGGTATGAATGGGAGCTATTTCAAAATTGGCACACGTATAGATAATAATATTGCAGTTTAATTTCCAGGAGGCCATACTTGGCAGTGTTGCCAAAATTATTATAAGCCTGCTGATAAGTCCAATTTTAAATGCATATAACTTCTACACTATCAATTGGAATTCAACCAAATTTCGTATGTGCTATGTGTACATAAACAGATATGACTGAGCGTATTCGTAAGAGCCACCAGGGCTGCCAACGTTTAATAAATGCTCTCAATTTTTTAAATCCAAATACCCATATATCAGAAAGTATGCAAGCCAATAGCTCTAAACATTGCACACGTATAGTACCTATCATTCTAGATTAATTTGGAGTAACTAATATAGGCCTACGCCAGTTCTGCCAACATGATTCTAAAGCCTGCTGATAGGTCCAATTTTAAAATGCATGTAACTTCTCTACTAACTAATGGATTTCATTCAAAATTGACACAGCAATAGATCAGATTATTTCAGATTATTTCTGACCAATACATGCATGTCATTGTTGCCAACATGATTTGACGCGCTCTGTTAGATCCAATGTTTAACTGCATGTAACGTCCATCCTATCCATTGGACTTCAACCAAATTTTGTACCTTAAGGGATGGAACTAAGAATATATTTAGTCACCAGGGCTGCCAACTATAGTTCTCTATTAGGCTGCATTATGCCAGGTATACAGTATTTTGAACTAATTAGGAATTTCGATATTACCAACTTAATTTCGTCATTATTCTAGATAGAGCCATATAGATTAATCATTGGCATGAATCTTAAATTTAAAAAAAAGTAGGCTCTTTAGTTCGTCACGGAACTTCTTGTTATATATAGAGTTATGTACTATTAGATGACGAAGTTTTCGTGGGTTCATTATTCAAACGTTGACTTTAATCGCTTTATTAGGACTTATTAAATAAAAACATAATTTTAAAATTTCCCATAGCCGCCATCTTGAGGTTATGTAAACAACTTAACTAAATTAGAGGTCAGTGCAATATAATGTGTAGAAATATTTGCTGTGCCATGTTTCACTGCGCTCGGATGGTTAAATCGCGTGAAAAATATATTTAAATATTTAAAATTCGCATGGCCGCTATGTTCGGTATGTACTTAACAGGTTTTCAAAAGTCACTTACGTGAATTTTTAGTAGTGCCCTTTATCACCGAGCAAAATATCAGGGTGATACCTGTGGTAGTTTCGATGATATAGACTGCCGGTGAAATATTTTGCACAGCCACCATGTTGGATTGGTGGGACGTAATAAAATTTGAAGGGCACGGTTGGGGTGTACATAATAGTACTATGATCTTACCATGTTTCATTGAAATCGCTCCAGCGGTTTAGATTTTATTAGGGGTGCACACACACAGACACACACACAATAAAAGGTGATTTCATAAGCTTATTTTTTCATGACTGAAAATAGGCTAAAAAAAGGGACTTGTTAAAATATATCACATATACGGAGGAATTACATCAATAATTCAGAAAGATATGGGACATTTTATAACTAGAAAAGCATTTTGAGAGAAATTGGAATCAATGATATTCCTGGTGTTTGGAACAGGTCATTTTCATAGGATTCCTCTTCATGCATTTGAATCATAAGCATGCATTGTGCTGTTGTGCATGTCCCTTTGCCCTTCCTTCTAACGTAGCCTTATTCTTAGAAGTTTATTTGTACATATCGTCTAATAGAAATAAAAATATAGGTTAAAGTTAAGTAACTCCGTGATACTAAGCTTTTTTTGTTACTATTTCAGAAATTCTAGATTTCAGTTATTTCGATTCGTTTCATGTATAAGAGGGATACACTACGGAACATTTCTGGCATATATCTTACAAATATTCATAAGTTATTTCGAGGTATTAACTAACAAAATCAGATAGTAGAAGTATATAACGCCGTGATATTCAAGTTACTCCGTGATAGCATGGTGTTTACCATACAGTGTACTTTTTAATCGTGGAAACTAATGTTTAATGTAATAAAAGTGTTCAAATTGTATGTAGACTACGTTTTTATTACCCCATATTGCCCATATTGAAACATTTCACCACACATTTTTTTAATAGAAAAAAACACATTCTATTAATAATATTCCATTAAACATATCTTAAGTCTTCTTAGTCACTATCAGATTCTTCTACCTATCACACATAAAATATACATTATTGGTTTGGTACCAGACATTACAAAACTGATAATCAATCCATTCTGCTCCATTCCTCCTCTTGGTGTCATCTGCCAGGGGAGCCACCTTACGCACCACAACCATCATCGTCATTGTTCTGGGGTCTGGAATTAGGCCTAGACCGATCTATTGTGTCTATCTTGACACATTATCTTCACTTCAAATTCAGGTGACAAAACGAGTGGCTTTCCAATTTTTGCAAGGGTTGCACTTCCTGGATGTGCTGAATATTTTGTGCAACAAGCCTTTAGTTTACTCCGCGGGTTATTAAAAGGTCTACTGGCCGTGTATACTGACCATCCTTCTACCTTCATCGACCTCCATGCTTCTTTAAGTGTTTCAGCTGTGTAAGAGCGAGCCTCATTATTCCGTTTTGGCGCCATTTCAGCGTACAACCTAAGAAAAACGTACTTATTGCTAAGCTCACACACCTTGCATGTGTAACACTAAATGCATGTAAGTTTTGTATGCGAATTGTCTGCATCTTACCTCTGACTGATGTTAAAATGAAACTTATACAGTGAAACACGTATTTATAAGAAATTAAAATATTCACCACAGATTTCAATGGATGTGGATCACTTGTTGAAATGTCAACTCTCTGTTAATATATATTTTAAACTTCATTGAGTTGGTCAAATATAGAGCGCAAGGGCTTCCTGGATGCCTGGTTTCTACTGCCATCTGTTGGTAAAAACTTAGAACTTTCGGAATTGAACCAACGTAGTGATAGAGGAAATACGCTCTATCACGGTGTTACTTGATATCACGGAGTAACTTAACTCGACCCTACTTTGACGAGTCTACAAATACGACGCACGATTGTGGGGAAATAAAAGAAAAATAGCCTCAGGAATGGGATGTGAAAAGAATATATGCACCGTCAGATAGCTAAGAGTCCGTGTAAGTATACAGTGTAAAAATAAAATGTTGAAACTTTTAAAAACTTTCGGCTTTTCGGAGTTTCTTAAATGGAAGCCCCATGCCCCGCGAGTAAGGCAATTGCAGAATTGATATGTATCCTTTATTGGATTACAATTTATTCGTTTTTTAAATAATTTATAGGAGTGAGACTAATCCAGGGAGTTAAATGGGGAAACACTGCGCGAGAATTACAAACTGGTAATAACCGAGAAGCTATTACTCTAAGATTATTTCATAAGGAAGTATAAATTTACTTCCTAGCTCGATGTTCTGCGATGAATAAAGTACTTACTACTATTGGTATGTACAGCAAGAAATGAATCATAGCACATCCTTAGCTGCGAAATAGCTATGGACAGCAATAAACATAATATAGTACTACTCCTGGCAAGAGATAGAGTTTATGTGTGTGCGTATGGACTCATTCCACTGTTGGTGCGAATTGAGTGACTTCTTATATACGTATTTGACTGCCTTTAGAACTGTGTTTTGACATATTATCGTCAAAAAGGTACTCTTCTTACTCCGAGATATTGACTTGAGTAGCAGTAGCAATGAGTCACCAAGCCTTTCTCACACCTGGCGATGGATACAGATTGTACAATTCTCTTACTCCCGAGATTTGAGACTTCGTTTTAGTGGCTTAGGTGGCGTAGTTGGTAGCATGCTGAACTGCTGTGCCCAAGATAGCGGGTTCAAACCCGGCCGAAGTCATCGGATTGTTTAAGAGCGTTAAAATCCTTCAGTATGCCTTCCTTCGGAGGGGAAGTAAAGCCGGCGGTCCCATGTCATAGATGTATGGCATGTAAAAGATCCTTCCACATACTTAACTTGTATGAAGCTAAATTTCTAGGTTAGATTTCGTTGTAATGCTCTATCGAAGTTTCAACGTTCACCACTAGGTAACAGTGACATCTGGTAATGAAAGTTGGAACTACTTGAAATTGAACAGAACTTGTAGCTCTCCTTATGGGTGTCCGCTTGAAGCAGCTACAGTACAGCCTCTGGCTACCCGAACATGTCCTCAGACACTCCCGGCACTAAAAGCCATACGATAAAGAAATAAATAATCAGCCTAACATCTTTGTATTACAAAATATACTTTTCAGTTTAGTTTCTTTTTAGGAATGCTGCTTGAATACAATTATTGTTGTCATTCGCTCCAGTAGTTTTAAAGCCAAGCCATAACAAAGAAAGAAAGAAAGAAAGAAAGAAAGAAAGAAAGAAAGGAAGGAAGAAAGGAAGGAAGAAAGAAGCGAACAATCAACTGAGCATATTGGGTCATTATACACTTCATTGGCGATAAATATTTTACTAAATTCTCCCTGCTTGGCTTAACCCACGGACTCTGCGAGGAATCATTCCTCTACCGTCGCAAAGACGGCTTCTGGGAGCAGAACACACTTTGTCAGCAGATACAACTGGGGATGGTGGCAGGTTGATTACTCAGGCGACCGCTGACTTGGGTCTAATTAAGAAAGAGTCAGGGAAGGGATATTGGAAGGAAGACGGACGTGGACCTGTTGAAAGGAACTCTACCTGCAATTTCCTGATGGAAAAAATGAGAAACTACAAAAACTATTTTAGGACGGCTGAGGTAGGATTTGAACCCACGCTTTTCTGATGCCAACGAGGTACGAGCTAGTGTATTAGCGCTCTCGGCCAACGTGACTGGCATAAATAAAAATGTATTCTCTAAATATCCATAATGCTCAGATAGAAAGCTTATATGATTTAAAGCTATATCAATCAAATATAGTGCATTAATTTGAAATACTTATCCTTTTATTAGAGTATTGAAATTCATTGAGATAAAATCTCTTCCTTTCGTATATTAGCGGATCCATACATTCTTTCTGTGAATTCTACAATGTAAAGTAATACTGCATCTCCCCATTCGCTCGGAGGCTGCGAGTTATCTCGACGAGCAAATTTCTCGCGCATTTCTTACGTGCCACTACCTTTTCATTTATTCCATCACGTCTTTCTGAATAAAGTAGGAACCCCGCGGCGTTGTCTTGCGCATTTAATCGCTCACCAATATGGCGATGTGAAGCTTCAACAATTCTGGAGTTCAGAAGTTCGAATCCAGCGCTGAGAGCTTCTATCCTGAGTGTGGTATATGCCAATTTTTCCACACCCCCTCCAGGCAAATACTGGGATAGTACCTTACTACAAGTCCTGGAGCACCTACACCTTCCTCGAACTTAATAATTAGTAACATGTCTACAGTCATAACAGAAACACAGGTTATAAGACAAGTTAAACAGGCACCTAAGTGCACAGGTCTAATGACAAGGGTATCTCGCCTAAAGTGAATTAACAACCACAACAACATTAAACGGGAGATAAATGTGGTACGCGGATATGTATTCGGGCTCCCATAAGTAAGGTACTATGTTTGATCTCCGGCACTAACAAGATAAAAAGAATCCTGTATTCGTTTTAGGGTTAAAACAGAGGTGCACTGAAGCTGATGAGAGGTTTGGAATCCTTCTCATCAGTCCTAGTGTGTTATTGGCATAGTTGGGGCCTTATAATTATTATTAATCTATGCATAGCGGTGGGACACACCATGGCCCCCCACGCAATTTAATTTTAATTTATAATTTTAATTATTTGTCACATCTATTTATATGGAAGGAGAGGGTATTTTATTATGTTTATATTCAATTGGAGCTAATGGAAGATTTTCGATAAACGAATACTATACATTTAACGCGAGGGCAAATCGAGCAGGAACGGAGATTTTAAGTCATCTAGCTAGGCAGAGTAGATGTTGCAACTCAAGATATTCTCGGCGGAACGCACAGCAGGGCGCTTTACCAGAATTGGAACAGACAAGAACTGACGCTTCTCTGAGGCTCATTTCCACGAACATGGTTCACGAGAGGTCAAGTCTACTGAGAACAAGAGAATCTAGGCTCGTGACGTCCAGCATATCCTTATTTGGCTATAAGACCTGCAATTCCCAGATTCGGATCCACGCTACTTCTGAGCGAATCAGAACGTTGACGACAACCCAATTTGAAGGAGTAGAAGACCTGGAGTTGGCATCGCAAGGGGAGATTGGTCTACGACAACGTGAGAGGGGTGCTGGAGAGAGGGTTGTCAAGAAGTTTTAAAAGACTCAACCCGGGGACGGAGAAGCATTCCATTTGATTCTTTTTCTTTAGTCAGATTCGATTATCATGCTGATGGTCAGTCTATTCTACTTTTGAGCATCTCTAAGCTCATAAACCATTACAGTTGCAGTATGCTGGGGATATCTCGTTCACGCATATTGATGTTAACAGTTGTGTCATTGGCTGTTGTCATAAATGGGTTTCTTGAAGCTAGGTCTTCATCTCACGCAACGCTATAATTTTACAATATCGAGAATTTTCAAGAAGATGACGGCAATCTCGTACAGAAGACAACAGATTTGCTCGAGGTTGAGCATAACCTACCATGAAGACAGTACTGGTGAGCGTAAATGACATTATGACATATCTCTCTGTTTTTCTTTTCAAATTAATCAATCTTTCTTTGGGCAAAGGAACTGTAAATTCAATTAAAATTCTGCAATAAGTTAAAGTAATATCATGTCTCCGCTTCGTCTTGGTTTAGCCGCCACGTTAAGAGTAAATTCTAGATCTTCCATTAGTACGTGTTTTATAGTTGATCTTTTAGTATAATTCAATTCAATTCATTAAATTAAGTTTCCGTGTTCCATTCTTGTAGATAGAATTAGCTATAATACCGAACCTGTCCTCTCTTGGTAAATATCATTCTGGTTGGAAGCTTAAAGTTTCCCCACGGGCTGAGTTACATGAGTCTGAATAGCCGAGGTATATAATGGTAAGTCGGTTCATATGTCTATTTCGATGTCCTAATGGTAATTGGACACGATGGTGCCCATCCGGTATAAAGGTTTATAGTTGTTTCACCACGGTACTTCAGGTAAATGGCCGTTACTTCTATATGTCCAACTGTGGAACTTGCTGTGGTGCTGATTCACTCCCATCAGGAGAATAATAACCATCACACTAGGAGTGGTGTCCCGTAATTTCCCACTTCTACACCAGGTAGATTTCGGGATAATACCTTGCTGAGGGCCACAGCCTCCTTCCTAATCCTATACAAGACTGCTGCGTGGTGCAGCGGTAACATTCTCTCATGGAGCACTAAGTTGGCATTCGAAGATGCCCAAATGCGAGGGAGCCGTGTTAGTAGATTTGTTGGCAACATAAAGAACCCCTTCGGAGCAAAATTTCGGCAACCCGGCGTCTCTAAAAGCCACAGTATTTAAATGGGACGTAAAACCAACAACATTAATACTGTGCAAATACGTTTTTTAATACAGCTAAAAGAAAACCCACAGAACCTCAAATAAATTCCATTGACAATGTCCCTAGCGCCTAAATGATACAATTACCTTGTATTTAAGAGTTGGCCTATTTGCCATCTCTTGATGAATGCAGTGCGTTTGCACTTGTCTGTTGGCACAGACTAGAGTAAAATGTGGCTTTTCACCGATGTCTCAGTCTCACTCATGGTTGTGATTATATGGAAGCTACTGAGGTATGGGTGGTGCTTAGTAATGATATTCAGGGCACAGTGAGTACCTGTGGATGCTGTAAAAGGTTCTACTCATACGGTTAGTACTGCTGTTCTGACTCAGTGAGGAAAGCAATGGCAAACTACCTCACTCCTCTTCTTACCTAGTACGCCTCAATATAGCGCTGCCTTGGGTTTTTGTAGGTATCTACCCACATAACCTAACGGCAGTGCTTTTGATCTTTCCGCTCGGTTGCTGGATAGTTTTGTGGGAGTGATTTTGAAAATTGGGGACGGAAGTGAATCGGGCGGAAGTGGATCGAACGGAAGTGGATTGGACGGAAGTGAAGACGAACTGCCAGAAAAATGGGACGGAAGTGAATCGGGCGAAAGTGGATCGAACGGAAGTGGATCGGACGGAAGTGAAGACGCACTGCCAGCTGGATGTACAATTGAAAATGTGTGTATTGGATACAAGGCAGTGTGTGCTCTGAAGCGCGAGAATGATATGGCAATACAGTAGGCAGTGCATTTAGCAGGCACTGGTTTGACGAGCACAGTGGTAAATGTTTCACCGACTTTCATTTGTCATTGAGCAGTTAATGAAGCTTCACGTTCCAGGTTGAATATCACATGGGGTAGGACTAAGACGACAAATGACATTTAAGTAAGTGGCATTATTGTCAAGCTGTGGGTGAGTAGTCAAATATCAAATGCATAACAGAATGTTGTTATATGAGTGGAATAAAAGCTGTATTTTCATCATATGTGAGACTATGTCATTTCATGATTGTAGGAAGCCATGTTTTGATTGTTTACGACGAACTGTATGAGAGCCTTTAGAATAATGAATGTTATAGTTACTGAGAGGCCTGTTTGCCATCTCTTGATGAATACAGTACATTTGCATTTGTCAGTTGGCACAGGCTAGAGTAAAAGGTGGCTTTTCACCGATGTCTCAGTCTCACTCATGGCTGTGATTATATGGAAGCTACTGAGGTATGGGTGGTGCTTAGTAATGGCATTCGGGGCACAGTCAGTGCCTGTGAATGCTGTGAAAGGTTCAACTCATAGGGTTAGGACTACTGTTCTGACTCAGTGAGGAAAGCAATGGCAAACTACCTCACTCCTCTTCTTGCCTAGAACGCCTCAAAATAGCGCTGCCTTGGGTTTTTGTGGGTATCTACTCACATAACGTAACGGCGGTACTTTTTGAGGATCCAACCAGCCTTCGGGCTGACTACCTAACAGGCATAGTTACTGAGGAATGTGCTCACGGTATTTGAGAGTACTGTCGACGTTGTGTGTCATTTTTGTTATTATGAATTATTAATGTAAAAGGAAGGAAGGAAGCTTGTAGTTTTGCGTGTCCGTTAATCTCACGATCATGATCCACGGTACCTCCCTTTTACGTGGAATGCGAACCACAGGACATGGCATTTCAATTCGAAATTCTCAAATGTATTGACCGGGAATCAAACCCGGTCTACCTTGGTGAGAGACTAACAGCTTGACCGCTGCGCCACAAATATGACAGTAGCATATCTCCAATTCAATCTATACATTCATCATAGTACCAGTATGAAAATGGAGTGTAAATTAACATTTTAAGAATGTCCAGGCTGTGTAGTATACGAGTGGGATAACATGTGAGATGTTACACATCATATGCGACTACTGTAAGGCTCGTATCTTTTTTTTTGAGGATCCAACCAGCCTTCGGGCTGACTACCTAACAGACAGACATCAGTTAAGAGATGGACGTCCAGCTGACCATCTTGGATTAGGTTTACAGACAGCGGCGTTTAGCTGTGCACTTGACCTTGAGATCTCAGTGGTAGGAGAGGGGTGTAGAGCGGTGTGGGGAGTGGGCCGGATACTTCCCTATCTGGGAACATTGACGCACGTGACTCTAGGTTCCCACAATCAGACACAGACACGCTCAGCGTGGCAAATGTTTTATGTTGCAGTATTATACCATGAGTGTGGGATGGGGAAGTGCAGAACTAACTGCCGGTAACTGTACTTGATAGGTAGTTTGGATCCAAGATAGACTTAGTTGATAGCTAGTTTGTGCCCAGTTGAGGGGCTAACATTGATTTGTATTTATATGATGGCTAGGCTAGTTCAAATCCTGATGAGGGAATAACCGTCCATTAGGTTTCCTTGATAGGCCTAGCTAGTTTTAATCCAATTGAAGTAGTAACCTTGGGTTAGGTTTCCTTGATAGCTAGTTTGAATCCAGTAAAGGGACGAACTTAGGGTTAGATTCAATTGATAGCTAGTTTGGATCCACTTGGGGGAATAACATTAATTTAGATTTATTTCATAGCTTGGCTACAGTAGATTGAATCCAGATGAGGGGATAAACTTGCGTTAGGTTTCCGCGATAGCTAGAGTTAATCCAGTTGAAGGAGTAAACTAAGGTTAGGTTTCCTTGATAGCTAGTTTGAATTCAAGAGGGAGCCTTCTAACTTTGGGTAAGATTTATTCGATGGCTAGTTTCAATCCATCTGAGGCAATAACCTGGGGTTAGGTTTAATTCATAACTACGAGCTTAGTTTGAATTCAGTTGAGGGAATAATCGTGGCTTGGCATTTGCTTTTGTCTCCCGACCCACATCTGGCCCGCTTCGTGCGCGTATTGTCTCTCGACAAGATTTTCCTTAGAACTAATTAACCAGCGAGGCCAAATCACTGCTTTAAATCGAATTTCTCCCATTTAATTTGGTTTATATTATTAAAAAATCGGATATTTTTAAAAGGTCCTTTGAATAATTCTTTATCTTCTCACAGACTTAATGGAGTGATTTTATCATTCACAATAGCTGCTTCATTAAGGTTCGTCTTTTCTCTCTCTCATTTCTCATGCTCTCAGTTTTTCCATCTGCGACCCGAAAGTATTATTGATTATCCACTCACTTCTAAGAGATGAAGGAGAGTGGTGTATAGCTACGACATCTGTATGGTGCACTCCCTCTATGTATAAATGATATCATTCCTCAAATGAAGTGTAACGTAAGTGTGTAATAAGTCACAGGTGTGGTTCAGCTCGTTGAAGCATCTATTATGGTTACCGAATTAGCTGCATTGTATTGTATTCACAACACACGAATGCGGTATTCGTTTTGATTAAATTTAATAGTTATGAGGAACAAAAGTTTGGTGCTTTTCAGTCGGTCAACACGAATGTACCCAAAAGAGTTGGGTAATACCCTAATCCTGAAAAAAATTACATGACATTAATAAATACACTAGGATGACCAGTTTCGAACGTCAAGCGATCATCATCAGATCCATTACACTAAGGCTATAAAATCTATGTTTGAAAATACAGGTGGAAATATTTACAATATGTACAATATGTACATATTTTTCAGGATTAGGATATTACCCAACTCTTTTGGGTACATTCGTGTAGACCGACTGAAAGCACCAAACTTTTATTAACTAAGCCAAAACTGAAAAATGGTTTCAAACCCCATAATGTTATGAGGAATTCAAACCTTTTATCTGTTTGAGCGAGAGGCTCAAAGCTAACTAGCATCTACAAGTAAGTATACTTCGGTGTCTAAACGATATCGTCGTTGCACATGAAATTTGCTGTGTGATGATAATAATAACTCTTCAACTAACTTCCCTGAGATTTGTCATATCACCCCGATATTCCGGGTGAATCAGCTGCCCCTAATATTATCCTTTTATGCAGCCCAAATATCGTTGTTATCAGGAAGGCGATATTTCTCTTCCTGCATCCCGTGTGGGGCCAACGGCCTAGCCATGTTGACTCACCGAATCCCATAAGACTTCCGCAGTTAAGCAGCATTGGGCGAGGTCGGAACTTGGATGGTATGCCGGTTCTAGGTTATTGCGCGCTGTTGGCCAACATAAGGAGGAGCAGAAAGGCCCAGGCCACCCTATTGCAAGTAAACTCCAACTGAGGATAGCCTCTTCGGAGGCTCGGACCTGCATTCGGGCAGAATACTGATTGATTAAAAATCCCGTATGGTACCAATGCACTGCAAACATATCCTGCAAACGATACTGAACACTAATATCTCTTCCCTCGTATTAGTCTGTCGTCACTTCAAGGGAAGCAAGAAGTTCCGTGACGAACTAAAGAGCCTAATTTTCTTAAAATTTAAGATTCATGCCAATGATTAATCGATATGGATCTATCTAGAATAATGACGAAATTAAGTTGGTAATATCGAAATTTCTAATTAGTTCGAAATACTGTATACCTGCCATAATGTAGCCTAATAGAGAACTACAGTTGGCAGCCCTGGTGGCTGAATATATTCTTAATTCCATCTCTTAAGGTACAGAATACAAAATTTGGTTGAAGTCCAATGGATAGCATGTACGTTACATGCAGTTAATCATTGGATCTAATAGCGCGCGTAAAATCATGTTGGCAACAATGCCATTCATGTATTGGTCAGAAATAATCTGAAATAATATGATCTATTGTTTTGTCAATTTTGAATGAAATCCATTAGTTAGTAGAGAAGTTACATGCATTTTAAAATTGGACCTATCAACAGGCTTACAATCATGTTGGCAGCACTGGCGTAGGCCTATATTAGTTACCCCAAATTAATCTAGAATGACAGGTACTATACGTGTGCAAAGTTAAGAGCTATTGGCTTGCATACTTTCTGATATATTGATATTAGGGTAACAAAAATAGAGACAGCATTTATTAACAGTTGGCAGCACTGGTTACTCTTAAGAATCGGCATAGTCATATCTGTTATGGTACACATAGCACATACGAAATTTGGTTGAAATCCAAATGATAGTATAGAAGTTACATGTATTTAAAGTTGGACCTCTCAGCAGGCTTAGAATCATGTTGGTAGCACTGACGTATATACGTTACTCCATATTAATATAGAATGTCAGGTACTATACGTGTGCATAGTATAAAGCTGTCGGCTTGCATACTTTCTGATATATGGGTATTTGGAAAAACAATGAGAGCATTTATTAACAGTTGGCAGCCCTGGAGGCTCTTAAGAATAAGCTCAGCCATATCAGTTTATGTACACATAGCACATACGAAATTTGGTTGAATTCGAATTGATAATGTAGAAGTTATATGCATTTAAAAATTGGATATATCAGAAGGCTTATAATCATTTTCGCAACACTGCCATGTATGGCCTCCTGGAAATTAAACTGCAATATTATTATCTATAAGTGTGCCTATTTTGAAATAGCTCCCATTCATACCTTCCAAGATATCCAACATGAGCTCAAATTTCAATTGCTATTTTTCAGTAGTTGGTGGCACTGACATCATTTTCAATTTTGGCCGTGAGATATTCAGGTATAGATCTTTACTCCTACCAAATTTTGTTTCGATTGCTCCAGTCGTTTAGGAGTTGATTGGGGGGGGGGGACACACACACAGCCAGACAGACAGCCAGACAAAAGGACAGACAGACAGATAGACAGAAGGACAGACAGACAGACACACATTTGCCCGATCTCATAAGTCTACTTTTTCCTAATTTATGCAAAACGTGAAAAGTAGGCTAACAAGAAGTTCCGTGACGAACTAAAGAGCCTACTTTTCTTAAAATTAAGATTCATGCCAATGATTAATCTACAGTATATGATCCTATCTAGAATAATGAAGAAATTAAGTTGGTATTATCCAAATGTCTAATTAATTCGAAATATACCTGGGATAATGTAGCCTAATAGAGCACTACAGTTGGCAGCTCTGGTGACTAAATATATTCTTTGTTCCATCTTTTAAGGTACAGAATACAAAATTTGGTTGAAGTCCAATGGACGTTACATGCAGTTAGACATTAGGTCTATCAGCACGCGTAAAAGCATGTTGGCAACAATGTCATGCGTGTGCTGGTCAGAAATAATCGGACATATTATGATATCTTGTTGTGCCAATTTTGGATGAAATCCATTTGTTAGTATAGAAGTTACATGTATATTAAAATTGGACCTATCAGCAGGCATAGAATCATGTTGGCAGCACTGACTTATATTAATTACTCCAAATTAATCTCGAATGCCAGGTGCTATACGTGTGGAAAGTATAGAGCTGTTGGCTTGCATACTTTCTGATATATTGATATTAGGGTAAACAGATATAGACAGCATTTATTAACAGTTGGCAGCCCTGATTGCTCTTAAGAATATGAATAGTCATATCCGTTATGTTACTCCTAGCACATACGAAATTTGGTTGAAATCCAAATGATAGACTAGTATAGAAGTTACATGTACTTAAAAATTGGTCCTATCAGCAGGCTTAGAATCATGTTGGTAGAACTGACGTATATGAGTTACTCCAAATTAATCTAAAATGTCAGGTACTATACGAGTGCATAGTGTAAGGCTGTCAGCTTGCATACTTTCTGATATATTGGTATTTGGGTAAAAAAGATAGAGAGAGCAATTATTAACAGGTAGCAGCACTGATGGCTCTCAAGAATACGCTCAGTCATATCTATTTGTGTACACATAGCACATACAAAATTTGGTTGAAATCCAAATGATAGTGTAGAAGTTATATGCATTTAAAATTGGACCTATCTGAAGGCTCACAATTATTTTGGCAACGCTGCCATGTATGGCCTCCTGGAAATTAAACTGAAATAGTATTATCTACATGTGTGCCAATTTTGGAATAGCTCCCATGCATACCTTCCAAGATATCCAACATGGAGCTCAAATTTCTAGTGTGTTTTTTCAGCAGTTGGTAGCACTGACATCATTTTCAAATATGTACGTGAGATATTCCGGTATACATCTTTACTCATACTAAATTTGGTTTCGATTGCTGCAGCCGTTTAGGAGTTGATACACAGTCAGACAGACAGAAGGACAGACAGACAGACACACATTTTCCTGGATCGATCTCATAAGTCTACTTTTTCCTCATTTTTGCAAAATGTGAAAAGTAGGCTAAAAATAGTGTTCAATATCGATTGCGGGATATGCTGGCTTACGGGATTCAAGCAGATAAATATGGACCTTCCTGGATAACGAGCATTAGTTGGGCCGCATGAAACACTATTATTTGGGGCAGCTGTTTCACCCGGTATGAGAAAAGATACACTTAACATAACATTTCATTTATGGCTCGTTCCACTAAGAATGGGCGTGGGAGAAATCCCCTAAGGAATATGTTTATAACAAACACTCAGTGTAGAAGTCAGGAAATGGAAGGTTTGAATCCCAGCGCTAACGGTGGTCATATTGAGTATAAGTTTTCACAGTTTGTGACACACTCCCTCCACCTTATGCCGGGTTGGTAGGCCAACCATATTTCAGGCCCCGGGGCTGAGAGCATTCTTATAAGAAAGTTGGTAACTTACTATAACAACATTAAAATCAATAACTAGGGATATAATTTGGCACCTATACGGAACTTCTGAAACAAAACAAAATCAAAGGAGATAATTCACTGTCCGGGTCACAGAACTATTAAATTGAATAACATGCAGAACCAGCATTTTGAATTTTCTTGAAGTTTTGAGTAGTTGACCACGTTGCACCACCAAAATTCCAGTTCCTACGCTATCAGTGATGAGTTAACTTCTTTATGTAGCGGATGAATTCTACAGCAGCATGCCCTTTCTGACGCCAATCTCATCGTACATTAGTAAAAAAAATATGAAAAAAATAGCACCTTGAAACAATGGTTTGGCATGATACAGTTGTATTCAAATATTATACGCTAATCTTAGTAAACAGAATATGATCATAAAAACAGGGTTATACTTCTATGAACAGATTGTTTTAGACAACAATTCCAGTATCCCGTATAGGCACCGCTAGCTAAAATGTTGTCCTACAGTCGTTTATAGTGATGGTTAAAGAGGTATCGCATAACATCATAAGAGTGTTCCGCGCTAATTGCACCTATTGCCGTCATTGGACGAAGGATGCTTCAGGTATTGCAGATCAGACCAGACACCACCCCATAATGTCCCACACATGTTCAATGGGGAACAGGTCTGGTGATCGAGCTGGCCAGGGAGTTGACGATCATCTTGGAAAACACGTTGGGTAATGTAAGTGGTGTGTGCATTGGCATTGTACTGCTGCAAGAGCACATTGCTGACGTAGTAGGAATGGCAGCAGAGTGAGCTCGATGATGAAGTGGGTGTAACCCAGCACTGTTCAGTGCTCCCTCAACAAACACTGGAGGCGTATGGTCCTTGTTCATGATGCCAGGAATTGGTCCTGTATGTCGCTGCTGTATACACTCTGGTAGTTGCCAGTATCCTCGTCGACACCGCACTCCCAATTGATCATCACTGACACTACGAAAGATTCTGCTTTCATCACTAAACACAAATCTGCACCATTCAGCCTCTAGTAGCGACACGTTTAGAGGCGAGCTCAACAGTGATGAGGTGTGAGAATGATCGTAGCCCTGCTTCTAGCAAAACGTTTTTGATGGTGGAGGGTCGAACAGGCCGTCATTTTTGCAGCGGCCACCATGCGATTAGCAATAGTCTGATGACGCGGACCACAGTGCACAAATTATGCTCGTTGAAGCTGTCCTCGTATATCTACACAGTACAATGTTCTTGTTGTTGATGATTCTTTAAGGGGCTTTGCAACATCGTGGTCATGTAGCCCCCGTGTATTCGGGTGTGAGTTGAGTTTGTCTAATAACCTGCGTCATTGTGATGTATGTCCTAGTGTGTGTAGGCTATTTGTAATTGATGTGGGATTTGGGTAGGAAGCGGCCGTGGCCTTAAGTTAGGCACCATACTGACATTTTCCCGGAGTAGAAGTTGGAAACCACGGAAAACCACTTCCAGGTTGGCAGAGGTAGGAATCGAACCTGCCTCTTCTCAGTTTTGCCTCACGAAGCTGAGTGTGCCCCGTAACAGCCCTCACACCAGAATTACATTTCTTAGTAGAGCCGGGAATTGAATTAATTTGTCATACCCAACCTCTAAGGAACGAAATTGTGAGAGCTACCGACGATAATGTTATTAAAAAGACGGCTAAAATTTGAGTTTCACATATTAAAGTGATTCCCATTTCTTGGTTATTAGTCAATTGAACTCGGGCCTCCCTGATGACAGCCAAGAAAGCTAGCCACTACGCAACGAGGTGGACTACAGTACAATGCTCGAAACAACGGATCACTCATTCAGCAAGTTGTCCTGGGCTCAGAGTGGCTCATACTCCCTCCACAGCGCGGATCTCGAACATTTAGTCTACTTCACTCCCCTCTGTCCTATGAAAATACTATATTGTGTTTCTGCGTCACTTCCTTACAGGTGTGCATTTTCATTCTGCACTGGCGTGCAGGTTAGTGAAAGATGGAAGTGACTGAAATTGAGTGAAATAGGACAAGGACTTTGATAGGAACGGTTGTGAACACAGGAAATCACGAAAACCCTCTTCAAGGACGCTCGATGATGGGAATTGAATCCAGTCGTCTACTGAATCCAGGAATATCCTGGGTCGATTGTCTCGCACCTCATCTCCTGTAACTACTCCGGTCGGCTACCATAATCTAAAAATATAAATCGATAGCCCATGGGATATTCGGGCTCCAGTAACGAAACTCACAAGATTGTGAAATTTTGTATGTGGTTCTCTATTTAGGCCCACTACGTCCAAGATTAATGATTTTATACATTCCTGGTAGGCATAGTTTTATATCATGAATAGGTGTATCTTAGAATGTTAGAGCCCAATTACTGTGAATAACTCATCACTAGCGGACCCGTGCAAGAAATCTCGCATGTTCATAAGCCACACTTTCCCCAATGGGTTTATAATGAGACTTAAGGAGAAAGGTTGTTATGTTTTTATTTGAACCAAATGATTATAGAACACTATTTACGTTTCAGGCATAAAATGCGAACTGAACAGCAATGATGTCGCGTATTTTCCTAAAGCAACAGTAATTGCAATTCGCACACTTCTTACAAAAATTGGTATTTATGAAATTAGAATGCAATTCCTCACTGCTAATGTCATTTGTGTGCTGAGTCCATTGATTGACAGCTTAGCTCTAACTGTCGCCGGTTATTCGATATTTATGAAATTATACGATTTGAGTATTGATACTCATTCCTTTGAATTACTGTTACTGAAATCCGTGAAAAATGAGAAAGGAAATGTTAAAATGACATGAAACAGGCGTCACAGCGGCCAAAATGTCATGTGGACAGCAATTATAGAGCGTATCTTCCTGCAATAACCGTATCACACACACACTTCGTACAGTTTTTTAAAAGTCATTTTTTAAAGAAATTATAGATATTTATGAAATTAGAGTGCAATGCGTCACGGTAATGTATATTCTCTTTCACATGAATGGTCATTTTTCACGATCGGTCGCTTGTGAGCGCCGCAGGAGGGATCTATACTACTCTTATAATATATATGATTTAATACGGATCTCGGCCCTGTGGTGTTCGAGTGTGCACCTGCCTCTCACCTGTAGGTTCATGATTCGATTCTCGGCTCCATCAGGAATTTTAGAAACTCGCGTGTGGCTAAAATGGGGAGCATTCAACCTCGTGAAGCCAATTGAGTAGCTTTCTGACGGTGAGGCAGCACCCCGATCACAGAGACAAGATTTACAGCAGAGGGGAGCCAATTTGCGCTGACCACACGTTGTCCTACGATCTGTAGGCCGAATGGCTGGGCAGCTATCGTGTGGTAGCCCAGGGCTTTGATGTCACGGGGTTTAATAGGGCCACAATATAAGTACTTGGCGAGCTGAGTAACCACTTCCATGGAGGCAGATTGATGAACGTGCGTAACATCTTCACTGCCGTGTAGTGTCAACAGTCTTGGCTGTCGCCCCAGAAGACCGAGTTCGATTCCCGACTCTGCCAAGAAATTTAAATCTGGTCTGAGGTTTGAAAAGGAGTACACTCAGCCTCCCGTGGCACAACTGAGAAGAGTTTAGTTCGATTACCAGTTCAGCCTAATGCTGGGATAGTATATAACTTAAGGGCAAGGCCACCTCCTACCCAATCCTTGGCCCAGTTCTCAATACAGCCGTCGCTAGAAAGGTTACCACACAAATTCCACTCACACCGACATTACATGACCACGATGTTGCAAATCAAAAACAGCTACATCATCACAAAAGAGTGAACTAAGTCGATGTTCATTGAAAATCTTGTAGTTGCGTGACCGTAAACCTCGCAGTAATAAGCCACGAAACGCTGCAATCCAAACCACCGGACGTGGCACTTCACATTCGATAATCGAGCCCAGGCTGCTCATTCCATGCGCCACCACGCACCCATTTGTTAATGAAAAGTAAAATTAGAATATATCATATATCTAGTCTCCTTATCCTTCCACGTCTAGTTCTGAATCAGAAGAAGCAACTCTCTCGCCAAATGTTATGGTTATATCTCAGACATTAAAATACCCATGATGATTCTTTTCATATTCCTTTGTGTTTGTACGTATTGAACGCCTCTATCAAAGTATATAACTTACTGGGTGGTTATTAGTCTAATAATGTCTTATACCTTCCAACAAGTATTCCCAGAAAGGCTCCTCATGATTTGGCGACAATGCCTTCCGAAATGATATTGTTGCTTTTCATTTGTCAAGGGAGTGTTATTCACTTTGCTGTAATTGCGTATAAGGATATTTCTTCGAATTAATCTTTAATTTTCCTATATTCGTTGTGATCTGGGCTGCCTTCTATCATTTGAGGGGTGTTATTTATTTAATTTTGGCGCTTCCTGAGATGGTTATCAATGTCCTCTGCCACCTAGTGTAGGTATTTTTTACTACAGTATTTGTGGAACTGCGATTTCTCACACAACATTTCTCCCACCATGTTTCGTGATAATTGCTCAATTATATTCTGATGTTTCTGTATCGCTGATTTTAAACTACGAATAGGTACCATCTTGAATGTACAATACAAATATAATGCACTTCTGTCTTGAGTAGAGTTACTCTTCTGTACAATACTAGATTTTTGTCAAGTTTAGGAATGCTAAGCTTATTATCCAAACAGTTATCTAATTAACCCTTTTATATATTCAAGATAGCTAATGCTTGTAATATTCATAGCCTTGCATCTGTTATCTCTTTTTTCACCATATTAGTGGTTATTCCTCAATTAGATACAAATTTATTGATCTTAATATTGCAAATGTGTCCATAGTCGTAATTTTGAATGCTTGAAATTATGCACTTTTGCCTTCATGAATGTGCATTTCCTTTTCAACACTACCATTCTATCAAGTTTAGAAATAATCTAGGATTATGAGATGGTATGTAACCAATTCTATAATGTATCTATTGAGAGTATTATTTATTCTGTTCACATTGAGGTTCTGCCTATTCATGTCTATTAAATTTAACTAATTTTAATTAGTTATTTCAGATCAAGGCTGAAAATAGCACTGAATGTGAACGGAAGTGCCGTTTTTACGATATACAATACGTTATGTTACTTCATGTTGTTGTTGATTCATGTAGGGCCTTTACAACTTCGTGGCCGTGTAACGCTGAATACTTGGGTACGTGTTAAATCTGTCTGATAACCTATGACATTGTGATGGCTGTAAAAGTGTGCGTATTTGTAATTTAGGCTAGGATTTGTCTAGAAGGAGTCCGTGGCCTTAATTTTGGTACCATTATAACATTCACTTAGAGCTGAAGTGAGGAAACCACGGAAAACCACTTACAGGATGTCTGAGGTAGAACTCGAATCCATATCTTCTCTGTTCTTTCTCACGAAGCTGAGTAATCCCTGTTCCAGCACAGAGATGAGAATACAATTCCTTGAGGGAAATTAAACCCGGCCCTCCGTGGTGACAGCCAAAAACGTTAGCCTCTACTTCACTATGTTATGTTATCTCATGTTATGTTATGGTATGTCATGTTATGTTATGTTGTAAGAAAGATAACTATTACAATCACAAAGAACAAGTTTGAACTCAAGGCAGTCTTTGCAGCGTTCTGCTGAGCAGCGCCTGGTGGTTATATAACCCAACTTACTGATTTGCATGTACCGAGAGCTCACAGCACATTCCTCCATTCGATGATGGGAAATAGCGGAGTTGGGTACTGATGCACTTACGTACACATTGCGATTACTGGCCCGAAGGTCCTGAGTTCGATGCCTTGGTCTGAGATTAAATTAAATTAAGATCTGACACCTATAATGATGAATGCCAACTTTGTGAATATAATCAAATGTTCTCGAAAGAGAATCAAATGAGTATTGTCCGTTGAGCCATTATAATTCACACAAAAAGTGATAAAAATGTCCAGCATAACTCAACTCATTGCTAGCGTTTCGCCCCAGCGTGCCAATTGGGCTCTTCAGTTGGTAAAGGCACACCTACCAAGACGCGTAGCGGGTACACACTGAGAAGGCCATGCAAGACGCCTCGCCACATATGCGGCCACGTCACGAGCATGCCAGTGCACCTCGGGAGTCAAAAACTCCACTTTCAAAAACAATAATCATTGCTTTGGCATTGAATATAATCAAATGTTCTCGAAAGAGAATCAAATGAGTATTATCCGTTGAGCCATTTTAATTAACACAAAAAGTGATAAAAATGTCCAGCATAACTCAACTCATTGCTAGCGTTTCGCCCCAGCGTGCCAATTGGGCTCTTCAGTTGGTAAAGGCACACCTACCAAGACGCGTAGCGGGTACACACTGAGAAGGCCATGCAAGACGCCTCGCCACATATGCGGCCACGTCACGAGCATGCCAGTGCACCACGGGAGTCAAAAACTTCACTTTCAAAAACAATAATCATTGCTTTGGCATTGAATATAATCAAATGTTCTCGAAAGAGAATCAAATGAGTATTATCCGTTGAGCCATTTTAATTAACACAAAAAGTGATAAAAATGTCCAGCATAACTCAACACATTACTAGCGTTTCGCCCCAGCATGCCAATTGGGCTCTTCAGTTGGTAAAGGCACACCTTCCAAGACGCGTAGCAGGTCTTACACTGTAGTGTACTTTCTTTCATGCTCATCATTGTGCTGTTTTCGCTCTTCAGTACCCACCAGTTTTCAAAATCTACAGAATAATTAAGAATGACTTCTTGCATATTAACCGGGTCATTTCATCAGTTTTCACTAGGTGAATGAAAATCCACTGCCTGCTTCCAGTCTCCGACCGGGTCAGGAATGGAATGAATGAAGCCCCCATCTAGCGGCGAGGATATGAAGTGTGCCGGCTGACGAAGCCTGTCGCACTCCTCTGGGGCAATGATTAAATGAATGACAGATGAAATGAAATGAGAGTGGAGAGTGTTGCTGGAATGAAATTGTGACAGGGAAAACCGGAGTACCCGGAGAAAAACCTGTCTGCCTCCGTTTTGTCCAGCACAGATCTCACATGGAGTGACCGGGATTTGAACCACGGACCCAGCGGTGAGAGGCCGGCGTGCTGCCGCCTAAGCCACGGAGGCTCTAGTTTTCACTAGGTAAACAATTATATTTTGTTAATAGCTTGGCTTAATTACAGGTGCTCTGTATCTCCGTTCTACAGGAATAACTTCAATAAAATTAAATAGGTAAGCATTTTGCTTATGAAAATCAGCAAGTACCCAAAACCAACTTACAATTTATGATTTCTGTTGTTCTTGAAGTTCGAAACATCTCAGGTCACAACGACACAACTCTCCGACTTGTGCTCCTGGAACGACATTCCATGTATTGTTCACTACTTGTTCCCTTCTTTCGTTTCTTATCTTCTCATTCCTTCCTGTGCATCTTCTTAATACGACTTTTCTCTTCCTATCTCTCCGACCTTTCTTCGGCAAACGTAACCGTGGATTTGTTAAATAATCGGGTACATCAATGGTTTCCACTCTATCCTAAACAATGGAAAACAACAAGAATTAGTACGATAAATACGCATGTTTAACCTCTATTATAATTAACAAATGACTATTACGTTAACAGGAATGCTGAAAAATTATCCTATGGTTTCTGTGCAAGTCGTTTGAACCTCAAATCACGAGCGTCACTGCAACATTTCTTCTGGAAACTATGACACACAGAAAACAATTTAAAATCGGAACATTATGGTAACAAGCCACACTATGCTTATCAGAGATTCATTTGGTGAATAAAGGTGTTAAGTGAACCTTGAACACACTGCGACTTGATATATCGCCACTGTACTTGCAATAACTCGTATCTGACAATGCTCTTCTCGTCCATTATTAACCTACTTACGATATTTGCAAAAAAAAAAAAATGAAAGTAGACTTATGAGATCTACCCAGGGCCAAAAATGGTGTGTCCGTCTGTGTGTGTGTGTGTGTGTGTGTGTGTACTCTGAATTTCTGCCCCCCCCCCCTATCAATTCGAACACGGTGAAACCGAATTGAACAGAGGTAGAACTAGCAAGAGGCACCTCAGTGTCATGTTTTATATCGCCGCCATCTTGACGGAAACGTAATGGCGGCCACCCAAATGTTCAAAGCTTAAATCAAATTACGACTAACCTAATCATCCGATCTCTACCAAATTTTCCAACAACATATATTTATATGGCGAGCGTCTCTTGGCTAAACTACAAGGTCATCAGCCCAATAGTTTTCAGATGGCGGCCATGTATGTGTGCAAATTGATTCCCCCTATCAATCCAAACACGGTGAAACCAAATTGAACGAAATTTGGTACAGAGGTAGCACTATCAAAGGGCATCTCAGTGTCATGTTTTATAACGCCGTCATCTTGACGGAAACATAATGGCGGCCACCCAAATGTTAAAAGCTTGAATCAAATTACGACCACCCTAATCATTTGATCTCTACCAAATTTTGCAGCATTTTACCTTTTATTATAAAGAATCTTTTGACCAAACTACAAGGTCATGCGCCCAATAATTTGCGGATGGCGGCCATGTATGTGTGCAAATCGATTCCCCCTATCTTTTCAAACACGATGAAACCAAATTGAACGAAATTTGGTACAGAGGTAGCACTATCAAAGGGCATCTCAGTGTCATGTTTTATATCGCCGCCATCTTGACAGAAACGGAATAGTTTGCAGATAGCGGCCATGTACTGTATGTGTGTAAATCGATTCCTCATATCAATTGAAACACGGTGAAACCGAATTGAATGAAATTTTTACAGAGGTAACACTAGCAAAGGGCACCTCGTATTCATGTTTAATATCCATATAGCCCGTTGTATTTCAACAAGCTACTACAACCAACATTCAATTATACTCCTTGGAAAGGACAAAGAGTTATAATAATACCCACGCATTTGGGAGAAAGTAGGCTATATGGTATTTATTGAACATCTTGTTTTCCTTATGATTGGTCATGCCTTCCAGCCATGTGTGGATGTGCCGTCCAACAGAACAATTAACGATAGGTTCAATTACCTGTGTAGCGAAAAATGAGCTTTTGATTCATAGTACTGTATAAATGTACTCTATATTTCCATGTACTTTTGCACCTCTACATTGCAGTAAACTTAAGGCTCACTTTCCTTAGGGAATATACACAGGATAGCGAAACTAACGTGTATTGTTCTGTTGGACGCCACATCCACATACGGCTGGAGGCGTGACCAATCATATTGGAAGAGAAGAGCATTGTCAGATACACGGTATTGCAAGTTAAGCGACGATATCGAGATATAACATTAGAGGCTCCTTTGCCTTTAGTCTTACTTTCACGATTCATGTGAGGGTTTTGATCCAGTTCTGTTATGATAAGTTTCATTCTCATCTGGGACAGCCTTGAATGGCCCATGACCGAAATCGAGCAATTCTATGATATCTGGTTACAAACATAAAGTAAGAATCATTAACCTATCAGGGAAATGTCTTCAGCCTCTTGTCAACATCAAGCTGATATAGGGTCTCGCTTCGCTCGTTTTATAAACGTACTCGTGTCTTAATTATTGACATTATAGGCTTCTTGCATAATATACTAATATTATATTATATTCTTCTTCTTCTTTCGTTACGGCCAACTAAGGACCACGTTATTTCAACTGGTTTCTGCTTTGAGCTTTAACATTCGCCCAGTACTGCCGCATGAATTCTCCATGTTGTTGCTTCCTTTCTTCTGTCCACTTCTTGCCTGTTTTGAGCTTAGGTTTCTCTAGGAAACTCCGGTGAGTTGTAAGTTTCACCTTAAATTTTACACGTTCCAGTACATCATCACTTGTAATCCCAATTTCTTTCAAATCTCTGTCAACTTCAGTGAACCATGCCCCCTTTGTTTTCTTCTCTAGAAAGTATGTAAAGATCCTGTTTGTCAACCTTACAGAGCTCATTCGTGAAATGTGGCCATAAAATGAAATTCTTCTTTTTCTCATCACATCAGTTATTTTTTCTACACATGTGTAGAGCTCGTGGTTGTGCCGTCTCCTGTATTCATCGTTTTCTTTTACAGGGCCCAAGATTTTCCTGAGAATCTTTCTTTCTTTCTTTCTTTAGCTTCTAGTTTCTCCATAAGTCCTTTCCTATGCATTGCAAGGCATTCTGCAGCATATAGAGCCTCTGGGCGGATGACAGTTTGATAATGTCTTAGCTTGGCATTTAGGGATATTGATTTCTTGTTGTAAATACCCTTTGTTAGATGATATGCCATTTTTCCATTTTTCTGATGCGCGATTCGAAAGCAGCCTTCTCGGATGTGTTGGGTTCTATCCACTCGCCTAGATATTTGAATGATTGAGTTTGCTTAATGCGTCCCTCTCCTATGTCTAGCTCCTTGGGTGCTTGTTTAATGTTAGTAATAAGCAAGGTTTTCTCAAAGGAGATCTTAAGGCCTGCTTTTGCAGCTTGAGTGCTGAGTTGCTTGATCTGCACTGCTGCCGTGCCAAGGGAATCTGAAAAAATTGCAAGGTCATCTGTGAAGGCTAGGCAATCAACCGTCAGATTCAGATTTTTGTAGCCCAATCTGACTCCATTTACGAACCCATTGTTGTTCAATTGTTTGCGCCATTCTCGGATGACCTTCTCAAGTGCGCAGTTGAAAAGCAGAGGTGATAATCCGTCTCCCTGCCTTACCCCGGTTCTGATTTCAAAATCTTCTGAAATTTCTCCCCTAAATTTCACTCTGGAGGTGGTGTTAGTCAAGGTCTTCTCAATGATTTTTCTTGTTTTATTGTCCAATCCCAGTTCCTTCAGGATTTGAAATAGGGAGAATCGATCAATGGAGTCGTATGCCTTCTTGAAATCAACGAAGGTCACGACAAAATCTTTAGATCTAAGCTTTAGATATGAAACAATAGACTTAAGATTCATGATATGTTCAGCACATGATCGTCCTTTCCTGAACC
The DNA here is from genome assembly GCA_946902985.2 of Meconema thalassinum. Classification (NCBI taxonomy): domain Eukaryota; kingdom Metazoa; phylum Arthropoda; class Insecta; order Orthoptera; family Tettigoniidae; genus Meconema; species Meconema thalassinum. The sequence continues at coordinate 1,271,107,319 of OX336389.2, read as the reverse complement.
CTCCTTGATATTCTCCCAATTGGGAATCTAGTTGTTGTTCTGCCCTATTTTGGAGGACTTTTGAGAGGATCTTGTATGTTATTGTAAGGAGAGAGATTCCACGGTAGTTGTTCATATCCATTCGGTCACCCTTCTTATGAAGAGGGTGAAGTAGAGCTGAGGTCCAGTTGCTAGGGAGTTCCTCCGTTTCCCAAATCTCATGAATAATCTCAGTTAACTTATCAACAGCCTTGTCGCCAGCATGCTTCCATAATTCAGCAACTATATTATATTATATTATATTATACATAGTTTAAACAAAATTCCCGATTCGTGGATGAAATGGGTAATCTCGAGAATCACTGATGCGGTTTTCGCCATTCTGTAAACGATATCTCGAGGAAGGTTCTGTAGAAAAACATTCATTTATGACCAAAGGAATCCTAGCAGTAACTATTTCAGTGATTCGAGTCGAAGAAAACCCTGCTGTCTGTGCGACTTTTAAGCTTACGCTGGTTAAACTGTCATAAATATTATACTATGAGTGTAAGAATTGTTCAGCATGGAAGACTAGGAGAGCATATCTCTATCTTTAATACATCGCCCACTATAAATGATTTTACGTTTTCAGGTCTTCCAACAATCTCCATTCAGTGTAAATTTAAATAACTAGGTTCGGAGCGAGTTTACCAGCTTCGGCCTGCATCGAACTGTCGAGTCGTGTCAAGTTAATATTTCAGAGAAAATATATGTATTTGGAGTTTCGCTGTTCAATTCGGCTTTTCTGAATTGCGTCTGGGACCTGACGTTCTTGCGCCTTTGAAGCTTACGTTGAGTTGAAGATTAAAAAGCCTAGACTACAGCGGAAATATAACGATGATCTTGCTATTCCATCGGGCAGCGGAGACATCATCCACATGTACTTATGTGTGCGACGAATTTAGTTGATATCCTGCCTTATTGTGATGAGTATACTAAATTGTCGGTGTAAGAATGAAGGGGGTGCCAATGACTTGACACTAAGGTTCAACCTGGCATTTTACTGGAGTGAATGTAGAAAAATCCGGTGAATAAATATCCTACACTCATGATGTACAAAGAATAACAGCCATTTATTTAATGTTACCTTTTTAGATTCTAGGTAAAAACGTTGTTTCAGTCGGTCAACATGTTATCTTGAGCGATGTATGCCAATATACAGGTTCAAAGGACTCCCACAAAGTTATTGCAGTAACATGGTTCTTTGTAGAACCATTCGCCGTACTCAGAACCACCCTGGGCCATATTTCTTCGTTTTGTTATGCTGCACAACCTACAGAATAAACGACGAACTTACTAGGCATATTTAAAATACTGTGACGAAAACGATTCTCTGCTAAACCATGCACACTTTACCAAACGCTTTTCACGGCCTTCGGCACACCCTTACCTCGGGAATCGTAGGTTTCTGGTTACTTAGTTTTACCACACCCCCCACGTATACTCTAAAATGATATCGAATAAAATATACACATTTAAATTGTACATCTACCTACTCAAATCAATTATCAATTACTTAATTTATGCCAAATATTGTTTATTTTATTATTTTATGCAGTGAAGTGTATAGCATTTAAGTGTGTCTTTTATATCATGATTTGCGCAGAATATATTAACATTACTCGCACAAGGTAATTGGGTTTCCCTATATATGTCACGTAGAACACTCATAATGTCCATTGTCGGTAAGATATCCCTAGAAGTGGCCAAGGAGTGAAATGCATAACATACGAAGTTGTGTTAATTTTGCAATGGAATACGTTCATAGTCCTCCCAATTCATTATTTTGTAGCTATACTTACAGTGGATCTTTCCTTCACGTTGTGTTTTAAGTGACGGATCACTTTATGAGTATTTGGAATTATTTTGTTGTTGTTGTTGTTTTTAGTCTTGGGCGAGTAATTGATACCCTAAGGAAGGCATGTATTTTTCGCTTATTCAGCAGTCTAGGAAGAGTGATAATACACTTCAGAATTCAGAGATTTTGTAATAATTAATGTCTTCAATAGACATATTCAGATTATCTACGGAGATGATAACAATGATGATAATATTGTTGTTTTAAGGGACCTAACATCTAGGTTATCGTCCCCCGGAGATGATATTGAGTACCGATACGTATTAATGGTTTCACATAAATTAATGTTGCTTCAGGGCGTTCTTTACTCAACACACTGTCTACACTTCGGAGCTGCTGTAAGAGTTTTCCTATTGCTAACTACCGGGGAATAGAGTTAGTAGCTTGTTATTTTAGGTATCCCCTCGTGAAAGTTATTCGTACAATAGTTCTGCTAATCATACCGAAACTTAGTCCACAATAAATTACACATGCCCATAACCGCAAGTGGTAGGAACGTATTAGTGGAACCGGTGTACTTGAAAAATGAGTAATTCCACATAATCTTACCTAATAAGCATATAGAAAGACCCATTTACTTACAATAAAGCATTAAATACTTAACCATTATGAAGTATGCAAATTATCCTGAATTTTAATGGTAGTAGGGCAAAAGTTATGTTGGAGTTAAATTTGTGTGAATTATTACTAATTAGTATTTTTTGATTTCAGGTGCTGGACTAAACACAATGATAATGATTTTCTGCCAAAGCCTGGTTTTCAAGGACAAGTGAACCAATCTGAGACAAGGTAAACTAAACACTAAGGTTCCATTTTAGCAGTGTACAGTGCCTATCAAAAGTTTAAGACCACTAGCTTATTTTCAACAAAAGCTCGCTGGTCTTATATGTTTGATTGAAATGTTGCCAAATATTTTATGAAAATACTTTGATATAATAGAGATCCACCTGTACCAAGAACATTGTAATATGGCTTTCAGTTTTTGAGTTACAATTTTTTAATACAAGTGGACTATCGAAGGAAAAAACAATTTTCAACCACAAATTAATTTGTGGACACTAAACCAATGGGGTTACGTTATTGATTAATTTTTATAAGTATTGTAGAATGTATACAAACGTTTTGGTAAATGAAAAGAAAATCCCAAAAATGTTCTTGCCATTTGGCAATGATTTTTGTATACCTGGCTTCTCAGAATAGACGAGGGATACTGATTCCAGGTACTCGGAGTGTTGACCTTGGAACTGTCTCTTTATCTATAGACACCATGCTGAGCTGTGCCTGGTGAAAGTTTGGGTCCGCTAACTCAACCCTCACAGGAGCTATTAAACAGTGAACGCTCATCAGTCTTGGCTTCAATTCGTTACCTTCTACAAAAAGTACAAACATCACTACCAAATGGCGAGAAAATTTTTGGTTTTTTTTTTCATTTACCAAAATGTTTGTATACATTCTTCAATGCTTATAAAAAATAATCAATAAGGTAACCCCATTGGTTTAGTGTCCATAAATTAATTTGTGGTTGAAAATTGCGTTTTTTTTCGATACTCCACTTGTATTTAAAATTTGTAACTCAAAAACTGAAAGCCATATTACAATGTTCTTGGTACAGGTAGATCTCTATTATATCAAAGTATTTTCATAAAATATTTGGCAAAATTTGAATCAAACATATAAGACCAGCGAGCTTTTGTTGAAAATAAGCTAGTGGTCTTAAACTTTTGGTAGGCACTGTATACCAGAGTGAAAGCTATTAAGAAGATCAATACAATGTCATGTAGAGAAACAATTACAATCATTCAAATTATACGTAGGTTTTGTTTTGGTATTGTAACTTCAAATTTATTAACACCTACAAGGAGTAGGTAGGCCTATATTGATAGGAAGGAAAAGAACCAAATGCTTGAAAATTGAGTAATTCTAGCACTATTTTCATATCTTAATTATTGATAAAGTAGTATTATGAAATAAAAAGGAAGAGGCTTTAACCCAATACGTTACCCCATCATTTTAATTTGCAAAGGGAAATAAAGTTGACTTTGTTAGATTCTCTGGAAACAGGTAATAGAACTAAACTCTAACCAGGCTAGGAGTAGAAACTGTCTTATGTTGTAACAACTGAAAAATAAAATGTTATTTAGTGTTGCCTGATGTGTAAGTTGCTCTTCATTCAGCGAATGTCTTAATAGGAGCCCAATTACTTTGATATATAATCATATAAAATAATCCCTAAAGTACACAAAGATATACTATACATGAAGAAGTTGCTGTTGTCTGGACAATTGACATATTCTGGTGTATATTGGTGGCACTGATTCCAAAACTTACATCAGATTTGTCCTATCAATTTGTGTTTCAGAGATGAAGCTAAGTCACACTAGATTCCAGTGGGCAGAAGTTATACTTTAACAGTGAGTTCTATATTGCATTCAATTGCTGTTGATAGCGGCAATGGATAGCGTGGATTCCTCACGACTTTAGGTGCAACTGTAGAAACAATTGTGTTCAAGATTGCATTGCATTCTGAATGAACACAAGGGCGTCCCCAAAAGGAAAATGCTGACACCATCAAGATGTGTTCTGTTTAATCTGTGTCGAGTATACCCTGAAAAGATGTAGAAAACCTACTTCTGTTTTTTTGAAGACGGCATAAGTTGATTAATTTCTTGTAAAGCCAGAAAACTAAAATAAACCGTGGGTTTCCGAATATTGTATAAAATACTTCCATGAAGCATTTGCGGCAGTGGACAAGAGGAGAAAGAGCTGTCTCAAATTTGGTATAGCGATGGTTTCGAATCAACCAAAGGGCCAACATCAGGACTGTTAAATTTCTACGGTCATCGCAAAGGCGTAAATAATAATAATCGAGGTAAATGATCACATCCCGACCCATATTATACAAACCGACCTATGCCACACTTAGGAGATATACACTCCCCATGTTACAGCCGCCAACTAGAACTTTTTTGGGATGGTGAATCGATCAAGCGAGAAAAGTACCGTACCTTGAACAAAGGAGGTTCTTGATGTTGCTCTATATCCAATAAATTTTCAGGATTGAACCCAAGGATTGTTGATGGTCCGCAAATAAAGGATTATTTTAAGGATCCATTTATATTGATTCTATGAATATATTTGAGTTTTATTCGTGGCGTTCTTAAGTTCTTGTTGGAAAAACTTCCTTTTAAACCATAAGACGGACAACTACTGTGAGGTTGTAGGGTAAATTCTCTTTAATTTCCATGTCCTTAGTAGTAATAAGAGTGCATTACAAACATTCCCAATTAAAAGGTTTTCCTGCAAAATCCCGTGACTTAGCGAAAAGCAATGTCACCATGACATACAAACTGTGGAGGAGATATACAATGGAAGGTAGTTTCTGCCGAAATCTTCAGGAAGACTGTACTAGTAGACTTCACTCCAGGACGTTCTACACAAAAGCATTTTACATGTCTAATAATGAAATTTACTTGTGTTTAACTGAAATGTAGAGTAAATGTGAGTCATTATGTTGTGCTAAAGGCAGATAGGGGATATGACACCATCTCGTGTCAGATTTTGCCAATTGAACGTTGTTCGCTTCGAGAGCAGTCTGGTACACTCACAAGGAAATATCGTGATTATTAATTATTCAATCTTGCTCAACCATGGCACATGTTGTTCAGAGCACAAAGACAATACATATGATTATATTTTGACTACAGATGCGCACGTGCTATCCCTCAAGAGGGCTAATTTTCACAGTGAAAAATATGTATGTGAGCCGTAACGTGCCCAATAATTCTGACCTCTTGATCTACAGCAGCCACCTTTCCTCCTGAGTCATTAGCCTGCAGTTCACTCATGCAATTAATTTAAAACTACTGTGTGAACACTCACAGATTGTGCGGTGTGCAAGGAATGCAACGACTGCACGCAGGACTCAATATTACTCTCTGATCAATTGATCGACAACACCCATCTTTCCTCCTCACTCATTAGCCTGAATTACACATGTGTCACACATTAACAACTACTGTGCGAACATTCACAGATTGTGAGGTGAGCAATGCACGCATGATAACTTGATCAATAACAACTTCGGTGGCGTAGTCGGTAGGATCCTGAACTCCTATGTCCAAGATTGCTGGTTCAAACCCGGCCGAAGTCGTCGGATTTTTGAAAGCGTTAAAATCCTTAAGTATGCCTTACTTCGGAGGGGAAGTAAAGCCGGTGGGCCCATGTCATAGATTTATGGCACGTAAAAGAACCTACCATTGCAATTGGTAGGGTGTAGAAAAAAGTGACAGTCAGTCTGAAAGACTGGACTTTGTATCATTTTAAATGCTACAAATGCTGAAAAATGCTAGAAAGGCTGGAGACTCTTGGCATGTTAGAAAATTATCTGCATAATACTTATCTTGCTTATCTTGTTTCAAATTACTCGCGAACGGCAAGTGCAAACCAAGGGCAAAGGAAGGTCAAGCGCGCGGGATGCCATCACGTTCACCAGAGCGCGTGAGGACGTGCCACTTCCATCCAGTCTAAAAACACTTATAGTGGGCAATGCATTGAAGATAGAGATATGCTCTCGCGGAATTTTTGTAGAACTTTTCATGCTGACCAATTCTTACGCTCATAGTATATTGATATTTTTAACGGTTTGCCAAGCGTAAGCTTAAGAAGCGCACGGACGCCAAGTTTGCTTTCAACTTTTTCACTGAAATCGTTACTGCTTGGCTTCCTTTGATCATACATAAATTATTTTCTACAGAATCTTTCCTCGAGATATCCTTTACAGAATGATGAAAACCGCATCAAAATCCATCCAGTGGTTCTCGAGATTACCCGTGACATCCAAGAATCGGGGATATTTGTCTTATACTAACGAAGTAGAGATTGTCGGGGAACACATGCACCAAGAGGTACTATGATGTCACACACCTCAGTGCATCTGGGTACATTTGGTCCCGTCATCGTAACGTAACGCCAGACCCCAGCGTAACGGCGAAGTCGACAAGATCATTTAAAATGATAAAAATTGTAGGTTATATTTGGCTAGTTAGAAACGCTCTATCAAGTTCGACAGTAGCATCTGGTAGCCAAAGTTGGAACTACTTGAATTGAACATGTTGGGTGCCCACGGGCGTTCAATAAAAATGCCCAGCTAATGGGCATTCGGCTGCAATTCATATATAATAATTCCCATCATTCCTCTTCTCTTGTTACCTGTTGTTGTTTGAGTTTTCAGTCTTTTGACTGGTTTGATGCAGCCCTCCATGCCTCCCTGTCCTGAGCTAATCGTTTCATCTCTACATAGCTACCACACCCTACATCCAAGGCAATCTGTTTAACATACTCTAACCTTGGTCTACCCCTACAGTTCTTGTCCTCGACCCTTCCTTCCATAACTAAGCTTGCTATTCCTGGGTGTCTTAGTAGGTGTCCTACCAACCTATCTCTTCTCTTCATTAGCAGTCGCCAGAAACATCTCTCCTCTCCCACTCGTCTTAATACCTCTTCGTTTGTAACCCTATCTACCCATCTGATCTTCATCATTCTCCTGTAACACCACATTTCAAACGCTTCAATTCTCCTCTTTTCTGCTGCACCAATAGTCCAAGTTTCACTTCCATAGAGTGCGACGCTCCAGACAAAGGTTTCAAAAATGTCTTCCAAATACCTAAATCTATATTCGATGTCAACAGATTCCTTTTCTGTAGAACTGCTTTTCTTGCCTGAGCCAACCTACTTTTTATATCCTCTTTGCTTCGTCCATCACTGGTTATTTTGCTTCCTAAGTAACAGAAGTCTCCTACTTCCTTTAGTTTTTCACCTGCCAATTTGATGTCCATAGAGGTTTCTGATTTATTGCGGCTGCATTCCAATATTTTTGTTTTATATTTATTAATTTTCATCATGAATTCTTTCCTAGCATTTCACATTGAACTATTAGAAGCCATTTTTCAGTGTTGGCTAAGTAATATACTATGAAGAGCTTTCCTGTCGGTCAACAAAGGGTGTGCCCAAATTGGATTGGGTGGGGAATTACAAATAATTTCATAGTGCCTGAAATAGAATACATGAATTATTTGTACGCTTAATTAAACACTTATCGTGGCGGAAGAAACGGGTAACTACTGTCGTAATGTTCTTTTCGAGCATATGCAACTCTCTGCGCATGATTGCATGTGATGATGCCCTCCTTTCTTGTAAAATTCCAATCAGGAGGTAAACAAGTTCCCCATTCGGTTCTACGGGTGGGGACATCCCGAGAAGTGACGAGGTTCAAATTTGACATTCAATGGATGGGAGCGTAGAATGCTAGAAGACAGCATGGCAGTGGAAGATTAGAAATCATTGAATAGGAAATGGATAGGTTGAGGTTAGATTTCGTTGGGATTAGTGAAGTGCGTTGGCAAGAGAACAGATTTTTTTTTCAGGAGACTATAGGTTCATTAGCAATAAATCAAATAACGGCTAGGCGAGGGTAGATCTTATATTGACTAGGAAACTTGGACAGCAGGTGGAATATTATAAGCAATATAGTGAACGGAAAGTTGAATGCAAACATACGTGCATCACATTAGTACAGGTCTATGAGTGCCTTCCAGTCAAACTGATGATGAAGAAGTTGAAAATGACTACGAAGAAATAGATGAAATTCTGAGATATGTCAATGGTGACGAAAATGTTATTGTTATGGGAGACTGCAATGCTGTGGTAGGAAAAAGAAGATAGTAGGAGAATTCTTATTAGGGGAAAGGAATATTGAGGAAGCACACTGATGGAATTCCGCACCCAGCAAGAATTGGCATTAGCTAAAACCTTATTCAATATCCACAATAGGGTCAAGCAGAGGTTCCTAAATCGGAGTTTGGATTGTAAAACATAACCCGGAGCTTAAATATACTCTGACCGCAATCTGGTTGTTATAAAATGCAGATTGAAGTTGAAGAAATTGAAAAAAATCAAAATCCAAAAAGGTTGGCAACAGACAAACTGAAAGAGAAGGACGTGAACAAAGGATTCAAAACGAATATGAAGGAAGGACTAATGAAAATCTCTGTACAAACATCAAATGCAAAGAAATGGACAGTTTTGAAGAATAAAATAACATATCCGCCTTAAAAAACATTGGTATAAGGAAAAGAATAGCTAGAAAACCATGAATCACTCGGGATATACTAGAATTAGCGGATGAAAGGCGGAAGCACAGAAATGCAAGAGATGAAAAGGGGAAAGGAAAATACAGACGTCTGATAAATGAGAAAAACAAAATGCAAGGAAGCGAAAGAAGAATGTTTGAAAGAGAAATGTCCAAGTATAGAAAATTGTCGGAATGTAGTCCAAGGAGATACGGCCTTTCAGAGGATTAAACGTTTGGATGACTAGCTTTGTTCGTCAAGCAAACATCATCGTCACTTTGACTTAATTTAGGTTCAGTGGATATGTACACTTGTGTACAACAGTATTTACAATTAATAAGCTACCAAACTTTGTAACGCCTCGGATTTTTTAACCAACAATATTGTGTTATTCCTTAGGCTATTACACTTCTATAGTGTTCCAATTTTAGTTAGTAATTTGTATGTGTATAAATGTGAAACACTTTTGAGTTATTAACTTATATTGTGGTGAGCTATAGAAGCGATTGTGTTCTAGACTGATTTGTTATTAAGCGTTACTATTCAAATACTTGGAAGAGCACTCATATCAATCTAAAGTTTGTAACTCAATTGGTTTCAGAAAAGCCTATCTTTTAAATCCCTAATTTTCATCCCATAGGAATAAGATTTTGTAAAAACCATTTCGTATCCTTTGCCTAATAATTTGAAGGAACAACCGTGCAATATTCTTTTAGTGGTGTACATCGCTCGAAGGAGCTTCAGAAAGTTGAATTTAAAGTCTAAAGAATTTGTTGAACTCCATTTGGAGATATAAATAACCGCTTACCCATTACCTTTTTTTTTTGATAAGGCATGCGTATGTTCAATAGCAATCCATATATGAATGGCTATCATTCAAAAATGACTAACTAGATCAAATTCTGAATAGGCTTATGCGTTATTCGACCAGTGACACTATACGCATGAAACATTTTAGCTTAATCGGATGAATAGATTTTGTGTGAATGTAACTGCCACGGATTATTAACCTATTTTCATATATGTGTGAGAGTGCGTATGTGGGTGTGTTGCAAATAAATTCTAAATGACCGAAAGATTTCAATGAAACTCAGTAAGTACATACTACTATGTCGGCTAACCCCGACCGTGCCTTTCAAATTTTAATACGTCTCACCAACCAACATGGTGGCCGCGCCAAATACTTCACTGGCATTCTATATCTCCACAACAGTAACAGATATCACCCTGAAATTGTGTAGTCTACGGTGATATAGAGTACTACCAGAAGATCACAAATGTGACTTTCAAAATCCTGCTACTTACAAAACTAACATGGCGGTGAAGCAAATTTAACACATTTAAATGGAATTTTCTAGCGTTCTTTTGATCCGAGTGCATTGGGACTTCGTAACAAAATGTTTGTCTGTTTGTTTGTTTGTTTTTTGTCTGTCTGTTATTTATACAAATCTACACCGTTTCACCAATCTGAACCAAACTTTGTATACTTACCCTTTGGAACCCTGCGGGTAACCCTGTCCACTTAAAAATTCGAACAGACCATTCCATCCCCTGTATTTAGGCCCTTTGGCACAAATCTGCACCGTTTCACCGATCTGAACAAAATTGTCTATACTTACCCTTTGCTGGGTTAATACTGAGTGTCAACACTACCTGAGGGAAGATGATGAGAAAGAAAAGGAGGTAGGTTAAGGAGTGGAATCAATTTTAGGCAGAGTGGAAGAAAATCCAACACAAAGCCATAAAGAAATAGTGACATAAAGAGGGATTTTACTGCACAAAGCCCATGAAGTACCTAAAATGAGCGGGGACTAGTGTAAGGCTAACGGAGAGCGCAGCGTGAGCTCAGGTCGCCGACGAGCTATCGCTAAGTGCTCTCTCCCTCCCTAGTGTGATTGCGGGTATATGGTAGGGACGTAGTTTGTTGGCGAACCAAGTGGTTCCAAATAGCAATAAATTATGTACTCTCCTTTCAATAGGGTGAACCTTTAGAGAGCATTCTGAAATGCCAGAAAGATTTAAATTAGACGGAATAATTTTGTGATGCGACACTGTTGGATCCCCAACAGAAAAGCCGAATGCTTCCAGGGTGGGCAGAGATGAAGCAACGATAGTGCTTTTTTGCAATATTTTTATTATCATTAGTGAAAATCTTTAAAGAATACCAATAGGTGCACTTAAAGCAGGCTAAACTCTTACCCAGCAGAGTGCCGACTAAAAGTTTAGAACGGAGTAAAATCTCAAACCTTACTTGAACAAAACCAAAATTTTAAACAGTGAACCATAAGTCAGAGTGAAAATCTCTACAAGTAGGAAGCTGGCAGAGCGAGCTATACTTGCCTTAATGATTTACTTGAATTAGCTGTTATAGCTAAGAGAAACTTTGTAAATGTTGTTATTGGAAGTTTTGTTTTAAACGCAACAAGTGATAGAGTTTTTAATAAACTTATCATTCAGTGATTTGCCTTTTTCTTTGTATATAGAATAATTCAGGAAAGAAAGTAGGGAAGAGAAGGTCCTGCCTAACGGTTTTTCTAGCAAGAGAGATAATAAACAAATAATAAAGAATTTATTTAACAAAGTAATAGAGTTGCAAAAAATTAGCAATAGTGGATCTCAGATCTAGTTCGAGTTAAGAACAAAATTGTTTGTTTTAGTAAACCTTTGAGGTCTTAGACCTGTAGTGACAATAAGGAACTTTACAATAGTTTTCGAATTTTACTTACAATTAAAAGGCTTTAAGCCTATAACAATAAAGTAAAGAAATTACAATTTAGTTTTATATTTTGTAAAGTTAATTAGGTAGAATATTATTTAAAAAAACAAAGGCTTTTAAAATACCTTAGCAGCAGGCACAGCAGGATAAGAAAAAAGAGACTAATAAGTGGTTCCTATAACTACTGTTGTATTGACACAGAAATTAAGATATGCTACATAAAAATTGGGCAGGTCGTATTAACGAAACCTGGATTGCATATGTTAGATAATATAACAATTTGAAGATTAGAACTTCCCGGTTAAAACAGGAAAAATTACGTAGTAAGATGTGGATTATAAGCACGGTTATTTTTACAGAATGAATAAGTTTTAAGTGGAGCAAAATTGGGAGGGCGCCTATTTATAGACGAAGCCTCATAGAAAAGTAGTAATTACCCTAAATTGTTAGTAAAAGGGATTGGAAGTGTAGGAATTATAGGATATAGTCCTGACGAATTGTATAAATTCTAACGAATCGCGAAGGGGTAGATTGTTGAACGGACACATTTCTTTGTAGCACTGAAGTTTGTTGATAGATTGTTTGTTTTCACTATTACAGTATTTATAGGTTCATTAAATTGCACTTTGACGGGTTTTAGCAGTATTTAGTCTTGTTATTGCAGTTACGAATTCACTGAGTTTGACTTGAAAAGGTTTATGGCGTTAGAGAGTTTTTGGATTTCAGTTAATAGTATCTGTTTCACTTAAAGTTGCGGTAATTTTGACAGTATTGAGTATAGTCAATTACGGTTGACAGTTAATTTTGAACGGAAAGTTTCAGAGCTGTAGTGACAGTTTAAAAGGGCAAGTGGACATCCTACGGAGGCAGACAAGTTAAGATTTAGACAGTTATGAATTTGAAATGAATCCCTCGTTGCAGGAAAGTATTCCCTTATTTAGATCAAGAAATGTTGAATTTCATGACTGTTGCAGCAAGCCTGGTTGGCGAAGAATAAAGGTTCCCTCGTGGGGCAGTTATGACTCAAGTTTGTGGAAATCCCATCACGGCCTATAACTTCCGTTAAAAGCATTCAAAATGCTGTTTAAAATCCTCTAAAATGCTTTAAAAACAATGTGGGTATTTACTTAACTTGCCATGATGATTGAAGATTGAAGACTTCTGCTGCCGTTACACTTAAAATTCCGTCATGGCGTCGATTTGAATCACCTCATGAGTATTGAGGAGGTGTTACTCCTTTAAAAGATTGAACTTATCACTCGAAGTCCGAACTAGAATTGGGGCGAGTAGAATTGAGCGAACAGAGAACCAGAAGGGCAGGGAGGAGGGGAAAGGAAAACATAAGGGACCAAATACTGTAGGAAACATTGAAAAACCAACATTTCAACACAATGGGAATGCGATACATCAATTAATACCTTCATAGAGATGGCAGCTGACAACAAAGACGACCTCTGCTGGACTGGTGTGTAAGTCCTCTTGAGTTCGCTAAATCCAAAAACTTCGGCAGGTTGCCGCGTGGTGAGCGGGGGTCGACCCACAGAGGATATACAACTGAAACAGACTTACATACATTTTAGAGCATGATCAAAAAAAAAAGGGAATACCAAGGGGGTCCCTGTGGTGTCTGCGAGGGAAAATGAAGAAACTAATGAAAATGAAAAGCAAAGAGCAGCAAGAGCTGACTCTAACTAACCGTGTATTCCAAAGAATACACCACCCTACGAAACCCTGCGGATAACACTGTCCATTTTACATTTCGAACAGACCACTCCATTCCCTTCATTTAGGCCCTTTGGAACAAATCTACACCGATTCAACATTCTGAACCAAAATTTTTATCCTTACCCTTTGGAACCCTGTGAATAACACTGTCCACTTAATATTTTGAACAGACCACTCCAATTCCAATTTTGGCAAAAATCTACACCGTTTCACCGATCTGAACCAAATATAACATTCTTTCCCTTTGGAACCCGACGAGTAACACTGTCGACATGAAATGTTGGGCAGACCACAGCATTTAGGCCCTTTGGCACACATCTACATCGTTTCACCGATCTGAACCAAACTTTATGTGCTTACTCTTTGGAACCCGATGTGTAACACTGTCTACTTGAAATTTCGGGCAGTCTACTCTAATCACTGCATTTAGGCCCTTTGGCACAAATCCACACCGTTTCACCGATCTGAACCAAATTGTGTATGCTTACCCTTTGGAAACCTGCAGGTAACACTGTCCTTTTTAAACTATGGTCAGACCACTCCATTCCCTGCACTTAGGCCCTTTAGCACAAATCTACACCGTTTCACCTAACTGCACCGAATTTTAAATACTTACCCTCTGAAACCCTGCTGGTAACACTGTCCACTTGATATATTGGACAACCCTCTCCATTCCCTACATTTAGAATAACAGACAAAAGGAACTAGAAAACCATCTTACAAGGACCTAGAACCATTCATGTCCGTAGTAGAATATTTTAATAAGTCTACCAGTGTTCTGGTGCAGAATTGCGAAAATAGTTAAATCTTGCACTACTTATACATTTCAGTCACGGAGAGTAAATGGTGCAAGAAGATTTCATAGGCCCCCGAAAGGAGTTATCATCATGAAAATATTATACCTCTGTGTAAGTACGATGGTTTTGGTGCAGTACATTGAGGTTATCAGCTGCAATAAGCGTTGGAGTTTTCAAATTTACTTTCATTTATTCCTATCTTTATCCTTCAGCTCTATGTGGCGATAAATGCCACTATTGCTACCTCTGAAGCTCGTGGCAGCCGAAGTTTTCCAAAATGCTCTGATAACTTTCCTACAGCGCTATGCGACAAAAGACGACACTCTAGGTCTCTACTTTTCTAACAGCCAATGAGATATAGGCCCTAGTCAGTGTCTTTTATTTCACTTACTCCTCTTTTTTATCATATTTTTCAATTCGTTTGTAAATTACTAGTGTCAGTACTGTAGTTAGTAAATAGCCGTTTCCCAATTCATTATTATCATTATCATTACGGAAAAATGACCTGAATGTTACGTCTATTATACTGTACTACTTATCACCCCCACTACCATCACAAAAAGTTATATTATTAAAATATATTTTTCTGTTAGTTTAAGTATCATGTGCCAGTTCTGTAGCACAGTAGTATTCATTATCATCCATGAAACATATCTATCCACCGGGCGAAGCCGGGCACTACTGCTAGTACAAGATATAATCTACTGGAATTTAATTCAATACAATTATTTTCATAGCCTCAAAACGGCGGCTGTGCAAAATTATAAAATTTGGTTTTCATATCTCGTGTCCCAATCATGCGATCGATGTGAACGTTTGAATAATGAACCTACGAAACGATCTTCATCTAATGGTAGAAAACTATTTGGTGTACATATAGAACAATCCAACATGGTGACCATCCGAAATATTTAGACGGTACTCATTATCTACGAATCTATCACAGCAATCAAACTGAAATTGTTTACGTTGATAGAGGCTATTATCATAAGTTCATCCCTGGGACTTTCAATAACCTGGTGAGCACTGAAATTGTTTACGTTGACAGAGTCTATTAACATAAGTTCATCCCTGGGACTTTCAATAACCTGGTGAGCACGAAACCAACATGGCAACGACGAAAAATTAAACTATATTGATGGATGTTTCTAGCGACTTTTCATCCAAGTGCTGTGAATCTTGGCACGGTATATCTCCATACAAGCCTTAATACACTGACGTCTAATTATTGGTATTTCATGAGAACTCAAAAATGGCGGCTGTGCAATTTTTTTAAAAATCTCGCTTTTATTTCTTGTGTCCTAATCAAGTAACAGAAATGTAGGTTGGTTTAATGAACTATCATTAGAATATTTATCTTGTGGCATATAATTACGCAGTCTATATATGAAACAATCCAACATGGCGTCCATCTATATATATAATGCTCAATGTTTGTCTGTCTGTTATGTATACAAATCTACACCGTTTCACCGATCTGAACCAAAAATTGCATACTTACCCTTTGGAACCCCGCTGTCCACTTGAAATTTCGGACAGAACACCCCATTCCCTGCATTTAGGCCCTTTGGCACAAATATACAGCGTTTCACCGATCTGAACCAAAATTTGTATACTTACCCTTTGGTACCCTGCAAGTAACACTGTCTGCTTTAAAATGTGGTCAGACCACTCTATTCCCTGTAGTTAGGCCTTTGGCCCAAATCTACACCCTTTGACTGATCTCAACCAAAATTTGTATATTTACTCTTTGGAACCCTGCGAGTAACACTGCTTGAAATTGCGGACAGACTACTCCATTCCCCGCATTTAGGCCCTTTGGCACAAATCTACACCGTTTCACCGATCTGACCCAAATTTAACATACTTAAACTTTGGAACCCGTAAAGTAACACTGTCCACATTAAATTACGGACAGACCACTCTATTCCCTGCATTTAGGCTTCTTGGCACAAATCTACACCGTTTCACCGATCTCAATCAAAATTTGTATATTTACTCTTTGGAACCCTGCGAGTAATACTGTCTGCTTGAAATTGCGGACGGACCACTCCATTCCCTGCATTTAGGCCCTTTGACACAAATATAAAAATTCACCGATCTGAAACAAAAGAACCCGAAGAGTAACACTGTCTGCTTGAAATGTTGTACAGACCACTCCATTCCCTGTATTTAGTCCTTCTAGCACAAATCTACACCGTTTCACCCATCTAAAACGTACCCTTTATAACCCGAAGAGTAACACCGTCTGCTTGAAATTTCGGACAGACCACTCCATTCCCTGCATTTAGGCCATTTGGCAAAAAACTACACCGTTTCACCGATCTGAACCAAATTTTAAATACTTACCCTTTGAAACCCGTCGAGTAACACTGTCTGCTTTAAATTTTAGAGAGACCACTCCATTCTCTGCATTTAGGCCCTTTAGCACAAATTTACACCGTTTCACCTAATTGCACCGAATTTTAGGTACTTACCCTATGAAACCCTGCTGGTAACACTGTCCACTTGATATTTTGGACAACCCTCTCCATTCCTTATATTTTGAATAACAGACAAATGGAACTCAAAAACCACGCTTTAAGGTGATAGAACTATTCATGTCCGTAGTAGTGTAATTGTAAGAATATTTCAATAAGTCTATTGTTGGCTGGCAATACGGCCTGCATCACGTCAACCCTACCAGTGTTCTGGTGCAGAATTGTGAAAAAAGTTACATCTTGCGTTGCTTATAAATTGCAGTCACGGGGACTAATAAGTGCAAAAAGATTTCTTAGGCCCTTAAAACAGTTATCATCTTGAAAATAGTATACCTCTGTAGAAGTGCCATGGTGTTGGTGCGGTACATTGAGTTTATCAGCTGCAATAAGTGTTGGTGCTTTCAAATTTGCCTTCATTTATTCCAAACCTTATCGTTGAGTGCTATGTGACGATAAATGACACTTTTGCTACCTCAGGAGCTCGGGACAGCCGAAGTTTTCCAATTGCTCTGCATATTTTCCTACGGCACTATGCGACAAAAGACGACACTATTGGTGTCTATTTGTCTAACAGCCAATGAGATATAGGCCCTAGACAGTTTTCTTTTTAGTTCACGGGCTCCTCTTTCTAATCATACTCGTATTTTTCAATTCGATTGTAAATTACATATGTCAGTACTGTAGTTAGTAAATAGCCGTTTCCCTATTCATTATTATCATTATCATTACAGAAAAATGGCTTGAATTTTTCGTCAATTATACTGTAGACTACTACTTATCACCCCCACTACCACCACCACCAAACAGAGTTATATATTTCTTTTTCTGTTAGTTTTAATATCATTTGCCAGTTCTGTAGTAGTATTCATTATCATCCATAAAACAAATAAATCCACCGGGCGAAGCCGGGCACTACTGCTAGTACAATATATTCCACTAGTTCACAATATCTCCTAAACCTGTCAAGGAATCAAACTGAATTTTTGTATCGAGATGGAGAACTATTAACTAAGTACGTATGTGTACAAATCCTGAGAAGCACTAAAACAACATGGCAGTCAAATGATTTTCAAATATTTTTAATGATTTTTCTGGCGATCGGATCACCCTAGATCAGTGATGCTAACAAGGGAAGTAGCCCTATCAGGAAAGACTGGTCGAAACCTATCTTCAAACTTTGTTGACGCAATCGTTGTACCATAAGAGGATAGCGTGCGAAAAATCATCCGCCAGATTGAACTGCAAGGTTCCGAAATCGTACCCGACATCCTGGTACGCACGCATGACAGCTGACTGAGCTGGACATCCTGCGGCACTCGGTGTTGTAGTGAGGCGTGGCGTGGCGTATATGGTGACTGTAGCGTGCGATGCTTCCCACCGGCCTTGAGCACTTGGGCTGCAGGGCTGTCTCTTCCAACATGTACGGTACTCGTTACTTCCCATTGATTTATATGAGTGATTCGCCACATGATTTTGGAGACTTGTAGTTCAATCTGGCGGCTGATTTACCGCACATTGTCCTTTTATAGCACATCGATTGCGCCCACAAAATTTCAAGATAGGTTTCGACCTGTCTTACCTGATACTTCTCTTGTAAGAGCAACGAATCTTTATTCAGAGTTGAGTATATATATAGGCAGCATCCCATATTCAACTGTTCTCAAAAATTGAAGATGACATCAGTTTCAAATTTTAAAACAATATTGTCTTTAATTTCACGTACCCTATTCAAGCGATTGAAGTGATAATTCGTATGTTAGGTTATTTTAATAATCATGATCTAATGGCACTATATTTTGTAGCTTCCATTCCGTAAATCATAAAAGCCTTGCATTTGACTTTTCTTAAATTAAACTCCCATGATGCGTTATAGAATGATGCCATATCACGAGACGAGTTTTATTCACCAATAATGAAAGTTATAATACTGTAGCACATACTTTCTCAATGTAATGGTGTTATTAGAGACATAGGTCGTGTATCAAAAGCTATTAACTATACATCACATGGAAAACACATTCAATAGTCGGGGGAATTTATAATGGAAAATACCAGTAGGATATAAGAAAATATGCTATTTAGTTCTTCACGGAACTAGCCAACTGTTTTTAAATTGTGTGCAGGGCTCGACGTAGCTTCAACAAGGAACACTCTAATATTTTGGAAAATATGAATAAAGAAATAGATATGACTTTTTCTGTGTTGATAAGAAATGAGTTTGAAGTACATACAGTCGTTGAAGGGAATACATGGGAAATAGTCAGGCAAGAAGCTACCGAAGCTTTAAAAGGGATTAAATTATGGCTAGATAATAATGAATTGTTTCTGAATGTAAATAAATCAAAATTTATTATTTTCACACTAAAAAACAATCAAAACTGCTTCAACGAGCGGGAAAACTGTAATACAAGCTGCAACTGCATAAAAATCAACCGCACACAAAATATAAAATACCTAGGAATGTATTTTGAACAAGACATGAAGTGGAGATCTCACATTAATTTCATCACAAAGAAAATTAGGAGGACAGCTTATGTATTTCATTGTCTGAAACACATAGTCAATATTAAACTACTGAGAGATATCTACTTTGCACTTATTCAGTCTACTCTCACGTATGGATTAATTGCATGGGGAGGAGTTTATCAAACTATTGTAAGAAAAGCTCAAGTAATACAAAACTTGGTGTTGCGTGTCATGTATAAAAGGAAAGGTTATATCCTACTAATGAATTGTATGCGGAAGCAAACGTCATGAATAAAGGACAACTTTACGTGATGGAAGTCTATAAATATATCTATAAAAATAAAAATTCAGTTATAAATTTGAGCCACACCTACCAAACAAGAGGTAAAACAGGAAATTTGGCTGTCCTCTTCAAACCAAATCTAACTATTACAAAGCGTAATTTTGAATACTTTATTCCTAAATTTTACAATATCCTTCCTAAAGCCATAAAAGAACAGTTACATAAATCTACAAGGTTTATAAGTAACGCAAAGATATTTGTTCGAGAGAATAAAAATGTCATTAAAGATATATTAAAGTAGCTTAAACTATAAAATAGCATTACCATTGCTACTTAGCTATTTCACAACGCTATTTTAATATATAGCCTACAATACTGTATAAACGTAATATATTTTTAACATGAGCACTTAAAGTTATAATTAGGTAAGTAGAACTAATATGCCACCCACAAGGCTTTGCCTTACGTGGTATAGCTTACATGTATTCTTCCCTTACTCGGCTGAATTTGATATTCATCACATGGATCTAAGAATGTAAATTTTTAGACTAATGCGTTTACTTATATAATAATCAGAAATAGACTAAAGTTACGATATGATGAAGATTATACTGTACTTATTTAATATAAAGGGACTCCAGTGATCAAGAGAACAAGTGAATTATACAGTGTTATAATAACAAGGACAATGTCTATATAGGACACGCGATTGCTTAAGCAATGTACAGGTATGTCCTAATACTTAAAAAGCTATGTATGTTTATATTTCCTTGTATTGCTGGATGTAATATTGATATTCCTGATAATAAATTATACTAATACTAAAAAAAATGTGGCATACATTTTATGATAAGAATGACCATTTATTCATTATGTTGGTTTCCGACGCAACCTTCGATTATTGTGAACCGACATTCTCAAAGAAAAGTGAATTCTACTTAAAACCAGCTTCTAAATATTTATCCTGGTTCCTCCTAAACGTCGTAAACATTTGAACTTTTTCGTAATTTTGTTTAACCTGCTGGCATATCCACTAACTTAATTATCAGACAATTTTAGGAGTGAAATTGCCCAATTATTATTGTAACTTCAATATTAATATTTTTATTAGCCTACTTTTCACATTTTGCAAAAATGAGGAAAAATTAGACTTATGAGATCGGGCAAATGTGTGTCTGTCTGTCTGTCTGTCTGTCTGTCCTTCTGTCTGTCTGTCTGTCTGTCTGTGTGTGTCCCCCCCCCCCCCCTATCAACTCCTAAACGGCTGGAGCAATCGAAACAAAATTTGGTAGGAGTAAAGATCTATACCTGAATATCTCACTGCCATATTTGAAAATGATGTCAGTGCTACCAACTGCTGAAAAATCGCAATTGAAATTTGAGCTCCATGTTGGATATCATGGAAGGTATGAATGGGAGCTATTTCAAAATTGGCACACGTGTAGATAAAAATATTGCAGTTTAATTTCCAGGAGGCCATACATGGCAGTGTTGCCAAAATGATTATAAGCTTGCTGATAGGTCCAATTTTTAAATGCATATAACTTCTACACTATCAATTGGAATTCAACCAAATTTCGTATGTACTATGTGTACATACACAGATATGAATGAGCATATTCTTAAGAGCCACCAGGGCTGCCAATTGTTAATAAATGCACTCCCTATTGTTTTTATCCAAATAACAATATATCAGAAAGTATGCAAGCAGACAGCCTTAAACTATGCACACGCATATTACCTGACATTCTATATTAATTTGGGGTAACTAATATACGTCAGCGCTACCAACATGATTCTAAGCCTGTTGAGTGGTCCAATTTTAATACACGTAACTTCTATACTATCATTTGGATTTCAACCAAATTTCGTGTGTGTTATGTGTACCATAACAGATATGACTATGCGTATATTTAGGAGCAACCAGGGCTGCCAACTGTTAATAAATATTGACTCTATTTTTGTTACCCTAATATCAATATATCAGAAAGTATGCAAGCCAATAGCTCTAAACTTTGCGCACGTATAGTACCTGGCATTCTAGATTAATTTTGAGTAACTAATATAGGCCTACGCCAGTGCTGCCAACATGATTCTAAGCCTGCTGATAGGTCCAATTTTTAAATGCATGTAACTTCTCTACTAACTAATGGATTTGATTCTAAATTGACACAACAATAGAACATATTATTTCAGATTATTTCTGACCAATGCATGTATGTCATTGATGCCAACATGATTTTACGCGCGCTGTTAGATGCAATGTTTAACTGCATGGAACGTCCATGCTATCCTTTGGACTTCAACCAAATTTTGTATTCTGTACCTTAAGAGATGGAACTAAGAATATACTCAGTCACCAGGGCTGCCAACTGTAGTTCTCTATTAGGCTACTTTATGCCAGGTATACCGTATTTCGAACTAATTAAAAATTTCGATATTACCAACTTAATTTCGTTATTATTTTAGATAGATCCATATAGATTAATCATTGGCATGAATCTTAAATTTTAAGAAAAGTAGGCTCTTTAGTTCGTCACGGAACTTCTTGTTAATTGTTGTATTTATCTTCAACTAGGAATATATTGTTTTTAGCTTTTCTTGTGTTCAACATTCTAAAGACCCGTTGTTTCAATCCTTCACTCTGGCCATTTATGCCAAATAATTTACTGCCCCGCTCTAGTCCCTATGAAGTGGCGTTCTTCAATACTTCATTTCTTTGTAGAAAAAGTGAATTTCAAGTACATACAGTACATGGTGGAGATGCTAAAATTGCCAATTTACTCATTATGTTGGGTTTTAACAGATAACACATTCGCAATTCTATTGAAACCCATAATTCCATGGTAACCATCAAAGCGAGGAAGAAAATGCACACGATGTCTTTGTATTTTTTCATGGCGTTTTCCGTACATTTCCAGGAAATTCATTGGAGTTTCCAAGAAAAATCATATGATATTTCTTGTTAAAGGTTAATTCTAAATTCCTTGGCGGGATTCATTCTGTGATAGAATGAACTGTTAACCCATTATTAGCCTACTTTTCACATTTTGCAAAAATGAGGAAAAAGTAGACTTATGAGATCGGGCAAATGTGTGTCTGTCTGTCCTTCTGTCTGTCTGTCTGGCTGTGTGTGTGTCCCCCCCTATCAACTCCTAAACGGCTGCAGCAATCGAAACAAAAATTGGTAGGAGTAAAGATCTATACCTGAATATCTCACGGCCATATTTGAAAATGATGTCAGTGCTACCAACTGCTGAAAAATCGCAATTGAAATTTGAGCTTCATGTTGGATATCTTGGAAGGTATGAATGGGAGCTATTTCAAAATTGGCACACGTATAGATAATGATATTGCAGTTTAATTTCCAGGAGGCCATACATGGCAGTGTTGCCAAAATGATTATAAGCTTGCTGATAGGTCCAATTTTTAAATGCATATATCTTCTACACTATCAATTGGAATTCAAACAAATTTCGTATGTTGTATGTGTACATAACCGGATATGACTGAGCGTATTCTTAAGACCCACCAGGGCTGCCAACTGTTAATAAATGCTCTTAATTTCTTTTATCCTAATACCAATATATCAGAAAGTATGCAAGCCGACAGCTTTAAACTATGCACACGTATGGGCCTAGTACCTGACATTCTATATCAATTTTGAGTAACATATATACGTCAGAGCTACCAACATGATTCTAAGCCTGCTGAGAGGTCCAACTTTAAATACATGTAACTTCCATACTATCACTTGGATTTCAACCAAATTTCGTATGTGCTATGTGTACCATAACAGATATGACTATGCGTATTCCTAAGAGCAACCAGGGCTGCCAACTGTATTTATTTATTTTTTTAGCGTATGGCTTTTAGTGCCGGGAGTGTCCGAGGACATGTTCGGCTCGCCAGTTTTGTAGCTGCTTCGAGACGGACACCCAATGGGTGAGCTACAAGTACCGTTGGGGAGGAAAGTTGGAAGGGAGGGTCGAGGAGTTGGAAGGTAGCGGCTGTGGCCTATAGTTAGGGACCAACCCCGGCATTTGCCTGGAAGGAAGATGGGAAACCACAGAAGACCATCTTCAAGGTTGCCGGCGGGGGGATTCGAACCTCCTCGCCTCCCGGATGTGAGCGACTGCCAACAGTCATGCCGCAACGACCTCGGCTAACTCACCCGGTTTGCCAACTGTTAATATGTGCTCTCTCTATTTTTGTTACCCTAATATCAATATATCAGAAAGTATGCAAGCCAATAGCTCTAAACTTTGCACACGTATAGTACCTGGCATTCTAGATGAATTTGGAGTAACTAATATTCGTCAGTGCTGCCAACATGATTCTAAGCCTGCTGATAGGTCCAATGATAAAATGCATGTAACTTCTCTTTTCATTCAAAATTGACACAACAATAGATCATATTATTTCAGATTATTTCTGACCAATACATGCATGACATTGTTGCCAACATGATTTTACGCGCGCTGTTAGATCCAATGTTTAACTGCATGTAACGTCCATGCTATTCATTGGACTTCATCCAAATTTTGTATTCTGTACCTAAAGAGATAGAACTAAGAATATATTCAGTCACCAGGGCTGCCAACTGTAGTCCGCTATCAGGCTACATTATGCCAGGTATACAGTATTTCGAACTAATTAGAAATTTCGATATTAGCAACTTCATTTTGTCATTATTCTAGATAGATCCATATAGATTAATCATTGGCATGAATCTTAAATTTTAAGGAAAGTAGGCTCTTTAGTTCTTCACGGAACTTCTTGTTTTAGTTTTGATTAGATATGTCAAGAGAAAGTTTAGTTAAATAAAATAGTTGAAATTGTTACCTACACACAAATCGCAACAGACGTTTGTGTTAGCTGATTAGAGAGACTACAATCATGCAAAATTTCAGCTGAGTTCGTTAAGTAGATTTTGCATCCAACAAACACAGAAGAACCTACCAATTTCAGATTGACATATTGGTATGATTACATTTTGTGTTTATATTTGTATAAGTATTTGTGCAGTTTCACCATTTTTAGAAAGTTCAATGTGACATTTTTGGGCAAACTATTATCACTTATGTTTTCTTTGTGGTCTGAACAATTTGGGTATGCAATGTCTTCGGGATCGAGATGTTCACGTTTGTGAGGTTCCATTGTCAGAGTAAGGAGTTGACATCATGCTACAATCCCAAGAGCATGGATGTATGAACATATAAACATAAATGCCTACTGATTTGTGTATAATGGTGGTAATTGTTTTTTTGTTTTAATTCGGGTTTGTGGCATCGTGGACAATAACTCTATATATTAGAATGGAAATTGAAACTGTTCGTTAAACATATTTTGTTGTCAATACTGATTCACATGTGTACGTAAAATATAAGCTACCAGCCGTGACCTTGACTTAGGAGCCATTCAGTATTTGCCTCAAGTAGAAGTGGGAAACCACCGAAAGTCTTGATAGTATAAATGAAATATAAATCGATCTCAATTCGTTTAATCACTCAAGGCCGATTAAATTCCATTCCAACCTTCATTTCAGAATTAAATTTCCTACCAGAGCCAGGAAATGGGTCCGGAGACGTTGGGACTAGAGTTTCAATACAGATGGTGCAGTAATCAGACGTGAACAAAATCTTACCTGTTACCTGCTTCCCTCGTTGTTGGCATATTGTGCCCTCACTGCCAAGTTTTCTCACTGACAGGCGAGTTCTACCTTTTTCCCTTAGCTTTCTGGACCCAGAGCACGAGTTTGCTTGTCATGCTGGCCAAAGATTCCATGTCGCTTGTCTTGCCAACCCCGATGCTCCATCCTTAATAGAGTCACCATAAACACCACCGCAATAAAAAATATGTACTGCAGTATATAACGTTCAGTATAGGTTAATCATGATGGCTTCCGTAGAGAGAGAGAATCTTCTGTAACGACACACATGAGCCCTTTCTGGATGGAAATTAATTTTCACGGCTTGTTATAGTCGATGGAAAGTGAGCTAGAGAATGTAATGTCAATGAATAAGGATTATTATGTTGGGTAACCGGGTGAGTTAGTCGTGGTCGTTACGGCGTGGCTGCAGACAGTCGCTCACATCCGTGAGGCGAGGAAGTTTGAATCCCCCCGCCGGCAACCTTGAAGATGGTTTACTGTGGTTTCCCATCTTTCTTCCAGGCAAATGCCAGGGTTGGTCCCTAACTATAGGCCACAGCCGCTACCTTCCAATTCCTCGTCCTTACAATCACACTTTCCTCCCCAGACATCACTCCACACGCGACGGTACTTGTAGCTCACCCAATGGGTGTCCGCTTGAAGCAGCTACAAACTCTGGCGAGCCGAACATGTCCTCGGACACTCCCGGCACTAAAAGCCATACGCTAAAAAAAATGGTGGTTAATTATACGAATCATCCCTTCGATCACTTCAATAGGATACGTTAAACAAAATTACGTCTGAAAATAATTGAACAGACATAGATATAAATATATTTAGCTATAGATAAAGATTCGCGGAGCCATGGTTCACTGCGCTCAGATGATTAGACCACCAGAAACATAATTTTAAATATTTTAAATGTGCGTGGTTACCATGTTGCCCGGCTTATTTGGTGTACGAGAGTCGCATATTTGTACTTATTTATAGCTTTCGGTTACCATACAGCATTTCAGTTTCACTAAGTTACTGTAAAACATTTGGAGATATTGAGCAGCCTACTGGTGAAACATTTAGAGTGACTAACAATTTGGATTGGTTTAAATGTGTGCCATAGAGTTATGTACCAATAGATAAAAATTATTATGATGGCTTGTTTTACACATTCTCCATTTGATCGCGGAATTGTATACGAGAGTAAAAATATGCTTTTATATTTTCGCACTGTCACCATCTTCCATTTTGAAATAAATTGAAGAACATTAGATGCCAATATTAAGATTTAAGTAAAGATTAGCTGTGCCAAGTTGTACTGCGATCGGAAGATTAGATAGCAGGAAAAGTAATTTTAAAGATATGAAATTCGCACGGCTGACATGTATTTTTATTTATCTAGTTCTTGAGAGGGATATATACAGTATGTACTTAAAATCTTATATCGCCATAGAAAATTCCAAAATGATAGCGCAATAGTTTCGGAGATTTTGGGAACCAGTGAGACAATAATAATAATGTTATTTGTTTTACGTTGCTTTTCACTACTGCGGCTTTTAGAGACACCGAGGTGCCGAAATTTGCCCTGAAAGGGATCTTAAACGGGCAAGTAAATCTACTGTTACGCTCCCTCACATTTGTGCACCCTCAAATGCCAGCTGACAGCGCCAGGATTCGATCCTGCATCCTTGGACACAGCAAGCGAGAACGTTACTGCTGAACCACCAGCGAGGCATGGCCGCCATATTGGACTGCCTTAAATGTAGGCCATAGGTTTTAAACACTAGTAGATACATATTATATCACTGATCCACTATACATCATTACACTTCGATCGCTTACGTGGCGTAAGAGAAATAGAATCATGTTTTTAAAAGTTTGCACACCATCCATCTTAAATTTTTCTTAATATTTTAATTACATTAGACGTCACTATATTCAGATCTAAGTAAAGGTAACTAAGCCACGTTTCACTGCATCCCGTGGTGGGCTCACTACGAAGGTCCATTTTAATATTTAGTTTTTGCTTGCCCACCATGTTGGCTTTGTGCAGATCATGTTCATGCCATGTTATAGTCTATAGTTTTATCAGCATACAGAATTTAGGTTAATTGCTGCGATCGTTTCTGAAATATTGAATACTGGTTAAATATTTCGCGTGGCCACCGTGCTCAATTGTTGTATATGTGGAGTATACATCATTAGAATACAACAATACAAGAAATAATTACACGTATTTTAACATTCGCACAACAACTTGAATTACGTTACATGCCAATATACGAGTATTAATCCTTAAATATAGATTTATCACGCTAAGTTTCAATCCGCTTGGTTGATTAAGTCGCCGTAAAAGCCCATCTTAGTATTGATATTCGAATGGCCACCATGTTGGTTTTGTGCTTTTTGAAGGTCATGTGTGTGAAGTTTCGAAGACATTGAGAAAAAGTGTCATATTTCACGCTGCCACTATATTGAATTCGTGCTATTTATATACATCTGAAAGGCATTGTTGCGGTCGGACAGAGTTGTAGTAAATTCATACAAAGTTTCATCGACGTCACTGCAGCCAATCAGAATTTATGAGGGACACTCACACACAAATATGCTCTCACTCACCCATACGGACAAAAATGTTATCTCAAACGCCTATGTTCCATAACATATTTGGATTAAAGTAGAGGCACATAATATCACAACTAGTTCTGCCGACTTGCCTCTGTACCACTTGCTGACTGACTTTCAAACAGAAAGAAAAACCTCTCTTTCTGTGTGTGGTCCCCGGCAGTGGTCGTGTAATTTCGACGTAAGTGGTCGCGGGTGAGATTTTCGCTCACCTACGTAATTTCTAGTTTTATACACAAATGATTTTCTTGAAAGGGACGGTAATACGTGTATTTGCCTTGTACTTGAAGTATCTATTAGATATTTACGTAAAAAGATACTTTAACTTGGCCAGACCAATAATAATAATTAAACGTTTTAAACTAGTCTAAATATGGCATCTACATATATTCTCTGGTGGACATTCGCATTTATTAAGCATTATATAAAAAAAGGGAGTTTACAAGGGAAATCAACCCGATGGACCTTGCTCTGTTGTGAACAAGCCTGCAGGGGTTGTCAAAAGACTAGCATATCCTATTGAGAATAATGGAAGGAACTTCACTTTAGATAATTATTTTTCATCGAATTCACTGGTTTTGGACTCGCTGAAAGAAGGATTGACAGTAGTGGGAACTGATAGAAAAAAATAAGGAAGTGATTGCCCAATAGTTTTCTACATTCACATGAGAAACCTTTAAAACACCAGAGAGAATAGGCCAAAAAACGCAGTTATTTCTTAACAGTCAGTGTTTCGAGCGTCCCCTTAAGGTGCGTAATTTTCACGCAAGTTTGACATTTGTATGTTAGTGCAGTCCACAATTTCTTGAATAGTTTCCTGAGGAAAAATAATTTCCACGCCTCACTGTGGGAGGTCACAATTTTCCCTTCATCATTTACTCCAGGAAGGCTTCGAACAAGGTTCTTGTGTCTGGTTATTGCAACGTATTGTGCGCAATGAATTTACCAGGTTGAGCGTCCATATTTCCCCGAATACTGTGCACCAGCATTATTTAGTTCATCGCTAGAAACATTTGAAGCACTGAATCACAATGTTCTATAGTATCCTCTTCGAGTTCAATAGCACTGCCAACTCCCAACCAATCATCATCTGCCTCACCATTTGTTCTTAATTCTAGCTCCACCTCGTCCTACCATTCCATAACCTGTTCCTCTAGTTTATTAGCCATTTTTCAAATTCACTTAAGAACGAACTATACAACGAAAAGTAACACAAAATAGTTACGTTTATAGTCGCGGGTGAGGGGAAGTCTCACTTCTGTGTAAGCGCGTACATTAATAGTAACCGTGTGAATGTTTCAAGTGCTAAATTGCTATTGTTGCGGCAGGTGTCTCGTTATGCCCCTTACTACGATTACCTACGAGGGTAGGTGAATCCGTGTGCGGGCTGCAGAGTTACATACAAGACATTTCCAAAGTGAGACAATCCCTCCCCCCGCGACCACTGCCGGGATACAAAGAAAGGTCTTAGATTAGATGATGATAAAACAACAAGGGTAATAATAATAATATAATAATAATACAATTTATAATTATAGTAATGATAATAATAACACTTTGATTGTTACGAAGTCAAAACAGTTGGCAGTTGGCAGTCAAAGTGAAAGGTTGTGTTTTTCCCGAGCTCTCAGGTGTGCTGAAATGGGTTGTTCTCTGGAGTGTTATCGCGCGAGGATCGGACTGTGGTATGTGAAGGGTAGTCGGGATTTCCGGTGTTTGTGTGTGCGTACGGGCCCTAGTAACTTGTGGTATAGCCCTAGTGATAACTGCATTGCTAGTTATTGGTGGAGTGGAAATGAATCCAGGCCCTGTTACTCCAAATATGAATCAGGCAAATGATCCAGTGGCAGCTTTAAAGTGTTCGACGTGCAGTAAAACTTAGAAGAACGGTGTTCAGTGTGGACTATGTGAGAAATGGTTTCACTTCGGCTGTATTAAGGTCAAGAAGGAGGATTGTGATGTCGGGAATTGGTTTTGTAACGTATGTGATACGCCGGACTGTCTGAGGGTGCAAATCAAAGCAACGGATCAAATACTACAGGAACTTAGAACAAAGCTTCGTGAATCAGAGGAAACGGTGAAGGATGTGACTGAACGGCTTTCTACTGGGATCAGTGTGGAAGAGGGCGTGCAGGAGCAAACTGAGGATGACGTCATCATAATGGGTGATTCAATGATACGATGGAGTGCGAATATCTCGAGGAAATCAGGTGCGAAAGTGCGGTGTTATCCTGGGATTAAAATTGACCAGCTTGCCCAACAAGTGGAAGAAGCAAATGTAGAGGACTGTGACAAAGTTAAAGTGTTGTTGCTCCATGTTGGGACGAACGATTTGAAGAAGAGGGCTACAGCTGATTACATCATGGGGAGCTCTATGAACTAGGCAGAAAAACTAAAATCAAGTTTGGAAATGCAAAAATTATAATGAGTGGCATTGTTCGGCGAGGAGATGTTCCGTTAAGGCGAGTTAAGACTGTAAATGACCGCATGGACTGGGTTTGTGCACAACTGGGATTAGCGTACGTAGATGCTGACTGCTGGATTGGTGGCCGTGACTTCGGCCGAGACGGGCTGCATTTAAATCGACGGGGCGCTTTCAACCTAGGGAGCCTACATGACAGGGTCATCGGTTCGTGCCGGCCATTGTGAGGAGGAGCAGGTCCAGAGGTTGCCAGCCGACGGGAACAGAAGGAGCTACTTCGAGATATTTGCTGCGGAGGTAAGACTCTAAGATTACTGCAGGTTATTTGTCAGAGTTTAGGAAATAAATTAATTGAATTTTGGAATCTTGTAGAGACGTATTCTCCGGACATTGACATTGCTACTTAATCTTGGTTATATGAGGATATAAATAGTAATGAAATAATTCAAGGGACCTACGAAATGTACAGAAGGGATCGGGGGAAGCGAGGTGGTGGGCTATTTATTTGTGTGCGCAAAAATATAGCTACTTTCTTAAAGTGGGCTGATACGGATCATGAAATGTTATGTGTACAAATTTCAGATAAAGGGAATACATTCCCTCTTCAGGTAATAGGGGCGTATAGAGCACCGAAAGATAACTTTTCGCGTTTCGACACACTGTATGATAAAACTTGTACGGGTAATGCTATGAAAAAGAGCATAAAAATCGCCGGAGATTTAAACCTCCCCAAAGTAGACTGGTCTCGTGAGTCAACTAGCTGTGGTCAAGCTCAGAGCGCTGCAAACAAATTCTTAAGGGAGGGTGGATTATCCCAAGTAGTTGACTTCCCAACTAGAGGCAATAATACCTTAGATGTTTATCTCGTAAGGCCTGTAGAGCTGTAAATTAACTGTCTGAAAGTACCAGGAATTAGTGACCATTCTGGGGTTGAATTAAATATTAGATACGGTGACATTACAAAACTAGACTCTGATGTAGCAAATACGATCATATTCCAGTATCGCAGGGCGGATCAGGGCAAATTTCAGGGGTATTTGAATGAGCTATTTGAAGGATGGGCATCGGAAGGAAATCACATTAATATACTATAGACAAACTTTTGGAAATTTTTAAATAGCGCTATTAATAAATTTGGTCCATTTAAATTACTGAAACAAAACCCAGATCCTGAGTATTACACACGGGAAATCAGGAGTCTTAAACGGAAAATTAGGAAATTATACAATAAAAGACATGATAGTATATGTTGAAATTTAAGTCCTTATCAAGAGAGCTCGTCTTAAAAAAGAGGGCTGCTCATGACAATTATATGCAAGGTTTACTTGGTTCGGGAGGCGATGGGTGGAAAAAAATTACAGTTATGTTAGGAGAAGAAAGGGAAATTCAAATAATTTGTCGATGATAATGTCCGGTGACGGTAAATTAATTACTGAGAAGCAAGCCATGGCTAATGAATTAAATGTCTTTTATGGTAGTGTGTTCAATAAATCCAATAGCTGTGTGTTGGACCTTAACGGTGAATCAGGGGCTCCACTTCTTCAAATAAACCAGTCAGCAATTGTAAAGCTAGTACAAAAATTACGTTACAATATATCGAAGGGTCCTGATAATATTGTTAGTGAAGTACTTAAACTAGGAGGTAGGGCCGTGGCACGATACCTAGAGGTGATTTTTAATGTGTCCATAAACAATGCGCAAATCCCGGATGACTGGAAAAGAGCTACGGTAGTCCCAATATTTAAGGGAGGGAGCAGACTTGAATTGGGCAACTACAGGCCGGTTAGTCTTACGTCCATCGTTTGTAAACAGATGGAGCATCTCATTTGCGGACCACGCCGTAGTTATAGATTTTGCGAAGGCATTTGATGTCGTGCCGCATGACATACTACTCCATAAATTAGCTTCGACGAAGATTGATAGAAGAGTAATTTTATGGATCCAAGAATTTTTGACGGGTCGTTCCCAGAAAGTGAAAGTTGAAGGCCGATTCTCGGATGAAATTACCGTAACGTCGGGTATCCCTCAGGGCAGCGTAATCGGAACTTTGTTATTTTTGGCGTTTATAAATGACTTACCAAATGGGATTCGCAGTGACTGTCGATTGTTTGCGGATGATTGTGTAATATATCGAAAGATACATGACTCACAAGACAATGCAGTACTTCAAGATGACCTGAACCTGGTCTATAAGTGGGCGATTGAAAATAAAATGAAAATAAACACAAGAAAATGTAGTCTAATAAAAATAGGGAAAGTGCGAAGGCAAGATTTTCAATATAACATTGGCTCGGAAATACTTGTAGAAGAAGATTCTTGCAAATATTTGGGCGTTCAGGTAAGAAATGATATGAAATGGAGTAGTCATATAGGATGTGTAGTTTCTAAAGCTTACAAATCCCTGCACTTTGTAATGAGGGTATTAAAAGGAAGTAGTACCTCTGCTAAAGAATTAGGATATTTGTCACTTGTAAGACCTATTCTGGAATACGCCTCGGCGGTTTGGGATCCATATCAAGTAGGGCTCATAAATGAGTTGGAAATGGTACAATGAAAGGCCGCTAGATTTGTGCTCAGTGACTTTAATCCCAGGAGCAGTGTGAGCCGTATGTTAAAGAAACTTGGGTGGGAATCACTTGAGGCTAGGAGGATGAAATCTAGACTCTGCGCTATGTACAACGCGTATAAAAATCAACCAGCATGGGGTAAGCTTAGCAAACGTATGGAAAAACCTACTTACATGGGTAGGAGCGATCATCCTTTCAAATTTAAGGGCCAACCACAGCGAACAAATTATGGTAAATATTCTTTCGTAAACCGTGCCATTGATAATTGGAACTCTCTACCTGCCGCAGTCTTAGAGCCTTTTCCCAAACATATAGGCGTGTTTAAGAAAAGACTGACTATTTTTGTAAATACTCCAGTTTAATTGTTAGTGAATTGTTATGTACAATTATTTATTTGTTATGTATATCTAATTTGCCACCGGGGGACACACCCCCAATTGCAAATAAACGAATGAATGAATGAATGAATGAATGAATGAATGAACGATGAATGAATTATAAACTGGACAACGCCACGCATGCTGGCCGACATGTGGGACTCGCGTGGATTACCAGACACCGAACAACTGGTAACCTTGTTCTGTTTGTGTGATTTTGGGGTAGGCTCGTATTGTTAATTTTTCGGGTTGTTGAGGGAATTTTGGTTCTGGGATGATTTTGGACAGCGGTCGTCTGACCAGTTCTGGTGGCAGGCCCATGCATGACCAGACCCGTGTCCGGACAGACGAGTGAGCCCAGTCGGAGGATGGGCTGACCAAACAAGCCCGATCGACATCTCAAATCTTTGTTTAGAGAATTTGTACTAAATACCCACCAGACTCTTCGTGAAAGTTTCTGGTAAATTGCAACAGATGTCTATATTCCCCTCAGCATGCCCACGTTAATGATCTCCCAACAAGTATCCATATTAGGCATGTTCTCCTACTATAGTATAAGGAAACAATATTTTGAAGGAAGATATTCAGGAAATGTATCAAAATGTGTGTATTTCAAACAAAGCAGGGGATATCAGAAGTATCTTCTGCTATGTCAAGATTACTCCAAAAATCAACTGAGAAAAGGGGACATTGTCAAATGTTGGCAGTCATTGAAAGTCACTTACCTAGTAAGGCGTGGGGTTATAATTTGATCATGCATCGGAGTTACATCAGAGGCAGAGAGAGTTGTATTGAATGCAGAGGTTAAAACAGCTCCTTGAGATAGTGTGGCTCTTGGCAAAGACGTGGTTGCGGGCTAAGCGACACAGGGCATGATGACGTCAAAGTAGCCTGACACCGTATCATCTCAGAACGGAAGCAGTTTCACATCAATGACAGGATCTCCAAATTTAGTGAGAAGGTTGTCATAGCTATAAGTCACTGTTGAAACATATACTTGAAAACCTACATCAAATTAACATAAGCACCCCATTTCATTTCAAATTATGTAACCGGAATTGTTATCAGAGAGAAATGCTACAGTCGTTCGTCAAGTCAATGGAAGATCAACTCAGAGAAGGGCAAGACGACTATACGGTACGTGAAACTGAATATGAAGCCCAAATCACTGACCAAATAACTAAACGGAGGATTGCAAAGCAACAGGACGCTGAACTCAAAACTTAATATGCCATAGAAGAGGACCAAAGTGAAGCCATAGTCATGATTTGATAAAGCTAAGCTCTAGATATTATACAATATAACATCAAATTCTGTCTACGATGCGACTTAGAACTGGCCTGCCCTAGATAACCGACCTCCTAATGAGTTACAAACGTTCACATATCCAGCATGGGGTGCTAGGTTCTCTTTCACTCTGCCTCTCCCACTTCCATTCAGAGTATTTGCTATCAAATGAGCTCCTAGCGCCAAGGATAGCAAACCAGCTGTAAGTATGCGTGAAACTCGTAGATATGAATGTACATTTTTCAAGACCTTCCAGCGTGCGTTTATGTGAATACCACTGGCTTAGAAGACGAAGAATCACATGTGCTTCCCAGTTTTGGCCACTATGCACTTAATGGAGAAGTGCGAGAAGCAGGAACAGGCAGCTACAACGGTTTACAAATCGTAAATATCTAGCCAATTAGAAGTCTTTTGATCGCAATCCAATCCAAAAATCACATGTGCTTATATGGAGGCAGTTGAAAACTCCTAGACAGACATCTAACGAGCTAACAGCTTCCCAGTTGAAAACCATTAAAATGCCAGGATCATACCAAGAAAACATACATAAATACGGATGTGAGTAATCTATTGTGTGCTGTGATGGAGGGACATAAATATGCTGTAATATTAAAAAACTATTTATTAGTACAGGTGACGGAAATACTTTTTTCGTTATCGTGAATGAAATGCAAACTTTTCATAGATGGCACCTGCGTTGTGGTTGCTTTGCATCAGGTATTTAAGTTACACACAACGTGGTTGCACATGGACTTCAGAATTCCTGTTGTTTGTGAATAATAACATAATGGCCACTATTAGGAGCAATTACACTACCACTTGCTGCACATTGCAACAACGATTAGACATCTGTTTGAAGTATGTGGAGACGAGTTTCATTAGTGTAACAGTAACAGTGAGGATAAACTGCGGTATCAAAACATTTTCTCGAGCAAGAATTTGTTTAAGTGCTTCGCAAAGTGTTTTAAGTATCATTCGTTTCAGAGTGCCGTATAAAGAGCAGAAACTAATTACCATTAACTATTGCCGTTAGAACTAACCTCAACGTAATATTTTATATTACACTAAATGTCGCAGGATTATGTTCAAGCAGCTATTTGTTTATACAAATCTTGATCGAGATCGGCATCCTCCATCAATATCCACATACTTCATCCACACCTGCATCCTTCATCAACATCCGTTTTCCTGGGCCACATCCACATATTTTAACCACACCCGCATCCTTTATCAACATCTCTCATTAACATCTCCTTGCTTTAACCATATCCTTGTCCCTCATCAACATACGCATCCCTCATCCACATTATTCATCGACATCCGCACCCCACATAAACATTTGCATCTCTCGTCAACATCCACTTGCTTGAACGACATCGCCATACTTCATCCACACCAGCATCCCTCATCATCATACACACTTCAACGACACCTGCATATTTCATACACATCCACGTCCCGCATTTATATCTCCTAACTTCAACAACATCAACATCTGGGCCCTTCATCCACATCAGTTTCTTCATCAGCATCCGTATCCCTAACTAACATGCGATTCGTTCATCAACATGCACATCCCTCATCCTCATCAACTTATTCACCAACATCCGTTTGTCTCATCCACACACGCATCCTTCATCAACCTCCACATCCCTCATCAACATGTTCATCTCTCATCCACATCCGCATTCTTCATCAACATGTGCATCACTCATCAACATGTGCACCTCTCATGTATTCGCATCCTTCAACAAGTCCGTATCCTTCACAAACTAACGCATTTTCTATCCACATCCTTCATCCATATCCGAATTCCTCATCCGCAAACATATCCACATCAATCAGAACATCTTTCGTTGTCGTTCTCCTTTTTTGTTTGCGACATCGTGGCTATTTATCCATATGCACTTGGGTGTATGAGGAATCTCTCTGACAAACTTAGTTATTGTGGTGTTCGCATTAGTACCTGTATTTTCATTGGGGATATGATTTAGAAGGAGATGGTAGTGGCGTTGAGTTAGGTAGCCTACCATATAGACGTTTACCTGGAAAAGAAGTGGGAAGCAATACATCACCACTCCTAGCATGCCTGAGGTTGAAATTAAACCACCTTTCACCATTTCAGCCTCACGAGGCTAAGTGTGCCCCATACCAGCCCTCAGACCAGAAACATATTTCTTGGCAGAGGCAGGAATCAAGACAATTTCCTAACATTTCGTGGTAGGCCTATATTTAATTTACATGAATGATTATTGAGAACTTTAAAATGGTCTATTTTAGTTTATATTCACCTTTATATCACACAGTCTATGGATGGAATATCAACGTAATTAAAAACGGAATCAAGTAGTTTAGCTATTTCTTTTTAAATAAAATACATGAGGAGCCATGCCAGTTGGTATCGTAATTGCATGGGTGGTTGTGGTGATTATACTTGTTGTATTAGGTGAACCATCGAGGATGTCTGCCTCTATTAGCATTGTTATTACGGGAATTTGATTCTTCTTAAATTTAGAGACAGTTGCTAAAATAGCAGACGAATAATATAAATAACAAGTAGTTGCGTGAAGAATCAGGACAGCCAATATTCATATCCATCTCAAAGCTTTCCCATCAATTCAATACATTTTATATCTATTGTAGTTTCGATTTATGATCTGCACAGTTGTATAGTGTAAGGAAGTCATTTCAAACTCAAAATTCAATATCAAAACAATTTTGCTATCTTAAAAAATAAGCATTAAAAAGAAATAAGATAGAAAACTCTTCTTATTATTGTACTTGAATTAGAGATTGAAAGAACAAGAAAGCAAGATGAAAGTAAACAGTTAAATCGTGTGAAAATGTGATAAACAAACGACTCGAGTAAGTGAAAGATGATGATGATGATGATGATGATGATGATAATTGTGGTTTTAAGGGACCTAGCATCTAGGTTATCGGCCCCAGGTAGTGAAAGAAGAATAGTTGCAAGAGAAATGTGCAGGTCTACAGAAATTGTTTGAAATTATAAAAATAGATGCAGCATATCGAAAGATTAAAAGTACATTCGAGAATAGGATGTCTAATTTCGTTATTATTAGGGACTCGGATGGAAAACTTCTAATGGAGAGGAAAAGTTATATGCATAGTGTTTGTATAAGGGTAAGGAGATTGTGAATCACATACGGTAGTGAAAATGAAGACGAAATTGATAAAGAAGCGAAAGATGATTGAACGCTGACATTTGAATTTGATAGGGCACAGGAAGACAAACAAAGCACCACGCATAGATGATCCACTAATTCAGTAGCTACTTTTCATAGGAGATGAAGGTCTCATCAGGTCATTTCACTTAGTATGTAGGATCTTCTTTGATGTTGATGTTGTTGTTGTTGTTGTTGTTGTTGTTATTGTTTCATTTGAGGTGCTTGGACATCATGGCAATTTAACCTCGTGTACTTGGGTGTGTGTTAAATTTGTTTGATAACCTGTTTTATTTTTATGTCTGCGGTATCGTGTGTATTTGTAATTCAGGTGAGGATTGAGAAGGAAGCTGCCGTAAGATAGGAACCAACCAAGCATTTGCATGTAGTAGAGGTGGGAAACCACCAAGAACTACTTCCAAGATGGTTGATGTGGGAATTGAAGCCACCTCATCCCAGTTTCCCTCACAAGGCTGAGTGTATCCCGTTCCAACCCTCAGACCAGAATTAAATTTATTGGCAGAGCCGAGAAGAGAACCCGGGCGGTAACAGTCAAGAATGCTACCAACTACGCAACGAAGAGG
Source organism: Meconema thalassinum (assembly GCA_946902985.2). Taxonomy (NCBI): domain Eukaryota; kingdom Metazoa; phylum Arthropoda; class Insecta; order Orthoptera; family Tettigoniidae; genus Meconema; species Meconema thalassinum. The sequence goes on along the minus strand of OX336389.2, from coordinate 1,271,069,155 downwards.
GATGTAGGAAACAAGAGAGGTACCCTGTGATTATAAGTAAAACAATATCATATGTGTACTTAGGAAGGCAAAAGTTGACAGATTTGAAGATTAACTTACTACCAGTTTCATCATTCATATACATTTCTGACAAGAACCATTTACAAGAGGAAGGAATGAGATATGCCGAGTTGGGTGAAGACCAGTTTGATTTCAGGAGAAAAACAAGTACAAGTGAAGCTGTAATAAGTCTTAGGCTGATCGCAGAAGGTAGAAACAATAAATATAAGCAAATATGCTTGGCATCTGTGGATTTATACAGGACTTTTGAAATTTTCACTCGAGTTCAATTTTTGGCATATTGAAAATACTTAGGGTGAGAGACAGGAACTGGAACGTGTTCTACAATCTAGCCTACTTATATTTTGAAATCTGACTGAAGTTATTATAGTTGAAGGACACGAGAGAGAGGGTGGCATGCAGAAAAGTGTTAATGAGAGATAGCCTAAATTTAAATTATTGAATTAATACAGCTCTGTGATTTTCTGATGACATTCAACTGAGTATTTGAATGAGTTTCTAAATTGTATTAACACTATGGAGGAAAGTATTTTTATATGACTTATCCTCCCAGCTCTACTGCAGCCACGGACTCTGTGAGAGATCGTTACTCCACCGTCGCAAGGGTGGTGTCTGCGAGCTGAACAAACTTTGTCAGCAGATACAAATGAGGATGGTGGCAGGCCGATCACCCAGGTGACCACTGACTTCAGTCTAATTAAGGAATTACGGAGGGGATTTTGGAAGGACGTCGGCCGTGGAAATGTTGAAAGGAACCATCACGGCATTTGCCTGCAGGTGACAATGGGAAACCACGTAAACCATTTTCCGGACGGCCGAGGTAGAATTCGAACCCTCGCTCTCTTGATGCCAGCAAGGCCTGGGCCAGCACGCTAGTACTGGTACTGAGCAAACGATACTTGATGAAAATCAATAATGTAAAAAAAAAAACGAGCCTTACAGTAGTCGCATATGATGCGTAACATATGCCATAGAAGAAACCTTACGTGAAATTGTTGATACACCGGTATTTTATACTATTATTGGCACAAATATTAATCTATTGTAAAAGGGAGTGTTTTACAGATAGCCTATTGTAGTTTATAATACGGAACTCAGTTTATTAGATGATTTGTAGCTTCCAACAGCACTAGCCTAAATAAAGAATACGATATGGATCAACTAGATTAATAGACGCGACACCGCTCATAACCTTAAATTTCTTATAAACAGGACCTCTTGATTCACGGACCAACACGTAATTTCATATGGATTCTGTTAAAATGAGTCATATTGGTATGCTAAATATCGTTTAAAATGATAATCTGGTAGCAAAAATACCTACCCATCCGGGATTCGAACCCGAGATCTCTAACTTCACTGTCATAGGCGTTAACCCTACGGCTATTTCGACTACGCAAATATTGTGCACAAGATGGTGTCTTATTTCCACGTTCCAATAATACTGCATTACGGAATTAAGTTTCATTTATATTTTGCTTGCTTCGATAATATTCCTGCGTGAAATTGAGTTTAAAATGCCCTCTTGTGAGTAAAGAGAATGTATTCAGCAATAGTTCATGAAGGCTTGCTCAATTCTCGTATAACCACAACGATTATATTATATTGATGACTGCATTAACGCTATGTGGGTTAATATTTGAATAGCCATTGTGCAGAAACATAATACCGGCAATGCCGACTACTTACAATATTTGATATTAAGGCATTTTACCATTTAAATACTGATACGAAGACTTCGAACATGTACCATGTGCTTTGTTTCAATCATTTGACACCAGAGTTCGCATGAGCGTTTACCGTTCAGTATGTAGTATACATTCCACATGGCCGAGAGTACGTCATGGTATCAATTTCCGACACCGTGCGCTCATTGTATCGAGTTGGCAGTGCGACTTACACTTCCGTTCGATCCACCACTGCCAGCTAACACACTTCCGTTCGAGCACACTTCCGTTCGATGGAACGGAAGTGTGCCAGCTGGTGCCACCTCGATCGTTCCGATCCACTTCCGTCCCATTGTTCAAAATCACTCCCACAAAAAAAACAGCAACCGAGTGGAAAGAAGTTACACATAAAAAAAATATTGAATGCAGCCGGAAGAAATCAGAAACCTGTATTAGCATAGACTTGGCAGGCGAAAAGTAGGATAATCCTGTTATTCGGGAAGAAATATGTACAAGATGTTCAGTAAAGAACAAGCAGGCTACTTTCTCTCAAATACATGGTATATGTATAACTCTGTATAAATGAATGTTCATTAGTCTAGATGAACGAGTATTATACCCTGTATAAGATTCCTCGTTTTCTATGTTTCGTTGTAATTCTGCTCTTGCGTCCAGATATTGATTCTAACATTATAAAAGAACGCCCATCCTCTGTCTTGAATGCATTGAATCGTTGATTTTGCGCCTTCTAGAGTGAAAGCCACTTTTGTGCTGCTACACACTTCCTACGTTTCGTCATTACAACGGTAAAATAATGTCTTATATTTTCCAGAAGGCACAGTGGCGGCTGGGTTCTCCATGCAGCGCGATAGTGTTACGCCATATGCTAGCGAGGTATTTTATCTGACACTCCTCTCTTACAATGACTCGTGTTAATTGTGCTATTGGATCATGAGTTATTGATTTTGATGTATTAAAAGCGCGCTCAGCTACCAGCCCATATGTGGATCTACTATAATATAAATTTTAGTTATTGTAACTCTAAAATATATTAAGTTATTTATTTTTAAGGTCCATAATTTCAAGATGGCCGCTGCACTCTATGTCCAGCGTGATATTCTTAAGAGTAATGTTAGCGAGGTATTTCCAAATGTCACTCCACTGCGTTAATTCTCCAACGAGAATGAGTTAATGATATTCAAGTTGTAAGAATACTCACAGACGTCATCGTGAATGTATGGAGTCGGTGTTTCTTAAACTTGGGCTTAAGAAGTCACTTATAGTGGTTCAAAATTACTACTAATTTTCGTTACTGTAGCCTTAAAATACTTTGAGCCGTACATTATCATATTCTATCTTTTCAAGATGGCCGCTTTGCGTTCTAATCAGCGTGTTATTCTTATGACTTATTTCAGAAAGGTTCCTTATAGGGTACTTCCTTCTTACTAATGTTGGTTTTAATTGCGCAATTATGTTCTGAATGATTCATTATTATGTTTTCATACTACGCTCAGGCGTCATTTTGAAAACTTGGAGTCGCTGTTATTTTGCTTAGGGCATACCAATTAGGGCTCAGACTGTGATTCGAATTATTTGTCACTATTCGAATATTCGAATATTCGAGAGACACGAATAATTCGTGAATACGCGAATAATGTTCGAATATTATTCGAATACCATTGTTATTCTGGTATTCGAATCGCTGTATTCGAATAATAACGTATTCGTGCACATTCGAATATATTGCAAGTTATTCGAATAATTTGAAAGGTATGCCCATTGTTTTAGCCTACTTTTCACATTTTGCAAAAATTACGAAAAAGTAGACTTATGTAGACTTGAGCTCCACGTTGGATATCTTGGAAGGTAAGCATGGGAGCTATTCCAAAAATGGTACACATATAGATAGCCTAATAATATTTCAGTTTAATTTCCAGGAGGCCATACATACCAGTGTTGCCAAAATGATTCAAAGCCTTCTGATATATGGAGGAAAGAATAAGAGGAGATGACCTGATCTCGTTAGAGTGAAGCCAAGTGCTGCGCCCAAAATGGGCGTAACCTTAACTTGTATTTGGTGTTCCGTGACTTGCATTTGGTTGTACGAATCGAATAAGTGTTCTGTTTATTAATTTTAAGATTCGTATTCTTGAATATCAAAATTTGTACGAACAATGAGTGAAAGTGGCTGTGCTCGAAATTAGGCCTAAAAACTGACGAATGCCTGAACACCAATAAGAACTTAAAAATCAATTTGGTGTAGGCCTAAATACCGTGATTAGTTCGGCATCATCAATATGATAGTTCCCAAGATGTTCCTTCTTTGGTAAAACTCGCACCTTTAGACACCTGTAGGCTTTTCGATTTAATCAGTGTTTCAGCGTATCATTACGTTTTGCTGTGTCTTTCTTACAAAACTAGCCTGCATAGGTGCTCTCATATTTCTATTTAAATTGGCTCTTAAAACATTAACGCAGCTTATTTGTGCCAAATACCGTGATGAACAGAGTGTATTCTGCATATCCAATATATATATATATTGGCTTGTCATTGCAGTTTTATATCACTAAATTCCAAGACTAGTTGGAGTGGTTTACGGCTCTAAGCATTGGAACAGCCATTTTCTTGCTACCCAAAGTGGGCGTGCCGTTTGGCTTCAGCAGCTTGCACTAGACAGCGCAGCGAAGGCATCTCCTTCCGTTCTTTCCTCCATGTGCTGATAGGTCAAATTTTTAAATGCATACACCTTCTACACTATCAATTGGATTTCAAGCAAATTTCGTACGTACTATGTGTACATTACCAGATATGAGTGAGCGTATTCTTAAGAGCCACCAGGGCTGCCAACTGTTAATAAATGCTCTCTCTATTTTATTTTATCCAAATACCAATATATCAGAAAGTATGCAAGCCAACAGCTTTAAAATATGCACACGTACAGTACCTGACATTATAGATAAATTTGGAGTAACTAATATACGTCAGTGCTACCAACATGATTCTAAGCCTGCTGATAGGACCAATTTTTAAATGCATACTAACAAATGGATTTAATCCAAAATTGGCCCATGAAGAGATATAATGTGTCACAATATTTCTGACCAACACATCCATGACATTGTTGCCAACATGATTTTATGCTCGATGATAGATCCAATGTCTAACTGCATGTAACGTCCATGCTATCCATTGGACTTCAACCAAATGTTGTATTCTGTACCGGTACCTTAAGAGATGAACTAAGAAAATATTCAGTCACCAGGGCTGCCAACTGTAGTGCTCTATTAGGCTACTTTATACCAGGTATATTTCGAACTAATTAGAAATTTCGATTATACCAACTTAATTTCGTCATTATTCTAGATAGGTCCATATAGATTAATCATTTGCATGAATCTTAAATTTTGAGAAAAGACGGCTCTTTAGTTCGTCACGGAACTTCTTGTTCATTATTTGGATTGACTGTTTCGTACGAATATTATATTCGTATCGTTTGAATTACGGTATTTGTCTCATTCCTCTATCTATGAATTCAAGCTACACGCGTTCGTTTCAGCCGCGCCCGGTTAATACGCTATTTCGGTTATTATGCGACTTTTTCTCGTCTTAAATGGGTTTTTGCAGTAAGTTATTGCGGAACAGGTTATGCATTTTCAAATTATTTAGTATGTCAGTGCTTTTATATGAGTTAATTTCGTAATTAAAAGTTTTGTTCAGCAATGATAAGAAATTAAATTGAGGCTTGAAAAGCAATACTGTTACCGTTTAGAGGAAACACGCACTGTGATTTGGAAATATGTAGACAAGTACAACTTTTGTACTCAGCAAATCAAGTTAGTTCGGCCAAATAAGACAAAAGTAGCATGCACAGAATTATTTAATAAATGAAAAACCACGGAACCTTCGATTATATGTCAATTCTTTAATTCAGGGAAGAAAACAGAATACAAGCTAACCCGTGTTTGGGTAAACGACGATATTTTGCCTAACGTTTTTACCAAACCAAATATTAAAAATAAGAAACTCTTCGTGTCTTCTCTTAGCGCCGTGCAAATGCACAGTTCCATCAACATAAGCACAAGATTACCGACACGAGTCCTTGAAAGAAAAACAAAAATAAGAAATTTCAGTGTCAACAGGCTTTTAACTCAAAGATTATTTCGCGCGAAAAATTTCTTATTTTGGCCAAAAAAAAATCAATTCGTTAACATTGTCAGGATCAAGGCATGTTCTTTTGGCATTAACAATATTGCCGCTCTGGAAAAATTTATTTCTGATTGAACGAAGGTGCCGGGAATGCATAAGTACTTTCTCGCCAACTGACTTATTCTGGGGTGTACCTTTTCAATAGCCTTCTACCATTTCAGGGGCCACCTACAGTTTCACGGGCGTTCCTAAAGTTTTCCAGCTCTTCGGAAACAGTTTTCCTGCGCGGGGACATATATGGACACTTGAAAAAAAGTCGAGGTCCCTTTCAAAGCAGGACGAGGGTGAGTGAGGTTGTGGTTGTGAAGCATCCGAATCTTCTCCGGTACCACAAGAAAGCATCTGCACTTGTAGTTCCACCCAAATCTTTTCCGAGCCTTGTGCATTTTCGTGTAAAATATTTTTGTAACGTGAACCCACAGCAGACGCTAATTGGGTTAAACTTTCCCCTGTGGTTGGTTCTTCATCACTAATGTGAAATTGTCTTTTAAGAGTCCCAGAAATTGTCAATTTTAGAGTTTTTGATGTCTTGCTCTGTGAGTCGTCATCCTCAATTTTCATTTTTTAACATTCGTTAGGTTGCGAATATTCGAATAATATTCGCTGTATTCTCACTATTCGGTATTCGAATATTCGAATATTCGAATTGCGTATTCGGTATTCGAATAATTCGAATATTCGAATACTATTCGAATATGCGAATAGGTGAATATTCCGAGCCCTAATACCAATCAATATGTGAGGTCCTACCGTATCATCAATTTATGTTATTTTAGCTCTAAGAACTGCCCACAGTACTGTACCCGATACCTAGTTGATGCTATCGGCTACGCCAGCAGACATTAAGCCGTAGTTGAGGTTTTGAGAAGAGTTAGGAAAGATAGCGCTCAGATCGAGTCAAGAGGAATGTCAGGATGACGTAGTAGGTCTAGGATTTAGAAGGCGCTGACCGCAGTTGAGCAGATGGATTTATGAATGGAATTATGAAGCTTTATTAAGATCTATATGGAACATGGTATTTAAACATCTTAGAAGAGGAGATATAACATGCATTATAAGTGGTAATAATTTGAAGGAAGTCAGATAACCCTTAAGTTATTTTATAACTTAATAGCCGAGATGATGAGGGTTCGAGATTATAGTTGTGACGCAAGAGCATAGTGGTGGGGAGAACGCCACGTGACTGCGCCAAGCAGGTAAGGGTCGAGACAGTGCAGGAACAGTCAGTCTAGCTCTGTGAGCCAAGCAAGGAAGTCAAGCTGAGTAACACACGCCAGGCGCATGGTATAGATCGTGCAGCGAACAGAAACTGTCACGGAAAGTGCAGGCGACAGTTTCAGCTTCACCGAGCAGCGAACAGAAACTGTCACGGAAAGTGCAGGGGACAGTTTCGGCTTCTCCGAGCGGCGAACGACAAGTAGGTCAGTGGGCCAGGCGGACTTGCGGAGCAAGCAAGCATAGACGGCCGGGATATTTTCTAAAACAGCATTGCGAGTAGTTGGAGAACTTTATTCCAAGCTGCATATCAACGTAGAACGACATGGCGAGGCTAGCTTGATGCGGAGATTATTATGGCATAGCAGTAGGGCCGTGCGGGTTAATTCCCATTATTATACGCAAGCATTATAACAGAAGCTGAACTTCATTACTACTTTGAGTTGGAACGTTTATTCAGCACTTGAATTATAAAGACGAATAGTTACGTGATACTGCAACTTTGAACTTCGAAAGAACATAGTTTTTCTCAATGACATTACGACTATGCATTTCATAGCGCATTCCAAGTAACAGTAACCATTTTAAGCAAACGGAATGTTGTAAGCATATGCACTTAGGAACATTAGCTCGTGCATTAATGCAAGTCAGTCTTAAGAAGTGTTATGAATTACCGAGTACGAACACAGCTACAGGATGTTTCATAAACTTAGACACTCTGATGAAACAATTTTATTTTCTACAAGTAAAACTAAACCGCTGTGGAAATTGAACTTTCAACACTCAAACTGAACATTGTATAGAACAGTGGCGTAACGTAGAAGAGGAATAGGGGGTCCGCTGTTTCTATGAACTTTTTCGTGAGGATTTGGACAATATCCGCTATGGATAACCAGAAGTTTATCATGTCGGAGTAAACGCAGACAGAGACGCGATGGCACCACGGAGCGATGGATTCGATTCCTGACGAGAAGGAGGTCCACCAGCTGATTCACTTGGAATTCGAAGGCAATCGTCATTGCATGGATGGAATGATATTCACGCCGATCTTTCGAGAAATTCATTACATAGGGAAAATCGACCATCTTTGAAATTTAATGACAGCTGATTATGAAAAGGTACTGTAAGAGTTATAACTACCTGATACGATTATTTTCATGAATACTGGGCACACATGTATATTTTTCTAATAGGAGTGATACGATTGTTTAAGACATGGCTTTGACTTTATATGCTTCGAAATTTTGCTAGAATATGGCGTGACCATATGATATGGCCGGCATCATTATACGAAATTCTCACCATTGGTTGGCTTTATTAAGCAGATGTTTGGTCTTTTAGACATTTTTCCAGCAAGGATATTTCTCATGAATAGTTTTTTTGTGTAACGAGTATTTCGAACTCGTGATCTGCAATTGATTATCTAAAATTACTTCGTCAGTTCATTGCATACTAGCGAGTGTGTATTATTCATCAGTAGGGATTTTTTCCATTGGATTGTTAGGAGATATTAAGATGTTATTAACTTTAGTGAATGAATATCGCTTTTATATGACAACTAGAGACTTGTTGATTCCTATCTGGTACATTCACTCATATAGTCTTCGAGATGGGGTCTTTCGTATTTATACGATTGTATGGTGGTTACTCATCTTACCCATCGCTTAGGGCACTATCATGATTAGTCGACGGGGCGAGGTCTTTCGTATTTATACGATTGTACGGTGGTTACTCATCTTACTTGCCATTGAGGGACTCATTTTTATCATCCGAGTGTACATGAGATTGTAAGAGAATCAAACAAGGAACTACTAGTCACATATCAGTCGAACTTTTGTTAAATAAAGTAAAGATAAATGTCAACAGGGTTACATTTGTAATTCTTGTTTGCCAATCCAATATTTTGTTGCTATACTCTTTTGAGAGTAATTTCAGTTTAACAGCTGTTACAGCTGATGCTTTTGATGATTTTTATAATAGTGTTTGATACCTTTGAAGAGGACTTAAAGTAATTAAATCTTGTAAGATGAATCATTAATGGTCAGATTTATTTTAAGGCAGATCAGTATTGCAGATTTTGATATGAGAGATTATAGCACATTAGTGTTTTTCTGTGAAGTGAATTATGAGAATTGTAAGAGAATATATGCTATTTGAAAGCAAATCTTGAATTACTAAGGTAATATTTTTCCAATTGTTTAAGAAGTTGTCTAGATGTGATCAGATTAATTACAGTTATTGGAGATTGTGTGCGTTGATAATTTGAAGCCAGTTATATATTTTTTGTAGATCATGCAACATGGTTATGTGAAGTTTGTGATAGGCATTTTGGGGAAGTTGCCAAGTGATAGTTGCAATGTTGCTAATGCATTTTGAAGCAGACATGAGGTTGTTGAACCCAGTCTAGCGTAATTGTTTAGATTCATGCTGTATGTGCTGAATATTTATGAAGTTTTGTGGAATAATTGTTGTATTCAAATGTGAGATTTGAAGAATTGAGGATATATAATGTAGTTGTGGATAGTCAGATCCAACGTGATGTCGTGAAGGCAATAATATTTTTTGGCATGAAAATTAAATACGAGATATAACTTGGAAGTAATAAAACTGTAAGACAACGTTCTATAAACCATATTAAACAATTTGTTAGGAAATTAAACAAATAAATAAAGTTGATAAGACAAGATTTTCTGAGAATAATAATTAATGAAATAATAATCTGAAAATTAAGCATATTAATGATCTGACCTAATGAAATAAAAATCAGAATGACTAGAGGAAATAATAAGAATCTAAATAACCAGAAGAGTAAAATTTAAATAAATTAATAAATTAAATTTTGGAATAAATCAATGAATTAAATAAATGGATGAATTAAAGATTGGATGAATAAACTGAATTAAATAAATTAATAGATGATTGGATAGATGATGAATAACTGAATTAGAAGGTAATAATTAATTAAAGAAGCTGATGATTAATGAATTTATATGGAATTAAAATAAGTTTAATTGAGATATAATTTGAGGAATTGCAACTTGAGTTGAGGAATTAAACAATTTGTATTGATGATTTAAGACGATTTAATCTGAGGAAGATGATAAAATAAGAGTGTGTGAATAATTAGAAAGCATAATGAAGTGATGATAATAATTTTCATTTAAATGATTTAATGGTGATGAGTTGATGATTCTGACAGGAATATGTTGAATTTTGAAATGAGAATTAATGTGAGAAATATTTAATTTTGATGATGATGATAATGATGACCAATGAGAAGTGAATTTTCTGTAATTCACAAAGAAGTAATTATGAATGACAATGTAAATAGTGTAAATTTATTATTCGATGTTTAGGAGCATTTGACTAATATGTTCAACATTTAAATTATGCCATGCAAGCCATAAAATACGTGATATTTAAAATATGTGATTATAATATGTGTATGTTTAGACAGATTAATAACTTTTTCAAATCCACATTTATGATGTTAATTTAAAGAGAAATTAGGTCTCAGGTATCACAAATGTCAGTGACGAAAGACATAGTGCTACAGTGATCCTGAGAACCCAAGAGAACTTTAGAGATTTTTCTGTTTTATGTGGATGGAATTTTTTTGATTAGAAAAGAGATGGTTCGATTTTTGGACAATGACAATTTAACGTTGACATTCGACCATACTCTCAGGTAGGAGGTATATTTAAAATGTCTGTCTGACTATCAAAGTGAAATAAATTTGTTTTTATCTTAGTTGTGATCTGATGATGATGTGATTTTCCTTTTTCTTTCCTTGTCTTGAGTAAGGCTTAACCGGAAAGGAGGTGGTTTGCTAGGAATTCAGTTGATGGCGCCCATTTATATTTGCATTTTTTTATTAAACTTAAGCCCGTAACGACCCTAGAGATACTTTGTCTCGTGTTACCCACTGCTTTTTCGATAACTCAGCTGAATTTCCGACACATTCCTTATTTGACTAGAGGTTCATTTAACTCCGCTCTGTCCTGGAACTCCAGGAATGCGATGTAATAGCAGATGGGTCATCGCATCCCCAGGACGAACGGGTACAGTACTAGGCATTCTCATAGTCCTCGATTAGAGCTCTCTGTTACCACCTAATGGTTTCCCATTGTCGCCCTCAGGCAAATGCCGGGACGGTTCCTTTCAACAGGTCCACGGCCGACTTCCATCCAAAATCCCTTCCCTGACCCTTCCTTAATTCCTTGAGGAGTTGGTTATTTTTAAATTATGAAATTTCAGGATGGCCGCTGCGTGCTAAATCCAGTGTGATACATTTATCGCTAATGGCACTGAAGCCTCTTTTCCAATACTCCTCTCCTACCAAGGCTCGTATTAATTGTGCAAATATATCCTGAGTTTCCAATGTATTTTAATAGCTTGGCTAGCCACCGTCTGTAATGTAGTTAGTCGCTGTTCTATTGTTTTCGGCATACAAAGCGACTTATAAGGTTCTACCTTCTTTCTAAATTCCGTTATTATAGCTCTAGGATAATGAGAGCTATTATTCATTTCTAAATTTCAAAATGGCCACTGTACGCTATATTCAGTGTGATAATCCTTTGACTAACGCAAATGAAACCCCTTACATTTTCGTCACCTCATACTAAGATTCGTGTTAATTACGCAAATATATACTGAGTTGTTGATTTTAACGTTCTAATATTTCGCGAAGCCGCCATTTTAAATGAATACAAAGTCTGTTCCAATGTTGGCCATACAAGGCTACATATACGGCACTATATTTCACTATTGTTCTTTACTATAGCTCATGTGTTGACAGTTATTAACTTCCAAATTTTATATTCCAAGAAGTCCAATTATTCATAATGTTTACTCCCATATGGTAGTCACGTTGGTAACAGAGGATTCTAATATGGGACTATGTGAATGTCAAGTACTGTGAGCATTGGTTCATTGGATCATAGGTTATGGATTATAATGCTTGCAAGATTTGCACGGCTACCATCTTGTATTTTCTGTTCTGATGACCTTGCATTTTGGTCCTCTGACGCTTCTCACATGATGGTTTGTTTCTACAAAACTTGGTAGGGACCTGTTGATTGGTTTAGTCGCAATTCGACTTAAGATTTGAACACACAGATGGCCGATATTTTGTTATTGTTAACATGGTGGCGATACATAACATGACATTAAGGTGTAGTGCTACCTCTGTATGTACCAACTTTCGTTAGGCAATTGATAATGTGGGGGGTGCAGTCATACACGCGTACATACACACACAGACCAACGGATATTTGGCCCGTGAAGATTTCATAAGTCTAATTTCCTTTTTTACAAAATTTGAAATAATGTTAATAAGTAGTGATGGGCGAAGCAATGAGGATATAAATGCAGATAAATGCAGGCAAGGAATTCTTTCTGCAGTAGACAGCGTTGTTCCCAGGGACCACCCTCAATTTTCTTTGTATGCTCCGTGCCATTCTTTTGGCAAAATGAATTTGTAATTCCTTGTACCTTGAAGCTACGTCTGTAAGCAGCTGTCACGACGACAACGGTATGTGGTCTGTTCTGCTAACTACATAACCTTAGTGGTGCGCTGGACCTCAGAACGATAGTTACGTAAATTTTCTGCCTTGGTTGCCATTCCTTGTTGTACGAAAATCAGCTTGTAGTAAAACTGGCTAAACCTGGACCATCCATGCTGTGTATTTGAAGTGTATCTTCAGAGAAAGATGTGTTAGCAGAATATTATAAATGCACAAGGGTTGTAGAGGATTTCGACCTTTTTTACTTACGGTAGTGTGTTTTTGTAGGCGATTTTCAAATTGAAGAATAATTAAACTCTTGATTGTGGTGAATAGAGAAAGAACAGACTAGAACGCTTCCTCTTGGTGTTATGAGTAGGAGATATTGAGAATTCTCCAGGCATTTGCTTAAATGAATATGTTGAATATGTTTTGGAATTATTTTCAATATAAGATCAGCTGGTTTCCACATAACTTTCAACAAAACTTTTAACCTTCATATTTTAGTACCGTGAATCATATTGCGATTCATCATCATCTTGCACAGTTTCCAGACACTGGCCGGGTCTGTTTGGAACACAAACCTCTCCAACGTCTTCTGTCTTCCCACCATCTCTCAGCCTCCACCCTTGTCCAGTCTTCTCCTCTCTTCTTCACGCTTTCTTCCACCTCCTTCAGCCACCTGTCTCTCGGTCTCCCTCTTGGTCTCTTTCCTTCCCACTTCGTCTCGTGTATCCTCCTGGGTATCCTCTTCGCCTCCATTCGTTTTACATGTCCATACCATCTAAGTCTAGATTTCTCTATACCGTCCTGTAATGGTTCCTCCTTCATTTATTCCCTGGTCCTCTCATTTCTTATTCTGTCCCTCTTTGTAGCTCCAATACTGCTTCTCAAGAACCTCATCTCACTGGCCTGTATTTTGCTCTTCTCCCTTCATTCATAACCCAGGTCTCTGAGCCATACGTCAGGATAGGGACATAGTACGTCCGATATATGATCTTTTTGCTGTTCTGAGGGACATCCTTGCTCCATAACATGCTTCTCACACTCCTCCGGAATGCTTCTGCCTGTCTCCCCCGCTCATTTATTTCTCTATCGTTTCTTCCATTATCTTGTATCAGGCTTCCAAGATACTTGAAACTCTCCACTTTCCTCAGCTGTTCCCCACCAATTAATATTCCTGTTGTGGTTCTTTCCTTCTTCCTTGTTGTGATCACCATATCACTCTTATTTATGCTAAATTTCATCCCATACCCTTGTATTACTCCTTACCACACGTCCAACTGTTCCTGTACCTCCTCCTCCTTATCATCAAATCATATTGCGATTATAAAACTAAAAATGTTTTGTAAGCCTTAATGCAGTGCATTTGAATAATTATGACGTAATTATTTGAAGTAGACTGGAGCTACAACTATATATTTAAAACAGTAAAGGTATTTTTATTACGATGAGATTGAGAGAAACGCCGAATCGATTGAGTTTGTGTACCACTCTGACAAAAGTTCTTGGCCTTCAGATTTTCAGAGTGTTCTTTAAGGAAAATATATTATGCTGCATATATTTGAACTATTATATTACATTTTGCAACGAGCCTATAATGGCAATAATTAAGACACGAGTATGTTTATAATTTCCATACGAGTGTCTTAATTACCATTATAGGGGAATTGCATACGACAGTTTATGTTTGACGATAATTATTATAACTATTTTATGTTCGAACATAAATATTCATAAATATCTGTCGAGATTTCGCCAGTTTTATGTACTAAACAGAGCGCATGGGACGCACAGAATGCCTTGTATTTGAACATGGCCTCCTCGATCGCCCCACTATGACACTAGGCCAGGCAGTGAAATTTAAATTATAAGGTCTTAGAAATCAGCGCAGATGTGTTGCTATCCTCGCCTGATTGGTCAAACAACTGTTTCTTGAGCTCTGATGGGTGGGAGAAACTGTTTCATAATGAAAAATAGTGTTATAATGACCATCATTATGATACAGTTTTCTGACATAAAAGAACATAAAAGAAAATGTAGCATTTGTGGCTCTTGCGCGTGTGAACACTCGCTTTTGCCCATGAGGGAAATGGCGGACAGCACATGCACTGCATTGCTCCTATCGTTGTTCCCATGAGATTTACTGGAATAGAATTGTAAACGAAGGGAAATAATGAAGAATTTAAACTAGCAATTGAGTGAATAAGTTGTTTATTTACCTAAATAACGTGCACTCTTCATTGTCTTCGTGACACAAGTGTTACCGTTGCTACTGCTGCTATATTCTGCAGAGCCAAAGAAGTTCGAATCCCACTTATGATATGTTATTTTCCGTATTCTTCATTCTTACTAATGGTATTCCATTACCATAAACGTACTTTACTTCTATTATTCCCATAGGTGACAATTTCTCCGCGATTTACTTGGAGACACGTTTTAACAAGCGCGACCGAATACGCAGTATGGTTTTCGGTCTCCTTGCTGTGGCGTAGTGAGCCAAACTGGTCAGTCGTTGTGTGTCCAGAATACATCACGCTGCTTCTACGAATTATTTAACCTTTCCTTTTATATCCCATAGGTGATCTGCTAGAAAGCGACTACACAGACTTACTAGATGGCTTAATCTCGATACTTCATTGGCAGCCTTACGAGAGCCTGTGTAATACGATTTTTGACACGCATGGGACAAGAATTCCCTAACTGCCACCATTACGGTGGCTGACGTATTGAGTCTAGGCTCATTTCAGTAGCTGGCGAAATTGTTCTATGCCCCCTTTATAATTAACTGACATGGAATCCTACAGGAATATACATATGGCTGGTGATGTGGTGTTGGGGAAGCGCGCCTGCCTCTCACCCGGAGGCCCCGGGTTCGATTCCCGGCTCCGTCAGGGATTTTAAAACTGACGTGAGGGTTGGAACGGGGTGCACTCAGCCTCTTGTGGACAATTGAGTAGCTGTCTGACAGTGAGGCAGCGCCCCGATCACGAAAACCACGCTTAACGGCCGAGGGGGCCCGATGCGCTGATCACGCGTCACCCCAATATCTGCAGGCCAAATGTCTGGGCAGAGGTCGCTTGGTCGGCCTAGTCCGTTCATGAGCCAGGGGTTGTTGACTAGGTGATGTAAATTGCATATTCATAGCAGCGTATTGTTTATACGAAAACGAGGAACGTCATCGTGAGCTGCGTTTACAAACTGTTGCAAAAATTGTTGCTGACTTGGAGAATTATAGTGATTTAATTATTGGCTATCGGTCTTATCGCCTTCCCTTCAACAACCACCTTGAGTGTGAAAGTCTTATGTACCTGGATGCGCTGCTCATGTTGAACTTCATTGTATAACCCAATCGTCTATTAATTATTTGTTTAGAGCACATAACAATGAGACTAACCACGCTGTATTATGACAATGTAAGTATTCTTTGTAATTTCACAGTTAGCATTTCCGTTGATGCAGGACAGTATGGTGCTATCGAATAAGACGTTTATTTTAGGATAAATGCTACATTAAGTGAACTCACTTGACGAAAAAGAACATTGCCCGGTCATATGGGAACTACAAATAGTCGCCAAATCATTAGAAATCGCAGAAAAGACGATGTCACTTTCAAAAACCTATAAAATCTGCAATTTCAGAAACAGTGTTGAGTCCTTGACAAACGAATGTAAACATTGCACAGCATTGTACTTTTCTTCCGGGAAAGCTACGCTTTGTAACCTTGGCCTTTGATTTTGTAATGATAAAATTAATCTGCCTGAATATAAAATACTTGACAGGCTGGAACACTTTTTTACTGGAGATGATGTAATCTCAAGGAATTTCAAGTAAAATATTCAGCAGTACAACAAGTCTATGTCCTTCGTTTCCTTTGGCACCAATGTTACCGTACCACCTGAATATGGTCCAAATTTTTTATAATTTCTGGAATTATACATCATCGAATTTCTTCGTTATACTGTATTCAAAAATTTAAGCGACAGTTGTTACAGTCAGTTTTATATATTAGACTCCTCAGAGGTTAACCAAAGCAGACTAGCAATTCGAGCAAATTCTTGCATCAGGGAGGCCACACTTCATATTTTAAACGTACCCCTACATTCAACTGTATGCGACTGTATAAGCGAAGAAACTGAATTGGCTTTAACCCTTTATAGGACAAAAGACTAGGGTATAAAATATTTGAGTTAATTTGCACATTTGTAATTGGGGGTGATAGATGAGTAGGAATATGCAACAATTTTATGAGTGTGGATTCTATTTTATGAAATATGGGGTGGGAAATATGTTTTCTAAAACAAGACGTTCAGTAAAGAACATATAGCCTACTTTCTCCTAAATGTATGAGTATAGTTATAACTCGTTGTTTTTATCAAAGAGTATATTAGAATCAATTCTTGGTTGAAGACCTTAGAAACTATTTACCTCTACCAAACACCACAACCTCGAAAATAACTGCTACCATCATTGAAGGAAGAAAGAAAGAAAGAAAGAAAGAAAGAAAGAAAGAAAGAAGGAAAGAAAGAAAGAAAGAAAGATAAGAAGTTTCTCAAGAATGTTATGGATCTGGAGACCTAATCGACCGGACTGGCTGCGTGGCTCAACGGTAACGTTCTCGCTTGCTGGGCCCTAGTTTGCAGGTTCGTATCCTGGCGCAGTCAGCTGGCATTTGAGGGTGCACAAATGCGAGGGAGCCGTGTCAGTAGATTTACTGGCACGTTAAAGATCCCCTTCGGGGCAAAATTCTGGCACCCCGGCGTCTCTAAAAGCAACAGTAGTTAAAAGGGGCGTAAAACCAATAACATTATTATTAATATTATTATTATTATTATTATTATTATTATTATTATTATTATTAGATAACTGACGTGGGCTACATCCAACTTTGAGTTGAGGCATGTCTTTACGCGTCTGGCTGTGCATGGTTTTCACAACCCTAATTGTATTAACAAATCTTTCCATGACCCTACAGAGACGTGTGTATACCAACTATGTGGAGATTTTCGATTGCTATTTGGCTGCAATAAAAGTATTAATTAATATCCTGAACTAGCACCGACGGCTAGAGTTCAGGTACTATGTGAAATCGTTTTGTTCTTTACTTCAAATAACATTTTCAAATAACGCACAATAGGCTGTTACAAACCCTTTAAAATAAAAGGTATAATAATAATAATAATAATAATAATAATAATAATAATAATAATAATAATAATAATAATAATAATAATAATAATAATAATATCGTATGGCCTCGGGTGCCAGGTGCAAGTTTTGTTATTTGACACCCAAAGAGTAGATTGCATGTCGAATTTCGTTGCTCCTTGAAGTACTATGAAAGTCAAGGAGGTTAGATATCTAAGCTCCTTGAACACTATAGCGCTTTCTAGTAGAGAAATGAGGAACTTTGTGATGGCGGTAACTCCCGAGATTAATTTTGCCCTTATGAACCCGGCCTACTGTATTCAAATGGGTTCTTTGACATGCCAACATCGCATGACATTGTGTCACAATTTTTGGCGCCTTTCAAAAATCACTTACCACGGCCAGGGGCTAACCTGCAAGTTTTGGGTTAGTAGACCGACACATTGACCACTCATCCACCGTGGCAAGCAAATAAAAAGTAAAAATGTATCATAGTATCATCTTGTCATTCTTAAAATTCGATGCGCATAGAATGACAATGGTATACTAATCAATGGAGTCCCACGTAGACCAGTCGTGACATCTAGTGGAGAAGTATCGTACAAGATAATCCTAACAGGCCGAGTGCATTCTAGCGGCCATAAAAATAAACTTTTCAATAAAATCTGTAAGTTAATCTGTAGACCGGCGTGCATTTCGCCGCCAGTTGGACATGATAATTCACTTTTTTGCCGCTAGATGTCTCGTGCAAATCTGCTGGCGAATTTTGTTTTAATTAAATATATATTTTCCATCGTAATATGCGCAATATAACGCTTAATTTTAACACATCTGAGTCATTACAAAACAATAGATATATAAAATTTCAAGCAAAAATACTAACTCTGATGGGGTTTGAACCATTGCCATAAAATTGATATGCTAACGCTTTACCACGGAGCCAAACCTGCCAACGAAAATCGTCCGATATCAAATGAGTTACATGGAACGTAGTAGCAAATAATGATTTAGAATAAACGATTTCATCAGTGGAGTTTATTATTTATATATAAAGCATTTCATACAACGTTTATTTATTTTGTATCAGTACGCTATATTGCATGCAATACTTAAATAGGTGAAATATAAGTCAGGAACAAGATATCCGCTGCCATCTTGCCTTCTGAAAAGGCTCAGCTTTTAAAAATCACTTCTGCACTGTAGTATTACAAATAAACTTTTAATTTCGAACGTGCCTCTTCCTTAAGAACAGTTAAAACAAGTATCAGCTCTATAATCGGACCTGGTGGGTCCCATGATATGGATTATAAAGTTTGCATAATTCGCACGGCCGCCCTCCTGCAATGGTCCGGCGAATGACCTTGTAGTTTGGTCACAAGACGCGTCCTATATGAAGGTATGTTGTTACCAAATTTGGTAGTGATCGGATGATTTGGTTAGTCGTTATTTGCTTTTACGTTTTGAACGTTTGAGTGGCCGCCATTCAGTTTTGGTAAAGATGGCGGCGATATAAAATATGACACTAAGGTGCCCTTTTGCTAGTTCTACATCTGTACCAAATTTCGTTCAATTCGGGTTCAGCGTGTTTAAATTGATAGGGGGGGACAGACATTCAGAGTACACAAACTCACACACACACAGACTCACACACACACCCCCACACACACACAAACGCGCACAGACAGACACACAATTTTTCGCCCTGTGTAGATCTCATAAGTCTACTTTCATTTTTTGCAAAAATCGAAAGTAGGCTAATGAGCAATGGGGTAATAATTTCCCACCTCCAAATTATGATGATACTGTGTTTATCACTCAATAATGAGGTTTATTTAACAGGATATAATATATATAAACACCCATCACGCTCTATAATTTTAAAAACCTAACTCCCACACAACATAAGGTCAGTGACCTATATCATCTTTGCCGAAAACTGAACAAAAATTATAAAAGTGATTTTGGAATGTTAAAAGTTAGTATATTCGAATATAATTCAATAATTTCAAAATAGTATTTACTAAAAACACAGAAAATTAATTTTAAAAATCTTCTATTCTATGGCAAACACCCTGAGCAGGATAATTATTCCATTCTAGCTGAAATATATTTACTCAAGTCACCAAAACCATTATTAACATTGTTTTACTGTTATATACCATCGTTTACCAATCTCTTATCTTCAATAAAAACACCTTCATCTGTAAAACAATGCATTTCATTCACTCAACACAACCGAACTGGCAAGCACGTGCACTGTGGAGACCACTGGGATATATGCTTCCTACCTTTTGTTTCTGATGACAGTATATGCCAAATTAATGGGTTTTCAATATTTCTATGCATCTAGCTTGTGGATGCATGTGGAACTGCTTGAAATGAAAGGGGTGGGAAAATTCTCTCCCTAACACCGTTCTATAAATACATGGTGGGAAGATAGTATCCCAAGGACCTATAAAGGGTTAAGAGAAATACGTCCATCGTTAGAGAGCCATGCGATTTTCCCATGAACCTCAAGAAGTTCATAGACGTATCAATTCCCAACCACCACAGAGATTGCAGCTATATTTGAAACAACTGACGGTGCTCCTGTTTCACACCGCCACCTAACGGATAAAGTGATCTAGCTGATTAATATATTTATTCCTCTTGAACATAAGCATATTGTATGAGCACAAGTGATAAGCACATCACATACTACTGCTCGGTTCCAAGCTCTGTGAACTTGCGGGATGAAGGGCAGAGGCAGAGTAGGAGCAGGCGAGAATTGAGAAGCCTGTCGACAGCCCGCCATGTTACCTGACATTCTCGTCTATTCCAATACTGCTAACATGGGTCTTTTCTGAAACCAGTGTGGCGTTCGGAATGAGTGACTGAGTCACCGACTAATGTATTTGCTTCTGTTACTACGCAAGGACCGAGAAACTTCATCACTCGTCATCTCCACTACTCTTAGTCTGCGATGCACATTCCTCTCAGGTCCACGCAGCTTAGACTCGAGCAGTACTTCTAGTTGCAGCGAGTCTAATGCGTGATTGCGTGTCCACACGGTTCATGAACTAAGCAACGCGGCGTGGTGGAGAAAGGTTCATCCTGGCTGACGTATTTCTTGGAGCGCCACCGTATAGTGCTTTAAATTCTGTTTCCTTTAATACGCTTCCTAAACTTTCAATGGGATTGATTCAACACACACCAAGTAGCAGGCGTTTATTTTAGATGATAAGAGGAGTTCCTTGGCCAATTCAGGAGAACTAAACGAGAAAAAATCAATTTTAATTTAAATATAAATTATTTATATGCCTGAATATGTCCAACAGACTATGTATTAGGCCTACTGTGATTAGATCATTCTGTAAAGAATTAATGGAATTACGCTTTGAGGAATTGGCATGCATCCCATCTAAAATTTGTGAAAAAAACACCAATAGATCTACTGTATGTGCCTGTAAGAGCCGGAGGCAGAGTTTCAGTTGGAGTAGGCGAAGACGATTTGATGCAAATGGAAACATTACAACTACCATTCCAGATTACATAATTACTTACTTACTCCTCCGTGCTACAGTCCATGTAGGACCTTGGCCTCTCCAACAATCGGTGCCCAATCCTGACGATCTTTTGCACGTGTCCTCCATCTTCTTACTCCTATATTGCGTAAGTCGTCCCCCACGTCATCCAACCATCGTTTCCTAGGTCTTCCTTTGCATCTTCTTCCACCTGGATTTCCTCAATAGGTCTATTTAACCACTCTATCACCTGCCATTCTCTCCACATGCCCCAGCCATTCTCTCCACATGCCCCAGCCATCTTATTATATTATTCTTTATTTCCGAAACTATTTCAGGATGACCATATAATTCCTCCAATTCTGTGTTTTTCCGTATTCTTCATCTCCTGCCTCATTCACTGATCCATAAATCTTCCTGAGTATTTTCCGTTCCCATCTTCTCAAAAGCTCCTCTTCTGTCACTGTCACAGTCCATGTTTCCGAGCCGTAAATTACCACTGGGGTTATAACTGTTCGGTACACTGTCACCTTTGATCTTCTACTGAGGCTGCGTTCTTTGAGGATTTTTATCAGTGCCCAATAAGCTCCATTACCGGCTGCAATTATTGCGTTAATTTCTTCTCGTGTGCTATTATCTTCAGTAACCAGTACTCCCAAATATTTGAAACTTTCACACCCATCATAATTCACCCCATTTAGCTTTATAAATACATTAATATACTGTATTTATCTTTCTCAACAGTATTTCTCCTAGATAATTATAAATATTGAGTTTTGTTGTAGTTCACTCGTAATCCTGCTTCTTTTGATTCTTTTTCTATCCGTCCCAGCTTGCCATCCTGATTGTTAATACCCACCTTCCACATTACTCTCTATAGTGCTATATTGAACAGCAGCGTGGACAGTACGTCTCCCTGTTGTAAGCCATGATTTACCTCAAAATCGTTTGAGAGTATTCTTTCAACTTTTACTCGACATTTTGTGCCAGTAAGAGTCATTTCCACCAATCTGATTAGTTTGGGTGGGAATCTCATCTCCATCAGGTTCTGATACAGAGTTTTCCTTCTTACACTGTCATAAGCCTGTTTGAAATCCACATGGTGCACATCCACATTATATTCGTAACACTTTTCCATTATTTGCCTTAATGTGAAGATATGGTCCGTTGTCGATCTACCCTGTCGGAATCCACACTGGTATTCTCCAAGTCTCTCTTCAACAAGAGGTGTAAGTCTCATAGCCATTACCTTGGCTAGGATTTTATACAACACACTAAGCAGTACTATGCCACGATAATTTTCACACGTTGTTTTATCTTTCTTCTTATGGATTGGGAAAACAATGGGCATGTTCTACTGTTTTGACATCACCTCCTTCTCCCATATCAGCACAATCAACTGGTGTACCAGCTTTGCCAAATGTCCACAACCACACTTAATCATCTCTGCTGAAATATTATCACCACTTGGGGCTTTGTTATTCCTCGAGATTTTAATCGCCAAACTAACCGCCTCCAGCATCAGCATGGGTACTGGCCTTGTATCCGTGTTATACTTGCACCATGGTTGGTCATTCTCTTGATCCTCCTGTTCTAGCGATACAGTCTCAGAAGTAGCATTGAGCAGCTCGATGAAATGTTCAGCCCATCGATCTAAAATCTGTTTTCCTCCTACTATGAAATGTCCTGCTTTATCTCTACAGAAAACTGTACGGGGTTGAAAGTGGTTCTTCACTTCCTGTATTCTTTTCGAGTACTTTCTTACTTCTTGATTATTGTTTACTTCTTCAATCTATGTGCCTGTAGGAACCGGAGGCAGAGTTCCAGTTGGAGCAGGCGAAGAAGATTTGATCCAAACGGAAACGTTACTACTACCATTCCAGTTTAGGGCAGAAAAATGTAAAATGTAAGCAATATTATTCATGAGAACCATCGAAAAACTCCAACCGGCAGAAGAATTAGGGAGAATTCCAATACTGTGATTAGGCGGATTTCAATATTTCTTATATCAATCAGTCAATACGGACACAAACTGTTACCATTTTCAATATGGTTAAAGTTTACGCATTTTACCTGGACCAGAGTGTCTATTAATGTATTCGTTGCCTTGAATACACTGAGGATGCGGGTCAATGGTGCAGCTATTACCTTCAATGAAAATCCACAGCCTGTTTCCAGTCTCCGACCGGGTCAGGAATGGAATGAATGAAGCCCCCATCTAGCGGCGAGGATATGAATTGTGCCGGCTGCCGAGGCCTGACGCACTCCTCTGGGGCAATGATTAAATGAATGACAGATGAAATGAAATGATAGTGGAGAGTGTTTCTGGAATGAAATTTTGACAGGGAAAACCGGAGTACCCGGAGAAAAACCTGTCTGCCTCCGTTTTGTCCAGCACAGATCTCACATGGAGTGACCGGGATTTGAACCACGGACCCAGCGGTGAGAGGCCGGCGTGCTGCCGCCTAAGCCACGGAGGCGCTATTACCTTCAATGAAAGAAATTAAAGCAGACAAAGGTTCGGATACACCATGAAATTGAAGTATAATTCACAAGCAGTCGTACAATAACTGGACAAAGAGCGATTTTCGAAGGCATAAATTATGGTTTAACAAGATGTTCAGTAAAGAACATATGGCCTTTTTTCTCCTAAATGCACGGGCATAGTTATAACCAAGGTTAGGATTTTTAGCTGCGCACCTTTTTTCTTAGGGTAAATTAAGGCTGTTCGGAAAGATATCACAGTGTGAAATTTTGTATCTAGTTGCGAAAAGAGGCATTTTTACGCACCTTTTCCCATTTTTGAGACCTTCATCCCTTTCCCCCCAACCATGCCCATAATCCCTTCCCCCCCCCCCCCGTCCCGTCCCGTTTTTCTTTTATGTTTAATTCCAATTTATTCTATAAAATTTCTAATCAATATAAAATATTTAACTTTCAATTAACGACTCCTCACCTTGCTGTGTACGTGCGAACAGTAAGCCTACCTCTTTGAGTAAACACCGCGCGGGAGTTGAAAGCACACCTCCAACAAAGGAAAATAATTGTGTGTTTGACAAAACCTCATTCTCTCGCCTTACCGCTATAATGTAGCCCACAATTATGCAATTGAAAATGAGTGATTCTATCCCACCAGAATCAGTAGCCTGCTGTTTGGGAATGTGAGCTTGTTACTGTGAAAAGTCATCGGTTCGCATGGAGGCGGAGGCTGGTGACGCAGAGATGTCGGCAACCGCACCCACGTAGTTCCGAGAATTGAGACTGGATAATGATCGAAGCTACTAAAAATCGCTGAGACTGTAGTTCCAGCATGAATTAGAACATACTGGTAATTGTCACGGTGTTATAAGAGAGTGTGGACAGCAAGTGAGTGAGTGCAAGAGTTAATTGGGTGATAGTCGCATTGAGTTAGCAAGTGAACTGGTGTTAGCACTTTGTAACATTACTAAACGAGTGTACTACTAGATTTTACCATGCCTGTCCAGTGCCCGATTTATTGCTCTGGCTCTGGGATTCAAACAAGATTTCATAGACACTGATGGAACTGTTATGCGATGTACTATTTGTGATTCAGGAATTTTGTTAGATGAAAAACACCAGCAAGATCGCATCAAACAACACATTTGCAGCTCTAAGCATCAAATGAATAAGACTATTCAAGCGAACAAATCGTGGCAACCTGTATTACAAAATGCGTTTCAACAGCGTTCTTCGAAAACCCAAAACTTGAAGGAAATAAACATTGATTTGTGTGCAGCTCTTACACAAACAGGAATTCCACTCAATGAGGTAAACCATCCAGCCATTAAAGAATTTCTTGAAAAATACACTAAATTTTCCCGATGAGCGTACTTAAAGGAAAAACTACATGGAGCCTGTTTACCGAGAAACCATACAAAGATCAAGGAGAAAGTGTCTGATTGCGATGTGGGAATCGTTGTGGATGAAACCATAGATTCAATGGAACGATATGTTTTGAACATTTTAGCTTTTCCCTTAGCAGGGGAGACCATTGAGCCCATGTTGTTAAAAATGTATGAGCTGCAGAAAGTCAATGCCAGTACAGTAATGCAATCAATTATGGACTTCTGCCAAAAACTCTGGCCTACTGGTATCGAGTTAGAAAACCTTCTTCTTGTGGTTACGGGCCAGGCTCCATACATGGTTTCAGCTGTTAAGCAATTGAAACCTTTATTTCCTAAGTTGAAGCATGTGACATGCTTGGTTCATGCCCTTCACAGGGGTTGTGAATCCATAAGGAACGAATACGACATCGCAAATCCCTTCATATCTGCCCTGAAGAGGATTCTACTGAAAGCTCCGAATCATGTTGTTGCCTACAGGGAAACCTCTGGCCTGCCACTTCCAAATTTCTCGGTCATTACTCGCTGGGGATCGTGGATTGAGTGTGCTGCTATGTTGTGTGGGAACTTTGACAAAATTAGAGAGTTTGAGCTTTCTTTGGATCCAGCCGACGCAAGTGCAATTTCCAAGGCTCAGCAACTTCTGTTACCGGAGAAAATACATCATTTGCAGTCAGAACTAAATTGTGCCCATAGTTACAATTAGCTGACTGCAGTTATTAAACGATTGGAAGAACATGGTCTGTAAAAGGAAAAACAATGGGATATTTTTAATTCCGCGAGGGAGTAGTTAACTGGCTTTGCCAAAGACAAACTTGAGTCTAGTCTTCAGAAGAATCCAGACATTGTGTAATTCACCACATCTGTAGAGTTGCCATTCCGAGTGAATACAAGGTTTACCCCACTGGTTTCTGTGGATGTCGAAAGAAGCTTTAGCATCTACAAAGACATTCTATCTCCTAACTGAAACAGACTTACTTTTAAAAATGTAGAGATGCTTAATGTCTTGAAGTACAACAGCTTTGTGTTTTTTTCCTTCTTTGGAGAGTGATTCGATGTACTTATTTGTAATTCAATAAACTAGAATAGAGGAAAGAGAAAATTAATTGAATAAACCAGCACCTTTTTGCCCCTTCTTTACCTTATTTGAGCACCTTTCTCCTTCCTTTTATCATCTGAAATTTTCACCTAAAAATCCTAACCCTTGTTATAACTCTTTGTCCTTTTGAAGGAGTATAATTGAACGTTGACTGTAGTAGCATGTTGAAATACAACGTGCTACACGGATATTATACGTTGATTGATTCAATCCTCACCTGAATTATATATATACACACACTAATACGGGCATTACAATAACACATGTTATCAGACAAAATTCAACACTCACGGGCCTTAATACCCATGATCCATGCATCTCAAATGAAACAACAACAGCTTCCTACCCAAAACCTTCCTCGTATAAAAGTACACACACATGTAAGCCTGCATACACCACAGTGACGCAGGTTATCAGACAACTTCTACACACACCCAAGTACACGGGGCTACAAGACCATGATGCCGCAACACCCGTAGATAATCAACAACAACAATAGACTCTGCCGCGGATCAAGGACAACGAATTTTAATCCCTGTAGTCAAGTAATGAACTATGTGGTGATATAAGTTATATAATATTTTCGATTGCAAGTACACACTATATAGGCCTATGCTTAACATTATAACCTTTGAGTAGTTATAAATCAACAAATTTAAAAAAAATACAATATTTGAACCTCCTGTAATTTGATCTACGAATCCCTAGACTATGAGCCTAGGTCGTTACCACTACGCCATATATACGCTACACAAATACTAGGTTAACAACTGGTTTAGTATGACTGCATAATATTTTTTTACTCTGCAATCAACGATTTCATAAGCGTTTTCTGCCTTTTCTATAAACCATTTGATACTAAGTAGCCTATGTATTATTTTGTTCAGTACATTCCTTAAAGGATATAAACTTACGAAGTTACAGAAATATATGGATTTACTAGCAAACAACACCCGCCATTTTAATCCAACGGGACGGCATGGACAAGCACGATATGGCACTGTCAGCCCGAACTGTTTGTCACTACTGCGGTTACATATTCTATTTTGAAATGCCAATATCCTACTGGTCACCTCCTTGAGGACAGTTTAAACCTCTCTATGTACGATGATCGTATTTGGTAAGGCCAGGCCTTGTTGAATTGTATGTTACGGTGAGATTATTAATAATACTTGCATGATTCATACATCCGCCATCTTGAAACTATTCCGCTGATGACTTTGTAATTTCGGCAAAAGACGCTTCCCACATTAAGTTATATTGCTGCAAAATGTGGTAGAGATCGGATGATTAGGTTAGTCGTAATTTGATTTACGCTGAGAATATTTGGGTAGGCACCATTTCTTTTTTGTCATGACAGCGGCGATATACAACATGACACTGAGTTGTCCCT
Organism: Meconema thalassinum; assembly: GCA_946902985.2. Lineage (NCBI taxonomy): Eukaryota > Metazoa > Arthropoda > Insecta > Orthoptera > Tettigoniidae > Meconema > Meconema thalassinum. The sequence continues at coordinate 1,271,041,497 of OX336389.2, read as the reverse complement.
TGCTAGTGCTACCTCTGTACCAAAGTTGGTTCGAGTTGGTTTCGTTCTGTTTGAATTGATAGGGGAGATCTATTTCCACACATACAGGGCCGCCATCTTCAAACTATTTGGCTTATGACCTTGACATTTGGTTAAAAGACGCTTCCCCCATGATGGTATGTTGTTGCAAAATTCGGTAGAGATCAGATGATTAAGTTAGTCGTAATTTGATTTGAGCTTTGAACATTTGGGTGGCCGCCATAACGTTTCCGTCAAGATGGCGGCGATATAAAACATGATACTGAGGTGCCCTCTGCTAGTGCTACATCTGTTCCAAATTTCGTTCAATTTGATTTCACCGTGTTTGAATTGGTAGGGGCACAGACATACCGAATTCCACAACCACACGTACAGCGAGTTCCGATTCAACACGGAACTGTAAATTGGGTTGCCTACCCACCCGCAATCGGCTTGAAATCTGCTCGCAACGCGCTAGCGACGGGGCTGAGTTCAATTTCACTGATTGCCGCCTTCTTATGCAGCATCGCAAAGTATTTTGCTCTTTCAAAATATATTTACACAGGTTTCACAATAAGTTTGAACGATTTCTGTTTCAGAACATGTTATTTTACGCTTCTGTTAATGGCTTTTGCAGAGCATATCTATGAAATAAAATTTTATATTACAACATAATTTATTACAACACAATGTATTTTGTGTTGTATTTTATTTACAACACAATTTATTGCTTTTTAACCCAATACCACAAAACGAGATACAATTTGGAAATGATTTGTTACAAAAGTGTAATCAGTCTTCGATGCGACCAAAAAAAGGTAATTTATTACAGACGTTACATCTACTGCAAATGGACATTTGCATAAGGTGTTCGAAGTGGCGTCCATTATTTTCCAAGCAGAGGGCCACTCGTCGCGTGAAGTTCTCTATTGCGTTCGACAACATATGAGGAGTAATTTCCGCAAAGGCTTCGGTAATGACGAGCTCCATTTCTACGGGTGTTTGTGGTGATCTTAAAAATACTCTCGACCTGACGTAGCCCCAAATGAAGAAATCCAGGACGGTCAGATCAGGTGAACGTGGTGGGAATTCTATAAAGCCGCCAATTCCTATCCACTGGCCGGGAAACAATCGGTTTAAAACTTCTCTTGCCAGTCTGAAGGAGTGCGCTGGAGGACCATCTTGTTGAAAAAGCATGTTGTTCAACTCCACCAATGTAAAATCATCCAAGATGTCCTGGAGTATGAAGTAAGACTAAACTGCCTGTGTTCGTCATTCTATCATTTTACATTGTTACAGGTAAATAGTTCTGAAATAGAAAGCGTTGTTACTTATTTTAATTAAACTCAATTTCGTAAAAAATCACTTCCAAATTGTATCTCGTTTCGTGATATTGGGTTAAAAATCAAATAAAATACAACACAAAAATACATTGTGCTGTAATAAACTATGTTGTAAAATAAAATTTTATTTCATAGAAATGCTCTGCAAATGCCATTCACAGAAGCGTAAAATAACATGTTCTGAAACAGAAATCATTCAACCTTATTGTGAAGCCAGTGTAAATATATTTTGAAAGAGCAAAATACTTTGCAATGCTCCATAAGGAGGCGGCAATCAGTGAAATCGAACTCAGCCCCGTCGCTAGCGCGCTGCGAGCAGATTTCAAGCCTATTGCGGGTGGGTAGGCAACCCAGTTTACAGTTCCGTGTTGAATCGGAACACGCTGTACACGCACACACACTCAAAGACAGACACACACTTTTTTGGCCCTGTGTAGATCTCATAAGTTTACTTTCATTTTTTGCAAAAATAGAAAGTAGGCTAAAAATACGACAGAAGCAGCGGGATCCCTCAGATAAAGAAGGAGACTTTGCCTGGTTGATCCTTAAGAAAATAAAGAATAGGCCTATAGAGTTGGAGATATTTAGAGTGTCTCCTAATTCAAAAGTGAGTGTTCCTTCACTCCAAATTTCAAGTGTGGTTTCAGAAAAGCTACATTGCATTGCCAATGTTTCCCATTTTCTCAGAATCTGAGCTCTGAAATTTGTACCTCTTATTAACAGCAATATTGTGTTTAGGTGGATCTACATTGGTAGAGTTAGCACTTATAGTTTGATCATAAAAAATATGTTTTTAAATAATACATCATGAACTCATTTAACGTTATCAGGGTCGGGCATTGGTACTACCCTTAACACCTCCAAGTCCATAATAGGTGCAGAACTGCATTCTTTAGGATAGCTGACCACACCATGTGGTTCAATACTACGTCCACAGACGACACATAAAATCATCAAAGATTACAAACGTCCTGAGAGAGCACAAGAACTCCATGCTTCCTAGGCTTAATCAATTTCTGTCGTCGTATCTTGGCATTGCTTCTCAAGCTCCTGCTCTCCTAAACAAATAGTTGAAGGGACCAAGGAACAACAACAGACGAAAAATTCAATGGCCTTAGGAAGCCAGGGCACAATTTGAGGAATACAAGGGATACACTATGAATGCTGCACTGCTGACCTTTTTCAATCATGACTTTCCCACAGCACTCATTACGGATTCATCAAAATGACCCACGGTAATTAACTGAGAAAATTATTGTTTGCTCATATTGCCAAGAATGCTAGACACTACGCTACGAGGCGGACTGCTCATATTTTGAAAAGGACTTTGTTTTGAAACATTTCCAACAAATGTTATTCATTATTTTATTTTGAATATTTTATGTATTGACAATGTGTTTGCTAAAACCTACTCAGACTGATACAGTTGCGAGTAAACGAGGAAGGAGGATATTCAAAAATACTTCTTAACTATTAGATATAGAATCTAATAACACTTTACAAAGCAATAGTGCCATAAACGTTTGCTCCCTTGAAGTTATATCCTTGTAAATATACCAAAGGATGTTTAGGACAAGAAAAATCACCAAAAATTCTTAAATTAATTTGTCACTTTAAGTTTCAGGCCCCTCTTAAATACTCGCCATTACAATGTGGTGGAGTTTTGCTCTGAAAGAGATCATCAACTGATAAGGGTCTCTCGCATTTAAGCATTCCCAAATGCCATGGGATTCGATCCCCCAACCAAGAGCACAAGAGATGAAAACCTTGCCACTGAGCCATGGATCCTGATGAATTATTGGATGATGAAAGAGATGAATTCGAATTTAAATGAGAAAGGAACCATGGAAACGATTTCAAGGACGGTTGACACGTTACGGTGGTGTTCAAATTCACTCGTATACTGATCGGGGGTAGCCTGGTACCTTGTACTTAAGCAACAACACTTCTAGCTATCCCAGTCACTAATAATAATTATAATAATAACAATAATAATAATAATTCATTCCTTGATTTTCATTTGCGACTAATTTGCAATTCAGCGTCGAGCCTAGTCTGCAAGTCTCTGTTTGCAAACGATTCACTTACTTGAACCCATGTTAGTAGTTAGCACTGTGGACTCTCTGCTTCTAATAATAATAATAATAATAATAATAATTATTATTATTATTATTATTATTATTATTATTATTATTATTATAGCAATGATAATAATAATATGAATAACAATAATAATATTGAAACTGGGTGCCTGAAATCTTGTGCCAAAAAATTCAGCAAATCTTACCGCTGTCTGGACAAGTGAAGCAATTCCCGGAGAATCGGAATGTGGCGTACTCCACCCAATACATGAGAAAGGTAACAAAACGGACCTAAATCTACTGAGGTATTTCCTTACCAGCAGTCACGCACACAATTATCAATAATGTATCTTACTGACTAGACTTCAGGTACAAACAAATAAGTTATTAATTGAAGAATATCAGCCAGGACCCGGAAAGGCAGGCCCTGTTCAGAACAAATACGCAATCGTAAGACAACTCAGCAAATTCGTAAAGTTGGACAAACTACGATCGCATTTTTAAACTTCAAAAATGCCTATGACTCGATAGACAGATCCTTTTCCGTATATTACAAGATTTACCAGAATTCAAAGTAGACAGGAAAATAAGAGAATCATTCAAGCAAACATTAATGGCCACCACTTCAAAGGTTAAATGTCTGAACCCTTTGTTGAAATTGGATTACGACAAAGAGATGGGCTGTCCCCCTTATTATTTAATCTTGTGTTCCAAAAGTGATCATCTGGGAAGAGGAAGGCAGACTACGCGAAAACAGAATTCATATACGATGTTTCGCCTCTGCAGATGACCTGGCAATTCTGTCCAAAAATAGACAGGATGCGATTAAATCCATTAAAAACTCGATGTTATTGTAGTCAAACCTAGTCCCCAAATCTCATACCAAAAAACCCAGTCCATAGAAGGATCTCGTCGGTACATGGACAAACAACCTATGGTAACCCAGTTCGGCAAAGTATTTCATGTGTCTAAATTAATATACCTAGGAGAAATTATCCAGCTTCCAGGCCTCATTCCTGTTGCAAAAGAAAATAGGATCCCTGAATTTCAGAGAGCCGACAGAATAACATGGAACAGATGATCATTGGGCGAAGAACACTAATTAATGATATACGTAAGCACGAAAGTATAAATATTTTAGGCCCAATTTGTACTGAGGGAATCTGGAAATCCCAGGATCTTTATAGTATTCAGAGATTCAAGGGTCACATTCAGGAAAATACTTTATAAATTCTGAGAATGAGCGATCACAGTCTGAATAAAGGAATTCTAAATCTTGCACTCGCAATGAAAGCTAAGAACAACAAGTGATATGGTACTGGACATGTCTAAATTCGGAGAAATAGTCGGCAATCATCAATGTTTATACCACCCAAACATTACAACCAACAGAACTTGGACTGCGAGCAGAAAGAGCCATAGCGAGGCGACGATGAAATGTTAGGAAGACAAGAATGCAAGATCAGCTAGATAGATTCAATCGCACTTCTTCGACGGACATAACGGTGTGAAAGAATGGAATAATAATAATGTACTTATAATAATATAGTACATTATGCAATGAGCCTATAATGACAATAATTAAGACGCGAGTCCATACGAGTGTCTTAATTACCATTATAGGCGAGTTGCATACGACTGTTTATGTTCGACGATAATTATTATAACTATTTTATGTTCGAACATAAATATTCATAAATATCAGTCGATATTTCGCCAGTTTTATGTACTGAACAGAGCGCATGGGACGCACAGAATACCTTGTATTTGACCATGGCCTCCTCGATTGCCCCACTATGACACTAGGCCAGGCAGTGAAATTTAAATCAGAAGGCCTTGGAACTCAGCGCAGATACGTTGCTATCCTCACCTGATTGGTCAAGCAACTGTTTCTTGAGCACTGATTGGTGGCAGAAACTGTTCCATAATGAAAAATAGTGTTATAATGACCATTATTATGATACAGTTTTCTGACATATTATAGTAGTCAGGGTCGAACATAAACAATAATAATAAACATCTAAAAAAGGGAACTTAGTCGTTAAATAAATTAGCTACTTACATGCCAATGTTCGCTAATGTAACGAAAACTGCTTTGCCTTTCTTGGCATCACCAACTTCTTAGTTATTATAATTACAGTATTGTTGTTGTTGTGGTTGTTTCAATTAGAGGCTTGGGCACTGTGGACATCATCCCCATGACCTTAGGTGTGTGTAGAATTGATCTGATAACTTGTGCTATTGCGAGTCTGTAGAGGTGCGTGTATTTGCAACTGAACCCAGAATTGGGGAGAGGAAGGCCGTTGTCTTAAGTTGGGTGCTATCTCGGTATTAATCTGGAGTAGATGTCAGAAACCATGGATGACTTAAGTGGGAATAGAACCCACCTCCTCTCATTTTCGCATCACGATGGAGATTCTGCCCCCATTTCAATCCTTAGCAAAACCGGGAATCGAACCGGACAACCAGGATTGCTAGTCACTAGCCTGCGAGGAGGTCAAATATTGCCAAGGAACCATTGCTGTCCAATCATAACTGATGTTGGGAACGGAATGTTCCTGCAAGTGTTAGGTAGGGTTCAAGAAACCCACCCACCAGTCTGTTTTTGTCTGGACAGATGCTTCATGGAGCAGATGGCCTGTAATCCCGGCGCTTCTCCTCAAACCACTTCTTACTCATGAGATAGAAAAATTAACCAAGGTTCATTCACCCTTTAAAAAAAGATGCTTCACGTTAGAAAAATATAAATTTAGAGGGCCTCCACCTTCACCTTCTTCTCCCGGTATTGTTTGTGGCCTTGTCGGTTTTATTGTACGCTGGAGCTCAGATATGGACTACCGTTTGTCAAGACAAATGTAGCACTCTGAAGGCGGTACAGTCCATTCAGCTGGATATATCCCTCAAGTTAATGACATGTTCCAGTGTCCACAAAACAAACCTACTCCAGAGAGGCACTTCCTGGAAGTACTGCTGCTAAACTTGACCCGTAAGAGGTCGCCCGCTGGTCTAATATTTACACTCATAGTATTCTGCCCGTGAGAACCAAGGGAAGCGGTGTCCTGTGTTATGGTTCTCTTCATGAACCAAGGTTAATGAAAGTAATCAAAACTCCCTTCAAAATACATTACCAGATTTTTTTTAATGCTGTCCATCGCAAGATACACAATCCTCTTTGCATTCACAGCCACATTTGTATCTGCAAATATCAGCAAATGTCCACCTCGTGGCGTAGTAACAATCTGTTAGTATTGTTTATTTTCACCTCCTAGTGACATGGCGGCTGTCGCCCCTGAGGACTAGGTTTGATTCCCGGCTTTGCCAAGAAATTTGATTCTGGTCTGGCAGCTGCAGCATGTCCGAAGATCGTACGTTCGAATCACGGTGCTGACAGTGGCTACTCTGAGTGTGTTTTTCCACACTCCCTCCAGGCAAATGCCAGAATATCACCTCATTTCAAGCCCCGGGGCACCTACTCCATCTCTGTCCCGTATACAGCTACACACACAGCTACAAGCCTCACGTAAATACAGGTCCCACCCAACTACGCGGGACTGATGATCAAGATGTCCCAAGCTCCTAATATCTGAATTAACAACAACAAACATTGACTCTTATACCGCCTCTTGGCAGTTACCCCTGAGGTCCAGGTTTGATTTCCGGCTCTGCCAACAAATGTAATTCTGATCTGAGTGCTGAAACGGGGTACACTCAGCCTCGTGAGGCACAACTGAGAAGAAGAGGGTTCAAATCCTACCACAGCTATCCTGGAAGGGGTTTTCCGTGGTTTCCTACTTCTACTACAGGCTAATGCCGTGGTGGTACTGAACTTATGGCCACGGCCATGTCTTACACAAATCCTACTTCACTTACAAATAGACACACAAGTACAGGGTGACACAGTTTATCAGACAAATTCTACACACACGGGACTACATGACTACGATGTCGCAAAGCCCCTAAAGAATCAAAAACAACAATAAAACTCTTAGATGCTCTCCACAAATGATCTTTTGACCACAACGTGGTGTAGTGACTAGAACCCTTGAAGCACGGGTTCGGTACCCAACTCTGCCTCGAAGTTAAATGCTGATCTGAGGGCTGGAATAGCCAGCACTCAAACTCATAAGCCATTCATCTCAGATCATCCATGACCCCGTGGAGTCGGGAAAATTAGTGGTTGTTGATTTATTTAGGGGCTTTGTAACATCGTGGTCATGTAGCCCCGTGTTTGTGTGGAATTTGTACGATAACCTGAGTCTTTGTGATGACTGTATTAGTGTGTGTATTTGTAATACGGGCTAAGACTTGGAAGGAGACGGGCGTGGCCTTAAGTTAGGAATAGAAGTTAGAAACCGGAGAAAACAACTTCTAGTACAGCTGAAGTGGGAATCGAACCAAGCTATTCTCAGTTCTGCTTCACGAGGCTAAGCGTACCCCGTTCCAACCCTGAGACTAGAATTGAACTTCTTGACAGAGGCAGGAATCGAACGCAGCCCTCGGTGGTGACAGCCAAGATTGCTAGTCACTGTATTACGAAAATTAAACGTTAGATACACATCCAAAAATCGCCAAATCCACGTAGACAAAATTTTCAGAATTTGAGAAAAACGTGCCTCTGCTTTAAAATTTGTACTTATCGTGTGTGTATTGGACACGCGATATGTATGGGGTTTGGAAATAATATGAGCAAAGCCAAATAAACGTATACCTATCATTTTCGCTGTAAATGTGGATTTCATTTTGGACTTGGAGGGTTTTGGTTGGAACATGCCTTGTCAGTAGGTGTCACCACCGTCAAATGCAGGCGTAGGCAAATCTAACTGCAGGATATTTGAATGAAAGCAGGATAATTTTTAAAGATTTGAACTAGTCGAACGAATTCCTATTAGAAATGATGTCAGGTGTAATGTCACAGATTGGTAATTGAAAATGCAAAATTGTGTATTAAATTGCAGTCGACCCGTTATCCACACCACCAAATACTGTAGCTTACATTTAATAGGGGGTTGTAGTCTTTTGTTATTTGAGGACCTTACATGCAAAGGCCGCCCAGTCTAATTTCTGACATTTTTAAGCTGTATACACCATTATGTACCCAATGAATAATTCTTTTGTTATACTTTATGAGTCATAAGCAAAACCCGTCATTTTATGTTACAAATGCATGTAGAAATTTGCAGTTTCAAGCAGTAACCGCCAAGTCCATCGGGTAATGGCAAGCAAGAACCGCCAAGTCCACAGGACCCAATGAAACTGCTCATCCTATTCACGTGACATAGTTCGTGTCTTTATTCTGCATAACCATAACAAATTCCATTAACCATAATTCATAAATTTACATTTGTAAAAATTCCTTTTATTATTGAAATATTTCACTGTTAACACAAAATACTTGATTGCAGAGACTTAGAGATAAGCTTCTCATTCATCTACAATCATCTACAGTACATGACAGAATTCTGAATTGATGGCTACCAGTGGCGGATCCAGGCCTTGCGGGGCCCTGGGCGATATTATAAGGTGGGGCCCACAAAAATAGGAAATTAAAAAATATCAAATCAAATGGAAAATAGTTTGGTAATAATAATAAAATAAAGAATAGTTACAATATTTTGAATAAACTACACTACATTTTTTTAATAATTTGAAAGAAACCTTTAAATCCCCTTGAAGAAGATTATGCAAACTATGAAATATTAAAATATTACTTTGCGACTTTTTTCCCCGGCTGATGACTTCTATTATTTCACTGAAATCTAAACTTGCTAAACGGTCAAGGAAGGTCATAGCTGCACTGAAAAGGAATATGAATTATAAATTAGTTTGAAAAGTATAATTAATTAATTAAATTTTAAAAAATCCATGGCGCGGAGCCCTGGGCGGTCGCCCTCCTCGCCCTCCCCTAGATCCGCCCCTGATGACTACTATCATGTTCCAACCAAATCCCTCCAGGTCCAAAATGAAATCCACATTTACAGCAAAAATAATAGGTATACGTTTATTTTCCATTGCTCATATTATTCCCAAATCCCATACATATCACTTGTCCAATACACACACGATAAGTCCAAATTTTAAGGCAGAGGCACGTTTTTCTCAATTTCTGAAAATTTTGTCAATGTGGACCTGGCAGATTTTTCATGTAAGATCCTCATTTATTTAAGAACTTGGGGCCTTTTGGTCAACAGCCTCTTGTACTTGGATGTATATTGAATTTGTTTTAATCTATAATAGCAAATTATTTTAAATATTTGGTTCTTTCGTACTAAAATATTTTAATCTAATGAGCATAGAAACCAACCTGGCTTACACCAGTTTGAACTCAGATCATGTAAGGTCGAACAGACCTACTATAAATTAAACTTCTGCACCGAATTATATTCCTTAATCCAACATCGAGGTCGCAATCTTTTTTTTTTTGATATGAACTCTTAAATAAAATTACGCTGTTATCCCTAAGGTAACTTTATCTTATAATCAATAATAATGGATCAAACATTCATAAATCAATGTACTTTTTATAAAGAGTTTTTTAAATCTCTATGCCACTCCAACACAATATATTTCTAAAAATATTTCCGATAATTCTACAATAAATATTTATATAATATATAAAGCTCTATAGGGTCTTCTCGCCTAGTATATTTAACGGTTTACCCAGCGTAAGCTTAAAAGGCGCACGGACGGCAGATCCCAGACGCATTTCAGAAAAGCCGAGGTGAACATCGAAACCCCAATCACATATCTTATACTCTTCTCTGAAATATTAACTCGACATGACTCGACTGTTTGATGTTGGCCAAAGCTGGGGTGACAGGCTCGCACGCTAGCTCAAAAACTCGCTCCAAAGCTAGTAATTTAAATTTCCACTGAATGGAGATTGTTGGAAGAAATTAAAACTTGAAAACACTTTCGATGTAATAAAAATACTGTAGAGATATGCTGTCTGGGACTTTTTTTTGTGTAGAATTTTTCATGCTGGCCAATTCTTACACTCATAGTATACAGATATTTTTTACGGGTTGCCAAACGTAAACTTAAAAGGCGCACGGAAGGCAGGTCTTTCTTTGAATCGATTCACGGAAGTCGTTACTGCCCTGCTTCCTTTGGACATAAAAGAATGTTTTTATACAGAAACCTTCCTTGAAAAACCATTGCAGAATGGTGAAAACCGCATCAAAATCCATGCAGCGGTTCTCGAGATTACCCGTTACATCCAAGAATCGGGGACTATGTTTTATACTATGTAGATATTTATATGGTAACTGAAGTAGAGAGGTGTTGAAGTTTTAGAAGCCATTTTTCAGTGTTGCCTAGTTCTATTATAGAGGGTGTTTCAGCCGGCGAATTACCTCCATCCCCCTTTTATACATTTAAGCCGGGGCGGCTGCACCTTATGTGCTGAAGTGCTGCAGCACATTGTTTTATTTTAAAATAAATTACTTTAATAATATTATCTACAATCAAATACAGCGCATTCCCAAAGACGTCCGCGAAGAATAGAAAATATTCCATTTCCCCTCACTGGTCGTTCGCTCCACTTCACATCCAGCACGGGCTGTGTAGATCGCAGCTCAGCAAGAATTTCTACGTTTATTGCCAGCAAAGATGGACTCTGCCTTTTGCGCATGCGTGCCCAACTTTTCCAAGACCAGAGCCAAGGTATCACAACGATTCTTCGTTCGACCACAGAGCGGCAGCACTGGTCACACGAAATGAGAACGTGGCCGGTGGCACCTTCTAGACCAGGTGTGTCCAACCCGCGGCCCTCGATCCCTTCACATGCGGCCCGCAGTGCAATTTGCTCTATCACATAGCTTGCGGCCTGCAGTGATATTTGTAAGTTATAATATTATTTATGACATAAGTAATTCTATTTGAAATAAGATAAACTTGAAAGCGCAAGATTTTTTCCGTTCACAACACACGTGTTCGTGAAAGTTCATCTTACTCAAAACATGGAGAAATATATCCATTTTAAGAAATACCCAGCCCAGAGTTTTATTTATGATCCTACCTACCGTGCATCGCTTTGAAGGCTCCAAGCACTGTTGACCGCACGGTAACGTTAATACTTCCAAAGGCGAGTGTGTGCCAGATGTTTTATTATCGTTACATTGTAGAACTTTCAAGTTAGTTTACTGTTTGCAGTTGTTCGCTCACATTGTAGTGAGTATTTTGAAGAATATAATTAATTCTGTGATTTTTATGTGCTAGTGAGAGGTTTGAAGAACATAGTTATTTCTGTAATGTTTTATAAGTGATAATTATGGCTTCTAAGTGTAGCGACAAGAAAAGAAAAGTTTCAGACGAAGGTAGATCATTTCAAATAAAGTGGGCAAATAAGTACTTTTTTTACTGAAGTAAACAAGAAAGCAGTGTGTTTAATTTGATGTGAAACAGTTTGTATTTAAAGCGACAATACGGCACCAAACATACGTCTTCATATGATAAATTAGGGGGTCAATTTCGTAAAGACAAGGTATCTGAACTTAAAATTAAACTTATGGGACAGCAGTTATTCATTATTGATGTGTCACTTCAAACTGAATCTCTGGTAAAAGCAGAAATTATTGCAAACAAATCTAAACCATTTTCAGATGGCGAGTTTGTAAAAGAATGCATTGAGAGTGTTGCTGATAGGCTATTATATGTCCTGACAAAAAAAAAGTGTGCAGTTTGCAAAATTAAGCTTGTCGTGACAAACTGTAGCTCGCCGTATTAGCGACCATAAAATACCGAGCCTCAAATTTCCAGTTCTATTCTCTGGCACTTGAGAGTAGTGATGCGATACTGCCCAATTAGCGATTTTCGTAAGGGGAATTGATTGATATTTCAATATTACAGAAGAATTAGCTGCTCTTGTGCCTCTTAAAGGCACCACTGAAGCCAATGATTTAATGAGGGGTGTAACTGAAACCTTGAACCGGCTTGGCTTCAAGATATACAAATCTATCTGGTGTAACATTATAGCATTTGCAGGAAAACGAGAAGGGTTAGTTAAATTTACTGCAAGCAGAGGCAGCTAAAGTAGGAAGAATTTCTGTAGACTAATGCAACAATACTGCTTAATACACCAAGAAAACCTTTGTGCTAAATCCCTAAGTTTAGGTAGTGTTTTGAAGGTCGTTGTAAAAGTAGTGAATTTTATTCGTTCACATGGTTTGCGACATAGAGAATTTCAACATTTCTTACAAAATTTCGATTCAGAATTTGAAGATATTGTTTATTATACTGAAATAAGATTGCTGAGCCGTGGCAAAATGTTGAAGCGAGTGTTTAACCTAAATACCGAAATACAAACATTATGGAGAAGGGCAAACTTATAGTTAGTTATTGTTGTTTTTTGTCGAATTTAAAGACTCAGAATGGATGTGTGATTTTGCCTTTCTGGGTGATATAATAACACAACTGAACAAACTTAATTCACCACTCCAATGTAAGGACCACTACTATGATTGATCACGTGAATGCTTTTGAAACAAAATTGCGACTTTGGGAATCACATATAAAAACAACAACTTTGTCCATTTCCGAGCCCTACAAAACTGTAATAATCAAAATTCTGGAAAGTACGCAGAAATCATATCAGAATTAAGAACCGAATTCCGCGTTGGATTTCAGGACTTCGAGGAGAATGTTAAAAGTTTCAATATGTTTTCTTCCCCTTTCTCCATTAACAGACGAGGTTCCCGAGGATCTGCAAATGGACTGCGTTGATTTTTAATGTGCGTCAGACCTAAAGAATAAGTTTCACAATGTCCCCTTACTACAATTCTATCGCGACTACTTTCCCAGAGAAAAATATCCGGGCATTAATAGACACGCACTTCCTATTGCACCACTTTTCGATAGCACATGCATATGCGAACAAGTGTTCTCCAGGATGAAACATGTGAAATGCGCAACGAGAACGCGAATCACCGACAGTCATCTGGAGAGTTCACTTCGAGTTGCTACAACATCAATCAAAGCAGATATTGGATGCCTTGTTCGTGAGAAGCAGTGTCGCATCGACAGGTAAAATATTAATTCTATTACTGATGTGTAACATCTTTCCTCTCGGTTGCTGGATATTTTTTGTGGGAGTGATTATGGAAAAGGGACGGAAGTGTGTTACAGGAAACAAAGAACGTGCGTCGTGGCGGAGATTAGTACCACGACGTACTGTCGGCCAACATAGTGTTGCCTCTCGGTTGCTGGATATTTTATTGTGGGAGTGATTTTGGAAAAGGGACGGAAATGTGTAACAGGAAACCAGGGAAGCGCGCGCTATTTGTTTTGCCCTAAGAGCGCGCGCGGTGGCGGAGAGATGGCTGTGAGATGGTGCCAACCCATTTTGCGTGAGGTGACGCCCCCTCTTTTCCTATAGCCCCTTAATTTAACCAAAGGACCCAAAACGAATAGGTCATCGGCTTTTTTAATAACTCGCGAACAAATAATGCTAGGGACTTGTATGAGGTGTCCTAGGAGTCGGGGTGACGCCCCCATTTTTCTATCCCCCCTCTTAATTTAACCAAAGGACCCAAAACTAAAGGGTCATAGATGGGTAAATACAGAGCAGAATACAGTATATGCGAAATTATCGACAAAAGAAACTTGAGAAAAATATAAATACTGGAGGAGTACAGCTGAAAAATTGACTTCACATATATTTCATGTCAATTTCATAGTAGGATAACATGTCAGATGTTAAACGTCATATGCGACTACTGTAAGGCTCGTTTTAGTTTAATATAACATCTATATATATTTAATAAATTTTAAAAATAACTTAACTAATATATGATTAATATTTTAATAAAAAATAACATATGATTATATTCGCTATTTTTTAAATTAATTGGTTTATCTTAGAACTTAGATCCTATTTAATACGGTAGAAAAAATCGAATCATGTGGCCCGCAATCCATTCCTCCTTAACGAGAGTGGCCCTTTTCCAAAAAAGGTTGGACTGCCTGTTCTAGACTCTGATGTAGCATTTTAGAGGGAATCGACCAAAGCAAACGGGGGTGGGAAATAGAGGACGCTATCAGCTGTTCCCACCAGAAGGTATTTCAACACTCCCAAACTACTTTTGAGTGTTTCTTCGTGAATGTTTCTAATTGTTGTTATTGTTTAGGGGTGCGGGGGGGGGGGGTTCAGCACACAACTGATTTGCTACACCAGCCGCCGCTGCATTTAAGTGTGTTATTTTAGTGCTACCTATTTCATGTAATACTTCCTTCAGGTTAGGGCGTTTTAATACTTGTTTCCCGCACAATGTAATTGGGAACAATTTGTGTGTACCGACTGGAAAGCTTTCTATAATAGTCAATGCATGTGAGATTTTGAAAGTGAAATATCATGTCCTGTGGTTCAGATTCCACGTAAAGAGGAGGTCCTGTGGTTCATTTTTTGCGAGAATAACGGTCACGTAAAAATACAAACTTTCTTCCTTCCTTGTAATTCATTATTTACGTCATGGATTCCGGTTGGTTCTGTGAGACTTTAAATTAACATCATGCCATTTGACTGGAGGAAATGTGGGAAACTAAACTCAGGCAGGCCACTCATGTAGTTTTGTATGTAAATATCGGGACCACTTCGTGGTTGTTTTCCCAGGTTTTACTCCAGCAGGCGTGGATTCATGGGGGGGGTCACGGGGGTCATGACCCCCCCCCCCCCCCCCAACGGAGACTTTTTTTTTGCAAACTCGAAGAACAAAAACACAATAACCAGACAAGTAAAACTTAACGAATTTTAACTGAAAAACAGTTTTTTCATTTTGTTCAATACTGAAAATATATTTATTGCAGTTATTACATTCTGTTATAACTGTACATATTTACAACTTCATACCTGTTATATAAAAACGATTATATAACAATATCAACTCGTCTAGTTTGTTTAGCAAACCTCGTGATTACCGAATCGATGTTTATACAGTAGTGATGTCACGATGAATGTGCAGCAACGCACGGATAGGATTTTTTTTTTCGCACCAAAAATTTTTGCCGACGTCCAAACTGCAAGCTTGGTTGGCAATTTAAGCTGTGACTTTCTCCCTTTGTCGGTACCAACTCGACTTGCCGAAACTGTAACGTACCGTGATACTTTTCTCGAAGCTCGATGTAAAAGTCGCAAAACACGCCGTTGCAGTTTGTACGAATATTTTTGGAGCGCTAAACGCATCAAATTTCTATCCATGTAGCTTGCAAATAAATTGGTCGGGTTTTGTACGTTTGTTTATTTTGTGATTGCGTTTTTAGTGATACCATTTTTTAACACACACGCACCCAAATACACGGGTTACACGACCACGATGCCGCAAAGACCCTAAATAAATCAACAATCAACAAATAAAAATTAGAGTGCACTGTCAGGTTCTTTCATGTTATTTCATCGTCAGCTTGTGGTGCACTCTAACGGTGAACAACTCAACTTTTAGCCTTCCATGGCGTTATACAAAGCGAGCGTGTATTTTAAATAATATTTTAAAGACAAGAGTATACAATTAATGTCCATATGTTACAGAGCAACCAAGTAGTGCTGTAGTGCAAAGCCCTGGGACTAGTGGGTTCAAACCCCACTGTTGGTCATTCGATAAAGGGTTTCCCCTTTTCCAGTTCGCAAATTACGCGATGGTTACCGTCTAACACGCCATGGCCACATCATGCCAATTCCTTGAACATGTCCATTGATCTGCATTACTTTTATCTTTCAATGACTCTTCCAATGAGATTGGCGTCAGATAGGGCAGATAGGCATTTGCTATATACAAACCTCATATCACGTGATCCGCGACATCATAATATAAAAGGGAACAATAAGGAGTATGGATACGCTTTAGGGGCAGATGACCTTGCTGCCCCCCCCCCCCCCCCCCCCCTTTTAAACCTCTAACTTATTTTGTTTTGTAGCGTATGGCTCTTTAGTGCCGGGAATGTCTGAGGACATGTTCGGCTCACCTGAGTTTGTAGCTGCTTCTATGCGGACATCCATGGGGTGAGCTACAAGTACCGTTGCGTGTAGTGTGTTGTCTGAAGAGGAAAGTGTGAATGTAAGGACGAGGAATTGGAAGGTAGCGGCTGTGTCCAATAGTTAGGGACCAACCCTGGCATTTGCTTGTAAGGAAGATGGGAAACAACAGAAGACCATCTTCAAGGTTGCCGGCGAGGGTATTCGAACCTCCTCGCCTCTTGGATGTGAGCGACTGCCTGCAGCCACGCCGTAACGACCACGGCTATCTCACCTGGTACTGACTAACTCTGAATGCATTGTGTATATATCGTATTTCTCAAATATATATATATATATATATATATATATATATATATATATATATTGCAGATTTATTTTGTCAATATTACATTTGACCTAGTGCAGACACAGTTAAGCTGTCAAGGCGAGGATCCAGCTGGCGCGGAAGGTCAGATAAAGGAAGAAAATGTGAGGATTGTCTATCTCAAAGGGATGTTGTTGTTATTTCATTTGAGAGGCTTGGACATCGTGTTCATTTCACCCTGTGTACTTGAGTGAACGTAAAAATTATATGTGATAACCTGTGTAATTGTGTCTATAGTAGTATGTGTATTTGTAATGCAGGTGAGGATTGGGAAGGAAGCGAACCAGGCCTTAAGTTAGGAAGCATCCCGGCATTCGCCTGTAATAGAAGTAAGAAACCACGTAAAACCACTTCCGAAATTGCTGAGGAGGGAAACGAACTCATCTCTTCTCAGTTTTGCCCCACGAAGCTGAGTGAATCCCATTCCAGCCCTCAGATGAGAATTAAATTTCTTGAGAGAACCATAAATCGAACCCGAACCTCTGGGGTGACAACCAAGAATGCCAGCCGCTACACCACGAGGTGCTCTAAGGGACAATATTTGTAACACATCATTATTAATATTATTTTCTTTCTCTTCATCTTTAGGGCCGCTAAGGATAGATAGATAGATAGATTTATTTTGTCTGGCAAGATTAGGGCCATTGGGCCCTCTCTTCCATCTAACCAGATTTTACAATTAATACATTATTACATTATTTGCAAAACTTAACAATGGTACTTAAATCTAACAGGAATACATTTCAGATTTGATCACAATACATATAATGGCAGGTAAGCATGGCGTAGGAAAAATTATTGTAATTAGTTAATTATAGCTAAAGTAAGGAAATAATAGGGAAACACAAACACTAATAAAACAGAACCTGATGATGATGTGATGATGTTGATGATGATGATAAGCATCATGGATGAGTTATTACTATAGCCTAATATTGATTTTGCAATGCGCATTTAAAAGGATGTAAGAAAACATTTAGGTAACTAAACAGAAAATAAATAAAACGTAAATTAGAAACACGAATATAACTCAGCATAAGGATTCAAATATTTGGCGTGTTGAGTTCAGGTTTCATTTCTTTTGTGATATGTACAGCTGGCATTGCTGCCTGAAGCTAGACGGGGTTGCTCCTCTGACACAGAGAGATCTCTATTGTTTGCCTTCTTGCGTGCCCATCAGGATTTCATCGTTTCGGAGTGTGCTTTCTTCCATGCATCAGATTGAACATTCTTCGGTGAACTTGTGACTTCTTCTAGATGCACCTGTTTAACTTCGTGTTCGAGTGGTGTTCGGAGGTGAATGTCTGTTTCTGAAATTCCACACTTTAAAAGGTCGTTATTAATCTGCACCAGCCAAGGAGGAATCGTTTTGAGAATTCTGATGTAGGATAACAGACATTCTATATATTCTTTCCGCTGGCAATCCGAAGAGGTGAGCGTAAAAGGTTTTATTATTACAATAAATTATTATTATTATTATTATTATTATTATTATTATTATTATTATTATTATTATTATTATTATTATTATTGTCTTACCTTCTTAGTCATTTTACCCTCCAGGGTTGGCTTTTCCCTCGGAGTCAGCGAGGGATCCCACCTTTAGCGCCTCCAGGGCAGTGTCCTGGAGCTTTTACTTCGGGTCGGGGGATACAACTGGGGAGGTGGGACGAGCACCTCGCCCAGGCGGACTTACCTGCAAAGCGAACATTGGCCTTATGAGGGATGGGAAGGGATGGGAAGATTGGAAGGGATAGGCAAGGAAGAGGGAATTGAAGAAGCCGTGGTCTTACGTTAGGTTTCAACCCGGAGACGAATTGGGAAACCACGGAATATCACTTCGAGGATGGCTGAGGTGGGAATCGAACCCCCTCTACTCATTTGTACCACCCGAGGCTGAGAAGACCCAGTTCCATTCCTCATACCACTTTTCAAATTTCGTGGCAGAGCCGGGAATCGAACCTTGGGCCTCCGGGGTGGCAGCTAAGCACGCTGGCCACTACACCATGGAGGCGAAATTATTACTATTATTATTTAATTATTATTATTATTATCATCATCATTATTATTATTATTATTATTATTATTATTATTATAACACAGTCATATGAAATGGCAGCGTGTCTCTTCTGAGAATTGCCAGTCATTTTTATCCCATGCATTAAAACGATAGTTTTAATTCAGTTTTGTAATGTGTTGGTAGAGTCAGTTCAAAATAAACCTGTTAATTGGATATATTGTATCATGCGACGTCTATATCGGATCGGAAACGATTTTGTGTTTGCTTTTTAAAACAAAATGTTATTTAAAGTTTATTGCATCTGACCAAT
The DNA here is from genome assembly GCA_946902985.2 of Meconema thalassinum. NCBI lineage: Eukaryota > Metazoa > Arthropoda > Insecta > Orthoptera > Tettigoniidae > Meconema > Meconema thalassinum. The sequence continues at coordinate 1,271,022,418 of OX336389.2, read as the reverse complement.
CTACATTGGAATTGTCTACAGGGATACCAATTATATCTCTGACCAATTTAGCGATTGATCAAACAAAATTGTTAACATGTTTTCTCATACGGCACACCCGTTTAACTGAACATCGTAAGTTGTAGCTGATAAACACCTGCTCTCTCTTTGGAGCAAAGGGCACAGGAAGATTGGGGTCATGTGGTATCACAGCTACGCATGAAGACAATAACTTCCCTAGGATGTAAATCTCATGGACCTCCATTCCCCTCTATACCATCCTGCATCAGAGCAAAACAAAAAGTAAATGTATATTAAATATTAGTTATAATATGGATGAGAAATGCCAATACGTTAATTCTATGATTTTGAGCGGCAATTGAACTCCGGCCTATATCACATACCCACACGCAATTTCATGTCTTTATTAAGTTACATGTAACAGTGCCTCAAATGTGCAATATATCGCTGGGTTCTTCTTTCTAAATGACTGATCCCTATTATAGCATTTAAGGATATGACCATACATTTCATACACGAATGTCACTTCACAATTTTGGAATATCCGTTAATGCCCATCCAATATTGCGAATACCACACCTTTAAATGAAGGAGGAGGTTCCAAAAGGATTTACAGTATACAGCATATTTAAGAAAGTTACACAGCCCAGCTATGACTATACCATTCGTAGCGACTCCCATAATTATCTAGCTACTCCACAAATATCCCTTGGTACAGTTTCAGAAAGGATGAGAATTGATTAGCAGGTTACAGTACAGTTATTTCTTCTTTTGTCATGTCTTCCTTCTCATGCTGTGACTATCTGGCTGAAAGAATCTGTAAATGTACATTATACCAGTGTAGTAATGTTTTGGCGTACGCAGGAGATTGCTCAACTTGTGATGGATTAGGAGTATTCCGACATATTCCAAGCACACGCATCTCCTATGGGAACAATTGTCTCATCATTGAATTGCATTTGGATTTATAGCCTACTTTCAATTTTTGCAATACATGAAAGTAGACTTATGATATCTACACGGGCCCAGAGTCAAGTTAATGTTCCTGTGTCTGTGTTAGTACGTACGTTAGTATGTATGTTTCAACCCCCGCCCCCTCCCGCCGCTATCATTTCAAACATGACGAAACTTAATTGAATCAAATTTTGTACAGAGGTAGTACTAGCAAAGGGAACCTCAGTGTCCCGTTGTATACCACCACCACCTTAACTAAAACAGCGGCCACCCAAATATTCAAAGCTTAAATCATATTACGGCTAAATTAATCAACGGATCTCTACCAAATATTTTAAAAGCATACCTCCATATGGAAAACGTTTTTCACACAATCTACAAGATCATCAGCCAAACCATTTCAAGATGGTGGCCATGTGAATCATGCAAGCATTATTATCGATAAATTATGACCTAATGAGGCCCGATACATCAGTTCCGCTTATCGGATAAAGGGAGGTTTAAACTGTGAGACGTGCTCGGTGTCACATCAAGATGGCGACTGACGCTTGATGCTGGCCCATAGTTCAGTAGGTTGAAGGTGTTGCATGTAATATACTGATAGGCATTAGGGAGACTAGACTTGGCCACATACAGTCATATTTTGTACGACGAACACAGAAACGTAGGTATGGAAGAGGGGAAATACCCAGGTATATAAGAGACCCTGGTCCACAGAAGCTCCCCCAGTTGAGTGTACATAGAGACGAAGACAACTGCTCTCACCAGGACACGCAAGACTCAATCAGATAAGTAGCCTGTGCAATACAGCCTGAATTGACCATTTAACTACAAACACATATTCACTCTAAACAAGCAAGTTTGGAGGTCAATCACCACTTTCAGTATTTTAACTAAACATCACATAGACTATAACTATCAAATACCGACGAGTTGAACTATCTCAAATAATACCGCAACTAAAGAAGTGTACATATTGTAAATATTTTCACCCATACTTTCAGACATAAACATTTTGTAGCCTAAGTGTAATGGATCTGATGATGATCGCTTGACGATCGAAACTGGTCATCCAAGTGTATTTATTACTTTCAAGTAATTCTCTTTCATGATCAGGGAATAACCCATCTCATTCGGGTACAATCTTGTAGACCGACTGAAAAGCATCCAACTTTCGTTTACTAAGGCAACACTGAAAATGGCTTCAAACACCATAGGCGAATAATAAGTTTAGTATGAATTGGTTTATAATGAAGGCACATTACGCTGAAGAAATAGTTTATTCCCAGTCATCATTCGCTTAGAAATTGTATCTAAGGTTCTTGATAACACTCTTATAGTAATTGTCAGGTTTGGCTGCCTGGTTAGCGTTGCAGACTATCTCCCACTCAGGTGGGGTTCGATACTAGGTAAGCTTGGAGATTTGTACTTGATTTCTTATATTAGTTATTTTATTGTTCTATAATTGCCCAGACGTATAGTATTAAACCATCACTTTGTGAGGAACCATTGAACGTATTCTAAGTCATTAGAGTAACATGGATTTTTGTGAGCACAATTCGCTGTTTGTAGATTCACTCTCTAACACATTTCTTCGTTTTGTTGTGCTGCACAACCTAGGGCAAACACTAAGTCTATAGAATGAACGATATGCCTGCTAGACAGATTTAAATACTCTGCCGGAAACGTTTTTCCCGCTAAACCACGCACATTTTTCCAAACGTTTTTCACGACATTCGCCATTTCCTTACTGGGGGAATCGTATGTTATCAGCTGCTTAGTTATACCTCACCTACCCTGTAAAGTGGGCCCCATTGCGCAATATGATTGTCTGTTTATTCATTACAATGTAGCTTAACAGATAAGGCATTCTGACAAGTTCACAGGAAGATATAAAATCCTGGAAATCCATGAGTCACAAAGAAAATGTATATGACCTTTGTTGTAGAAAACTGAATTTTAAGTTTGTTTATGGGCTAGGACAAACTGTTTATTCAATATATTATTTAAGTTAAACACCCGCTCTATAAGATAGGTAGTGTTTTGCTTGAAACAAATTGCCAAGCAGCATTTGACGGGGCTTTAATAGGGGATGTACCCCGAAAAGCATCAAAATATTTAAGGAACCTCGTGACCACCTTTTTAAACATAACTCATTGAAGTTTTAAGGACATATCAACTATGAAGTATACTATTTGAAACTATATTTAAAATATCAAATATTGCACATTTTATTTTTAAATATGTTCCCGTTCCTCTGTAACCCATGGAGCAATTTCTTTTAGTTTTCATATTGTTATCTTATGGCCTTTTGACAAGTGCAGGGCTCTAAAAGGTTTGATGTAAGTGGCATATCTTTTAATTATTTTTATGTTCGACCCTGACTATTATAGCCTGTCAGAAAACAGTAACATAATGATGGTCATTATAACACTATTTTTCATTATGAAACAGTTTCTCCCACCAATCACAGCTCAAAAAACAGCTGTTTGACCAATTAGATAAGGATAGTATTGCACCTGCGCTGAGTTCCAAGGCTTTCTAATTTAAATTTCACTGCGTTGCCTAGTGTCATAGTGGGGTAATCGGGGAGGCCATGGTCAAATACAAGGCATTCTCTGCGACCCATGCGCTCTGTTCAGTACATAAAACTGGCGAAATCTTGACAGATATTTATGAATATTTATGTTCGAACATACAATAGTTATATTAATTATCGTCGAACATAAACAATCGTATGCAACTCACCTATAATGGTAATTAAGACACTCGTATGGGAATTATAAAACTCGCATACGCTCGTTTTATAAATATACTCGTGTCTTAATTATTGCCATTATAGGCCCGTTGCATAATGTACTATTTTTATTGTTTGACTCTTTTGCATTATATTTTGGAGTGGTTCATGAACAATACATCGGTTGCTTAGTATAATAACAGAAGATGGTGGTTCCGCCGCCGATGTCCAAAGCCGCATCCAGAAGGCAAACTCCTCATTTGTCCAACTATATGCTATATGGAAAGCACGTGATATTTCAACTAAGACCAAACTATATACTTTCCGTACCAATGTAAAAGCAGTCCTCCTGTATGGATGCAAGACCTGGAAAGCAACCACACAGATCAACAGGGGTTTGCAGGTTTTCATCAACCGTTACCTCAGAAGAAACCTTGCGGATAGATTGACAGGAGACCATTACGAACGAGGAACGCTTGAAGAGGACAGGAGAGACCCTCATAAAACTTCAGATTAAAAGGAGACAATGGGGATGGATAGGTCACTGTCTGAGAAAAGAGGATGCCATAGAGAAAGAAGTACTTAGATGGAACCCGAAAGGAACAATAAAAAGGGGAAGACCTAAGGTGACCTGAAAAAGAAGCGTGGAGGAAGAGATGAGGGAAGAAGGCAGATCTTGGGCAGAGCTACAACAGATTGCCCGGAGAAGAGACCAATGGAGGATCTTTGTTGCAGCCCTTTGCCCAGGAAGGGGACACACGACATAAGTTAAGTAAGTCACATAAGTTACTAGCATTCTTTTTAATCAGTTGTAAAGGACAAGCAGTAAGAATATGTAATGAAGAGGCCCTGAAAATTGCAGGCATTTGTACTTACTAATTTCCGACAGGAAGGAACATAAATACTGGAAAATGTAAGTTGTGGAGGAAAGCATTTGAAGATTTTGGTTGCTAATAAAATGTAATCATCTTTAAGCAGATGGTAGGAAATTTCAATTTCTACAATAGGCATATTCCTAATTGTCTTACAGGCTCTTACTTTGACTGTAGATCTTTAGTTCTGTCTTGTTTTCTGTTGAAGTTTCTACATGTTTGACTCTGGATTTTCCATCCGCCTTTGCTCGATGCCTTGTATGATGTTTACTGAATGTACTCCTAGCTCTAGTCCTTCTTCTTCAACACCTAAATCCATCCATGATTTTCTTCATTATTCCAGAGGGCAGCATCATACACAGCAATTTTCAATACATTGAAGCCACAAAATGTGGTAATAGGATATCTCATTCTTACCAACCGGGTGAGTTAGCCGTGGTTGTTATGGCGTGGCTGCAGGCAGTCGCTCACATCCGGGAGGTGAGGGGGTTCGAATTCCCCCGCCGGCAACCTTGAAGATGGTTTTCTGAGGTTTCCCATCTTCCTTTCAGGCAAATGCCGGGGTTGGTCCCTAACTATAGACCACAGCCGCTACCTTCCAATTCCTCGTCCTTACATTCACACTTTCCTCCCCAGGAAACACTCCGCACACGACGGTACTTGTAGCTCACCCCAAGGGTGTCCGCAGAGAAGCAGCTACAAACTCTGGCGAGCCGAACATGTCCTCGGACATTCCCGGCACTAAAATCCATACGCTAAAATAAACTTATCAAGTTATTTCGTAATTATTCTGTGCTTTGCCATGTAGGCATTTTTTCAACAATTCAGTCACACAATTCGTTCCTTTACAAATAAAACACGCACAAAAAGTATTAAGGGCGCTACACATTAGTTTTAAATCTATAATTCTGAATCCTAACGTTGACAAATCATCACTAGCAACACTCCTGTCCAATACTTTCAGATTGGAATCGTTTTTGTAGTCAATGCCGAGAGGTTATGGTCGTCGACTATTTCAGATACTGTTTGTTGTTTCATAAAGCAGTTTTAATGGGACATTTTCTTCTTATACACTCTGGAAGAGCGTGGCATTGTTGTACTATAAGATGCAAAACATACTACTGTACTAATCTCATGTACAGAAAAGGTAGTTTCTTATGACCTGTTTACAAATCGATTAACACCACTACAAATCAAAAGATATTTTATATTAGAGCCATGTGGTGGGAGGAAAGCTTGAGCAACATGGGGAATGAATGTTTGGAGACAGACCATAGAAATGCTCCAAAAGGGGATAGGATTATATACAAAGATAACATGAGGCTTAGAATCTGATTTGATATAAAAATGAGCTTCGAAGATCCTTTGCATTGATACATATTTAATTATTTGCATGTACTTCGTTTTCAACTTTTCCCAACCTGAAGAAAACAAGATAAACCACAAAAATATTTGTTTCTCAAAATGTTGACTTCAAGCAGGTAAATCCCCCATCAAATTACATAATTTCCTGGAAAACGAATATTGAGAGAATAGACACAGAGTTTGTTTTTCGTATAGAATTGAATTTTAAGTCCATTTATGGTTCGACCCTCTTTCACTACAGGATTACCATTAACTCATTAGATTGGCTTTTACAAGATAAGAACATCCGCAAGTTGACTGAAAACCACAATATCCTTCAAAGCCATGGAAGTCACGAAGAAAATGCTTATGACCTTTCGTGTTGGAAATTGAATTTTAAGAACACTTCGTGTGCTTCATTTTGTGACAGGAGTTGTGATTTCATAAAAGACTCCATATTGATGGCCGCCATTTAAAAGCGGTTCACTATATCAAAATTGCAATATCTTGTTTCTCCAAATAAAACCATAGCCCTTCAAAATGTAATCTCAATTGATTGTGTAGTCCTTGTGTGGAAGGAATTTCAACAGACAGACCATCGTTGAGATTTATGTATTGGTAAAGTTCACCCGATTTATTAAAATCATTACACCATACGGTGCTCACAATTCGTTCATATGTTAACATTGTCCACGTAGTTCTACCTCGCATTATTCCCGTTCCCACGGTGTCGGGAATGAGGCGAAGTGTAGGTTCTGCTGCAGTTGGCTTCTACGGTCAAATATCAAGTTTTAGTGCTCTAGGCTTAAATGTTCACTAAAAATATATTAAAGCAATTTAATTTTGCGAAACTTCATTCTTCCGTATGTAACGCAACTTCCATGACAATGAATATATTACATATAGTTATAAACTATGGAACTTATATTAGCAACAGGAGTTAGTTTGCAAAAAATCACAAGTGAATTTTGGTGCCGAGTCGTTGTAAATATCTCAAGCAGGCAGGCTAGTATATACCGGAAGTCTACGTGGGAAACCACATGATCCTCCTTAGTATTGTTGATGATAGATTTTAATCCCTCCTTTCCCACGAGTTATAGACCTCATGTCAGATTCTAAATTCACCAACTTTGCAGAGCTGGGAATCAATGAACTCTGGTCCCAAACTTGCAAAAATATTGCTTAAATTTAGAATCAAATGCTGTGAAAATAATTATTGCCGCCGTTTCGAACAGCAATATAGATAGAATTTCATCATTTCCGTGCATTGGTAGTGAAAGATACTACTCTACCAAGTATAAATATTTCACTACAAATTTTCTACCATCTTCCAAATATGAATTGATCTTTGTTGTTGCGTTTGTTATCTTTTAATAAACTATGGATATTATTTACTTGTGGTTGACCGGCTTCCTGATCATCACAGCTCATGTAAGGTAAATCCGTTACAGATGACGCTGCGGTACACACTCCGCATACACTGTAGCCATAGGTTAACATCGTTGCAGCTAGATGGCATTGTGTAGGCTATTTCGGTTTCTGAGCAATAACCACTGTCTGCGGTTGTGGTGCAACTTGCTCGCATATTACATAAATTGTAGTCGATAACGTGAGGCGAGTGCATGCTTCCTCCTGAAAACGTTTTTCCTTGAGTTCCTTTAATGTATATTAAGTTGGTTTCGAACGCATAAATCAGCTGTACACAATACAGAAGAAGTCTCAACCGTTACTTTAGTACATGGCAAGCTTATTTTCGTCCATGTTAGCCTTGAGGTTCGACGTCAGGAGGATGCGGCGTCTCTACCTGATATTTGGGAGAGTTGCCTCATTGATATCATATTTTAAAAGCGATCTGGAATTAATTAACAAATTCAGAGGATACCTGTATTCTATTAGTGTATTTTACTGTCTCATGATTCTCAAAATACCTCACTTATTTCATTGCGTTTATTGTAAACGACATTGTTACTAAATACAATTTCCTACAGTATATTATTTTCAGATATAAAAATTCATGATATGCCTACTCAGTAAAAAAGAAAGGGCACAATTAAAAGAGCTCAGTGCTCAGAGGAAAATGTAAGACAAGTTGTAAATAGGCTAAAAACAAAGGAAATACTATTCAGGAAGGCAGAGAGGTGCAATGGATTCAGGCACGAATATTAAAACAAAGAATGGATTCCGGAAATCTGGGAAAAAGCACAATGAGTCCATATGTGTTTGTTAAATGAAGGAAGGAAGCTTGTAGTTTAACGTGACCGTTAATCTTGAGATCATGAGCCACGGGACCTCTTTTTTACGTGGAATCCGAACCACAGGACATGGTATTTCACTTAGAAAATCTCACATGCATTGACCGGGAATCGTTTGTTAAATGAGGCCTGTATAAATACATATAACAAATGAGAGCAGTCTTGTCAAAAACTCAAAATATTTCATCTTGAACAGGGGTATGAACAAACCAAAACTCATCATGACATAGGATTTGTGCTCAACTACTAAAGTTAACTAAACATACACTATCAGAACAAAGGTCCACACATTAACATATAACGGAAAAAAAAACCTACAACAATAGAAGATAATTTTTGATGAAATAGGCTACGTTTATAGTGTGCTATTATAACACTAAAAGAAAATACTTATGCCAACAGGCAATGGAATATAAAAATATTTTTAAGCAATGCTGAAAAAGGCTAATAAATGGTCAAAACATGTACATTTATGATGTGAATTAAAATAAGACGGAGTTGGTATTGACGAGGTGGAGTATTTAAAAATATATATTTTTGGCCTATTTTTATTTATGAAACAAGTATTTCGTGAAGAAATAAATAGCCAATTTTCATATATCCCACTGGTCTTTTCCATAAATATTCTCCTACCTATTACAAGGATTTTCCAAAGAATATCTATAAAAATATTTAAATTTCGCATCGCCGCTATGTTGGATTTGTGTTTGTAAGCTTATTGAAATACCCTTAGATGAACTTATGTTAAGAGCCTCTTACCAACATACAAAATTTAAGTTTGATTGTTGTAATAGATTCAGACATATTGAGAACCGTCGAAATATGTCGGATAGTTGCCATGTTGGATTGTTCTATAAGTAGGCCATAGAGTTGTATGCCATTAGATGAACAATATAACATAGGTTTATTAATCAAACGATCACCTCAATCACATGATTAGGAAGAAACACACTACATTAAAAAAACTTAACAATTCGCACAGCCGTTATCTTGTTGTTATGAGAAAAATTTCATTGAATCAGATGCCAGTAGATTAAATCTTGTATAAACATTCGTTCTACCAAGTTCCATTGCGCTCGGTTGATTATATCTATAGGTCTGTCTGTTAGGTAGTCAGCCCGAAGGCTGGTTGGATCCTCAAAAAGTACCGCCGTTACGTTATGTGAGTAGATACCCACAAATGCCATTTAAATATTTTAAATTCGCTTGGCCACCATTTTGGTTTTATGCTTACCATGCTTTAAGCATCACTTAGCTGAACGTACTATAAGTGAGTATTCTCTATCACAGTACAATATTTCAGGGTGATATCAGTATTTGTTTCGGAGATAAAGAATACCAGTGAAATATTTCGCACAGCGAGACGTATTAAAATTTGAAGGGCAACAGTAACAGACATCACCATGACATTTAGTACGGTGATAAAAGGCGCTATTAGAATGGCATATATGTGACTTTTATAAACCTGTTAAGTACAAAACGAACATGGCAGCCAAGCAAATTTGTAACATTTAATTTTAATTTTCTTGCGATTTAATTATCCGAGCACAGTTAAACATGGAAATGCAAATATTTATACACATTGCAATGCACTGACATCTCTTTTAGTTCAATTGTTTATATAACCTCAAAATAGCGGTTGTGCGAAATTATAAAATTAAGTTCTTGTATCTTGTATCCTAATCATGCGATCGTAGTCAACGTGCGAATGATGAACCTTTGCAATAATCATCATCTAATAGTACATAACTCTATGGCCTACATATATAAAAATCCAACATGGCGACCATCCGAAATATTCAGATGGTTCTCAATATCTACTAATCGAAGACAGCAATCAAACTGAAATTTTGTATGTTGATAATGGCTATTAGAATAAGCTCACCTGTGGGATTTTCAATAATCTGATGAGCAGAAATCCAACTTGACGGCGACGCAAATTTTAAAAATTGAAATTGACTTTTCTCGCGATTTAACCATCCGAGCACAATGAAACTTAGTACGGTAAATACCAATAGAAATTTTAATCCACTGGCATCTAATTTATTTCAATTGGTTTCATAACCTTGAGATGGCGGCTGTGCGAAAATTTAGAATCTCGTTTTTATTTATTTTTGTGTCCTAACCATGCGATTGAAATTTGATTAATAAACCTACGCAATAATCTTCATCTAATAGTATCCTAGATAACTCTATGGCCTACATATATAAAAATCCAACATGGCGACCATCCGAAATATTTTTATGGTTCTCAATATCTACGAATCTATTCCAGTAATCAAACTGAAATGTTGTATGTTGTTAAAAGCAATTAACATAATTAGGATATATGCAAATAGGTGGTTTAGATCTTCATGGAAGTATTTGTTTGAAATATAATTACAATGATGTATGTTATTATACTCAAATGTATTATAATTGAAGATATTAGCATACATTTTATTGTGGTATTAATTATTTTACTTGCGGCATCTCTGCCGAGCAAAGTTGGCATCTATATCGGGATCCAGGCAGAGACGCCGCTGATGCAACAATTCTTTGTTCCTTCTTTTCGTCGATTTATTTTCAATTACTAATGCTTTACTCATATGTGATCTATTGCAAACATTTTCAAAATATGCTCTACCAGTCTGCAACAATTTTCAAAGTACTGTAATTCTACTGAGATACAACATAAGTTATAAAATATGTGGAAACACTCCCGGATTTACCCTAAGTGTATGTAAATTTTCATATGAAAAATGCTTGAATAACTTGTATAATTGTATTTTCTGTGGTGGTGGTGAAAGAAACTGAAATTGGGATTGGTCTAAGTGATCTATGTTTTAAACTAAGGGCCATCGCAACGGTAGCCTTTTGATTCCCAATGCATGGATTTACCTCCAAAATGGTGCAGTACCAAAGGGAAACGAATTCAATGGAGGAACATCATTACATAGCTGATTTTTCAGGCGAAATGGCGTTAAACATTATCAACCTCACTGTACAGGTGGAGGCTCTACCGGTCTTCGCTTATGTGGTTACCGTTCATAAAGGAAATAAATGATCAGGACTTTGTCATGCACCAGAAAAACACCACCGGGCGACTCATTTAAGGTCTTCAGTGGTATTGTAATTGCATTGGGAAGGTAAAATCTTATACACGATTCCTTGACATTCATCCATTCTTCGGAAAAAAAAGAATTATCCTCAATCCTCAAAGAGTGAGAATTGAGGGACGTGAAAGGAAGTAGAGCCATGCAAGACAGATAGAGAATGGGGAGAGAATAGGGTAGATCTCAAAGTCAATGGGAAAAAAGACAGAACGGACCAGTCTTAGTAGTCCATCGAGTTTGCCAATTCCCGAGTTCACTTTCTGTGAACCCATGAGAACGTTGACCATTTAGTGTTATCCAGGTTGTGCCATGTGTGGTGAGCTACACGCAGTGTCTCTTTAGGCATTAGGGAGGGGATACCGTAAGAAAATAAGTCTTCTCATGGAAGAGTGGGGGTATCAGGCAAGAAAATATATGGTCCAATCAATGTAAGAAAATTAAAGGCACTCTAGGCTTCGAATACCCTAATACCATCAGCGTCAGAAGAGAACAATAGTTGACAAATCGAGGCTGACATGAAGGGTGAAGAGATGAGCCCGCCATAAGAATATTTGGAAGTAATTCAGTGGTCAGTTGGGATCCAACGGTTACCAATCCAAGTCCTAGCAGTTGTGGGTCCCTGAGGTGGGCTCTCTTCTAAATGCAACAAATCTTCACTCAGCAGAGTTCTGGATGCTTACCATGAGGTGTGCAATAAGCCCATATAGTAACGTCCATCACCACATACCTCATACTGTATATGGTGCTGTCGTGCTCTTAGAGGCTGCTACGTTCAATCATTGTGGACTCCCAATAAATTCAATCTAACATTTTGTGTGTAACTGGTTGTAAATCAAACGTTAGATATTTTTGTGTATTATGGCAATTCTTCGTGGCGAAATAGAGGCGATATCTTAAACTCTTTTGTCCTATTGATCCGTAAACCTCAATTTGAATTTCAAAACTTAATGTATCCTGAATTCTAGTAAAATTCTGCATTAGCCTACAGTATATCGTATGTTTTATCAGATCATCATCAGAGTTTGTGTTCTGCTGGGTATCCAAAGTGGTTCTGGATACCACAGTATTTACGTTAGATAGTTATATATTTACACGAACAGTTAACGTCTTTAGGATAGTTTTCTTATTGATAAATTCATCCGACGAATGTTATTCTAAACAGTGCAGCAGGTCTTAACTACTCCACTTTATATTTGTATTTTTATACTGAGGCTTATCGTTTCTTAGAAACTAGTAAGTTACAGTACGTAACTTGGAACATTCTACATCGGGTCATAAACTAACGGCCGTACATATTTATTAAAATAAAAAACACACTCACTCAAACAATATTTCTAGTGCATGAATTTAATTGTTGATACAACTAGGAACTTGCAACATCGTAGTCATTTGTTTTGAGTACTTGGGTGATGTGGGATTGTTCTGATATATTGTATTATTGTGGTGTACGCACTAGTGAGTGCTTTTGTAATTCGAACTAGGAATACAGAGAAGGTAGCCTTGGCTTTACCTTAGGTACCATTCGGGAATTTACCTGGACTATAAAGGTTCTTGATGCTACCCTTGAGGTGTTTAATAAGTTCACAAATTTTACAATGAAATAATCACTAACATTATTATTTCGATTATTCTGGAGGCAGTGTTATTCAGGATGAAAATAACTGTGGTTTAAGCATTGTACCCAAACCTCCCAATCAATATGAATAAACATTATTGAGAAGTGTTCTCTACAAGAAGAAAGTTAATGTTTCACGAGTGCGATTGTCTACGAAACAGAGATTTGTCAGAAATTTACGATACAGTTTATCATTTTTAAAATTTCCTTGAAGCGTACATGAAGCCTTCGAAATATGTATTGAGAAGTAAATGGCGTAGAAAGTCACGACTTTTATCATTTAAGTCCAGCCCCGTGGCTAATTGGTTACCATCGTAGACTTTGGCCTGAAAGGTCTCAGAATTGATTCCTAGCTGGACCGAGCGGTTTTAATCTCCAATGGAATCCGTCAGCTCGGGGACTAGGGGTTTGTGACGTCTTCATAAAAACGAATAAAGCAAATAAAATGGATGGAAAGAATAGCGTGAAGAAAAGTAAACAAGTAAGGAATAAGAAATAAAACGAAAGAAAAGGAAGATGACTCAAAATCACAAGATAACTACGCAGTATTTAGCTGAAATCTGGGAAGACGGATATATCTAAAAATGCGCCAATATGTGGAGAAATACACCATTTGAAAATTGGCTTATAATTAACTCTACACGAACTGTTAACTCATATTGCGTTTTGTAGGGAGAATCTTCTTTAAATGTTAAATGTATATTGACATTGTAGGAGAGAGCAGTCGGTAAATCGTTCGACCGGATTGTATATTTACAAATGGTTATGATGCGTGACCACTGTTAAGAAAGAGAATTGAATAGATCAACACTCTTATATATGAGCTTTTGCACGTAGGTTGACGAATTTTGTTCACACGCTTCCTTGAGGGATTTACAAGAATAAGCGCACAGCTGCACTCTAAATTTATGCAAATTTAAAAATGGTATGTTAGTTTTTTCATCTGATATCAACGCTTCTTTGTGTATTTTTTTTCTATTTTGGTCTTATGAAATGTAGGTTTACGAGTTCGAGTTTTGTACGTTTGAATATGTGTAGGTGTGTCCATCCCACCCAAATAATTATTGTTCGGCTCAATCACCGTTAAAAATATGTGGTATTAAGTTGTTTCATTATCCTGATATCTCAACTGCGCTTTTTATATTTCCATAACTGCGCATGGTGGCTGCACAATACATTTGACCAGATTTCAATATCTCAGGATCTTTTTGAACAATGAGCTTCAGATTTTCTATCATTATAACTCTTAGAAAGAAATCTGATATGCCATTCAAAACGTGACAAGTACGAAACAAAATGGCATCATCTGAAATTTTGAAATCTTAAGTACTTTTTCTAGGAGCTTATTAAATCTACCTACTTGAAATTTTGTTTTTGATAGACGACTATGTGACAAAATTAATGTTTATATTGAGACAAGCAAAGAATCAAAGTGGTGACCGGACAAATGTTTAAATGTTAGATGTCTTTCCTGTCACCGCTTGAAATGTTTCAGCGTGATACTGGACTAAAACACAAGCTCACTGATACGACTCAACATCTTAAGGTAAGAAACTAATCTATCAACTGCGCACAAGCTTTAGGTGCATGTGGGCAAGGTTAAAGACCTCTGACGTTTTGCATTACTATTATTATCATTATTTTTGTTATTATTATTATGAATATAATTATATATAATAATAATTACTATTATGACTGCTATTATTAATAATAATAATATGAATTATACAAAATCACAAGGATTTACCAAAGGAATTACTAGACAACATAGAACCATTGGCAAACTTACTTGAGGTGGCTTCTCTGTGGATCGAACTAGTGGTCTCCCTGATGTCATAACTTGTATAGCGACGAATACATTTCTCACAAACGTTTCTCATCGTATATTATTTACTCATCATTCACATTGATATTTTTGTACTCCTTTTAACTGTAAACTGTGCTCATCGACGAATGTTATTTATCTTCATGGTAATTATACAGCAATGTTAAAGAATTCATAGAAGTTTACTGATATTACTTGAAAAAACAAAGCGTGTTACCTGTTTGTTTTCGTAGTGTTCTACTTTAATGAACGTTCTGGTATGGTTAAAACCAGCCACCGGTAACTGTTGTTGTTGATTCATTTAGGGCTGTGAAGTATCATCACAGAATAGTGGTAGCCTAGTTAAATACTTTTTAGGTATATCCCGCCCATGCTATCCATCTTATTTCATATATGTTACCACTGTGCCTGATAATTCCCCTAAGTTCACACCTATCCTTTTCCCAAAGGCCGTTCATGTCACTTAGCAATTAATGTTGTTGTTGATGTTGTTTCATTTTGGGGATTAGTCACCCTGGTCATTTAGCCTCGTGTTTGTGGAATTTTGTCAATACCTGTTTTATTGTGATGGCTGGTGTAGTGTGTGTATTTTTAATTCAGATGAAGCTTGGGAAGGTGGCGGCTGTGGCCTTAAGTTAGGTACCATCCCGGCATTTGCCTGGGGTAGGAGAGGGGAAACTACGTAAAGCCACTTACAGGATGACTGAGGTGGGAATCGGACCTACCTCTGTACAGTTTTGCCTCACGAGGATGAGTGTACCCTGTACCAGCCCTCATACCAGAATTTAAATTCATGGCAGAGCTGGGAATCGAACCGAGACCACTGGAGCAACAACCAAGAATGCTACACAGCACAGGATAGTCTTTGCAAATTATTGATGCTCAGTCCAACTGATCACCTGCCATAAGATCGTATTTTGGTATTTCAAAATATTGGGCTACATAATCACATACTGCATGTATAGGGATCGTAGCCAGTTCTAAGAAAGGCAATAGGTGCAGCGACAATATCCGTTTTTGTTCGTTACAAGATTCTTGCCCTCAACTGTTGAATTGTAATGGACTGTAATGATACTGAAGATTGGTTGAATGAAATTTTGAAGCACATAAAATTATTGTGCATAGGCTAGCGTTATGTAAGTTCTACAAGATTAACCTTTCGTGTTGGAATATTTGTGCGATTCTTCGGAGATTAAGGAATCACTTTGGTATTTTAGCATAAACATTATTTCACTGAAATGCTTAAAATAGTCGTGTGTCAAAATGTGTCTCTTCTGATTATGAGCCTTGGTATTGACACCAAACACTTACATTAACGGACGCATTTCAACACATAAAAATAGTGGTAGATCGTGAAAATCCCACGTTGCACGTGTATATCAAGTCCACTTACATAGGAAAATCCAAAAGAACATTGTCCAGATATATTATTAATAAGTTTATTAATGCAGCCAATAACCATTCATTTTCTTTTCAGAAAGATTGAGTGAAAGGATTGTGGGAGGAAGACGGACGTGGACGTATTGAAAGGAACCATCCCGGCATTTCCCTAGTAGTGAAAATGGGAAACCACTAAAACCATTTTCAGGTCGGATGAGGTGGGATTCGAACCCACGCTCTCCCGATGCCAGTGAGGCACGAGGTAGCGCGTGAGAAAATTAATCAAATGTGGTAATGTGTTTGTAATTTGGTATACAGTATTGGAAATAGCATTGTTAGTGATTGGAAATTTGAGTTGATATTTAAGTGACTGTTTTTCCATACAAGAAAACTAAGGTAATATTATATTATCACATCAATTTTTTAAATTAAAATAAAGTATTTTTAATAACGCCAGTCACTAGTCGGGGTGATGTATTTTATGTACGTTATGTTGCTATTATACTGTAGCGCCAACAAACAATAGAGCATTTGAGAATTATATTTCTCTCATGCCTCGCAGAGTTGGGGTGGTATTTTTCTTGAATATCTAACTTGTTCAATTATTCAGCTATTTCCTATTGCATTCGAGTGCTGGACAGTGGGAGCAAGTACGGAATAAATAGAGACCACAGAAGCTTGTAGTAGGATCAACTAGATAATACAATGGCAGGGGAAAACCTGCTGATGATGGCTGCTTCGTGGATCGAACCCATGGCCGCCAATATGAGAGTCACAACCTGTGTGTAAAGCGGGCTGAGGGGAGAAGAGGGGACTGCTCGCTCATTGGTCAAAGCTCTGTCCTCTCATCCAGGCGTCCGGGGTTCGAATGGTGGTGACTTCTATAATACACGAGTCCTGAAAATCATGTTACCTGTGAACTGGAACACACAAAGTGAAAGCCAACGAATGATGGTGTTGATAATGATGATAATGGGGTTGGTGATGATGATAATGCCAACGCTAATGCTCAAATACTACTACTACTACTAATAATAATAATAATAATATGTTCAGTCTACTTCACTCATAACGTACTGTACATAGCGATGTATACAATGGTCCTAATAACTTATCCTTCATCACTGCTTTTTGTGGACTATCCAATAACAGTGTAATTGTTAATCTGTTATTTGTGGTGATATACGACAAACGACTTTAGAATTTTATGTAGATTGTGAAACGTTCGTCCTTGGGCAAGGCTAATAGGCTTTGTACGGATTCACTATTCCCATGCAGCTTCTCTTACGTATTGTCCCATCTAGAGTACACATACAAGTCACGTGTCAAAAATCTACATACAATGAAAATTGAAATCTTGTGACTGAGAAAGTGAAGAGACCTCCCAAAATTCCATGACTGAGTTTATAGTCCTATCGTCACCCTTTTAAATACAAGATTACTAGTAAATAGGATCACCTTAATGAATCTTCTCCTCAAGTAAGTTTCTCATTAGATTTTCATGAGAAACTAGATTATTTATACATTCGCCTATTATAAAAAATAGCATATTTTTGTAATGGAACCAATGAACACAAAGAAAATAACGTATAAGAAATTATACAGTTGAAGAATCCAAAAGAAGAAAATGATTGGGACCATTTCTGTCGTAGTAAAGCATGCCATATTCAAAGATCCGAAATATGTAGACTCGTGTTTTATTCCAATTACTCTACCTTTCCCAAGGAGCAGATGACTTCACTGTTCCAGCCCTTAAAAATACAACAAACAATTCCATTCCCAGCTGTGCAATCATTTAATGTGGTAATGGGAAATAAAAATTCATAATAATCACTTGGAAATAAATAGTATTGTAACGATTATCCTTCTCTGTATTTACCTTGAACATGACTGTTAATTATTGCATAATACTTCTTTCTTACTAGAAACTTTGGATTTAACGTGTCCTTGATCTTGATACTTCACATGAAGTATAAAATAAATTTCTCGCCAAATCAATACTTTTTACTTACATAAAAATTCTATAGGTACATGTTTCGAAACCACACAATGTTTTCTTCCTCAGCCCACTTATTGGTGTTAAACTTCATATAACATCGATAACCTCACTAAATAACAAAAACACAGTTCACATTTATTCTCTTGTCACAAAATGAACAAGAGAGTAAATGTGAACTGTGTTTTTGTTATTTAGTGAGGTTATCGATGTTATATGATGTTTAGCACCAATAAGTGGGCTGAGGAAGAAAACATTGTGTGTTTTCGAAACATGTACCTATAGAATTTTTATGTAAGTAAAAAGTATTGATTTGGCGAGAAATTTATGTTATACTTCATGTTAACATGGTCAATACGGAACCTGGAATGAGTGCAATTAACTTGATACTTCAGTTGATTAAATTAAATTAGCTACTTGTATATGAACTATTGGTACGCTTATGTCTCTTGGAGATCTTTATCGAAGAGTGAACCGACTAAGTTTTACCTTTTTCCAATATTAATTTTTCATTGTATTTTTTTCTGAGATTTCCTGCAGTGTCGTAAAAGCTTTATTTAATATGTCGCATCTGTTCCAATATATTGAAATATATTAACGTGGCCATAATAATAGAAATCTTATGGTAACTAAGTGTTGTAAGGAAAGAATAACAATTGCATTTATGGTCCTTTCACATCACTAACTGCATGAGTAGCGGAATGGAGGTTTCTTGTATTGAAGCGGAATGTTACAAGCAGATGGAAGTGGCTAGAGCAGGGTAGTTTCTCTGAACATATATTCAATGAGAAGTAAACAACATAGATTTTTCCTTTCTACCGGAACAATCAAGAACTGTTGCATTAAAGCGACAGAAATAATTATTTTCATTAGATACTATAATTTATTAGATGCCACACACAAGTGCATATTACTTCATCCAGTTCATTTCATACAGTAGTTTACAAATTTGTACACATACACTGGTGGCCATAATTCCAGAAACTTCCTAAGAAATATAGTAATTTTAATTTTTCAAGCACACGATATATTTTCATCCATTTGTACAAGTATTTACACACAGTAAATAATAATAAAAATAAGGCATTATGAAGTAATGTAATACTAATTATTTTTAAAACAGCATTCATTAAATTTAATGACTGTAAAATTAGCCTACATGTAATATTCAGTAAGAGTTAATGCGATTCATTTTGTTGGAATGGTTGTCAGTACTTTATCCAATATACGATCTTTACTTTCAAGCACAGTACCATTTCTGCGAGACATACAGTAGAGTACTCAAGACGTTCCAGGTCATTTTGTTAATATCCGAAGCCAGTTTTTGACAGTAACTTTGATTAACTACATTTTGTTGCTTGGATTTCTTTCTGGAACTAAAATTTTCAATTTTGACCAGAGATTTATAATTGCGGGCTATTCCCAAGGCACTTTAAAACCGTTCTGTACGCATCCTCAAACCACTGCACAATACGCTTCGTGCCAAAATACTAGGTCATCCTAGTTTGGGTTCAAGTCGGCAATGGAGAAGACACTCCAGAATCTCCTGTGTGTATTTATTCATTTCCAAAATTACGGCCACCAGTGTATGTTAAAGTTTCAGTGAATATAATATTTTCATCATAAGGAACGAAGTGAAATACCAACATACAGTATCTACTCACTCTAATATACTAATAATACTGCATAGATTATCAATGGATATCAAAAGCATATATCTCTTCTATTGAAAGGATAATAATTCTGAGGCAACTAATCAATGCGCTTCACAAAAGAGCCCACTGATGACCCTGACTTAGTGCACCAAGGTGAATACCTGAATGAAGCACGGCAAAAATCTTGATGATTTGCCAAAGTTTAGAAGAGAACTGTTATTGATAGCCTATACTGAAATCATTTGTACTCGAGTTTCAACAACCAATCCCAGATAAAGTAATAATTAAGAAGAATTACGTTCCTGAGCTCTATAAAGTGAAAAGGCTGATGGAAATATTTTTGGACCTCACTAGAAGATGCAACGGTTGTGGATCAACGATATTTAATTAACTTCGGATTTGGAATTTTAAGAGAAGGAGAAGAGACAGACGAATCATATCTACTAGTTATGAATGTATTTCCTAAGGTGAATCACTGAAGGGTTGCTGAATTTTTTAAGGATGTACTTCCCATTTGGTGGTCATCAAGCATTCTTTACGACAATGTTCTCGTGGCATGCAACTTACATGTGTAAAGCCATGGGAGATCCTGGGATATAATATCCCAGATGATGTACGTCACATGCGTAAAAATGGACTTCATCGAGACGCTGAGTCAGGGTTACCTTTCTTGAAGTAGAGGTTTGATCCTTACAATGGGAAGAGTGTTCTAGTTCATACAGGATAAGGAGCAAGGCTCGAAACTGTATATTACTACTGTAGCGAGTATTTTGAGATTGGAAAAGAGTAGTAGAAGACCTCGATTCGGAAGAAGCTGTTTCTATAAAAGTTGCTCAAGAAGTTTTGAGGAAAGGTGGTGTTAGTGGGAAACTTATATTCATTCGTTCCAATTTCGTGTACTGGACATACTTTCAGCCATCAAGAAATTCTGGAAAAAGGAATGCCTCATCACATAAGTATTGGAATTGTTGAAGAAGTCAAACGATCCCCAATGAACCTAACCAACCAAGTTGGCTTGAAAAAATTGCGGAGTGTAGTGCTACAAAAAACTCCGGTCGACTGTACCTTAAAACCATTACCGACGTTATCGGAGCCAAACAAAACAATTGACGGTGCCTATGCTCCAGTCTTGTCATCTGATGTGGAGAGAGTGTTTTTTGAGTACACATCCATTTAAGTTAAAATAGGTGCTGGGTTGTGTTTCAGCACTTGTGACATCATGCTGTGGTTAAGTGTTGGCCTAATGGAGACTTGTGAATTTCATTGACAGTCTGGAGTATTTGGTTGTAGTTCGGGTAATAGTAATAGTAATATTTCTGAATATATAACTTGTTCAATATTATGCAGCTCTTTCATAATGCGACCACCTCGTGGTGTAATGGATAAAATTCTTGGCTGTCGGACCCGCAAGTCCAGGTTCGGGTTCCGGCTCTGTCAATAAATGTAATTCTTGTCTGAGGGCGGGAATGGAGTGCACTCAGCCTCGTGAGGCAAAACTGAGAAGAGATGGGTTCGATTCCCACCTCAGCCATCCTGGAAGTGGTTTTCCATTGTTTCCCACTTCTAATAAAGGCAAATACCCAGATGTTGCCTACCATAAGGCTGTGGCCGCCTCCTTCGCTACCCTCACCTAAATTACAAACAGACTAATACAGCCATCACAATAACACACGTTATCAAACATGATTCCACACATACCCAAGTGCACGGGGCTAAATGGCCCCGATAACCAAGTCTATCAAATGGAACAACAACAATATTTCCTATTGCATTCGGGCATTGGGCATTATTAGCAAATACGGGATAATTAGAAATCGCAGATGTATGTTTGATTTTAATGCATATTTCAAAATTATTAATGCATATTTTGACCTTTTTAAGTGTATAATCATCATACATTTGCTCATTACCAAATCACTGAGCATTTCTTTCGTCAGACAGTCCCCTCCTCAATGGCAGTTTCTTTTAAGGCCTGAATCGTTGGTAGGGAATGTTGGTGGTCTAAAGTCGTGAACCGAACACCCCTACCTTTGAGGAAAGGCAGAGTTGCCATGATTGTAACTACGTATTTACTGTCTAACCATAAATGAAATATAATATTAAACATTAGTGGGTAAACTGCAAATTTTCTGAATGTTTTTGATCAGCGTACGTTACTTTTTTTAAGTGTCAGGCCAGACGTGATACCTTCTTTGAATATACATTTAGGCCCAATGAAGAACTTCGTTAAGGCTATAGTAAAGAATGTAAAATCTTATGCATGCCTCACAAGTTAGCTCCCAAAACCTTGTGATGCAAAAGTGCAATACAGATAATTATTGTTAGCCCCCAAATTCGGAGAGTTTTAAAATAAAATGACATTGACAGGTGGTAGGTTAATACTGTGTGTCAACACTACCTAAGGGAAGATGATTGGAAGAAAAGAAGAAAGGTTTAGGAGGAAAAACGATCGTAGACAAACAGGAAGGGAATCCAAATCAAAACCATAAAGAAATGGGTATATAAAGAGGGATTTTACTGCACAAAGACCATGAAGTTCCTAAAATGAGCAGGGACTTGTGTAAGGCTAACGGAGAGCGCAGCGGGAGCTGCAGCTGAGGTCGCCGGCAAGGTATCGTGTTCCCTCCCTCCCGAGTGTGAATGTGGGTATATTATAGGGACGTAGTCTGCTGGCGAACCAAGTGGTGCCAAATAGCAATGAATTATGTACTTTTCTTACAAAAGGGTGAACTTTTAGGGAGCATTCTGAAATGCCAGAGAGATTTAATTTAGACGGAATAATTTTGTGAAGCGACACTGACGGATCCCCAACAGAAAAGTCGAATGCCCCCAGAGTGGGCAGAGATAAAGCAACTATAGTGGCTTTTTGCAATAATTTTATTATTATTAGTGAGAATCTTTAAAGAATACCAATTGTTGCACTTAAATCAGGCTAAACTCTTACCCAACAGAGTGCCGACTAAAAGTTTGGAACGGAAGAAAACCTCAAACCTTACTTGAACAAAACCATAATTTTAAACAGTGAACCATAAGTCAGAGTGAAAATCTCTACAAGTAAGAAGCTGTCAGAGCGAGCTATACTTGCCATAATGATTTACTAGAATTAGCTGTGATAGCTAAGAGAAACTTTGTAAATGTTGTTATTGGAAGTTTTGTTTTAAACGCAACAAGTGATAAAGTTTTTAATAAACTTAGCATTCAGGGATTTGCCTTTTTCTTTGAACATAAATAATTTCAGGAGAAAGATTAGGGAAAAGAAGGACCTGCCTAACGGTTTTTCTAGCAATAGAAGTAGAAAACAAATAATAAAGAATGTATTTAACAAATTAAGGAAGTTTAAAAATAGTAACAATTAGATTTCAAATCTACTTTAAGCTAAGAACAAATTTGTTTGTTTTAGTAAACTTAGTAAACCTATAGTAACAAAAAGGTTTACAATTAAAAATAGTGTTAAACAATTTCAAGGTCTCGAACCTTTTACAATCACTAAAACTTTACAAGGGTTTTTGAAATGTGCATAAAATTAAGAAGTTTAAAGCCTATAATGTTAATAGTAAAGGAGTTACGGTTTGATTTGATATTTCACTAAATTAATTAGGTAGAATATTACTTTTTCCAAAATAAGACTTTTAGAGTACCTTAGTGGTAAGCAAAGAATTATGCATTCCTGGGCTTAGCGCGATAAGAAAAAAGAAGATTAATAAGTGGTTTCTATAACTACTGTTATATTGACACAGAAATTAAGATATGCTACTCACAAATTGGGCAAGTCGTATTAACGAAACCTGGATTACATAAGTTATGTAATTTAACAATTTGAAAATTAGAACTTCCTGGTTAAAACAGGAAATATTTCGTAGTAAGATTTTATTATTTTTACAGAATGAATGAGTGTTAAGTGGGAAGCCTCCGTGGCTTAGGCGGCAGCACGCTGGCCTCTCACCGCTGAGTCCGTGGTTCAAATCCCGGTCACTCCATGTGAGATCTGTGCTGGACAAAACGGAGGCAGACAGGTTTTTCTCCGGGTACTCCGGTTTTCCCTGTCAACATTTCATTCCAGCAACACTCTCCACTATCATTTCATTTCATCTGTCATTCATTTAATCATTGCCCCAGAGGAGTGCGTCAGGCCTCGGCAGCCGGCACAGTTCATATCCTCGCCGCTAGATGGGGGCTTCATTCATTCCATTCCTGACCCGGTCGGAGACTGGAAGCAGGTTGTGGATTTTCATTTCGAATGAGTGTTAAGTGGATCAAAATTGGGAGGGCGCCTATAATTTGGCGAGGCCTCGTAGAACAAAGTAAGTAGTTTAATTATAACATAACGGTTAGTAAAGGGATTAGGAGTGTAGGAAACATGGGATTTGAGTCCTGGCCAATTTTATTGATACGAACGAATCGCGACGCGGTAGATTGTTGAGCTGGAAGTGTTTTTGTAGCACTGAAGTTTGTTGATAGATTGAAAGGTTTCACTATTGCAGTATTTATAGGTTTATTAAATTGCACTTTGACGGGTTTTAGGGGTATGTAGTCTTGATATTGCAGTTTATGAATTCACTGAGTTTGACTTGAATAGGTTTATTGTGTTAGAGAGTCTTTGGATTGTAGTTAATAGTTCTGTATCACTTAAAGTTGCGGTAATTTGTACAGTATTGAGTATAGTTAATCACGGTTGACAGTTTATTTTGAACGGAAAGTTCCAGATCTGTAGAGACAGTTTAAAGGGGCAAGTGGACATCCCACGGAGGTAGGCAAGTTAAGGTTTAGACCAGGGGTTCCCAACCTGGGGGGTGTGGGGCTTTATCAAGGGGGGCCTGAAGTGATTTCCGATTTAAGTTTTTTTTTACTCAATATTACAATTTTGTAAAAATAAACATTTTTCGAATCTCTCCAAGCGATTGTCACACCAAGTCTATCGTTCAAAAGCACTGGTAATTGCCAACTGTCGGAACAAACCTCTGCGGAGACGCGAGGTTGGAGGTGAAATAAGGAATTTGCTCTGTTGTGAGGAGCAAAATTATGCCAATTTTATCGTACCGTCGGCATAACTTCGTGATTTCTTTGAAGCTTTGAACAGTTTGAACTTAAAGCTCCAAGGCAAAAAATCCAATATTATGCATTCCTGGAAAACATATAGTTATGAAAACGCCGGCTTCAATTGAACAACTTCTCATCCTTTCACCGCCTTAATGAAATTTTGCCGGAAAATGAACGTGATCGTAATAAATTTAGGTGCAAATTCAGTAACATTTGGATTCCCTTGCCCAAGAATTCAACTTCTGCTTTCTTGATATCTCGTCGGGAGGATGGTCCTGGATATTAACAAGAAATTCGTTTGCCATTGACATTGAAGCACTGCCAGCACAGCTCCAAGAAGAAGCCATAGATTTGAAGTGTGAATCAAACCTAAGAGATGATTCTAAAATATGAGGACAGGGTGACATTTGGGTAAACTGTCTTACAGTGTATCCTGTAATAGCCAAATTTGCACTGCGTGTCATTGTCCCATTTTCAAAAACATATTTATGCAAGTCAGGATTTTCGACGCTGTCATAGAAACGAAGCAGGGCTGTTGGCTTGATGTTGCAAGTGATCTCCGCTGTGCTC
This sequence comes from Meconema thalassinum, assembly GCA_946902985.2. Classification (NCBI taxonomy): domain Eukaryota; kingdom Metazoa; phylum Arthropoda; class Insecta; order Orthoptera; family Tettigoniidae; genus Meconema; species Meconema thalassinum. Next base: position 1,270,997,086 of record OX336389.2, on the reverse strand, counting down.
TGTCAAATATCAAAACAAACATACCGAATCTTACCAAGAGAAATATCAGTGTCAACCCTCTCACTAACATTTGTTGACTAATTTAAGGATTAGTTGTAAAAGTGTGTTCTTTGTATTGTGCTAAAATGAAGTTAGTATGTAACAGATAGGCCTATTCCATTATGTAGGGTAGGTTAGGTCTATATCCTCCGCGTCAATCGCAGAGGTTATAGAAGCGATGAGTGGAGGGGCCAGAGGGGGGGGGGGCGTCAGCTGACAAAGGTTGGGAACCACTGGTTTAGACAGTTATGAATTTGAAACGAATCCCTTGTTGCAGGAAAGTATTCCCTTATTTAGATCAAGAAATGTTGAATTTCATGACTTTAGCAGCAAGCCTGGTTGGCGAAGAATAACGATTCCCTCGTGTGGAAGTTATTACTCAACTTTGAGGAAATCCCAACACTGCCTATAACTTTCATTAAAGGCATTCACAATGTTGTTTAGAACCTTCTAAAATGTTTTTAAAACATTGTAGGTAGTTACGTAACTTGCATGATGATGGAAGTTTGAAGCCTCCTGCGACCGTTACACTCAAAATTCAGACATGGCGTCCGTTTGAATCACCTCATTTGGAGAGGAGGTGAAACTCTGAGAGAGGTCTGAACTGTTCACTCGAAGTCCGAACTAGAAGTGGGCGAAGGATTTGAGCACATGGCAAGCGAGAAGACGAAGGGGATGTGGGGAGAAACAAAGGAACATAAACCAGGGTAGGAAACATAAGAACAATATAAACCCTTTACTGAATGTAATTTTCTTCATGGAGTAGGGTCTTCAAGGAGATGGTAGCTGACAACGAAGACGACGCCTGCTGGAATGGCGTGTAAGTCCTCTTGAACTCGATGAATCCAAAAAACTTCGGCAGGTTGCCACGTGGTGCGCCGTTACTTTGCAAGGAATACATAACTGAAACAAACTTAAATACATTTTAGAGCATGTTCAAAGAAAAAGGGAACACAAAGGGGGTCCCTGTTTGTGTCTGCGAGAGAAAAATAAAATGAACTAATGAAAATGAAAAGCAAAGAGCAGCAAGAGCTAACTCTATCTAACCGTCTATTCCAATGAATACACCAACATGAGGCGTAAATTCATGGACGTGGCACGCTGGGAAACCTTTTATAAAGTAATAAAAGAAATATAGCAATTATATCTCTCAATTTCCCTTAATTATTTCAAGTAGGAAATTGCTCCCTTGGAGCTTTAGTCTGGATTCCCTTCTTGACGCCACTTGATTTTTGAGGTAAAAAAATTCACCCTGTACCACGGGGATTCAAATCCCGTCCGTCTTGGTGCAAGACAAGCTGCAAGTACACTGCGCCATCACTTTCCTCTAAAATAATATTACTGGTAGTTTGTTCAAAATTATATGAGAAATAGTAGAGGATGAATGTAGCAAACCTACGTAGGTATTAAGTTCCACTGCAAAACAGCACACACATAAGGAAAATCACAATAAGTAGAAGCAATCGTCAGCAGTCCCTGCTACTTCTATCAGAAAGGGAGGACAACGAATGTTGTCAATAACAAGCATTCACACACGGTTACCAACTACTGAGATGTACAATTCCTCTGAAAATTCACTTTTTCCAATCCAACGTAGACCTTTTCCCTGGAGGAGCTGTGAGTGACGAATGTGAAGAAAGAGCATGGAACACGTAGATAGAACCCTCACATGTTACTGCACATTTTTAGTTAAAGATAGGGAAGCACAGTGAAAGAGAGTGTTACTTTCAAAAGCTCAAATTTTTAACACTTTAGATTACAACTACATATTTTATTTTAATACCATTTAAGGTGTTGTTGACTGTTAATTTTAATGGCCTCAACTTATTTCACAGTTTCGAATCGTTTAGTCCGATTATATGAGCCTCAGCTAGGGGAAAACTAGACCTAATTACAAAATACTCATTCTGAAGGCCAGTTTATCAGTTGTAGACTGATAGTGCGACATCGTGGTCATATTGCCTCGTGTATTTGGGTGTGTGCGGAACTTGTGTGAAAACCTGCGTTATTGTGATGGCAGTGTTAGTGTGTTTATTTGTACATTCAGTTGAGGATTGGGAAGGAGGTGGCAGTGGCCTTAAGTTAGGAACCATTTCAGCATTTGTCTGGAGTAGAAGTGAGAAACCACGGAATAGAGAAGAGATATTGGATTAAATCATCTCTATTAAACATATTTAAAATGAAAATTGCTTTGATATAAAAAAAGAAATTTACTAACCAATTTTTAGCCCATTTTTGTTTATAAAACAAGTACTTCCGTTTAGAACTATATAGCCTATATTCATATAACCTACTTATGCTTATTGTCCCTATCAACATAAAAAGTTTCAGTTTGATTGCTGTAATAGATTCGTAGATATTGGGAACCGTCGAAATATTTTGGTTGGTCGCCATGTTGGATTTTTATATATGTAGTGTGCCCTTGCAGCAAGAAATATGCAAATCACAGTATGCCAGCATTGCTCAATTCGGGATTTTTCGGGGCTGCGGTAAGTTCTCCCACTCTGTGACTTACATATTTTGGATTAAATAGAGGATACACTTGCAAAAATAACAACAAAATCAACTCCTATTTTAACACATTTAATTAATCAAAAATTATGGCGCTACAAACAAATAAACACATAAACTACTGACCAATATCATTCTACTTGTCCAAAGTGAACAAGGAATAGCATAAAAATAAAACAAATATTAGATTAAAACACATGGTTTTCTTTAAAACCAACAATTCACGATTATTTTCACTTCCATAAAGTACTTATCTTAAAGTTCCAAATAACTACGAGCTTCTTTGGCTCGATACTTTCCCATAATAATGGTGTCATATTTTTGTACACCTCAAGAATTATTTTTATCTTTTCTTATCATCAAAACAAATATATAATTACATTTAAAATTACATGTTAATTATTCACTTCAATATTTGGGCATATCACATGTTCTCCATATTTACTATCTCTCTCAAGTTTTGCAAATTCACTACGGTGATCGGGAAAACTATTTGTGTACTCCAGAGTTATAAAGATTACTTGACAAAGTCAAAAACTATGATCACTCCCGAAACCTAGTTATCTTCACAAAACTCGTGGATTCCTTTTTTTTCATACAATATTACAATAGGGATTTTATTTAATTCATTTGTCTTATAAGACCATTATCACATAAGGAAACTACGATCTGAATTGGCAAGCGATAATATCAATCTACAAGGACCTCGGTTCAACGCCCGGGTCATTAACAACTTTAAACACTCGCGGTGTATTTAACACATCTTACAAGACAGTTTTTACCCACCCTCGCTCTATGAGGGTCAGGCCATTATACTCGGGCGTGATTTATGACAAGGAAAGCGACTCTCTGCCTAACCTACGGTGGCAGCTCTCTTCAATGCTTTAAAACAAACCTTCACATTATTCTCAGTTCTGTGGAGAGACCTGGCTTTTACTCGCTTATTTTCATTCAACAATATTCTTTGGCTCATAAACCACTTTCGTAACCTTGGCATTTATTAATTATGAGAGGGTCCTCATTGATTGGGAAGATTAATACACATTCTACGACGAATAATTAGGGGCTTTAACAACAAAAGGATTCTAGGTTCGAATCTCTTAACATGCCTCGGGAACATTTCCACATCAGAGGACTTATACAAAACGCGATTTAGGGTCAAGCCGTAGCTTACAGGACCTACGCTCAATAATACCATACATTAGCTCCCTTTTAAATAATACACACATGGCCTCGTGATCTACGTCACAATTTAGAGGACTTACAACATATCTCAATTCACTGCAATCAACTACCCTCCATAAGTAACTTACCAAGTACTTTAACTTTTACGCGTTCCTAGCGTGACTTTTTATTTAATTGCGTTCCATTACGCTACACATTCACTTACGGCCGAATGTCTTCCAAAGAACTGATAAATTTCATAGTAACAATTGATACATATCTTAATTCTTATATTAATCTTTTCCGTTGACAATAAATCACTCCCTTTTTAAGAACATGCATTTACATCATGTCTTATACATTTGTTAAGGCTTCAACGCTCTATATTTTTATATCATTCAATGTAATCTTTATTTAGATTTCTTTACCTTGTTATTCACATCATGTTTTCATTCCTTACAAAAGCTCAAAAGCTATTTCTTTCATATAATTCAAATTTACCTTTATGTAAATATCTTTGTTATAATTATTATTATCACGCTTGCTTTTATAACATTCATTAAATACTGACATTTTATTCCATGCCTTTCCTCTACAGGATTTATTATTTCACATAATTATTTATTATTTCTTAAAACCTTATTTTCGTTCAGATCGCGTTCTTATTTAGTTATTATCCATTTAAAAACATCCCTTCTACTCAAAACTCCGGTGGAATTGTACACAACATTTCTCCCGACACCAAAACATAATGAAAATCTTTACTTACATGTTTAAGGTCGCTTTCTGACCTTTATTCTCGTTTGATGTGACATTTTGGCCCACCTTCTTGACCTACTCCATATTGTACAATCTCATCTTATGTACAGAAATTTCTTGACACATATTCACTATATTTAACACTGACAACATTTTTTTAATACACTGGTGTATCCGTTTTGAACACACATTAAAACACTAAAAAATATTACTCTGGTACATATTATAACACATATCACTGTGCATAAAACGCTTTCACTTTACCTAAAACACTTAAAATTACACTCTTATTTCTTTTCTTACAATATTTACACTTCACTCCTATCACACAGGCGTATCTCAACGATTTTTACGATTTCTGTCGGCTATTGATGATCCCTGATGTGAATCCTATCGACCTGCATTGGACGTGTGATTTTACTCGTTCAAAGTTTCTCTCTCCTACAATGGAAACTACTGGTTTCAGTCTCTCAAAACCGCTTCTATTGTCTATTACTCGGCTTTACTTTATCTGCTTTAACTAGGCGATAAATGTCTTTACTTTGCCGTCACCTCTATTTATATATGGTGGTCTATCGCCCCCTATAGTTTCTATATCTTGGCCTCCCTTCGAGGACCGTATACTGTCTATCGTACCGTTTAGTTTCTATATCTTGGCCTCCCTTCGAGGACCGTATACTGTCTATCGTATATTTTTGACTTTTTCTCACTAGAGTACGTTTCCCTCTGGTTTCGAAACTAAGTTCCTAAGTTCCTTTCGCTTGAACTTCTATCTTTCGCGATCGTAATTACTGTAAAGTTCCTTTACAGGACTTAATGTCTTTAACAATGTCTTTACTAAACGTAACGCCGTTTATTTGTTGGAGTTCTTATAACTTCGTAACTGTATTGAACTAGTATTCTTCTGGAATTCGAAGTTCCCTACTGATCGCTGTGTCTTACTTTGGCGATATTGCTTTAAAGTCCGTATATTTAATGTTCTTTATAATTTAGGACTCTTCAAAGTCTCGAACTGCTAACCCTCAGCGTAGCGTACTTATATCGTAACTGGTCTACACTCGGTGAACTTGTAGCATAGCCTCCCACAGGTTCTGGATCGATGTCTGATACAGCTTAACGTCCCCCTCACGGGCTCTTGAATACTGCGTATACGATGTGGTGCAGCACTTCCGCTCACGGAATGCTCGTAGACTGAATGATTATGATGCTCCAGTGTAACGCCCCCCTGGACGGACTAATACTGCATGTACTGATACAGCGTGACGTTCCCCTCACGGGCTCTCGTAGACTGCATGCACTGATGCAGAGTAACACCCCCTCACGGGCTGTCAGAATAACTGCATGATTGGCTTGGTGAGGCCAGGAGTTTTATACCTTTCAGCCAAAAAAAGATAAAACTCTAGTCCTTTTCGTGACCAACTTCTGAACTAATTGTCGCACAATTAATAAAATTATATATCCAGAAAGCTCGTCTTCCAAACGTAAAATAATCTTCCTGTGCATGGAAATCGATCGTGCATTTCCGAGATATTAATTAATTTCTCGTCCTCAACTGTGTGGGTGGTGCTGTTCTTCTTTTATTCTCCCACTCCTCAGGTCTCGGTGAACCCCCAATGACGTCTACTTGCGTTTGCAGTTTTCTCCTGTGCAATTTTTACAAGGTTTTTCTTTACACAAAAATCTCTAATCCAAATTGATTCACCGTACTGTATCTGTTTACTTATTTTTATACTCGTAAACGGGTTAAATTTAATTATTCCTGTTCTGACTCAGCAGCGAGGTTGCCATATTCCTGCAACGTAAGAGCAATTTCCGAGTCCAGCTTCTTCGTCTTACAGTCAAAACTTTCCACTCGTTCTAATAATATCCATGACTGGCTCCTTATAAATGTCAAGAGGCATGAGCTCATCTAAGGAACACCTGGCCCTAGCGCTTGCACAATGTTAAGCTATATTCCTGGCTTGAAATCTCTCTCCGTTCCCTTAGAAACTGTATGATTCTTTCATTCTTTTCTCAAAGTACATGGATTCGACTCTCTTTGAGGCCATGGTACATGGGTTCAGTAGGCCTTGGAGTTATGTACTATTGGAAGACGAATTTTGCGTACGTTCAATATTCAAACGTTTACTTCGATCGCATGATTAGTACACAGGATTGTTAAATAGCGCACAGCCGCTATCTTGAGGTTATGTGAACAATTGAACTAAATTAGATGCCTGTTCATTTCAATGTGTATAAATATTTAGTGTACCAAATTTAACTGCGCTCAGATGATCAAATCGCGAGAAAAGTATATTAAAATGTTTCAGCTTCGCTTGGCCGCCATGTTTGTTTTGTATTCTACAGGTTTTTGGAAGTCCCATAGCCGAACTTCTAATAGTACCGTTTATCTCCGTACAAAGTTCCAGGGTTATATTAGTAAAAGTTTCGGAGATATAGAATGCCCGTGAAATATTTCGCACAGCGACTATCTTGAGGTTATGTAGACAATTGAACTAACTTAGACGCCATTGCATTACAATGTGTTAAAATATTTGCTGTACCAGGTTGCATTGCGATTGGATGGTTAAATGGCGAGAAAAGTCTGTTTAAAAGTTTCAATTTCGCTTGACCGCCATGTTGGTTTTGAAGTTAACAGGTTTTTGAAAATCTCATAGATGAACTTCTAGTAATGCCCTTTGTCGCCGTACAAAATTTCAGGATGATATCAGTAATAGTTTCGGAGATATAGAATGCCGGTAAAATATTTCGCACAGCCGCCATCTTGAAGTTATGTACACAATTGAACTAAATTAGAAGCCAATGCATTACAATGTGCATAAACATGAATTTTGTTGTACCCAGTTTTATTGTATTTAGATGGATACATCGCGAGAAAAGTCTATTTAAAAGTTTCAAATTTGCTTGGCCTCCATGTAGCAGGTTTTTGAAAGTCTTATAGGTAACCTTCTAGTAGTGACCTTTATCATTGTACAACATTTCAGGGTAATATCAGTAGTAGTTTCTGAGATATGGGGAATGCCAGTGAAATATTTCGCACAGCCGCCATGTTCGATTGGTGAGACGTAATAAAATATCAAGGGCACAGTCGGGGTTGGCCGTAATATTGCTATGACCTTATTGAGTTTCATTGAAATCGCTCCAGCCGTTTAGAAGTTATTAAGGAGACACACACACATACGCAAACACATACAACCACACACACATACACACACACACACACACACACACATACACACGGACAAAAGGTGATCTCATAAGCCTATTTTTTTTTTCATAAAATGGAAATAGGCTAAAACAGGCTTATGAGATCATCTTTGGTCCGTGTGTGTGTGTATATGTGTGTGCGTATGTGTGTCCCCCTAATAACGTCTAAACGGCAGCAGCGATTTCAATGAAACTCGTTAAGGTTATAGCACTATTACGGCCAACCACGACCGTGTCCTTCAAATTTTATTACGTCTTACTTATCCAACATGGCGGCTGTGCGAAATATTTCACTGGCATTCTAGATCTCCGAAACAATTACTGATATCACCCTGAAATCTTGTACAATGATAAACGTCACTACTGGAAGGTTACCTATAAGACTTTCAAAAACCTGTTAACTACAAAACAAACATGGCGGCCGAGCGAAATTGAAACTTTTAAATAGACTTTTCTCGCGATTTAAACATCCAAACACAATGAAACTTGGTACAGCAAATGTTTATACACATTGTAATGCACTGGCATCTAATTTTGTTCAATTGTTTACATAACCTCAAGATGGTGACTCTGCGAAATATTTCACCGGCATTTTATATCTCCGAATCTATTACTGATAACACCCTGAAATTCTTTACGGTGATAAAGGGCACTACTAGAAGTCGAGCTATGACACTTTCAAAAACCTGTAAAATTCAAAGCGAACTTGGAGGCTAATCGAAGATGAAACTTCTTAATAGACTTTTCTCGCGATTTAACCATCTGAGCGGAGTGAAATATGGTACAGAAAATGTTTATACATATTGCAATGCACTCGCATCTAAAGTCCCTAACTAAATTAACAAAACGTAAATCCGTGAAGAACTATATGGCCTATTTTCATATATCCTAGAGTTTTTCTTTAATAAAAATTCTCCCGGCTATGAAAAGGGTCACCAGGTTGGATTGTTCTTTATGTAGGCCCTAGAGTTGTAAAATATTTGAAGAAGATAATCGCGTAGGTTCATTATTCAAACTTTCACTTCGAACGCATGATTAGGACACAAGAAAATGAAAGTTTATTGATAGTCAAATATGTGAACATATATTAATGGCCTGTATCAACATACAAAATCTCAGTTTGATTGCTGTCATAGATCCGAAGATATTGAGAGCCGTCTAAGTACTTCGGATGGTCGCCATATTGGATTGTTATATATGTAGGCCATAGTGCTATGTACCATTACATGAAGATTATTGCGTAGGTTCATTATTCAAGCTTTCACTTTGATCGCATGATTAGGACACAAATAATTAAAACATAATTTAAAATTTTCGCATAGCCTCCATCTTGAGGTTATGAAAAGAATTGAATCAAATGAAATGCCAGTGCATTAAAATATGTGTATACATTTACTGTGCCAAGTATCACTGGTCCTAGGATGGTCAAATCGCGAGAAAAGTCTATTAAAATGTTTCAACTTTGCTTGGCCGCCATGTTTGTTTTGTACTAACAGGTGTTTGAATGTTACATAGGCAAATGTGTAGTAGTACATTGTTTCGCTGTACAAAAATTCAGGGTGATATCTGTTACCGTTGCGGAGATATGGAATGCCAGTGAAATAGTACACATGGCTGCCATGTGGAATTGGTGAAGCTTACCAACAATTGAAAGGCACGGTCGTGGTCGGATGATGTAGTAGTATGTACTTACCGAGTTTCATTGAAATCGCATCGGCCATTTAGATTTTATAATGAACACGCACACATACACACGCATACTCCCACACGGACAAAAGGTGATCTCATAAGTCTTCTTGTTTTTTTCATAGATGAAAATAAGCTAACGAGGTATTAATGAATTGATTTTTAAAATAAGCATTCTTAAAACAGTATGTGTGTAGTGTACAAACAGCTGAAGAAGGGCTCTATTTGAACCCGAAACATGTACTGACTTTAACAGAACAAGAAAGAAATTGTTGTTGTTGATGATTCTTTAGGGGCTTAGCGACATCATGTTCATGTAGCCCTATGTACTTGGGAGTGTGTAGAATTTATCTGATAATCTGTATGTGATGTATGTTGTAGTGTGTGTATTTGTAATTGAGGTGATTTGATTAGGATTCAGCCGTGGCCTTCAGTTAGGTGCCATCTTGGCATTTGCCTTGAATTGAAGTGGAAAACGACGGAAAACTATTTCCAGGATGGAGGATGGCTGTGGTAAGAATCAAAGCCGCCTCTTCTCGCTTTTGCCTCTCGAGGCTTCGAGGCTGTGTGTGCCACACTCCAGCCCTCCGACCAGAATAAAATTCAAGGCAGAGCTGGGAATTGAATCCGGGGCTCACGGTGACAGCCAAGAATGCTAGCCGCTTCACTACGACGAGGAAAAGGAATTTCACTTATTTATTGTGAGTAAAATAAGTCAGGTCTGTATGTTCTAATTATTCATGTGCAGTACCTACAGTAATATGTGCTGTCATTCCATTTCAATTTCAATTTCTTGGTGTGATAAATAAAAACGTTCGTGTAGACTGAGTTAGAGACTTTTTATCTGTGAATTTTCAGAGGAAATTTTTGCATGCGTCCATTCCTCATATTAATTTAACAAGAAATGTGAAACTCGAAATAAATACCATACTTCATTGTTCTTAAATAGAAAGACAATGTGTTTTACAGAAAGCTTGCCAAGGCGACTGAGTAGAGTTGGTATATTTGTTCACTCATTTTGACAACTAAGATCTCATTTTACAAATAATATTTGTCGTCTAATGAGAATAAACGTGGTTACAAGGAAGACAATTTTGCTGAGGTGCATTTGTGTCACTCTCGAGACAGGTACTAAACCAGCATGGCTGCCAAGCGAAGTTCAGATATTAAAGTGGCGTTTTCTCGCTAAATAAAAATATTCTGCGGTTCTAGACGAAGTAAAGAGTGACATTATTAGTCTAATTTCATCATATAAAGTAGGCCTATAGACTTATAAGGTCACCTCTTGCCCTGTGTGTGCGCACGCGCATTTGTGTATGTGTGTGTGTCCTCCAATTAAATATATATGACTGGAGCGATATCAATGAATCTTTATAAGGGTTTACTTTTATCTTGTCCAATCTAGACCATGTCTTTCAATTTTCAATAGGTTTCACGAAATAATATCAATTTAACTGGTTGGAGACGACCAGTAACTTACATGAAAATAAGCTAATTATTTATTCATAGAACTACTTGTCCTGAAAGATTAGGAAGTTATTGTACACAACTGTAGACAACTTTGGCACTCATTGTTCATCATCTAGACAGATGATTGTCCTGAAGGTACCTTTATTACTCGACCAATATTTCCATGCAATTCAGGAAATACCGTGAATGCAAGACTGCATGACGTCTTCTTATGAACTGACACCGGTAATAAAATACTGACACGGATAGGTACTTGTGCACTGACAACCTCCAGTAAAGTGCTTCCATGGATACCAATTGAACAGAACGCTCATTTTCTGTCTTACCAACTGTTTTTTATGTTTAATGTAAAATTGTATTAATTCAGTCTAATCTCTTTCGTGATATATCACTCTTTCTTTAGTGTTTTCCTATCTTTTAAGTTTTCCCCCAGGGGCTCACATCTAGTGGGACGTGGGTTGGCGATCACGGGCCCCCGCTGAGTCCGGCATTGCTTTCACTTACTTGTGCCGGGCTCCTCTCCGTCTTCTTTCCTGTCGACCTCCCTTGGTCAACTCTTGTTCTTTTCCGACCCCAACGGTATTAGGGTATCCGAGGCCTGTGGAGTCTTTCACTTCCCCGCCTTAATTGGCCATTGTCTGATCTGTCCTGATCCCTCCTTCTTCGAGGGGTAATGGCTCCCTGTGTATCTAACTTCTCTTTAGCGAATTTTTTTGCATCTACACTCCATTTTGTAGGTATTTTCAATCTACGTTGTATTTTGTAAGTCTTTTCGATCTAAATTGCATTTTTCGAGTGTTTTCAACCTCAATTGAATTTTTAAGGATTGACAATCTAAATTGCATTTAAGTTAGTCTTTCAATAAAGGGGATGGGTCTTTTGTGAGTATTTTGAATACCAATTGCAATTTGTAAGTATTTTCAACCTAAACCGCGTTTTTCAAGTATTTTCAATCTAAATTGAATGTTGTATGGTGGGCATTTCGCAAGTATTTTGATTCTCATTTGCATTTTGTGGGTCATTTGAATACAAATTACATTTTGTAAGTATTTTCTATCTAAATTGCTTTTTGCAAGTATTGTCCATCCAAATGAGTAGTTTGAATCTGCCGTACATTGTGTAAGCTTTTTCAATTTCAATTGCATTTTGTAAGCATCTTGAATTTCAATTGCACTTTGTTAAATATTTTGGATCTGAAATGGTCGTTTTTCAATCCGAATTGCATTGTGAATTTTCAATTTCAATTCCATTTTGTAAGTATTTTGAACCTCAATTTCATTTTGTACGTATTTTCATTCTCATTTGCATTTTGTAAGTATTTTGAATATCAATTGCATTTTGTAAGTATTTCGACTCTACATTGCATTTTGTGCGTATTTTACAATCTATTCCTTTTGTGAGTATTGTCGTTCTAAATTCCCTTTTTAAGTATTACCGCTCTCCATTTTGTGAGTAATTTCAATCTGAGTTCCTTTTTGTAAATATTTCCCGTCTCGCTGAATTTTCGTTCTGGTTTCCATTTTATCGTCATTTTTTTCGCTATCACCCAGACCATTAGGGGCTGATAATCTAGATGTTAGGCCCCTCAAAACAACAATTATCATCATCATCATCTTTTAAGTTTTCGCTCCCGCATGACGTCCGATAGATGGTAAGCGTACTAATATTCACGTATTTTTACCTAATCAAATATAATATGTATTATCATTATGTACACATTTGTAATACCGTATCTCAGAGTGTTTCAGACCTTTGGTCTACTCTTGATGCACGCTCAAACTGACCGGCATCATGGCTATCGCAGTCTCACTGTGTCATTAGAACTACGTCACTGCAGCTCCTTCGAGCGACCAATTGCTGACATTTATTCTAGCGCGTGATCTTCGAATCCTCGAAGCCTCCTGAGCCTTATTTAAGGAGGTGCTTTCTACATATCCATTTCACTATATTATTACATTGTGGCTGGACCGCTACGGCATGGTCTGTATTCTTCACACTATGACGGTCTGACGCTCAATGGCAATCAACCACAACTGCCCGATGCTATAATCAGCATCAGCACTGAGACCATGTGGGTCTAAATTCAACTTTCAACGTAGCGGCAGTCTTTCTTGACTGCTAGCTGTCTTCACCTTCTTCGTAATCATCATTTGGACACTAAAGGTCTATTTACACTTAGCACTGGCGTAACCGTGACGTGACCGGCACGTTCTTCTACTGGCGAGCCTGAAAATATTCTTCCAGGATATTGAGTGGTGTTGTCCACACTCGATCGGCACCTGGCCGTGACAGTGCAGTCAGTGCTCTAACCGTCGCCGTACCGTGACAGTATGGTTAGTCCCCACATATATTTTTCTCATTTCACGGCTGTGACACTGGCTCATTTCAAAGATTTATAACGATGAATGATGAAAACTTTATTGAACAATTGCACAATTATCCTGTGCTGTGTCATGTGTCCAACCCTAAGTACATGGACACGGATTATAAGAATAATATATGGAGTATAAATATAAAGAGTGGCAAATTCCCCTTCTGTTCTTCTCTTTATCTTCCGTTTTCTCACTTGTTGCTCCTCCTCTTCATCAAAAATAAGAGCAATCATCTACAAGTAAGCTTCTGCGAGTTTCACCAGTTTCCGTGGTTTAGAAAACACTGCCTGATACCGATCATGCCACGTTTAAGTGTGAATAGACATCACTGTGAGGGTGTAGACCAATGGACTCAAATGCGTCCTACGGACGGAGCCTTTTGAGATGCGAATTTTATAAGTTACTTGCCGAGAGCCGCTCGATTATACCTTCATTTCAGTATTGAAAAAATTTGGTAATTCATCCGTTAACTGTGTTTAAACTCCCATGAAAAGAGATTTCCCGGCACAAAAGATATTTGGGAATATTTAAATTCATCTTGGATCCGTATTGACAACCCTATAATGGTTATAATGTTGATTATAAAAAAATTAGCCAGAAAGTTTCTCTATAATCAACATTATAACAATTAAGAAGAAAGAAGTTTTGAAGTCCTCTCGCTTCAAAATGCTAATTGGACTACAATTTGTAATGAGGCCACTGCCGCTCTTGCCAAGGGAACTCTCAATCTTATTGGTATGGCTTGATTACAACGCTCACTGCCTTAGATTTTAATCCCTAAGCTAGACTGGTGTATTATAGAGCTGGCTCTCCAAGAACTTCGCATCATATTTTACAAAAGATAAGTCTATGATGTCAAATTCAATGTTTAATAATTGTCATGCATATCCAACTCAATTGTACTATTCATTCATTTGGTGTAATCCATATTAAGATTCAAACTCTTTCTAGACAAAAGCAATTATTTATATTGTTCTTTTCATACATGTTATCTTATCATTGATTCTTTTCTGTTTAAATGCACTTAAGTGCTTTTCAATGTTTTCTCACTTTTCTGTGATATTAATCTCAACCTTGATTATATGATAGCTGATTGTTTAGAAATAAAATTCGTCCAAGCTTACGCTTGATGCGTTCTCCCTTATGGGAAAGTTTTGGGCAAACCTTTCACCACAGTCCATAACTGTGACTTGAACACTCGAGCCAGACTGAAACTTTGAAAATTTCAAAGTGACTTACGAATTCAGTTGCCCCGTTTCCGTAACATTTTGTGTGAAGATCAGTGATATACTTATTAGCTCACTTTTCTCTGACAATAGGTAAACCTCATGATATTGTCTTCTTTAACCAGACAATCACGAGTTCCATCCCTTGAAAAAAAACAATAGCAGATCGTGTGTGTATCGCACGAAAACCCGAACGTTTTATTTTATTTTAATATCCGTGACCCAGCTGACAGGGAGTTGCCATACATTGTCGCACATTCTTAAACTATTAAAACGATGTACAGGTTACGAAGGTGAAGTATATATTCGGCCTGGGTACAATTCTGAACGAATTGAGATCTTGATCGAAATTCCTATTTCTAAATGTTGGTATCACTAAATTTAATGACAAAAATTGGATGTGATTGATTTACTGCATTGTTGTAGCTTATCTGCGTATTTATGGTTCGGAAATCTTTTAAGTTTAACAAGTGACAAATAATTGTCGTTGTACTCAAACGAATGTCCTATCGTAGAACCTTACATTAGCACTTCCTTCTTTCCTCTATTAGTTGGTTTTAAGGCAATCCTAAATGATAACCGCTAACTACCCTGTGCTTAATAAAGACGCATTCCATTTATGAGGAGAACTGTGAACTACATCTGAAGAATGCTGAGAAGAACTATTTCGAATGGGATTTGGATATTGTTCTGAGCACCTCTTTAATGCCACAGTAATAAATTTACTTCTTTGTTGGATGAAAATTAGACACCACAAGATAAGAGAGAGAGAGAGGAAAATCTTTTTGAAGTGGGATTCGTCTGCGATGGAGCACCAGTGAGGGTATCATATGAGGGATCAGCTTTAAGAAGTTTCGAATGTACAGGAACTGTGCAACTTTTCAAATGCAAAATTTAATCCCCCATAGCTACGTATGTCTCCTTCTTGAGAGTACCATTCATATAATAATAATGTGAAAACCAGTACAAAATGTTTACTTGGAACTTCAAAGATGGCCCAAACTATAATAGGATATCAAGAAAGGATTAATCTTGTTCCAGCAGAGAAAACTGCTGGTGTACGTGTTGTTCTGACATATGTTGTTCATGATATCCTCCATAAACCTGACAAAACTTGATGATCAAAACTAGTTATCCAAGTGAACTTATTAGTCTCACATAATTTGTTTCAGGATTAGAGCATACCACTCAATAAAATTGGGTACAATTATGTTGACCGACTGAAAAGCATAAATGTTTTAGTAATTTATTTATATATACTGTATATATCGTTTAGTTCATCGGTGCGCCACTGTCAGGAGAACGGAACTACGTGACAGGATGTTTTAAGATATTCGAGTTTATAACTTTATTGCTATATTATTCGTACATTAGACAAATAAACCACAAGCATTGTTATGAAGTTAACTAACCTCATTACACTCTCGTTGAAATTCAAACATGAATTATCATTTATGAATATCATTATTGTAAAAAGAACAGTAGACTGGACTTACTCTGTCTGGCTGTCTCAAACAATTAATAATTTGCAATGCCTATTTTAGGGATTATAGTCTCGATGTTACAGTAATTGAACTGAGCATTTGTCTCACTTTTACTGATATTAACGTGGTTGCACAACAGTTCAAGCAATGATGAATAGAATTGGTGGTACTTCTGTGGGATTAATCATTTTGTATGAGTCCTATAGGTCAGACAATTTCTCCTTGCTGATTGGTAGAGACCATCAATTGCTGGCTTTAATGTTGTATTTCTTGCTATCATGTTTTCTGTCCACACCATACTGTCTTTGTTCGTTGAATCCTGGTGCATCAGAAGAATTCTAGTATATTTTTGCGATATTACATCCATACTGTGCCCGTCAGACAGGCATGTCGGGGAACCGCAGACCACCAAAGACTTTCTCGACGACCCCATCCGTCGAACCCATACACTGAGAGGATGGGATATGTTCTCAGACTGGCTCGCACGAGACTGCTACACACGGGTAGTGTCGAGTTGGGTGAGAGGTAAGTGGTTGAGAAAACCATCCCAAAGTACACACCCCCAAAATGCAAAGCTCACAATAAGAAGTCCTGTCTTAAGTAAAAACATAACAATTATTCACCAAAAAGAAATCCCTAGCCTACTTCGGAGGGTACAAATCGGCTAATCCGCAAATCTAATAAAAATAAATAAACAAATAAATCATTAAGTTCCTAAACTTAATCCAAGGTAACCCCACTTAAAGACCTATCCACAAAAATAATTAAATCGGCAATCAAGCTAGGAATGTGATGTAAAAACATTTCCCTGCGCAATACAATTGTTTATGAAAAATAACAATAGTGACACTCTGAATCTACAGCAAAACAATGATTTTAATCGTTGACAATAGCAAGTATTCCATTTACATTTAATAACACCAATAAAGATAGCTAAACTACGATGGTATCACTTCCAACATTGAATCTTTTATTATGGTGTTTGAAGCCATTTTCAGTGTTGCCTTAGTAAACAAAAGTTTGATGCTTTTCAGTCGGTCAACACGATTGTACCCAAATGAGATGGGTTATTCCCTATTCCTAAAAAAACACGAGATTAATAAATAAACTTGGATGACCAGTTTCGATCGTCAAGCGATCATCATCAGATCCATTACACGTAGGCTACAAAATGTTTACGTCTGAAAGTATGGGTGAAAATATTTACAATTTGTATACTACTTTAGCTGCAGTATTAGTGGAGATAGTTCAACTCGTCAATATGTGTTAATTGTTTTGTTAAAATACTGAAAAGGTGATTGACCTCCAAACTGGCTCGTTTAGAGTGAATATGTGATTGTAGTTAAATGGTCAATTCAGGTTGTATTGTACAGGCTACTTATCTGATTGAGTCTTGCGTGTCCTGGTGAGAGCAGTTGTCTTCGTCACTATCTACACTCAACTGGGCAGCGCTTATATGGATATTAGCTTATGCGTGGCAAGAATTGAAACCAGGTCTTTAATAGTTGAAGATTATCCTGAATACAGTAACGTACGTCACATTAGGGAGACAAGACTTGGCCACATAAAGTCACATTTGTACGATGGACACAGAAACTTAGGTATGCGAGAGGGGAAATACCCAGGTATATAAGAGACCCTGGCCCACAGGAAGCTCCCCCAGTTTTTGAATTTGCCCTAATCTATTTAAGAAATCTTTGCAGTCGGTCAACACAAGTTGTGCCCTATTACATTAGGCGGGGAACAAGTATTTACATACCCTAACCTGAATGAAACGAGATATTATTACACAATAACACGCAAATATACAAGAAAGAGTACTTAATTGAATGACTTGATTCGAACGTCACGCGTTCATCCTCAAATCCTGTTTACTTAGGCTTAATTTGTATACGATGTTTATGAATTACACTTAATCACAACTAAATGTATAAAATGTTTAGATTACATAAGTTTGTAAAAATTTGTTTAACGTGTCAAACCTATTTACACACAATATAGTCCACTTCTATGGCTGTTACGTTATTATTATTAATAATGTGGTTTAAGATCTATTAAGATGGCGGAGATATAAAATATAGCAGTTAAGTGCCCTTATCTCGTACTACCTCTGTACCAAATTCGGTTCAATTCGGTTTCGTCGTGTTTGAATTGATAAGGGAGGGGGGTGGGTGGCACATTCACACATACATACACACAAACACACACAGTCAGCACACGGACATTTGTCCCGCGTAAATCTCATGTCTACTTTCATTTTTTACAATAATCGAAAATCCTAGCATAATATGCAAGTAATGATAAGAATACCTGAGAATTGCACACCAACGTTAGTTCGTAGTACTTTCAATGCACCAAATTGCTCGGATTTAATTTACTGTACTTCGTTACTACATCACGTTCGGAGGCGTGGACATTGGTCGAAACTGTCGAGTAATAAAGGTTACCAACTCATGGGACCCTCAGGACATGATGATAAACAATGAGTGCCAATGATCTATACAATTGCGTACACTAGTTTTTAATCTTTCAGATCAACAAGTAGTTCCATGAAGAACTATATGGTGTATTTTCATATATTCTGCCGGTCTTTCCCCGCCAGTTAAATAAGTTTTCCATGCGATGGAAAATAATAGCTCTTGTTACATGACCAACATTGTGATAAGGTATACGGCAAGAATTACAAACTCAAAATTCAACATCCGAACATTGTAGTCATTTTAGAGAATAAAATATGAAATAGTATTTTAAGATAGATAAACAGGCGAAGTTTGCTATTAGTGCTTCCCCTGTCTTACATCAAAGCAATGATAATTGCTCAGGACAACTCACAGCAACACACCACTAACACTGGGAAAAAAAAGTGTCGAAAGTCACACTATGAGGCGTTTTGTACAATACATGAATACATCACTAACGAATTGTGTGTAAGAATATTTAGTTCATGCATTTTGATCTTTTTAAAAGACATCAGTAACAGATGTTCCTTTTCAGTAATTAACATGCGTATAATTATTGACGTTACCTTCACTAAACATTTGGACAGATGACCTCTATGTACCACCCCATAAAATAATTTTCACTACCACCACTATAATGAAAAATTGCGTACCGGAATATTTACTTTCATTTTCTCGTGAATTATAGAACTAATTGCAGTGAAACCTCGCTTTCAATAAATCAGAACGATGCGCTGAACACTACGGTGCGTGAGTCATCAGGGTAGTACTCATCAGCTTTATGGTGCATGAGTTAAATAAGTAGTATTAATTCTTGTAACTAACGGTCTATCGTGCTAGGAATCATACTACCGTGAACACCAAGTAGACGTAGAATTACAAATACAGGCACTTTAAACTGCAGTTACTGTTCAGAGCTGTAGGTACCGTGAATGATTTTTGCTACGAATTACCATTACTCGTAAGACCCTGAGCCGATTAACTTGAGACTTATTTGAGATGTAGGGAGAGACCCGATGTTCAGTGCACTTCTGTCTGTCTGTTAAAAAGTCAGACCGAAGGCTGGTTGGATCCTCAAAAATTACCGCCGTTAGGTTACATGGGTGGATACCCAAAAAGAACCCAAGGCAGCACTATATTGAGGCGTACTAGACAAGAAGAGGAGTGAAGTAGTTTGCCATTGCTTTCCTCACTGAGTCAGAACAGCAGTACTAACCCTATGAGTAGAACCTTTCACAACATCCACAGGCACTGACTGTGACCTGAGTGTCATTACTAAGCACCACACACCACGCTTCCATATAATCACAGCCATGAGTGAGACTGAGTCATCGGTGAAAAGTCACAATTTACTCTAGCCTGTGCCAACAGACAAATGCAAATGTACTGCATTCATCAAGAGATGACAAACAGGAAGAGTGCACTTCTATAAGTAGGAAAATAATCTTAACGGAACTACATTCATTTCTTAGTAACTTACATTTACGTAAGTACAGACGTAATCATATTATTATGATAATGTACTACAGTATATTAGTTTGAAAGACAGATAAATTCATTTCCCAATAGTTTGGTAACGATTCATCTTCATTTCAAAGTAAAATTCCTGATTTTTCCGGTTCATATAAGGTGTATTTAACGCACAAATGTTGGAAATAAATTAAAACAATTAAATTGGGAAGTAAGGTGGTCTTGTCAGTAAATCGCTGAATATTGCTGATGCTGTAACTGTATAACAAAAGTTTGGTGCTTTTCAGTCGGTCAACACGAATGTACCCAAAAAGAGCTGGGTTATGCCCTAATCCTGAAATAAATTACATTTACTTAGGCAACACTGAAAATTGGCTTCAAACCCCCACACTGTAACTGGATTTTAAATGTCTGTGTGTAGTCCACATTGCTTACAGTAGTTATTGAAATATCTTACACATTTGCTTCTTTCTGGACGGTGAAGTAATTGAGGGTTTTATAATGAAATATCTTTTATTTCTTTTCAAGTGAGATATATTTTCACAAAAATGGTGTAGAGGAATCTCTTTTGATTCAAGATAATTGCATAAAATGGCTCAAAATATAGACATCTTTAACTCGAAGTTCAAATTATTAAAACACAAGTTCCATTCTTAACTTGGGTTATAAATACTGTAGTTAATGAATGGGGAACATTTATTTTAATTCTAATGATTTGGCCCCATGTGTACTTAATTGTCATTGTCATCATCATTTCCCAACTCCCATTACTCAGTACGTCTCCCATGTCAGTCTTTTATTTGTACTTTTCCTCTAATCCCATAGGTTCAATTGAGCGTTACCTAGGACTTCTCTTAGGCCTTTCACCTTTTGGAATTCTATCCAGGTATTCCCTTGCTGTTGTAGTGTTTTCCATTTTGATCACGTTCCCATACTCCTGAATTCTACGCTTCCCTGCATTAGCAACAGGCACCCGGATGCCAACCAGTTTCTCATTTATTTCGTTTCTGATTTTGTCTTTTCTGGTTTTTGAATTCATAGTTTGAAGAATTTCATTTCTTGTGCTGTTATTTTGCTAACTTGTTTGACCAAAAAGGTACAGTAGCCCAAGCTCTTCTACTCTGTAAACCAGAACTGGTCCAAAGTAAGTGAGGGACATTGTTAATTTTCAATTTGAGGTGATTGGCTGTCCCATAGTAGATTTCTCCCATGTGATGTTTTATGTCGTTTTGAGTATTTCCTACTGAACAATGTTATCCTTTCAAATGATGGTCCAATATATTTGAATTTACTTCCTTCAACACCAGATATTTAAGCTTATATTTTCTCTGATGAAAGTCATTTCTGTAGTTATGGCTTTGCTGATGTTTTGCTAAAATTCCTTAAAATTGTTAAATCAAGCATTCAGCTTCTACTGAACGCTACTTCAGCTCCCGATCGTCATCATATTAATATATCATCAACAATTACGTGGATGTTTGGTTTATTGCCAGTATTTGAAACATCTCGTTCATTAGTATGATAAAATATAGTAGTTAATGTTTAGTCTTCATATCACATATAGTAAGGAAATCTTACAGTAGATCGTGAAATTTCGACCTCGCTTTACTTAATTCTTAGCAAGATCGTTAAAAATCACCTGTGGTGGCATTTCAGCCCAAATTTCACTTGAGCCATCCCTATACAGGGCAGAATTTTACTTGTAAAGATAACCGCTTAACACTTGGAGCAGCCCAGGTAGTTGTTTGTGACCAATTGTACAACTACAAGCACTTCTCTCAGCAACCAGTCTATGGTGAGAGAACCTGTAGTAAATGCTGGGAAAAAGAATTATATGAGTAGTCTACATGTCACACGGATCTATATAGGCTAATTTATTCCCTCACGTTTAGTTCTCATCGCACATTTAAGCATGTTTTAATCATAACAAAGATAGCCTTATGAGATCACTGTTGTCCGTATGTGTGTGTGCGTATGTGTGTACTTCTACGCCCCCCCCCCCATAATGAAATCTAAACGGCTGTAGCGATTTCAATAGGACTCGGTAAGGATATAGTAATATGTTTTCCGACTCCGACCGTGCTTTTTAAGTTTCAATACGTTACACTAACCCAACATGGCGGCTGTGCGAAATATTACACCGTCATTGTACAACTCCGAACTCTTTACAGGCATCACCCTGTAATTTTGTATGCAGTTAAAGAATACTAACGTACGTTCATATATGTGATTCTTAAAAAATGTTAAGCACAAAACTAGCTTGGCGGCCAAGCGAAGTTTAAATAGTTGACTGGCATTTTCACAAGATTTAATCAACTGAGAGCAGTCAAACTTGGTACGATATATGCCTATACAAAATTTAATGTACTGGCATCTAATTCAATTCAATGTTTCTCATAAAATCAAGATGGTGGCTGAGCAAAATTTTAAAATTAAGTTTTTATTTTTTTGTGACATAATCATGCGATCGAAGTAAATGTTTGAATAATTAACCCAGGCAAAAGTCTTATCTAATGGTACATAGCTCTATGGCCCACTTATTGAACTATCCAACTTGGCGATATCTGAAATATTTAGACGGTTCTCAATAACTGTGAATCTATTACAGCAACCAATCTGAAATTTTGTATGTGGATAGAGGCTATTAACATATGTTCACCTATGGGTCTTTCAATAACGTGATGAACACAAATACAACGTAGTAGCGATGCAAAATTTAAATGTATATGTATTTTCCTCGTGACTAAATCATCCGAGAACAGTGACACTTAGCACGGTATATCTCCATACAAGGCTTAATATATTGACGTCTATTTTTCATTTTCTATGAGAACTTAAAAATATAGGATATGCCAAAATTTTTAAATCGCGGTTATACAGTATTTCTAAACAAGCGATAGAAATGAAGATTGGTAGACTATAATGAGCCACGAATATAATATTTAACTCCTGGCATATAATTATATACCTGTAGCATATATACGAGTATAAAACAATCCGACATGGGGTCTATACGATACATTTCACCGGTTTTCAATTTCTCCGAAGCTATTCAAGCAAACAAACTGAAATTTCGTATGGTGTTAGGGACCTGGTAAGTAAGGACAATTACCTGACTTAACTTAATCCTGAAAAACACAAAACATCATGGCGGCGAAGTGATTTTCAAATATTGCTAATAAATTTTCTGGTGATCTAATCACTTGAGTGGAATGAAACTTGGCACAGTGAATCTTTATTCAGAGCATAGTATAGAGACACCTAATGATGTTGAATTGCTTTCGAGAATTCACGATGCATCAGTTCAAAACTTTAAACCTTATTTTTTATTTCTCGTATATTATTCAGGCCATTGAAAAGAGGATTCGTAAGCTGAGCTGTGATATCAATACTTATCTAATGACACTAAATTCTGTAGCTTACATTTCGTAAATCACAAAAGCTGTGCATTTGCCTTTTCTAAAAATTAATTGCCGTGGTTCGTTGCAGAACGTTGTCATATCGCGGGAGGAGTCTTAATCACCGATATTAAAATATATATATTCTAGCACATAACTTCTCATTGTAATGGTGTTTGTAAAGACATAGGTCGTGAACGAAAAGCTATTTAGTGTATCGCATGGGAAATCCCTGCAATAGGCAGGCGAAGTTTAATGGAGAAGACCAGTGGGATATATGGAAATAGGCTATTCTATTCTTCACGGAACTACTTGTTTCCCTTACCAAGGATAGAGCAAGTGAATTTAGAAATGAACCACATTCATTGATGCGTATTCTGTAAGTCTCATCATGATCGGGGAGTTGATGTTCGCGAGGTTTCCTTGTCAGGCTAATGGTAAGTGTGAAGTGCGATCGCCTTTCCTAAACCTCTGTAATGACTTTGAAATAATTTTCACGTAATATAATACCGCATATTTCGCAAAATTTAAATATATGCAAGTAACATATAGGCCTACTTCATAAGGCAGCAAAGATATTAATGTTACCTAGTGTTGTTTAGATACATTTCTTTAAGTCAATAACACATATCCACCATACAGAGGTTTCTACACAAAGAAAGCAAATATTATCATAATTCATGGTTCTACCAAAAGAAGAACTTCGAAACTGGTTAATCTGCTTAAACCTGCCAAGATCTCCTAATTGATGAGATCACCTGAAACGACCTTATACAGTGTTCGTTAGCTCAATAATAATGATAATTACACTAAGTCAAATATATAAGCTCAACTAAATTCGTACGCAATGGGTGATATTAATTATTATAATAATAACAACAATAATAATAATAATAATGAGATGAGCTTCAAGCCCCGGGCAACTGACCTACGTGTAGAGACGGTGGGGTTCCAGAGTTTTACCCTGATTGAGATATTTAATGTGCCAGTAATATCAGTACACCTACTGACGTGGACTATTCACAATTATGCCCTCTTAAATGTCAGACAATTGTCCCGGATTTCTATCCTCTATGTTGCACACCTACCGCCTCTACCGTGCTTAGAGGATTTCGCCAGATGATATTTCTTGTCGGAAGTCTTCTCCCACATATCACAAGCAGATTTCACTTGTAGCTCGTTGAGTGGCATTGTTGGTATTGTTCATCATGGTTAACAGGCCGTTTGACTTATTGATTGCAATTTGTGTTGTCTTCTGTATTTACTTTGTGTTGAAAAATGAGAAGCCACGGAAAATCATTATAAGGGAAAAGAGGGGGCTCCTAACCACGGGAATAAAAAGATAAGGATTTTAATTACCAACGAGTGTAGACGAGCATGCTCCGTATCAGGACTGACTAATTGGTGTTCGGAGATCAAAGGTTCGAATATCGGCACTGAACGCGGCCGTTCTCAAATCAGCACAGTTGGAGACTGCATTGACCAATTAAGATCGAACAGCAGCTCCATTAAATATGCATTCAAAATATTCTGAAAAGTGAGCAATATCGATTGAAGTGCAATTAATACTCATCCCCGACAAATAGACTTCATCAAATATTGTTTTATAAATGAATTGTTAATAAGTCTGAAGATTCATCTCAATTTCACAGAATTCAGAAGTGCTTAATGTGAATTTAAGAAAGATTTAATCTTTTGGTATGAATTGGTTCACTCAGATATTGATGTTACCATTCCTTGTTGTCGAAACTACTTCAAGCTTGCAACGCTATCAGGTCTGTAGCTTATGAACAGACCCTCGATAAGAGGATTCCTGGTATCGAGCAGAGCAACTTGAGTCACATGGGCAGTAGTTGAAGGACTAGCTCAACGAAACTTACAAGTATTAATACTCCCCCCCCCACTTCAGTATACACTTCAGGTCATATTTTGAATGACTAGCAGCATCGGCGAAGTTAGGACTGAAGTATAAGCACCCCTCAAGTATTCCAAATGATTCACCATCATTTAGATAGCGGCTTCGGTGGCGTAGTTGGTAGCATGCTGAACTGCTGTGCCCAAGATCGCGGGTTCAAACCCGGCCGAAGTCGTCGGATTTTTTAAGAGCATTAAAATCCTTCAGTATGCCTTCCTTCAGAGGGTAAGTAAAGCCGGCTGTCCCATGTCATAGATTTATGGCATGTCAAAGATCCCTCCACTATCTAAACTTGTGTGAAGCTAAATTTCTAGGTTAGATTTCGTCGTAACGCTCTATTAAAGTGCCAACGTTTACCACTAGGTGTCAGTGACATCTGGTAGTGAAAAATGGAACTACTTGAAATTGAACGGAACGTGTAGCTCACCCTATGGGTGTCCGCTTGAAGCAGCTACAGCCTCTGGTGAGACGAGCATGTCCTCGGACACTCACGGCACTAAAAGCCATACGCTAACTAACTAACCATCATTTAGATGAACTGATTACCTTTGGTCAGCAAAACATCCTAGCACTACTGGTCCAAGTACACCGAATTGAATATGTGGCTCAGCATCTTACAGGAGAAACTTATCAGTCGGGCAACACGAGTGTGCCCAATAGATTAGGCGGAGATTTACAATTAATTTCCTAGTGCATGAAATAAAATGCAACAAATATTTATACACTTAATATAGCACTTCCCCGCCGAGGATTCATGTCATCAGAATACTAAAATCACTGTTCAAATGCCACTTATTTTTAGACTACTTTTATTCTCTGCAGAAAACCAATGTTCACCTATGAGATCTACTCGGGGCAAAAGTTCGTAAGGCGGTCCGTGTGTGATTGTGTGTTTGTCTGTCCCCCAATCAATTCTAATATGACGAAACCGAATTGAACCAACTTTGGTACAGAGATAGCACAAGCAAATGACACCTCAGTATCATGTTTAATATTGCTGCCATGTTAACCAAACCAAATGGCGGCCATCCAAATGTTCAAAGCTTGAATCACATTACGAAGAAACTAATCTTCCGATCTCTACCAAATTCTGAAAACATCTACCTTTACGTAGGGTGGGTCCGACGCCGAAACTAGAAGGTCATCAGATAAATAATGTCAATATGGCAGCTGTGTGAATCATGCAAGCATTATAATCCATAACTTATCCAATAAATCAATGTTCACAGTATTTAGCATTAACATAGATTTATATAAGGACCTTCTATTGTCAACACGCTAACAACATGAGACTGTATTATACGTAAAAACGCCATCTTGAAATTATGAAGTAAGAAAATAAATATCTCTCAACACTTTAGAGCTACTATAACGAAAATTAGTGACAATGTAGGACCGTAGGGGAGACCGATATACCTACATACATACACAGACACACCAACATGTGGCCTGTGTATATCTCATATGTCAACTTTTAGTGTTTGCAAAAATCTGAAGTAGGCTAAATATGTGGTGGTTGTTGTTGTGGTTTCATTTAGAAGCTTCAGCGTTGTGATCAACAGTACCGTGTACTTCTGTGTAAATAGTCTCTGTTAACCTGAGTCTGTGGTAGCGATTACAATTTGTAATTGACACTAGTATTGGGTAAGGGGTGGCCATGGCTTTACAGTATTTATCTACAATACTAAGGATTGTGCACCAGAATATTTAGATCATAGTGGTTTATCAACTTAATGAGAGACCGATTTAATAGAACATCTGTGAAGTAGCTCCATGTTAATTTATAGAAATAAACTTTTGTATACTCTTTGATGTAAACCACCCCACAATTTGCCTGTAGTAAAACTGGGAGAACACAGAGATCTATTTCTAAGATAGGAATTGAACCCACCTCTACTTAGTTCTGGCTGACGACACTGTATGTACCCCGTTCCAACCCTAAGACCAGAATTAAACTCATTGGCAGAGCCTGGAATTGAACGCAGTAACTTCGGTTCGGGAAGCTCAATACGTACCCTAGGTCCTAGGGCACAGAAAGAGGCATCATTTAAAATAAATATCCTTCTCCCTGAAACCCCAATAATTTCATTCTGCGTACTCGTTTAGTGTTATTTGTTTCAAGGCCATTCAACTTCATTATGCGAAATTGATTTCATCTTTGCAAATTGCCGTCAAATTCATGGATCTGGATACACTCAAACCAATCGCAGCCTCTAGGTATGTATTGCTAGCGCAAACACGAGCACAAACAGTACACTATAAGCCATGTGTCCTCGGAGACCTTCGATCAGCCCACGTTACTTCCCTTTCTCCCCCCTCAACCACATAATTGCTGAAGGTTATTTACGGTTACATTTATGGTCATCTCTGTGTAGAACATCTTCCCTGCTATAGCCACATCTGCGACCTGATTATCTGGGCTTTTACGTATCGACCACTGAAGTCAAAATGAGTCGACCAATGTATTTCATTTCAAATACATAAAATAACTATAATTATAAATATAATAGTAATTTAAAGGATTTTCATGAATATTAAAAGTGATCAGATATATATCATATTAGCACAAAAATGACTTAAGGTACAGAAACAATATGATATCCATTGAGTTGCAAAGCTGGAGTTGGATGGGGATATTGGCTTCTATATACAATAATTAGGATAGGAGAGGTCAGAGCAATTAATCCCTGTAGCAAATAACCTTCGCATTTATTCCAGCGAATCGAAATGTTTGTCTTATAATGGCTTGCATACTTTGATTATTTATATACAGTACATGCCGGGTGAATCAGCTGCCCCTAATAATATTGTATTATACAGACCAACTAACGCGTATTGTCAGGAAGGTTCTGCTTGCATCTCGTATGGTACCAATGCACTGCAAGCACATTCTGCAAAATATACTGAACACTATTATTTTTCCCTCGATGTGACTGCAGACTAATACGAGGGAAAATAATAGTGTTCAGTATCGTATGTGGAAAATGTCTTCATTTCATTAGTACCATACGGAATGTAAGCAAAGAAATATCTATCTTCCTGATAATAACGCTAGTTGGGCTGCATAAAGCAATATTATTAGGGGCAGCTGATTCACCCAGTATATTATAAAAGTAATATCAATTCCGATCTATTTTAAGAATATAATGAGTGGTTCCAAGACGTACCGCCTATTTTCATATATCCTACTGGACTTTTCCATCAATACTCTCCCGCCTATTAAGAGGAATGTCCATGTGATGTACTAAATAGCTTTTGGTCTACGACCTACAGTATTTCGTCACCAACAGCATTTCATAGAGAAATTACGTGTTACAACATATAGCTTTCAATATCGCTGATTAAGACTCCTCCCGCGAGATGGAATTTTTCTGTGACGAGTTACAAGATTTTATTTTAAGAAAAGTCAAATGTATGGCTTCTATGATTCACGAAAAGTAAGCTACATAATTCAGTGCAATTAGATAATGAACAGCCAACCATACCAATCTTCTCTTCAATCGCTTGGATAGGATACGAGAAATTAAAACAAGTAGTTCCGAGAAGAACATAACAGCAAATTTTCATATATCCTACTTATGTTGATTGCCTGTATCAACATACAAAATGTCGGTTTGATTGATCTAATAGATTCGTAGATATTGAGAACCGTCTAAATATTTCGGATGGTTGCCATGCTGGATTTTTATATACAAGATATGTAGGTCATAGGGTTATGTACTATTAGATTAATATTATTGCGTAGGTTCATTATTCAAACTTCAATCGCATGATTAGGACACAAGATATACAAACGAGATTTTAAAATTTCGCACAGGCGCCATCTTGAGTTTATGAAAAACAATTGAAATAAATTAGATGTTAGTGAATTAAAATTTGAATAAGCATTTTCCGTAACATGTTTCACTGCGCTCAGACGAATAAAGCACGAGAAACGTCCATTTAAATATTTAAATTTCGCGTCACCGCCATGTTAGACTTGTAATCACTAGGTTATTGAAAGTCTCATAGGTGAATGTACGTTTCAACATTTATCAACATGCAAAATTTCAGTTTCATTGCTGTCATACATTAGTAAATATTGAGAGCCATCTCAATATTTCGGTTGGTCACAATGTTGGATTTTTATTTATGTAGGCCATAGATTTATGTACTATTAGATGATGAGTATTTCGTAGGTTTATTATTCAAACGCTGACTTTGATCGCATGATTAGGACACAATAAAAAGAAAAAAGAAATTTCTCACAGCCACCATCTTCAGGTTATGTATCCAATTGAACAATATTAAATGCCAGTGCATTACAATGAGCATAAACATTTGCTGTATCATGTTTCATTGCGCTCGAATGGTTAAGCCGTGAGATAAATCAATTCAAATGTTTCAACTTCACTTGGCCACCATGTTCGTTTTGTACTTAACAGGTTTATTCAAGTCACATAGATGAACTTCTTGTCGTCCCCTTTATCACCGAACAACTTTTCTTGGTGATATCAGTACCGGTAACAGTTTCGGAGATATAGAATGCCGGTGAAATATTTTGCACAGCCACTATGTTGAATTTGTGAGTCGTAAAAAAATTTGAGTATCACGGTCGGTGTCATTGAAATCGCTCCAGCGATTTAGATTTTATTAGGGACACACACATACGCACACACACACACACACAAGGACAAAAGGTTATCTTATAAGCCTATGTTTACATAAATGATAATAGGCTAAAACTGTATCAGGTTTTAAAGTTTTGAACTGATCCCATCTTGAATTTTTGGAAACAATTGAACATAAGATGTCTCAATTGTAAGCCATATACAGTATAAAGATTCACTATACTAAGTTTCATTGCTTTCGGGTGATTTAATCACCAGAGTAGTCATTTGAAATATTTGAAAATCCCTTGACCACCATGATGTTTTTGTGTTTCTCAGGATTTCGAAAATTACATGTAGCCTACTGTATGTACTTGAGGTAATGGCCCTCTATCACCATAAAAGATACGAGTTTGTTTGCTTAAATAGTTTCTGAGATATTGTGAACTGGTGAAACAAATTGTATGGACGCTATTTTGGATTGTTTTACGTAATTATATTGACTATGTTTCCTAGCCCAAAATGACTAAAATACAAAATTATACAAAATGAAAAATGTGTTATGTCTATTCGCCGTAATATAGAATGATTTCCTACACCACCAGTCTTACTGTGAAAAACGAAGATGTTTCAACAACATCTGCCTCTTGGTTGTCGTTGGTTATTTATTTGGGGTTTAGTGAAATCGTGGTTATTTAGCTACGTGTACCTGGGTGTGTGTGAAATTTGACTGATAAACTGTGTCATTGTGCTGGTTGTACAAGTGTTTGCATTCGAAATTGAGACTAGGATTTGGGCAGGAGGTAGCATTGGCCTTAATTTAGGTACCATTCCGGCTTTTACTTGATGTATTAGTGGGAAACAATGGGAAACCAGTTCAAAGATAGCTGAGGCAGGATCTAACTCAAGAGTTGCATCACTAGGCCGAGTGAACACCGTTCCAGCTCACTGACTAGAATTAATTATTATGGCAAGGTTGGGAATAAAACTCAATCCTCCATGGTGACAGCCAAGAATGTTAGTCACTACGCCATTAGGTGGGCGTTTTTTGTATGGACATGGATAACAAGGTAGCTGGTCATTAAATAGAAACATAGGACGCTAAAATGTTTGAACTCTTGTCGGTGATTTGTTACCAAAAATATATTCTCTTACCAGAAAGAACGTTTCAAACGTAAATTTTTCCTCAATATACTGTGCCCGATCAGACAGGAATGTCGGGGGACCGCAGACAACCAACGGCCCTCTCGATACCCCCATCCGTCGAACACATATACTCAGAGGATGGAATATGTTCTCAGACTAGCCCCACGAGATTGCTACACCCGGGTAGTGTTGGGTTGGGTGAGAGGTCAGTGGTTACAAAAGAAACTTAAAAATGTAAACCTAGCAATAAATAGTCCAGTCTTAAGTAAAAGATCAAAAATTTATTCATGAAGAACAAATCCCTAATATACTTCGGAGGATATAAATCGGCTAATCCGCAAATGTAAATAAAAAAGAGTAATTAAACAATTAATTAAATCCTCAACGTAATTCAAGCTAAACCCTCTCGAAGACCTTTCACAAACTAATTAAATTGCAATCAGGCTAGGAATGTGATACGTAAATAAACCCTAAGCACTACAAAAGTTCTTGAAAAATAATAATTCAGTCAGCCTTAATCTACAGCAAAGCAAGCGAATTTAAACGTCGACAATAGCAAAAGTGTTCTATTACATTTAACAGCACCAATAAAAATATCTAAGCTATGACGAAGGTGTATTTCTCGAAATACACGGTCAGTCAGAGTTAGCTTTTGCTGCTCTTTGGTTTTCTATATTAATTTATTTATTTAATTTCCCTTCCCGCCGACACCAACAGCGAACCCTTACCTTCTATTTTCCCCGTGCACTAGCTTATGTTTTGTATAAGTTTGTTCTAGAGGTGCATCCTCTACGGAACCAACCTGGCAGGGTCTTACCGCTACCCTCTGAAGCTCTTCAATCGCCTCAGGTCAAGAGGACTGCCTCAACAATCCACCAGGAGTCGTGTTCGTCGCCAGCTAACTACTCCATGACGAAGCCTTACTTGTACAAGAAATTTTGGTTTTGCAATGTTGCCTATGCTTGTATAAACTCTTTTGTTTCCTTCCCCTACCCCCTCTACCTCGTCTCCTTGGTCCACGGGGTGCGCCGTTCAGCTCTTTCACTTCTTGTTCGGCCGTCTAGTGTACAGTGCATAGCCCTCTCAGGGCCAGTCTCCTGTTTTAATGAGACATTTTAAGCTGGACGCCATGTCCACTTCTTAAACCAACCGTCACCAGGAACCATCGCCTGTTTTACATGAAAAGAAAGCAAAGTACAAAACTTCAATGTTTTAAACATATTTTAATGGTTTTTAAAGAGCTAAATGCTTTTTAAGTTAAATTCATAGACAGCGTGGTATTGCTCATTGTTGTGCAATAAGCGTCTTGGCGGGATTTTCCTTTGTCAGGCTATGGCTATCTAAGATAGCTTTCTAAAATGAAATTTAGTACTTCTTGTACAAAATAAATGGGAATACATTCTCACACCGAGGGATTCATGTTAATTAACCGCTGTCTATAAAACGTAGCTTTCCACCGCGGGACCTCTCTTGCCCCATTTAACTCTCATCATTTCTGGAATTTTCTACGTAAACCAATCTTTCTAATAGTCAAGAAACCTAGCATTTCCTACAAGAAATAAGGGAATACGCCACCTCACCGAGGGACTACCATTGCATCAATAACTGTTGCCACAATTCTGGAACAATTATGTGCATCTTAAAACTTGTGCAACGCAAGTAACATGTCAAAATTCAACTAAGTGATCTCCACAACTGCAATAATTTTTCGCTTCATAAACTTTCTGTGCTGCAATAGTGAATTTGTCAAATCCATCAAAAGACTTTAGTGCAAAACAGTGCCCGTTCAACTATCAACCGCGTCGCGTTCGTTAGAGCAATAAATCTGACCAGGACTTTTTCCTAAAGTTCCTATTTCCCTTTCCTAAATACCTTTACTAACTAAATTAGATTTCACTACTGTGTTTTTTCCTTTTTCTACGAGGCTTAGCCCATAGAGGCTCCCTCCCATCTTGTTGGATTTCCCAAATTTTCACTCTGTAAAAATATAAGCAGTTGTAGAAACTTCTTTTTAATTTTTTTCTCTTCTTATCCTGCTAGCTCAGGAATTGTTAACTTTCTAAGTATAAATGTATCTAATCTTTTCTATCCAAGCTTCGTTAATACGACCTTGCAATTTTTTGTATACTACCTCTAGTAATTTCTATTTAAAATAGCGAAAATTTCCTCTTGTGATTTGTTCTTATTTTTCTGTTACAATCAAGAATCTAATACATTTTTATAGCCTTTTCGATTGCCATAAGGGCATTCTAAAAGTGCTTGAATCATACCCATTAAACTTTCAAAGTTACAATTGCTTTATAATTATCGTTACAAACTTCAAATTTCTTAATCGTAAGCACACTTCTTTTAAAAAATCTTCGAAAGATTTTAGTGCTTTAACAAGTTCGAAACTTGTGCACTATTTTTTGTGAATTGTAAACGTCTTATTACTAGGTCTAAGACCTTGGCATTTTACGACAACTTAACTGTTGTTCTTAACTCAAACTAAAATTAAAACTTAAGTATTGTTATTCAGTTCACCCTTTACAAATTGTAAAATAAATTACTTGTTTTCCTTTGTTCTTTATCTTTCTCAGTAGAATCACGATTAGGCAGGACCTTCTCTTTCCTGATTTTTCCTCTAAGCTTAAGCCCTATTTAAGAAAAAGTATAATTTCTAAATCAATAAAGTCTTTACTACTTGTTGCATTTAAACTAAAACTTCAAGTAACAACATTTTCAAAGTTTTTGTTTTGTTTTCATAGCCAATTGTAACAAGCCATTGAGGCAATTACAGCTAGCTCCGCAGGCTTCCTACTTGTAGAGATTTTCTCTCTGACTTAAGGTATGTTCTCAAAATTTAAATTTTGTTTGAGTTAGGTTGAAGGTCTTTTCTAAACTTTTATTCGGCATCTTGCTGGCTAGAAGCTCAGTTTTCCTAAAGTGCAACAATTGGTATTCGTATAGATTTTCACAAAGAACAATAACAACATCGCTCAAATCGCTAAAGAAACTTTGTCTCTTCCCTCTCTGGGAGCATTCGGTCGGTTTGCCAGAGATCCAACAGTGCCCAGAAATACAATTATTATACCAAATTCAAATCCTTCCAGCATTCTTGAATGCATCATAAAAACTAACCCTTTTGAAGTGAAAGTTAGTACGTACTTTCCTTTGGGCTTACTTTGCCTTGCCAGAGTGCCACCCGTCCCCATAATACCGGAATACTGGCTCGGGAGGGAAAGTGCAATCACCGAGCGCTTGCAGGCAACCTCAATTCACGCTACGCTCTCCGCTTGCCTGAAACAGGCCCCCACTAAAGTTAGGTTCCTCCTAGTTGTAGCACTGCGAAATTTCTCTGTATGTGCTGGATTCTCATCCTATCTACCAATACTTGTCTCCACGCCGAAACCCATGTCCTTTTTTTTTTCTTATCATCATCCCTTAGGTAGTGTTAATCCTCAGCTATAACCTACCAGACGGTATCACTTCCAACAGTTAACGTTATTTTAAATCTTGTTAGCTAAATCCTATTTTTAAATTAAACTGCAGGCGAGATGCGCCTACACAACTGAAAAACAAAGCTATGGACGTCTTAATTCCTAGCAAACAAAAATATCTTACTAATACACACAGATTATATATAACGTATACACAACAGGAAATAAATTTAACACTCCTATTATTCATTCATATTTCTCATACCTGCCTACTCAAACTTATTGTTTACATTAAGTCATCATCTGCATGCGAACGTTAGGATGGCGAAAGCATAGTGGCAACTACGGCTCACATCGCGTGATTCCCAATCACCGGTGCCTTCAGGTTATCACAGGGATTACAATCAGTCGTCTCAAGAGTAGTGTGAAAATATGTCCTAATATGTCTAATGTACCAAACAAGAGGTCGAAGAAAGAAATAAAGAAAGAAAGAAAGAAAGAAAGAAAGAACGCCGCAGAAAGCAACGTCAACAAAACCAAAACATCATAAAATCAACCGAGAATTAATTAGGTTTCAGTATTAGGTCAAATATTCGTTTAAAAATTACGCCCCATGATATTTAGTTTTGATATTAGGTTAGAAATTATCCCCTCATCGTGTATTAAAAAAATTATTGAAAAACTCCACTGCATGTGTTGACTAGTAACAGAACACTCCAGTAACAGCAACAAAATCTGAGCAAACAGCTCTCAGTTCGTACACGTAGGCGATCCAGAAAACACGCCGTCCTACTGACGTCATACAATGGTTCTAACAGCTCATTATAACCTTGTTTGACTGGGCAAAATTGGCCCCATGTCACCTACATTCAATAATACACATCGCTCTAATAGCGGAAATCCTCGTAGGAATAAAGCCTCTACGGTAATAAATACACAAAAGTCGCCCTGCATGATACATTTAAGGTCATCTGTACTTGAAATGGAGTCTGGTATTTCATTCGTCATAATTTTAATCATGGTCCAAACCATCTCCTAAAACATTCTAATCGTAGTTCAATTTAGCATAAGTTATTTTAATACAAATGGAAAATGTACAGCGTTGAGTTCGCTGTGACCTCAGTCATTTCTTCGAACACAGGACATTCACAAGTCAAGGCAAAAGCCTTCTAGCATTCGGTTAGTTGTCTCACATATCGTAATCATATTAAAACCGTGCCTGGCTTTGTCACAAAGCACACAGGTATGCAGAATGAAACGAGTTTCTGGGAGGCAAGATCACGTGTTCACTGCCTTGTAAACCTCACTGGCGTAAAAATCTAGTTAGCTTGATAAACACACATATAATATAACACTCTCATTCTTTCCAACTAAGAGGAAGACGGTGATCAATACATTACTTCAACATGAGTTCATATGGGCTATTCCAAAGCCTTTGGAATCATAACCAAATATTCCAAACAATACTACATTAAAGATAGAGTGTGTTTCTCCACAACACTTTAAAATGATACGCAGAAATCTAGCTATTAGTTCACACATGGCCTAGCTCAAGCCTATCAAACATCATAACCGTCCAAAACTTAGGACCAAAGATATTGCATTGACCTGTAATGGAACTAAATAAATAATACTTCGCTTAACTAAAAATGTGGGACTCTCTGCGTAAACTTGCAGGAAAAAATTAATAGAAATTCAAACAGTCGGAAATTAAAAACATTTCACTTCAAAAATACATGTGGCCTCCTTAGACTTCTCCTTAGTGTCTCCTGGCAAAATAATATACAAGGGTTATCGATGAATAGCACTGTATGACCTATACAGTCGTCAAAGCTGGTGGATGAGAATTTAATTAGACTAAACTACAAGTTCCCTGCCTAAGAAGTCGTGCGTAAATGTGGTCTATTAAAAACTATTCTACGAGCCTCTACCCCTCTACAGAGATTGAATTACAACTCACGGACTCGGTGTATTAGTTGAGTATTTTATTGTCGTAGTAGCCTTTGGTATGGGTGACCACGTGCTCCACTCGCCTGAGCTTAGTTGCTTCTTCTTCTTCCTGCGTCCCATGTCTCATTCAATATTGGTCTCCCCAAGGCATATTTCGTTTATTCCATCACCTCCATGGTCTCCAATTGGGGATTGTTCTAGGTACGATTAGTTAGGTATTCCATAATGGCAGTGACCCAGAATTTAAATAAAGTTTAGACTGTTATAAAAAAAAAGCACTGGCTTTGCAGGCAGATTACAAATTGGCCATTGTCTGCCACAGTCTCTAGACACTGGTCATTCAGCGTTACCCCACTGATTCAAATTACTTTCAAAACACTATAAGGTTAAGTTTCACTGTTCATCATATCACAAAAATTAAGGGAAAATGGGACTCGCCCATAATACTGTTCTCGTTCACTCGAATAACGTTTTCAACCTTCTCTTGTGCATACACCACGTTATAAAATCACTATTGCAAAGCAATACACTTTGATAATCCAACCACGTTTTCTCCACAGAGAGAAAAATTTCATCCGCATACTGCGGGAAACGAATTGAGAACTGTCTCTTCCGTATATAACTGCCCGAATCAGGAGCCAACTCTTCCACATTGAGCAACTGAAATTTGATAAATCACATTTGTGGCATGAAAATACTACCTTTCACAAGACGAAAAATCATAAAATTAAACCGCCTCTTCAATTAGGAACTCCAAGTATTTACATCTTTATCCAGTTCGTAAAAAATACCTTCTGGCGATGTCCACTACACAAGTCAAAAATAATTTTCACCAGCTTCCTCGGTTCGTCCATTTATGATCCTAAAGTAATATATCAGATGAGCTACTCTGGCTCAATAGAGCTAAACGTAAAAGTTAGAAGGAAAGAATCCTGCTCAGCCGCATGAATAGGCATTTCAAAAAATCTGTGAATCAACTATTTTCTTATTTATAAAGAGGAGCATTTTTCTGTGTTTCACGCCCCTTGCTCATGTAGTATAAGAGACACACATGCCAATAAAAAACATCTTCAATTATCACCCGGTAAAATTCATCTCATCGAAAAATTCTGCAAACATTTGTGTCTTCAATTTTATCAAAGAGCACCGGGATCAATTCTCGCTTTTGTAGGTCGAGCAGTTTTGAATAGGGCGTATTTTCATCCCCTATTTTTGACCCCTTAGTATTAGAATTTCTATAAACTCCGTCTTATCGCTTGCCCTTAAACGTATAGGAAACAACTCGCAAATATTTAAGGTTCCAGGTTCAGAGTTTTCAGATATATGGTGATGTGTGAGTAACATTTGCCTTTCCATGATGATAATGATATTTTCAAGAGCGGAGCCGTGAGATCATCTGCCCCTCATTTGACTCTTATAGAGAAAAATATATGGATGTTTGTCATGAAAAATGAGTATTTCCACGAAGAATTATACAGGCTTTTCTCATTATATCTACTGGATTGATCCAATTCAAAATTCTTCCACCGATGAAAGAGATATTCCTTGTCATGTATTTTAAGGCATTTGTTAAGTGACCAACATTGTGATGAAGAATTACACAGCAATTTCAAAACTCAAAACTCAATATCGAATACTATCCTCATTTTTTGCAATAATCACATTGTACGTGGTATTTTACTGTCGAAGTAGTGCTTGCCCTATGTTAAATTACAGCGTTCATCGTTGGTCAAAATAATTAACATCAAAACACTTCCACCTCTAGAAAAAAATGTATATTGCACCCGATACCTAGTTTAGGCTATCGGCTACGCCAGCAGACATTAAGCCGTAGTTGAGGTTTTGGGAAGAGTTAGGAAAAGATAGCGCACCGATCGAGTCAAGAAGAATGTCAAGATGACGTAGGAGGTCTAGGATCAAGGAGGCACTGACATCTGTAAGGAGATGGAATTATGGATAGAGATGTGAAGTTTTATTAAGATATGTATGGAATATGGTAATTAAACATCTTAGAAGAGGATATATAACATGCATTATATGTGGAAATAATTGTAAGGAAGTTAGATAACCCTTAAGTTATTTTATAACGGAATAGCCGAGATGATGTGGGTTCGAGACTAAGATCGTGACGCGAGAGCACAGTGGTGGGGGACTACACCACGTGTCTGCGCCAGGCAGATAAGAGAGTGAAGACAGTGCCAGCACATTCAGTGGAGCTCTGTCAGTCGAGCAAGTAGGGTCGAGCTCTGTAGCGCAAGCCAGACGCACGGTGAAGGTCGCGTAGCATACCGAAACTGTCACGGCAGAGTGTAGGCGACAGTTTCAGCATCGTCGAGCAGCGAACGCCAAGCAGGTCATTGATCCAGGCGGACTTGCCGAGGAAGCAATCACAGACGGCCGGGATATGTTAGAACAGCACTGCAAGTAGTTGGAGACTTTATTACAAGCTATATTTCAACGCAGTTTGAACACAGCTTTTATGAATAACTTTATGACTATGCTTTTCCATAACGCATTCAAAGTTACTTTAACAATTTCAAGCAAGCGGAATGTTGTTAGCATAGGCACTGATGAACATTAGATCGTGCAATAATGAGATTTATTTCTTATGCAGTTTCATGAATTACCAAATACAGACAACTACAGGGTGTTTCGTAAACTTCGACACTCTCATGTAAAATTTTATTTTACGAAAGTGAGACTTAGCAGTTGTGGGAGATTGATCTTTCAATACTCAAACTGAACATTTAATGGAACAGTGGCGTAACTTAGAAGTGGAATAGGGGGTCCGCTGTTTCCTTGAACTTTTTCGAGAGGAGTTGGACAATATCCGCTATGGGTAATCCGAAGTTCAACATGTCAGAGTAGACGCAGATGGAGACAAGATGGCACCGCAGAGCGATGGATTCGATTCCTGACGAGAGGAATCCACCAGCTGATTCACTTGGGACTTCGAATGCAATCGTCATTTCATGGATGGAATGATATTCACGCCGATCTTTCGAGAAATTCATTATGTAGGGAAAATCGACGATCTTGGAAATTTAATAACAGCTGATTATGAAAGGTACTGTAAGAGTCATAACTACCTGATACGATTATTTTCATGAATACTGGGCACACATGTATATTTTTCTAATAGGAGTGATACGATTATATAGACATGGTTTGAATTTATATACTTCGAATTTGCTAGAATATGGCATGACCATTGATTGGCTTTATTAAGCAGATGTTTGGTCTTTTAGACATTTTTCCAGCTAGGATATTTTTCATGAATAGTTTTTTTTGTGTAACGAGTATTTCGAACTCGTGATCTGCAATTGATTATCTAAAATTACTTCGTCAGTTCATTGCATACTAGCGAGTGTGTATTATTCATCAGTAGGGATTTTTTCCATTGGATTGTTTGGAGATATTAAGAAGTTATTCACTTTAGTGAATGAACATCGCTTTTATATGACAACTAGAGACTTGTTGATTCCTATCTGGTACATTCACTCATATAGCCTACGAGATGGGGTCTTTCGTATTTATACGATTGTATGGTGGTACTCATCTTACCCATCGTTCAGGGAACTATCATCCAAGTCGACGGGGCGAGGTCTTTCGTAATTATACAACTGTACGGTGGTTACACATCTTACTTGCCATTGAGGGACTCATTTTTATCATCCGAGTGTACACGAGATTGTAAGTGAATCAAACAAGGAACTACTAGTCACATATCAGTCGAGATTTTGTTAAATAAAGTAACGATACATGTCAACAGGATTGCATTTAGTAATTCTTGTTTGCCAATCCAATATTTTGTTGCTATACTCTTTTGAGAGTAATTTCAGTTTAACAGCTGTTATAGCTGATGCTTTTGATGAGTTTTATAATTGTGTTTGATACCTTTGAGAAGGATTTAAAGTAATTGAATCTTGTAAGATTAATCATTAATGGTCAAGATTTATTTTAAGGCAGATCAGTATTGCAGATTTTGATATGAGATTATAGCACATTGGTGTTTTTTTTCTGTGATGTGAGTTATGAAAATTGTAAGAGAATTTATACTATTTGAAAGCAGATCTTAAATTACTGAGGTAATATATTTTTTCCAATTGTTTAAGAAGTTGTCTAGATGTGATCAGAGTAATTACAGTTATTGGAGATTGTGTGCGTTGATAATTTGAAGCCAGTTATATATTTTTTGTAGATCATGCAACATGGTTAAGTGGAGTTTGTGGTAGGCATTTTGTGGAAGTTGCCATGTGATAGTTGCAACGTTGATAATGTATTTTGAAGCAGACATGAGGTCGTCGTACCCAGTCTGGCGTAATTGTTGAGATTCATGCTGTATGTGCTGAATATTTATGGAGTTTTGTGGAATAGTTGTTGTATTCAAATGTGATATTTGAAGTATTGAGGAAATGTAATGTCGTTGTGGATAGTTAGATCCAACGTGATGTCGTGGAGGCAATAATATTTTTGGCATGATAAATTAAATACGAGATATAACTTGGAAGTGATAAAACTGTAAGACAACGTTCTATAAACCTTATTAAACAATTTGTTAGGAAATTAAACAAATAAATGAAGTTGATAATACAAGATTTTCTGAAAATAATAATTAATGAAATAATAATCTGAGATTTAAGCATATTAACGATCTGACCTAATGAAATAAAAATCAGAATGACTAGATGAAATAATGAAAATCTAAATAACCAGAAGATTGAAATTTAAATAATTTGATAAATTAAATTTTGAAATAAATCGATGAATTAAATAAATGGATGAATTAAAGATTGGATAAATTAAACTGATTGAAATAAATTAATAGACGATTGTAATGATGATGAATAACTGAATTAGAAGGTGATAATTAATTAAAGAAGCTGATGATTAATGAATTTATATGGAATTAAATAAATTTAATTAAGATAAAATTTGAAGGAATTGCAACTTGAGTTGAGAATTTAAATGATTAAATGGTGATGAATTAAGGATTCTGACAGGAATATGTAGAATTTTGAAGTGAGGATTAATGTGAGAAATATTTAATTTTGATGATGACGATAACGATGACCAATGAGCCATGAATTTTCTGTAATTCACAGATAAGTGATTGTGAATGACGATGTAAATAGTGTAAATTAATTATTCAATGTTTAGGAGCATTTGACTAACATGTTCAACATTCAAATTATGCCTTGCAAACCATAAATTACGTGATGTTTAATATATGTGATTATAATATGTGTATGTTTAGACAGATTAATAACTTTATTAAATCCACATTGATGATGTTAAATTAAAGAGAA
Organism: Meconema thalassinum; assembly: GCA_946902985.2. Classification (NCBI taxonomy): domain Eukaryota; kingdom Metazoa; phylum Arthropoda; class Insecta; order Orthoptera; family Tettigoniidae; genus Meconema; species Meconema thalassinum. The sequence continues at coordinate 1,270,955,513 of OX336389.2, read as the reverse complement.
ATTAGGTCTCAGGTTTCACAAATGTCAGTGACGAAAGACATAGTGCTACAGTGATCCTGAGAACCCAAGAGAACTTTAGAGATTTTTCCTGTTATGTGGATGAAATAATTTTGGATTAGAAAAGAGATGGTTCGATTTTTGGACAATGACAATTTAACGTTGGCATTCGACCATACTCTTAGGTAGGAGTTATATTAAAATGTCTGTCTGACTATCAAAGTAAAATAAATTTGTTTTTATCTTAGTTGTGATCTGATGATGGTGTGATTTTCCTTTTTCTTTCCTTGTCTTGAGTAAGGCTTATCCGGAAAGGAAGTGGTTTGCTAGGAATTCAGTTGATGGCGCCCATTTATATTTGCATTATTTCTATTAAACTTAAGCCCGTAACGACCCTAGAGATACTTTGTCTCGTGATACCCCACTGCTTTTTCGATAACTCAGCTGAATTTCCGACACATTCCTTATTTGACTAGAGGTTCATTTAACTCCGCTCTGTCCCGGAACTCCAGGAATGCGATGTTATAGCAGATGGGTCATCGCATCTCCAGGACGAACGGGTACAGAGAGAGAGGGAGAATTGGCTTTATCCAACTAGTGGGGCTTCGATTTTGTTTATTCTATGGAATCACATCAGATTTAGATTACTGAGAGATTGATCTCAAGTTCATTTAATTGTGTTACAAAATTTATTAAACTTAGTCAGACAATGTACTTGTGTGCCCATTTCAGTGTTCATGTTAATCGTATTAGAATTATATCATGTTAGTTATAAGACATTTTTCCTATACCCAAGTGAATGCAGGAATTGAGACATTGTGATGTGTTGTTGTCTAACGTCTCTGTATAAAACGTATATTGAAAATATAATTATGTTGCCGGAAGATTTAGCTAAGGTGTTAGGAGAGTTACAGACGGGTATGTCTGGTATTGCAGAAACTATTTCTAAGATGGAAACGGAAGTTAAAGAACAAATTAATAATTCAGAAGCTAGATTAGAAGCTAGATGTAAAGAAAATGTGCAAGCATTACAAACTAGTACTGAAGAAAATTTAAAATCATTGCAGACTAGTAATGAAGATAATTTAAAATCATTAGAGACTAGGCTACAGTCAAATAGTGAGGATAATTTAAAGTCATTAGAGACTAGGTTACAGTCAAATAGCAAAGATGAGTTGATGTTATTAGAGACTAGGCTACAGTCAAATAGCGAAGTCAACTTGAAGGACAATTTTAAATCATTAGAAGAAAGGTTACAGTCAACTAGTGAAGAAAATTTAAAATTATTACAGTCAAATAGTGAGGATAATTTTAAGTCATTGGAAGAGAAATTACAAGCTCGTAGTGAAGAAACTAACACTGAATTAGAAAACAAGTTAACTAGATTAGAGAATAGTTTAACTTTAAAGAATAATGAAATGCTAAAGACTTTACAATTAGACATAATTGCAGTAAATATGAAAGGAGAGGAAAATGTTCAAATATTAAGAAAAAATATTATTGAATTAGAAAGTAGAGGAGAAGAAAATATTTTTACTTTAAGAACTGACGTTATGTCCATACAGAAAGACATTAAATCAGATGTATCGAAGTTGAGATTCGACGTCGATGGTTTAGTGGCAGATGTAGGCAAAATTCAAGAGTGGTCTACCGAAGTATCTTTCGAGACTAAAATTAAAGGTCTAGAAATGAATCTAGGTAATGAGATTAAAGATTTAAAGACAGTAATTGGGACCATTAAAGAGGAAGTCTTAGGAGAGGTTAATTCTAATTTAAAATCATTAGAAAATCAATTGCAGAAAGATATTAGGAAGATGGATGACGATATAGAGCAAAAGGTTAATGAAAACTTAGCTTTGTTCAAAAATATAGTCGGTGCAATTGTGGAAGAACGGTATAGTGAGGTCGATGCCGAAGCAAAAGAGAAACGTGAAGGGTTAGATGAAAAATTAATCGCCGGTATGGCAAACTTAGAAGCGAGGTTTACGGAGAACAAGGAAGCGATGAAGATAGATTCAACTCTATTTAGAACAGATGTTGATCTGTTAAAGGAACAAGTCGCGTTAGTAAAGAACACGTGCGAAGGCAAAAATGACAAGTTAAAAAACGACTTAGACGAGAGTAACAAAACGCAGGATGTTACATCGTTAGATGAGTTGAAGACGCAGGTCAAGACCGTGAAGAAATTAGCAGAAGACAGGATAACTAAACTAGAATCCATGTTTAACAGTTTCACCAGTCAGAATATAACATCAGGGGAAACATTGATAAATCAGACAGCGATAGACCGCAGTATGACTAATCAAGAAGCGAGCATGGGAGAAGACCGTCAAATGCAACCGAATGTGACATTCGAAAGGGCCAGTTCAACCCCTCAGGATAATCCAAGTTCGAATAGGAGTACGTTGGGTCCAAGCGAACGAAACTCAGGTCCAGTCACCATTATTAGGAATCTGGATGACAAGCCGAGAAAGTTTTCGGGAAATACAGGAGTCACACCAGTCGAATTTCTGCGAGATATTCGAGACTACATGGCGGAACATAGGGTAGCCAAAGAAAGAGAGCTAAGGATAGTCGAACGCGCCTTAGATGGGTCTGCGCTTACTTGGTTTAGAGCGTTCAGAAGCAATTTTGCGAACATGGAGCAATTTGCCATAGCTTTCTTGAGGAGATTTTGGAGTGCCGAGGATCAACTTAACGTAAGAGCGGAAATGTACTCAAAGCGCTATTCTACGTCACATCCGACGCATTATGCCAATTAGTTCACGTCACAGCTGGCTAAATTACAGTTTCTGATTCCTCCATTGCCAGAAGAAGAGCTTTTGCAAGCTATAGCGAGACAGTTACCGATTGAGGTACAGCGATCACTAATAGCATCGGGAGCCAATACACTTGAGCATTATGACGACATTTTGCGGCGATTGGACTATACAAGCGCTCAAGTTACGCCTAGAAACACCAGAAACGACAATAGAAACACGCAAGAAGTGAATGCGGTAGTCGTAGACAATGCAGCTCGAACGGACAGAAGAGATTCCTGGGAAAACCGACGGAACGAAGGGAATCGAGGAAACATCCGTAACGCTCGAGGAAATGATCGATATAGAGGACCATATGAGAGGCCATACGATCAAGAAACAAGAGATAGCCGATATAGGAATTATAACCAGAATTCCAGATATCAAGACAGGAATCGATATAACAATAGATATCGGGGCAGAAATAACTGGAGCCAAGGTCAACAGTATAATGGGAACGACAGGCAGGATGGCCGAAGAAACGATCCTAACGACAGACGAGATAATCGTGGACATGAGAGGTCGAGGCAAGAAGATAGACAGCCTAGTGCACCACTCGAAGAGACAGTCAGAGATGTCAACCGAGCAAGCACGAGTGGCGAAGGAAAAAAAAAACGTCAAATTAACTCTAGAGAAAAATGCTAATCATTGGGAATCGATCATCATTGTGGAAACGTATCAGGTCAAGGACGAGGATTTAATCGAGGAGGAAGACATAGTACATCGGGAAAATAGACATGAATTGCCAGTTATTAGTGTGGAAGTCATGGGAAAAGAAATAAAGACACTTGTAGATACGGGGGCTATGGTGAGCTTGATATCCATAGGTTGCCTGGATGAATTGAAATTATTAGGAGGAATTACAATGTTGCCAACTGTTGTTAGCAAAATTCAAGGGGTGATCCCAGACAGGAGTATGAAATGTAAAAGTCAGGTACTTTTAGATGTTGGGATTGGAACCAGAAGTTTTGAACAGATGTTACTAGTAGTGAGTCAACTACATTTTGACATGATCCTAGGAGTGGATTTCTTAAGTGAGAGTGGCCGGATCATAGATATGCAGAGTAGGCGCATGTACTTTCAAGAAGGGGTCATGGAAAATCAGGAATCGGAGATGACATTCTTTAGAGAGGATATATTGGATGAGATTGTATGCAGCGTTGAAAGGTCTATAGAAGATAAAACTGGCATGACAAGTAAAATAAATCCAGAAATTAAGGGGCAGTTTGATCAAGTAATTTCAGAATATGAGGACATATTCAATGACAAACCAGGTCTCATCGAAAATTTTACCTACAGCATCAAGTTGATGGATGACAAACCATACCATAAAAATTTATATCCCATTCCGGATAAATGGAAGGAGGAAGTTAGCATAATGATAAGCGATATGGAGAAAGATGGAATAATTAAGAAAATGCCAACTGCTTATTTGAATCCTTTAGCTGTTGTCAAGAAACCTAATGGTAAGCTGAGGATATGTCTAGATGCTAGAGCCCTTAATGAAAGAGTTCTTCCTGAACATGACAGACCACCTGTTATTCGTGAATTGTTACGCAGATTCAGAGGAAAGAGTTTCTTTTCGACAATCGATCTGACTAGTTCTTATTATCATGTTGAGCTAGCAGAAGACTGCAAACAATACACAGGGTTCTTGTTTGACCATAAAACATATGTATTCAATAGGTTACCTTTTGGAGTGAAAAATAGTGGTCCGGTGATGATCCGAGCACTAGACGAAAATTTGTCAGATGCAGTTAAGGAGCATGTGGTAAGCTATATTGATGACCTGATTATAGCGTCTGAGACAGCGGAAGAACATATCAGGCACCTTCAAATGCTTTTTGAAGATCTTAGGAGGACGAACTTCAAGGTGAATTTCGATAAATGTCAGTTCTTTCATGAAGAAATTGAATTTCTTGGACATAGAATCGATGGAGATGGTTATAGGCCCAATCCAAAGAAGATCATGGCAATTTCAGAGTTTCCAACCCCACGAAAGATTAAAGAGGTACGGCAGTTTTCAGGCATGTGTCAGTTCTTTTCAACACATTGTCCTGAATATACTGAGACGATGGCACCTCTGCAGGATTTACTAAGAAAGGGAAATCGATGGAAATGGGACGAAAGATGCAATCAAGCGTTTTTAGCGGCCAAGAAAATGTTGATCCAAAATATCAAGCTTGAGTACCCTGATTTTACAAGAAGATTTTTTGTAGAGACAGACGCATCCAAAATAGGTATTAGTGGGATCCTATATCAGTTGGATGATGACAAGAAACATAGGTATTTAGCTTTCACCAGTCGCAAGCTTAGGAATTGTGAGAAGAATTACTATGCAACTGAGTTAGAGGCATTAGCAGTGGTTCATGCTCTTAAAACGTGGAAGAAGGTGTTGTTTGGACATGACATAACAGTGATCACAGATCATAAAGCCCTCCAATTTATTATGAAGACAGACTTAGCGAGTGACCGCATCACCAGATGGGCTCTGTTCTTACAGCAATTTAACCCAACTGTTGTACATAGACCCGGGAAGTTAAATCTGTTAGCAGATGTGTTGAGCAGAAACCCTTGTGAGGAAGTAATTGTCAACCATATAAATTTGATTCAAGAGGATAATGGTACTCTAGAAAAGTTGAAGTTGTTAGCGCAAACTCAGAAGAGATATGCACCTTTGCGAAGAATGTATCGTTTTTTGACACGCAGGATGGACAACGCTGATCCGGATTTTCAAAGAACTGAGATAGAGGCTAGAAAATATCATATTATGGGAGGTGTTACATGCCAATATATCGACCAGGATCATACTAAACTTAGAGTAGTGATCCCACCCAAGCTTGTCAAACCAGTTATTTGGATGATACACCGAACTGCAGCTCATGTAGGTGTAGACAAGACTTTGGCTCTCGCTCAAGAAACTTTCGTTTGGAGACAAATGGGACAAACGATCCGCGACGTCATAAAGACCTGTGACAGTTGTCAGCGAAGTAAATACTCATCTAAGTTAATGAAAGAGGTTCCTAGATCAATATTACCCAGCAAGCCAAGAGAACTTTTCGCGACGGACATTTTCGGTCCGATTCCTCGTTCGACGAAAGGAAATCAGTTCGTTTTGGTAACAGTTGACGTATTTTCGAAATACGTATCTCTATGTCCTATACAGAAAGCTACATCCAAGTACGTGATAAACAGACTTGAGAAAACAGTTATTCCGAGCATGGGGAAACCTGAAGTTTTGTTGAGTGACCATGGATCGCAATTTACTAGTATGGAATTTTCTACTGCTATGGAACGTTTAGGAATAAGGCATGTGTTTAATTCTGTACGGTATCAAGAGGGAAATCCAGCCGAAAGAATTATGCCGGAGATCAGTAAGATGTGTCGCTTATGTCAAGGCAACACCATAGATGGATGGAAGTGATACCCATCAATAGCCAATGCTTGAATTCCACAGTACATGAAAGCACAGGACAGATTCCGTCCATGCTTCATCATGGATTGAAACCGGATAGACCATGGGACCGAGTCGTGAGGGCACCAGTAGATCCTCAACCCACACAAGAAAGAAGAGTCGAGATGGCAGGAGAGAGACTCAGAAGACAGGCGGAAAAGAGAGCCAGGAGACAGGCAGGAAGGAGGTTCCACGAGCCATTTCAAGAAAATGATGAGGTGCTGATTAGGAAGCCAGTCACTTCGAACCTTCAGCTGAAGATCTACCATAAATTTGCTCCATTGTACGCTGGTCCGTTCCGTATTGAACAAACATACCAGAATAATAGCTACAAGATTGTCAGAATGGATACTGATGAAGTTGTAGGAACTTTTAATGCAGCTAGCATTAGGAAATACCATCATGCTGAGTAAGGGAATTGTAGAGCTATCGTGTACATGTATTATATATAGAATGCCTGAGAGTGTATTTTTTTTCTCAATCCTGATTAAAAAAAGGAGATGTACGGGAGAGATGTACCCGATACCTAGTTTAGGCTATCGGCTACGCCAGCAGACATTAAGCCGTAGTTGAGGTTTTGGGAAGAGTTAGGAAAAGATAGCGCACCGATCGAGTCAAGAAGAATGTCAAGATGACGTAGGCGTTCTAGGATCAAGGAGGCACTGACATCTGTAAGGAGATGGAATTATGGATAGAGATGTGAAGTTTTATTAAGATATGTATGGAATATGGTAATTAAACATCTTAGAAGAGGATATATAACATGCATTATATGTGGAAATAATTGTAAGGAAGTTAGATAACCCTTAAGTTATTTTATAACGGAATAGCCGAGATGATGTGGGTTCGAGACTAAGATCGTGACGCGAGAGCACAGTGGTGGGGGACTACACCACGTGTCTGCGCCAGGCAGATAAGAGAGTGAAGACAGTGCCAGCACATTCAGTGGAGCTCTGTCAGTCGAGCAAGTAGAGTCGAGCTCTGTAGCGCAAGCCAGACGCACGGTGAAGGTCGCGTAGCATACCGAAACTGTCACGGCAGAGTGTAGGCGACAGTTTCAGCATCGCCGAGCAGCGAACGCCAAGCAGGTCATTGATCCAGGCGGACTTGCCGAGGAAGCAATCACAGACGGCCGGGATATGTTAGAACAGCACTGCAAGTAGTTGGAGACTTTATTACAAGCTACATTTCAACGCAGTTTGAACACAGCTTTTATGAATAACTTTATGACTATGCTTTTCCATAACGCATTCAAAGTTACTTTAACAATTTCAAGCAAGCGGAATGTTGTTAGCATAGGCACTGATGAACATTAGATCGTGCATTAATGAGATTTATTTCTTATGCAGTTTCATGAATTACCAAATACAGACAACTACAGGGTGTTTCGTAAACTTGGACACTCTCATGTAAAATTGTATTTTACGAAAGTGAGACTTAGCAGTTGAGGGAGATTGATCTTTCAATACTCAAACTGAACATTTAATGGAACAGTGGCGTAACTTAGAAGTGGAATAGGGGGTCCGCTGTTTCCTTGAACTTTTTCGAGAGGAGTTGGACAATATCCGCTATGGGTAATCCGAAGTTCAACATGTCAGAGTAGACGCAGATAGAGACAAGATGGCACCGCAGAGCGATGGATTCGATTCCTGACGAGAGGAGTCCACCAGCTGATTCACTTGGGACTTCGAATGCAATCGTCATTTCATGGATGGAATGATATTCACGCCGATCTTTCGAGAAATTCATTATGTAGGGAAAATCGACGATCTTGGAAATTTAATAACAGCTGATTATGGAAGGTACTGTAAGAGTCATAACTACCTGATACGATTATTTTCATGAATACTGGGCACACATGTATATTTTTCTAATAGGAGTGATACGATTATATAGACATGGCTTGACTTTATATACTTCGAATTTGCTAGAATATGGCATGACCATTGATAGGCTTTATTAAGCAGATGTTTGGTCTTTTAGACATTTTTCCAGCTAGGATATTTTTCATGAATAGTTTTTTTTTGTGTAACGAGTATTTCGAACTCGTGATCTGCAATTGATTATCTAAAATTACTTCGTCAGTTCATTGCATACTAGCGAGTGTGTATTATTCATCAGTAGGGATTTTTTCCATTGGATTGTTTGGAGATATTAAGAAGTTATTCACTTTAGTGAATGAACATCGCTTTTATATGACAACTAGAGACTTGTTGATTCCTATCTGGTACATTCACTCATATAGCCTACGAGATGGGGTCTTTCGTATTTATACGATTGTATGGCGGTACTCATCTTACCCATCGTTCAGGGAACTATCATCCAAGTCGACGGGGCGAGGTCTTTCGTAATTATACGACTGTACGGTGGTTACACATCTTACTTGCCATTGAGGGACTCATTTTTATCATCCGAGTGTACACGAGATTGTAAGTGAATCAAACAAGGAACTACTAGTCACATATCAGTCGAGATTTTGTTAAATAAAGTAACGATAAATGTCAACAGGATTGCATTTAGTAATTCTTGTTTGCCAATCCAATATTTTGTTGCTATACTCTTTTGAGAGTGTTTTCAGTTTAACAGCTGTTATAGCTGATGCTTTTGATGAGTTTTATAATTGTGTTTGATACCTTTGAGAAGGATTTAAAGTAATTGAATCTTGTAAGATTAATCATTAATGGTCAAGCTTTATTTTAAGGCAGATCAGTATTGCAGATTTTGATATGAGATTATAGCACATTGGTGTTTTTTTCTGTGATGTGAGTTATGAAAATTGTAAGAGAATTTATGCTATTTGAAAGCAGATCTTAAATTACTGAGGTAATATATTTTTTCCAATTGTTTAAGAAGTTGTCTAGATGTGATCAGAGTAATTACAGTTATTGGAGATTGTGTGCGTTGATAATTTGAAGCCAGTTATATATTTTTTGTAGATCATGCAACATGGTTAAGTGGAGTTTGTGGTAGGCATTTTGTGGAAGTTGCCATGTGATAGTTGCAACGTTGATAATGTATTTTGAAGCAGACATGAGGTCGTCGTACCCAGTCTGGCGTAATTGTTGAGATTCATGCTGTATGTGCTGAATATTTATGGAGTTTTGTGGAATAGTTGTTGTATTCAAATGTGATATTTGAAGTATTGAGGAAATGTAATGTCGTTGTGGATAGTTAGATCCAACGTGATGTCGTGGAGGCAATAATATTTTTGGCATGATAAATTAAATACGAGATATAACTTGGAAGTGATAAAACTGTAAGACAACGTTCTATAAACCTTATTAAACAATTTGTTAGGAAATTAAACAAATAAATGAAGTTGATAATACAAGATTTTCTGAAAATAATAATTAATGAAATAATAATCTGAGATTTAAGCATATTAACGATCTGACCTAATGAAATAAAAATCAGAATGACTAGATGAAATAATGAAAATCTAAATAACCAGAAGATTGAAATTTAAATAATTTGATAAATTAAATTTTGAAATAAATCGATGAATTAAATAAATGGATGAATTAAAGATTGGATAAATTAAACTGATTGAAATAAATTAATAGACGATTGTAATGATGATGAATAACTGAATTAGAAGGTGATAATTAATTAAAGAAGCTGATGATTAATGAATTTATATGGAATTAAATAAATTTAATTAAGATATAATTTGAAGGAATTGCAACTTGAGTTGAGAATTTAAATGATTAAATGGTGATGAATTAAGGATTCTGACAGGAATATGTAGAATTTTGAAGTGAGGATTAATGTGAGAAATATTTAATTTTGATGATGACGATAACGATGACCAATGAGCCATGAATTTTCTGTAATTCACAGATAAGTGATTGTGAATGACGATGTAAATAGTGTAAATTAATTATTCAATGTTTAGGAGCATTTGACTAACATGTTCAACATTCAAATTATGCCATGCAAACCATAAATTACGTGATGTTTAATATATGTGATTATAATATGTGTATGTTTAGACAGATTAATAACTTTATTAAATCCACATTGATGATGTTAAATTAAAGAGAAATTAGGTCTCAGGTTTCACAAATGTCAGTGACGAAAGACATAGTGCTACAGTGATCCTGAGAACCCAAGAGAACTTTAGAGATTTTTCCTGTTATGTGGATGAAATAATTTTGGATTAGAAAAGAGATGGTTCGATTTTTGGACAATGACAATTTAACGTTGGCATTCGACCATACTCTTAGGTAGGAGTTATATTTAAAATGTCTGTCTGACTATCAAAGTAAAATAAATTTGTTTTTATCTTAGTTGTGATCTGATGATGGTGTGATTTTCCTTTTTCTTTCCTTGTCTTGAGTAAGGCTTATCCGGAAAGGAAGTGGTTTGCTAGGAATTCAGTTGATGGCGCCCATTTATATTTGCATTATTTCTATTAAACTTAAGCCCGTAACGACCCTCGAGATACTTTGTCTCGTGATACCCACTGCTTTTTCGATAACTCAGCTGAATTTCCGACACATTCCTTATTTGACTAGAGGTTCATTTAACTCCGCTCTGTCCCGGAACTCCAGGAATGCGATGTTATAGCAGATGGGTCATCGCATCCCCAGGACGAACGGGTACAATATGTCCTAAGACACACGATGACATGTTATCTGCAATACATGAATACAAAACACAGAAATTGTATAGAGTACCATGCGAATTTCAAATATTTAAAATGACTTTTCTGGAGATCAAATCATCCGTGCAGAGTGAATAATGACACAGCGAAACTTAATTTAGAGTATAAATTATTTTCAAAACCTCGAGTTGGGGGTAGTGCGAAAAATAAAATATATGTTTTTAGTTCTCGTATCCTATTCAAGCAATCTAAGAGAAGCTTCGTATATTAAATCATCATAATAACCTTTATACTGGTACTGAATTCCTAACTTGAATTTCGGAAATTACAAAAGCCGTGCAATTGATTTTTCATAAAATTCTCTCCTGGGACTCGTTACAGAACGGAGGAGTCATAATTAACCGATACTGAAAGTTAAATATTTTATCACGTAATTCTTCATTGTAATGGTGGTGCTGGTGATTGTTTTAAGAGGCCACCAGTGTAGGTATCATAAACTATAAGTTTTACTCGTATTCATTTTTGAAAAGGAAATTCTCTTATTGAAACGCTATTTCGGAAAGTTGATAAACCAGTGCCTTGAACTAAGTCTTCATTAGTGTTGTATTCATTTATTACATAACGTCTCGTCGTGTGACTTTGGGAACATATTTTCCAGTGTTGCAGATGTGAGTTATCTTGAACAATAATGAAAGTCTCATGTTTAAGACAGCCATCGTGTTGGAAGCCAGTTCTCAGTGTTGCCTTAGAATTCGAAAGCTAGTGCTTTTCAGTCTGTCAACTCTATTGTACCCAATGAATGGGTCACTAATCCTTAAAAGAATTTACATGAGATTAGGACATTCACTTGCATGACTAGTTTTGATCGAAACATTCGGAATATTCCTCTTGACTGACTGTAAAGCATTGAATTTCTATGTTTATAGGCAGAGCAAGAACTAGAAACATAATAAGATCACAGGGGCAGATGACCTCGTAGTTCCGCCCCTTAAAACAACAATAACTAACTAACTAATAAGATCACTTTACTGACTTAAGGTAGTAAATTGTATGTTTATTGTCCAACATGACTACATTGCATGGATATTGAAGTTTGAGTTTTAAATTGTTGAGCTATATTTCATCACATAGTAGGTCAAATACCTAAAACCATTTAGTCCATCACATCAAAAATCTATTTAACGGGCGGGAGAAATTCGAAATGCAAAAGGCTATTTATTTCTACACTGAACTACTTGTTTTAATCGCGACTTAGAATTATCCTAATTCTTTGAACACTCTTAATTATAATCCCCATTACAATAAAGGTAATGCGTAAGTTGAAATAGCGCAAATGATAACAATGTTCCGTAATTTGGAACTCAACCTGGTGAGGTGGTAGCATTATTGACAGCATTCGTTGAAGTTCCGGTCCCGACAATAATTGAAAAGTCTTGGTTTGGTCTGGTACGGGGTCTCCAAGCCTCGTGATATAAATGGGAACGTGTCTGATACTGTGGCAGGAGGAGGCGTGGATACGTACAATCCCCTACTCTGGATGCTTGGGACCACCTCGAGGTGGAGCAGCGAGCATTCTTGACTGTCATCCCTGAGGTCTGGATTCAATTCCAGACTCTTCCAAGAAACGAAGTGTGTTGACCGACTGAAAAATATCAAACATCGTGTACTAAAGCAACACTGAAAATGGCTCCAAACACCATCATCCTCCAAGAAATGTAATTGTGGTCTGAGGGCTGAAACGGGATACACACAACCTCATGGCAATTCGCAATCCTCACCTGAATTACAAATTCACACACTGCTATAGATACCACAATTACGCAGGTTATTCTCGTGTCGGAAGCCAATTTCCAATGTTGGTAATTGAAATGTATTATTTTTCAGTCGGTCAACACGATTGAACCCAATTGTAATGGGTGGTTTCCTAATCCTGAAAAAAAAAATATATATATATACAGGGGCGCACCCAGACTTTTGGTTTGGAGGGGGCTTTCCTCAATAACATGATTTCAGCTATGGAAAGAGAAATTGTCCATTAATAGTCTTGTATGTAAATATGATATTTAAGATCATATGCATAAAAAGATACGGTATTCTATAAGGTCAAACATACTGTAGAATGCTCTGTTAAAACCAATACAAAAGATGCTATTGGACTGGAGATTATTTAAACAAAATGTGCATTGGTTTTATACAAATTTTAGTTACAGTTCCATTGATCTAAGGTTATACAAGTAATAAAAAGGAACTGCATGATTTTTATCTAGAATTAACTTTTGATCACGATCAGAGTGATAACGACTCGATTGCTCTGCTCACTATTATCATAACTATATATCCAGCTACCAGGATCGTCAGATTGATGTGTAACATCAATTATCTGCAATCATTTACTAAGTTTTGAGTTGTTTACTGTATACCAAGAACTAGTATAGGTTTTAGGAAATTAATAATAACATTTTGATTTTGAATATGTAAATTTAATTGGAACTAAAAATTACATTTTAAAAATTACGAGATGAAATTGTATACCATAGTGTTATGGATTGTAACAAATATTTTATGTACTGTACGTGAAAATATATGTTATTTTAATTTTCCTTAATAACTAACATTATAATAAAAAATCTTAAACATTTCTAGAATTTCAAGTTGAACTTAATTACACAGGCTGAATGCAAGTTTAAACAAATAGTTGAATACAAATCATGTATTAATGAATTAACATTAACGTTGTTTGAATAAAGTGGAAACTCAAATTTCACAGAACAAAATCCAGCCGCCTAGCAGATATTTTCAAAACGGAAACTACCTCTGTACTGGTGACTTCAATTTCCGGGTCAATATTCAGTGCTGCTAGTCCAGTCAGCCTGTCTGCAACCATGGTATTCCTAAGATATGTTTTCAGCCGACGTAGTGTAGAAAATGACCTCTCAGCAGTGCTTGTAGTCACAGGGATGGTACATAAAATTCTCAACAATGTGTGGATATTAGGAAACAAGTCCTTGTCACATAGATTCAACACATCGATTGCGTTTTAGGGATATTAGCGTGGGTCTTCAAGCTCTTGTACCACAGTTCAAACTCAGCCATAAGCAGGCCTTTGTTGTTTCCTCCACTTTCAATTATGTCATTCTTATAAAAATTACACAGCTGTAAGAAATCAGGTTGCATTTTTTCTTGGAAGGTTTCTTTATGTGTATGTGATGCATTGCCTGATGGCAGTAAGCACTCAAAACTCTTTAAGACTTTATGCTTGATGAATCGAGATTCCAATGTAATAATGAAAGAGTCAATCCAAGGGATGAAAACAGATCTTTTATAGTATAATTCTGGAGTTTCTGCTGGTATTTTGCTTCTGTTCTGTCTTCCAACTGTTCGTGGCATCGAAATTATTGAACCGCAGTTATTAGCAATTTTGGTAGCTTCTTCAAACAACGAGTGAAATTCTTGATCTGCATTTTTTCTTAGAGATTTTAAGCTTTCAATCACGGTTTCAGCGTGTGTAATTGCAGACGATAAATCTAAATCAGTTTCCTGAAGCTTTTTGATTAGGTTTACTGTGTAACCAAGCAGTTTTTATGATGCCGTGAGAGAAATTATAAATTCACCTTAACTTAAGGAGTTTAGTAGTATTAGAGCTCCTGAAGAAGATTCCCTATCATTCCAGTTTTTAATCTCCTCAAACGCTACTTCAAGAGGTTGCAGCAGTTTTTTTAAAACAAAAATAGCATCGTGCCTTTGTACCCATCTCGTTGGACAAAGCTGCAGGATTTTTTTCTTGTTGGTTTCAAGATTTACCTCAGATTCAATGCACTGTTTTAAAACTGCTTGTCTTTTAGGAGTGTTAAATAAATCCCACAACTTCTCCACTATTCCAAAGCAGTTCCTGATTGATACAACCTCAGACGCTGTTGACAATGCCAGGTTAAGGCTATGAGAAGCGCAATGCACGTAAATTGCTGTGGGGTGAGCTTCTTGGATGCACGCTTGAGCCCCTTTAAACTTTGCACTCATGGCAGCCACCCATTGTACCCCTAGCCACGGAGGTTATTTATGTCGATATTACTGTCTTCAAGACCTGTAATCAATGTTTTAGCCAATACTCTACCCGTTGTAGAGGTTCTAGGCATGAACTTCAAAAATTGCACACATATTTCATAACTATTTAAAGTATTTGGCGTTACATAACGTAAACACAAAGAAAACTGTTCAACAGTTGAAATATCAGATGTTTCATCTGCGAGAACACTAAAAAACTAAGCTTCTTTTACTTTACTTGCTATTTTTTCAGTTATTATTTGGTTACAAGCATCGACGACATGATTTTGAAAATTCCAACTTATATAGGTTGCATTTTTGCCACATGACCCAAAGTGATCTTTCAAATTGTTGTCACCTGCTTAAATTCTAGCTCTGAGCAAAGCTCTTAAGTTCCCCTCATTTTCAAATGGTTTGTTGTAGATTTGAAACTGACCATAATCTCTATGGTTCCTAAGGGCGATATTTTGGCTGCCACACAAAATAATAGTTTCTGTTATTGGAATTATTCTTTTCACATTATTTTGGGCTTGGACGTCTTTTCCCTTTATCAAGAGATTTGTCAATCGGTTTCATTCGGCTGTCCACAACTCTTTTAAAGTTAGCTTCGCTTACACATGAGTCTTTATGATACTGTGAGTTTGCATGTTTTTCAAACTTCTCTAGGGCTTTTTTCCAGTTACTAAAACCTTCTTTAAAAGGTTGTCCAGTATGTTGAGTGTTACTCTTACCTATTTCTTTTTTTGAAAAAAGCATACAATGGACACAGTATGCAGAATCTTCAATTCCAGAATACGAAAGCCAGGTATATTTCTTTAGCCATGAAAACGAAAATTTTCGTTGTTGGTTCCCATGCGATCTAAAAGGAAAGTTAAAGTTGCTCTGAGGAACCCATTAATTTGTCATTCAAAACTTTGAACTTTTCATTGTCCGTCAACACTTTGTTTTTAAATAAACCAATGTTCAATTCCATGTTATGTTTACTTACAACGGCCTTAGGCCTGCTCACATTTGCCTCTGAGCCCTTCTCTGACGAACAACTTGGCTGTTTTTCTATGCTTGCAGTCCTTGTTAACAGTTCCTTACTCGTTGAAGGATTGCCACATTCACTAATACTAACCACATCATATTTATTGATTTTTAACGGTTTAAAGTAGTTTTGCATGTTTGACTTTCTTTTGTCTCCCATTACTACTAGTCTAATTGGACACACTACGAACACAAATAGCCAATAGAAAATACAAACACAACAACAATCAACGAATCAACTTTTACAAACACCACTACTGACTTGACGCCTGACACAGAGCACAGCACAATACCTTGGGGAGATAAATTTTCACCGCAGTCCCACGCGCATCTTGCTCCGAGCATAGTTACGACAACGGCCGGAAATATATATTATCACTCAAGTGTTGCATAAATATAGGCCTAACATAATTCTATTTTAAATCAGTAGAAAATCGCAAAATGTTCCAACGTTCCAACACTAAACATTCTGGAGCCCGTTATGCAATCAATTTTCTTGAAAGATATCATCAATATTTTTAAAGTGTTCCCAGGTCTTTGGAGGGGGCTTAAGCCCCCAAAGCCCCCCCCCCTGGGTGCGCCCCTGTATATATATGAGTCTAGTAAATACAGTATACTTGGATGACCAGTTTCAATCGTCAAGCGATCATCATCAGATCCTTTACACTTAGGCTATTAAATCTATGTCTACAAGTATGGGTTATGATATTTTCAATACAAGGTGCCATTTATGTACTTGAGTTCCCTTAAGGGGCTTGGGTAGTTTATTAGCTGAGGAATAACCCACCCACCAAGGGAAGATGATTAAGAGAAGGAAGTAGATTTGGGATTGGAAAAGAAGGATAGAAAAATAGGAGGAGAGTCCCACAAAGTTAATAAGTTTAGCTTTAAACACACTTAAAGGTGGTTGCCACAGAAAATCCGCTTTCGGATACCTAAAATGAATAAGGACTTGGTCTAAGCTGACGAGAAACACCGATAGAACTTGGGCGAATTGCAACAGAGTGGCTTTCGTATGATCCCTCCCAAGCATATATAAAACTACTATGGGGAAGAGTGATGGTCTGGCAAGACTGAAAGGAACAAATTTATTATATGTCTTTTCAAAGAAATTGGGGTTTTCAAAATAATTCGAAGAATGCCAATGATTTAACTCAGGTTTGGTATTTTCAATTTCCAAAATTATGGAGTTCCGGTAAGGGCGACCAAGTGTCTCTAAGCAGGAAAATGATAAAGGATTATGCCTTATGGAGTAATCTTGGTAAGTGAACCAATGGTTGCATTGGAAAATGGCTAAGCTTTTACTCAGCGAGGAGCCGGCTAAAAGTTTAGACAAAAAGAAACACTTATCTTTTAGAAAACTGACCATAAGTTTTCGGAGAGAGTCTCCACAAGCAGGTAGCTGGCTTAGCGAGCTTTACTTGCCTTACTGGCCAATTAGAATTAGCTATTAAAGCTAAAAAGAACTTTAGTGAGGTGAAAATTAAGAGTTCTTGCTCAAATGCAACAAATGGTGAAAGCCCTATTAATGATTGAAATGTCATTGAGTGAGGAGAGTCAAGGAAGACAGGATTTTGCCTAAACTTTGTATTCGTAAATGAAAAAGCGAAAGAATACGCTTCATTTATTTACAATTCCAAGAAGTTTGAAGAAATTAACAATTATGTAATATAATTTTGACAAACATAGTTCATTTGAACTTTTTAACAAATGGGGTCGCAGACCTCTCAACATTAAAAGTTTGCTCAAGGCAATTGACAATTTACAAGGTTTCAAACCTTACATGTTTCTAAAATCTTTATAAGATTTAAACAAATAAACACTGAAACAATTAAAGTTTGAACGTGAATTGGAGTACAAAGAGTGTACCTTAAGAAATTCTCGAGAGAATGTTCTAGAGAAAGTGACAACTTCGAAAATGACAACAAGGAAAACATAAAATAGAAGTTACTACAACTTCTTATATTTAAACAGAATTACTATATGAGAATTATACAAAAGAGGGCAGGTCACTTACTGTGAAACCTGAAGAAAGTGAAAAGGAAAGTTCTAGACTTCCCAAGTTTGAGCAGGAGTCACTAGCCAAATGGGACAGTTTCCATTTCGTGAAACCTGAACATGACTCGCTCAAGAGTTTAAAGAATTGTTTTCCCTGATTATAGGAAAGGAACAATGTGATTTGAAACTTGTATCACACAAGCAATTATGCAGAATTTAATTAATGTTAAACTAGCAAAGTTGGAAGGGCACCTTGTGAGTGACACCTTATAG
This sequence comes from Meconema thalassinum, assembly GCA_946902985.2. NCBI lineage: Eukaryota > Metazoa > Arthropoda > Insecta > Orthoptera > Tettigoniidae > Meconema > Meconema thalassinum. The sequence goes on along the minus strand of OX336389.2, from coordinate 1,270,937,317 downwards.
AAAGTTACAATTTTATTAATATGGGTGTTTAGTAGAAGGTTGAGGAAAGATCATTGGGATATAGGATCAATGTTCATGGCCGTATTTAATATAACCGGACGATCGCGACGCGGTAGAAACGTGGAGCAAGCACTGTTTATCACTGTAGTCCATGAAGATGGATGCAAAGTTCACTATAGAAACACTAAAGTTCATGAAAAAGAAAGTTATTGCAATTATGGGAATAACTGATTGCACTATATAGGTGAGAGTCTATTTCTTGAAAAAGTTGTGATTTACAATTAAATGCGCCATAGAATGTTCCAACGGGGGAAGAAAGTTCGCTATTGCAGTAACTTAAGGAAGATTCCTCATTTTAACTAGTATTTTCACAAGTGCGTGAAAAATACTTGACGGCAAGACTCGCAGATAGAGTACAAGATCTCGAAGGTTCCAGAACGACCTTAGCAGAAAAATGGGGTTGAGAAAATCCAACGGAGGAACTAGCTTTATAATTATAGACAGCGGGTATTAGATAATATCCCACGTAGTAAGAGGATTTCTCATTTAAATAGCTTGAGAAAAGCGCTTTTTAGTAAGGTTGGCTTATATAAGCGAAAGCTCAACATGGCAAATCCCACGAAGAATGATTACCGCCCCACAAGTAATCTCACGCTGTCTATAAAATAATCTATAAAAGCATGTAGATAAAATGATGAAGATGAGGTTAAAACCTTTAAAATGGTACTTATCTTGATTTCATGTTGAAGTTGAAGTTTCCTTTGATGACTACCTAGCCAACATGGCGTAGAAGAGTGTGTGCCTCTTGGTTTGAGGAAGCTAGCTCGAGGGGAGCTTTAACTGATCTAGTCAACTGCCGACTGAGAAGTGAGACCTGCTCAACGGAGCACGGAGGGTCAAGGAAGGGGGAAAGAGTGGGGGGTAGGAGACAAAAGGAGAACATATAAACATTGCCAACTTTAAAACAAAAAATTGATCTCTTGCTGAGCTGGTCTTCAAAGAGTTGATAACAGATGATATTAGCGCAGCATGGTGAGTAAAGAAGTAGACGTAGTCCTCTTGCTCAAGGAGAAAATAGCTGGCGATGGTAACAGGATCTGGTGGCCAAATGGATAAGTAAGTCCTCTAGCGCCAGGAAGAATTGAGTAGCTTCAGAGATTCGCTGCTAGACGACGCTAGGTGGGTCACAGAAGTTATATATCTAGAACAGACTTATGAAGACATAAGAGATATGCCCAACAAGGAGAAAACAGATGATCACTGTTGGTGTTTGACAAAGAGGAAGGAAGAAATAAACATGCAAAGAGCAATAAAAATTATATCTCAGGTACCGTGTATTCAAAGAATACACCATACTGGGGAAGTAACACCAACAGAGAGCAAATAAGCAGTTACACATTTAATGGAAGAGGAGCGATCAAAGACAGGGGTCTTGTAATCGAACCGTTAATGGTCAAGACTCTGACCACCCGGACTCTCCCATCTCTTCCAGGGTAACACTTGGTCACTCTACCGGAAGTCCAGACTAGAGGGGGAGAAACATCCCTAACCAAGACCAAGTCCCCCACTTTAATGTCGGGGCTGGAAAGAAACCACTTCTGCCTCCGTTGCAAGGAAGTTAAATATTCCAAGTTCCATCTCTTCCAAAAAGAATTACGGAGGGCTTCAAGTTTACGCCAAACAATAGGTAGATTAAAATCCCTGTAAGAATTGGGAAGAGGAGGAGGGGCAGAAAGAGAAGTGCCGATAAGGAAGTGACCAGGGGTGAGTGGAAGTAGGTCATCAGGGTCATTGGAAAGCGGAGTTAAAGGGCGAGAGTTAACAACACCTTCAATCAGAACAGACAGTGAATTGAATTCTTCGTAAGTCAGAATTCGATTACCTAAGACTTTTCTTAAATGACGTTTAGTGAGCTTTACGCAAGATTCCCACCTACCACCATGATGCGGAGCGTAAGGAGGTATAAAGCGCCATTTGAAACCTTTTGAATAAGAAAAATTAGAAATTTGTTCCATGGCAGGAGAGGAAGTGAGAGCTTTCTTCCACAGGGAAGCTGCGCCCTGAAAGGTGGAAGCGTTATCAGAGAACATCTCAGAAGGAACACCACGCCTAGCAGTGAAACGAGAGACAGCTGATAAAAAATAAGAAGTAGAAGCATTCGTTACTAGTTCCAAGTGGATTGCGCCGGTAACCATGCAAACAAAGAGAGAAACATAAAGCTTACCAAACAATTTGCGTTTAGCTTCAGGAGAGTTTCGTTGATATTGGAACGGACCCATATAGTCCACGCCAGTTAAAGCAAATGGGCGTATAGGAGAAGAACGAAAAGAGGGCAGATCGCTCATTAATTGAGTATTGATTTTAGGTTTCGCTTTGAAACAAGGAATGCACTTATGAATTACAGAAGAAACTTCATGAATTCCATTTATAATCCAGTACTTTTCACTTAAGAGGCAAAGCAGAGTACGTGTACCAACATGAAGATTACGGTAATGAAAGTCACGTATAATTAAGGAAGTTACGTGATGTTTGGAAGGCAAAATAACGGGATGCTTTTTGTCCTCAGAGAGTAAAGATTGCGAGAGCCTTCCACCTACCCTGAGTAACCCATGGTCATCACGAAACGGGGCTAAAGCACGGAGACGGCTGGATTTGGGAAGATCTCTTTTAGAGGAAAGCAATGACAATTCAGAAGAAAAGGCTTCTTGCTGTGTCAGTTGTAAAACCTTAACGGTAGCGAGATTCAATTCATGATTGGTAAGGTGTGGTTTAGGGAGAAGAGGTTGGTCAACCACAAGATATTTCCATCTAAGGAGATAGGCGATAATTCGTAGTAATTTATGAAAAGAAGAATAGCGGGACAACAAAGGATGAGAAGCGTTGGAAACAAGACACGAAGCAATGGATAGAGGTACTTTAGCGTCAGGCAAGTTGGAGTTTGTAGCTGGGGGTTTAGAAGGTCATGAAGAAGATTCTTCGATTAGCCACGAGGGTCCATGCCAGTACAATTGGGAAGCTGCCAATTGAGAGGGTAAACAACCACGAGAGATAATATCGGCTGGATTATCCGCACTGGGAACATGCCTCCATTGACATCCAGAAGAAAGAGTTTGAATTTTGGAAACCCTGTTTGCAACGAAAGTTTGCCAGTGAGAGGGGTTCTTGGCGATCCAAGAAAGGGCGATCATGGAATCGCTCCAAAGATAGATTTGCGAGAATTCGACTTTTAATACTTCCCGTAATTTCTTGACAAGTTCTGCAGCCATTAGTGCAGCGCACAGTTCGAGCCTAGGCGAAGTGATAGTTTTAAGAGGAGCGACCTTCGATTTGGCACAAACAAGGTTGGAAACTGGAGATCCATAGAGTGAATCGTGATAAACTAAATATGCACAGCAACCATAAGCTTTTTCGGAACTGTCCGCGAACACATGAAGGAAAAAAGATGCATTAGAATGAGAGCTGATTAAATTCCTGGGAATTTCAATAAGGGAAAGATCCAACAAATTGCTGCGAAACGAGAGCCAACGATTAAGAAAAGAAAGAGGGACAGTGTCATCCCATTCACATTTAAGCGACCACAGCTCTTGCATGAAGAGTTTGGCTATAACGATAACTGGGGCAAGGAATTGAAGTGGATCAAAAATTTTTGCAATTTCAGAGAGAATTTGTCTTTTTGTATTAGGAAGCTCTTCTGCGAGCGAAACTTTATAGATAAGAGTGTCAGTGCTAGTGCACCAGTGAACTCCTAGAGTTTTTATAGATTCGGAGTTTCCACAAATTTCGACAGAAGAAGGATCTACGTCTTCGATGGAAAACTGAGCGAGAAACTCAGAGGAGTTGGAGTTCCACTTATGGAGTGGGAAACCTCCATTCCTTAGTAATGCCTGAAGTTCTAAAGATACAAAAGAAGCTTCCTCCAGAGAGGGGAAGGATTGCAAATAATCGTCAACGTAGAATGACGTAGTTAGTGCTTCAGAGGCTTTGGGGTTAAATAAATGACCATCTTGAGAGGCTAGCAAGTGTAGGGATCGGATAGCAAGGAAAGCAGAGGGTTTTAAGCCATAAGTAACCGTTTTCAAGCGAAATACCTTAATGGGCTTACTGGTTTCATCACGCCACAAGATTCTTTGAAGATCTCGTTGTTCTGGTTGAATTAACACTTGACGGTACATCTGTTTTATGTCGGCTATGACAGCTATGGGAAATAATCGAAAGTTTAAGAGTATAGCAGATAAATCTGATTGAATAGCAGGCCCAGAATAAAGAGTGTCGTTAAGGCTGTTGCCATTAACGTCGGGTGATGAACCATTGAAAACAACTCGAATTTTATCTTTTACAAGAGGGTTTTTCCACACGGGATGATGATTTAAATAAACCGTTTCAATTGGGGGGTGCAATTCATCATCAGATTTGTTAACAACTTCCATATGATCTAAGCTTTCATACTCATCCATGAAATCAGTGTACTGTTGTTTAACAAGAGGTTCCTTCTTGAATTTGCTCTCGATAGCAAAGAGAGCTTTTCGAGCTTTAGGCTGAGAATTGATAAGTTTAGGAGGATTATTTAATCTTGGCATTTGAACGACGAACCGGTCATCAGAAGAACGAGTGGTGGTGTTCAAAAAAAGTTGCTCACAGAATTCATTTTCTGAAGAGGTTACATTAGGAGAATCAATAGTTTCAAGTCTCCAGAACTGTTCCAGGTCAGTATTGGAGAAGTAACATTGCGAAGCGGGTTGAGGAGAATAATGGGGAAGTTGTCCCGTGACGATCCATCCAAAATTAGTGTCTCTGGCGACCACGTTTGAGGATAACTTACGAACCTGTTTACGTAGGCAATTCCAGAAAACATTGGCACTAAAGAGTATGTCAATAGGGTTCTGCATATTAAAACAAGGATCGGCTAGCCTTAAATGCGAGGGAATGTTTAACCCTGAAATATCCACAGAGTGACTTGGAGTGTCTTCTCCGATGCTATTAAGAATTAGACAATTAAGTTTAAGAAAGTTGTTTCTATGACAAGTATCTCTTATAGTTAGCTTTGAAAATTGTAAAGCTTGCGATTTTGAGCTGTTGATGCCCGACACGTTGATAGAGGTGGGTTTTACAGGTAGACCTAGTTTTCTAATCAAGGAATTAGACACAAAATCATGAGTTGCCGCTGAGTCTAGAAGACCGCGTGCACGGACCCAGTTGCCAAAGTTATCCTGAACTTCGATTTGGACAGTGGGCAACAATACTTGGGCACTGCGTATGGACTTGGCATTTTGAATATACGATGAAGCATTAGAGCTGTTAGCACTATCATTTTTCGGAGAAGTAGATGCTGTCGATGACCTTGCCTGATCATGACTATGTAGCAAAGTATGATGAGCCTTTTCACAATGGTAGCAAAGTCTTGTGGACTTACAGTTAGAAGCAGAATGCGTGGGCGCTAGGCAGTTGAAACAATGTTTGTTTTGAGCGACTAATTTTCGTCTGTCGTCGACTGACATTTCTTTAAAAGATTTGCAGAGGTATAGGGCATGGGGATCTTTACAAAGTATGCACTTTACCGGTTCGTTTAAACTTTTGCGAGGTTCGCTTTGCGTGTTTAGAACAATAGAGCTAGCAACACGACGTTCACTAGACCTGGTTGGGTAACCAGTAGTGTTTGATTTAAATTTGGATGAGCTGGACCCGGGTTTTTGGGTATTGGACGCTGAGCGTTCACTTTTGGATTTGATGGACATTAATTCGAATTTGGAACTAGGAGATGAAGGTTCACTTTGATTAGCTAGAGCGGTTAAAAGTTGGCATCTAGCGTTTATGAAAGTGACTAAATGCTCGTAAGAGTAGTCGTCTTCTTTAGAAAGTTCAATTTCCCAAGCTTTGAGGGTAGCAGCATCAACTTTAGAGACTACTAAATGTATTAGGAAAGTATCCCAATGTTCAGTAGGTTGATCTAATTGGGACAAAGCTTTAACGTGGAGTTGGGTAGTGTCAACTAAAGTACGCAAACTAGTGACGTCATTGTGCTGTGACGCAGGTAGGTTAAATAGAGCCTTCATATGGCGTTGAATACGTAAACGTAAATTTCCATATCTTTCCTTTAATAAGTTAAAGGCAATGGGGTAATTTTCAGCACGCAGAGAAAGTGCTTCGACCAACTGCAAAGCTTGACCTCGGAGGATAGATCTCAAGTAATGAAACTTGTAAATGACTTGAATGTCTTCATTGTCATGAACAAGGGAGCAAAATAATTCATAGAAAGAATCCCAAGTGGATTCATCTCCAGAGAAATGGGGTAAATCAATTTTAGGTAAAGTTGGTTTGGGCTTGTGAGTGCCCTCACGGAAGGAAGTTTGTGGTTCGGGAAGGGAACCAAGAACAGAAGCGTCCTTTTTCTGCTCCTCTTCGAGTTGGCGTATTATTTTGAAAGCAGAACCTATGCCTTCGTAATATAGGTTTTCTACTTCGACACGATCTTCTGTTTGATTGAGCATGCAAGTTTCTATTTCAGTTTGAATGTTACAGTAGTTTTCATATGAACGTTCAAAATCCTTTACACGATGTTTCAACAAGTCTAATTGCGCGTCTGAGGGATCTAATTCTTTTATGTACCTTCTGAATCGGGTAATTTGCCCTTTATAGGATGCTCGTTTAGAAGTAAGTTTTTCATCCTTATCCTTATCAGTGGGAGCCATATTAAAAAAGGTAGATGAAAATGTAAGTCACGAAACTGTGGAACCTTGGAAATGCTGTCAAGCTGGCAGCAGCAAATGAGTAGAAAGAACGGGGCACACCAAAGGAGACAGGAGCGGCCTCTTTCCCGCTCACAGGCTTTGCATGATGTAATTATAGCTGAAAAATCCAAAGCAGATATTAGTAATTTGCAAAGTATTGTCAAATGACACTTTTTTAAAAAGAAAAAAGAAAAAATGGGCTCTCCCGGGTTTCGGCACCAAATTTTGGGTAGTTTATTAGCTGAGGAATAACCCACCCACCAAGGGAAGATGATTAAGAGAAGGAAGTAGATTTGGGATTGGAAAAGAAGGATAGAAAAATAGGAGGAGAGTCCCACAAAGTTAATAAGTTTAGCTTTAAACACACTTAAAGGTGGTTGCCACAGAAAATCCGCTTTCGGATACCTAAAATGAATAAGGACTTGGTCTAAGCTGACGAGAAACACCGATAGAACTTGGGCGGATTGCAACAGAGTGGCTTTCGTATGATCCCTCCCAAGCATATATAAAACTACTATGGGGAAGAGTGATGGTCTGGCAAGACTGAAAGGAACAAATTTATTATATGTCTTTTCAAAGAAATTGGGGTTTTCAAAATAATTCGAAGAATGCCAATGATTTAACTCAGGTTTGGTATTTTCAATTTCCAAAATTATGGAGTTCCGGTAAGGGCGACCAAGTGTCTCTAAGCAGGAAAATGATAAAGGATTATGCCTTATGGAGTAATCTTGGTAAGTGAACCAATGGTTGCATTGGAAAATGGCTAAGCTTTTACTCAGCGAGGAGCCGGCTAAAAGTTTAGACAAAAAGAAACACTTATCTTTTAGAAAACTGACCATAAGTTTTCGGAGAGAGTCTCCACAAGCAGGTAGCTGGCTTAGCGAGCTTTACTTGCCTTACTGGCCAATTAGAATTAGCTATTAAAGCTAAAAAGAACTTTAGTGAGGTGGAAATTAAGAGTTCTTGCTCAAATGCAACAAATGGTGAAAGCCCTATTAATGATTGAAATGTCATTGAGTGAGGAGAGTCAAGGAAGACAGGATTTTGCCTAAACTTTGTATTCGTAAATGAAAAAGCGAAAGAATACGCTTCATTTATTTACAATTCCAAGAAGTTTGAAGAAATTAACAATTATGTAATATAATTTTGACAAACATAGTTCATTTGAACTTTTTAACAAATGGGGTCGCAGACCTCTCAACAATAAAAGTTTGCTCAAGGCAATTGACAATTTACAAGGTTTCAAACCTTACATGTTTCTAAAATCTTTATAAGATTTAAACAAATAAACACTGAAACAATTAAAGTTTGAACGTGAATTGGAGTACAAAGAGTGTACCTTAAGAAATTCTTGAGAGAATGTTCTAGAGAAAGTGACAACTTCGAAAATGACAACAAGGAAAACATAAAATAGAAGTTACTACAACTTCTTATATTTAAACAGAATTACTATATGAGAATTATACAAAAGAGGGCAGGTCACTTACTGTGAAACCTGAAGAAAGTGAAAAGGAAAGTTCTAGACTTCCCAAGTTTGAGCAGGAGTCACTAGCCAAATGGGACAGTTTCCATTTCGTGAAACCTGAACATGACTCGCTCAAGAGTTTAAAGAATTGTTTTCCCTGATTATAGGAAAGGAACAATGTGATTTGAAACTTGTATCACACAAGCAATTATGCAGAATTTAATTAATGTTAAACTAGCAAAGTTGGAAGGGCACCTTGTGAGTGACACCTTATAGAAAGTTACAATTTTATTAATATGGGTGTTTAGTAGAAGGTTGAGGAAAGATCATTGGGATATAGGATCAATGTTCATGGCCGTATTTAATATAACCGGACGATCGCGACGCGGTAGAAACGTGGAGCAAGCACTGTTTATCACTGTAGTCCATGAAGATGGATGCAAAGTTCACTATAGAAACACTAAAGTTCATGAAAAAGAAAGTTATTGCAATTATGGGAATAACTGATTGCACTATATAGGTGAGAGTCTATTTCTTGAAAAAGTTGTGATTTACAATTAAATGAGCCATAGAATGTTCCAACGGGGGAAGAAAGTTCGCTATTGCAGTAACTTAAGGAAGATTCCTCATTTTAACTAGTATTTTCACAAGTGCGTGAAAAATACTTGACGGCAAGACTCGCAGATAGAGTACAAGATCTCGAAGGTTCCAGAACGACCTTAGCAGAAAAATGGGGTTGAGAAAATCCAACGGAGGAACTAGCTTTATAATTATAGACAGCGGGTATTAGATAATATCCCACGTAGTAAGAGGATTTCTCATTTAAATAGCTTGAGAAAAGCGCTTTTTAGTAAGGTTGGCTTATATAAGCGAAAGCTCAACATGGCAAATCCCACGAAGAATGATTACCGCCCCACAAGTAATCTCACGCTGTCTATAAAATAATCTATAAAAGCATGTAGATAAAATGATGAAGATGAGGTTAAAACCTTTAAAATGGTACTTATCTTGATTTCATGTTGAAGTTGAAGTTTCCTTTGATGACTACCTAGCCAACATGGCGTAGAAGAGTGTGTGCCTCTTGGTTTGAGGAAGCTAGCTCGAGGGGAGCTTTAACTGATCTAGTCAACTGCCGACTGAGAAGTGAGACCTGCTCAACGGAGCACGGAGGGTCAAGGAAGGGGGAAAGAGTGGGGGGTAGGAGACAAAAGGAGAACATATAAACATTGCCAACTTTAAAACAAAAAATTGATCTCTTGCTGAGCTGGTCTTCAAAGAGTTGATAACCGATGATATTAGCGCAGCATGGTGAGTAAAGAAGTAGACGTAGTCCTCTTGCTCAAGGAGAAAATAGCTGGCGATGGTAACAGGATCTGGTGGCAAATGGATAAGTAAGTCCTCTAGCGCCAGGAAGAATTGAGTAGCTTCAGAGATTCGCTGCTAGACGACGCTAGGTGGGTCACAGAAGTTATATATCTAGAACAGACTTATGAAGACATAAGAGATATGCCCAACAAGGAGAAAACAGATGATCACTGTTGGTGTTTGACAAAGAGGAAGGAAGAAATGAACATGCAAAGAGCAATAAAAATTATATCTCAGGTACCGTGTATTCAAAGAATACACCAGGGCTTGTAGGGGATGGGTATAGGATCAATTTGAGATGGGGAACATGGGGTCGGAATGGCCTCCTAGCCCCAGAAAACAGGTTTGTTTCAGGCCCTACACCCCTGTAATGTTGGGAAGTGCGCCATGTGTTATTCTGAAGTCAGGCACTCTTTCGCCGTCATCGGTCTTGGCGCAACCACCGCTCGACGCTGTGTTAACCCGAGAGGATAGCGGCGAGGCGCGGTGCCACGGTGGTCCCGGGTTAGTTTCTCCTGGGGTGCCATGCCTTCATTTTTTTCTTTTTATTTATTTTTTAGAGGGGAAGGAGGAGGCGTAGTCACAGTGCGTGTTTACTCTGTGCTGAATTTTTAAACTATCGTTGATTCTGTAAATTAATTGCCTTTTGATTATTAGTATCAACGAGTTACTTGTGTTTCTGTAGTAGTTACAGACGACGGAACTATCAATTGGCAAGAGTAATGCAGCTCTCAGCTAACGCAGCGTTGAGCGGTGGTCGCGCTAAGACCGTTGACATCGAAAGAGTGCTGGACCTCAGAGTAACACATGGCGCGCTTCCCTACTTTACAGGGGCGGAGGGCCTGAAACAACCCTGTTTTTAAGGGGTTAGGAGGCCATTCCGACCCCAGGTTCTCTATCTCAAATTGATCCTATACCCATCCCCTACACGCCCCTTAAGGGTACTCAAGTACATAACTGACACCCTGTATATACACTTATTTAGTTGCATTAGAAATTAAACTAGCACAACTAGTCAAGATATGTGATTTTTGTTGCGATACTGATATTGGTGATTGACCTTCAAGTTTGCTTGCATAGTGAGATTAAGTGATTGTCATCCAAGTGTATTTATTAATTTCATGTAATTCTTTTCAGCATTATGGAACTACCCATTACAATTGTGTACCATCGTGCTGATCGACTGTAAAACATTACATTTCGTACAAAGGTTATCAGACAAATTCTTCACACGCCCAAGTACAAGGGTCTAAATGAACTAAATGCCCCTTAAATGAAGCAACAACACAAATAATAGTAATAACAGGATGGTTGGTTAATAATGCCTTGACACTATCAAGAGCTCTAATCAGATAGGCTACAGACTTTATGGATACGGTTCTCCGAGACTGAGCGACGGAAATCACAAATCGGCCTATGGATTTTATTGACTCAGCTCAAATGACAAATAAAAGGGTGCAGGATCCAATATCGGCGCATTGAGTTGACTTTGAGGGATCTTGAATGCGTGGAAGTCATGTCAGTAGATTTACTGCCATGTTAAAGATCCCATTCAGGACGAAATTCTGTCATTCTAGCGTTCCTAAATCCCTCGCAGTTAAAAAGGACGTAAAACCTTTAACACCACAGGTCATATTACGAGTAGTGTTCAATTCCCAAATTTAGGATTTCTCACTGTTTTCACGGATGCGCAGGCTGGTTTCCATTAAGCCCATTATTTAAACTGCGCATGTGTTCGTATTTATTCCCATAAATGTGTGAAGCTCAGCATTTATGGTTTTCTAGTTTTAGTTATATTATTTAGAGGCACGGATATCGTGATCATCAGCCAGGTCTTATTGGTTATGAGAAGATGTTGCCTGATTTATATAGTGTGTGTATTTTTAAATTAGGTAAAGATTGGGGAAAAGATGACTGTGTTCTTAAGTTTCGAACTATACCTTTATTTACCCGGACTGAAGTTGGGAATCACGAGAAACCACTTCTCGGTTGGCTGACGCGGGAATTGATGTTCTGCCTCACGAGGCCGACTGTGTCCCATTCTCATCATTAGACCAGAACTAACGTTTTTGGCAGAGCTAAGAATCTCACCCAGGATCTATGGGACAAGAGTTTCAAAACTTGCTCCAAAATTAAGGAAAGCAGCGCATGCTAATAAAGAAAGTAGGCTATTAATTATCTACCATGGGTGGAAAGTAACGCGCAACTTGTAATGCTGTAACTAGTAACAGTTTATTTACGGTAACGAAAGAGGAACGACGTTACTAGTAACAGTTTATTTACGGTAACGAAAGAAGAACACCGTTACTAGTAACAGTTTATTTACGGTAATGAAAGAGGAACGACGTTACTAGTAACAGTTTATTTACGGTAACGAAAGAATAACGCCGTTACTAGTAACAATTACTTTACGGTAACGAAAGAGGAACGACGTTACAAGTAACAGTTACTTCACGGTAACGAAAGAGGAACGACGTTACTAGTAACAGTTTATTAGGGTAACGAAAAAGGAACGCCGTTACTAGTAACAGTTACTTCACAGTAACGAAAGAGGAACGACGTTACTAGTAACGGTTTATTTATGGTAACGAAAGAGGAACGACGTTACCAGTAACAGTTTATTTACGGTAACGAAAGAGGAACGACGTTACTAGGAACAGTTACTTCACGGTAACGAAAGAGGAACGGCGTTACTAGGAACAGTTATTCATAGTAACAAAAGAGGAACACCGTTACTAGGAACAGTTACCTCACGGTAATGAAAGAGGAACGACGTTACTAGGAACAGTTACTTCACGGTAACGAAAGAGGAACGATGTTACTAGTAACAGTTTATTTACGGTAACGAAAGAGGAACGACGTTACCAGTAACAGTTTATTTACGGTAACGAAAGAGGAACGACGTTACTAGGAACAGTTACTTCACGATAACGAAAGAGGAATGACGTTACTAGGAACAGTTACTTCACGGTAACGAGAGAGTTACGCCGTTACTAGTAACAGTTACTTCACGGTAACGAAAGAGGAACGATGTTACTAGTAACAGTTTATTTACGGTAACGAAAGAGGAACGACGTTACCAGTAACAGTTTATTTACGGTAACGAAAGAGGAACGACGTTACTAGGAACAGTTACTTCACGGTAACGAAAGAGGAACGGCGTTACTAGGAACAGTTATTCATAGTAACAAAAGAGGAACACCGTTACTAGGAACAGTTACTTCACGGTAACGAAAGAGGAACGGCGTTACTAGGAACAGTTATTCATAGTAACAAAAGAGGAACACCGTTACTAGGAACAGTTACCTCACGGTAACGAAAGAGGAACGATGTTACTCGTAACAGTTACTTCATGGTAACGAAAGAGGAACGACGATACTAGGAACAGTTACTTCACGGTAACGAAAGAGGAACGATGTTACTAGTAACAGTTTATTTACGGTAACGAAAGAGGAACGACGTTACCAGTAACAGTTTATTTACGGTAACGAAAGAGGAACGACGTTACTAGGAACAGTTACTTCACGATAACGAAAGAGGAATGACGTTACTAGGAACAGTTACTTCACGGTAACGAGAGAGTTACGCCGTTACTAGTAACAGTTACTTCACGGTAACGAAAGAGGTACGATGTTACTAGTAACGGTTTTTATGGTAACGAAAGAGGAACGACGTTACTAGTAACAGTTACTTAACGGTAACGAAAGAGGAACGACGTTACTAGGAACAATTACTTCACGGTAACGAAAGAGGAACGGCGTTACTAGGAACAGTTATTCATAGTAACAAAAGAGGAACACCGTTACTAGGAACAGTTACCTCACGGTAATGAAAGAGGAACGACGTTACTAGTAACAGTTTATTAACGGTAACGAAAGAGGAACGACGTTACTAGGAACAGTTACTTCACGGTAACGAAAGAGGAACGACGTTCATAGGAACAGTTACTTCACGGTAACGAAAGAGGAACGCCGTTACTAGGAACAGTTACTTCACGGTAACGAAAGAGGAACGCCGTTACTAAGAACAGTTACTTGACGGTAACGAAAGAGGAAAGACGTTACTAGGAACAGTTACTTCATGGTAACGATAGAGTAACGACGTTACTAGGAACAGTTACTTCACGGTAACGAAAGCGGAACGACGATACTAGTAACGGTTTATTTATGGTAACGAAAGAGGAACGACGTTACTAGTAAGAGTTACTTCACGGTAACGAAAGAGGAACGGCGTTACTAGGAACAGTTACTTCACGGTAACGAAAGAGGAGCGACGTTACTAGTAACGGTTTATTAGGGTAACGAAAGAGGAACGCTGTTACTAGTAACAGTTACTTCACGGTAACGAAAGAGGAGCGACGTTACTAGTAACGGTTTATTTATGGTAACGAAAGAGGAACGACGTTACTAGTAACAGTTACTTCACGGTAACGAAAGAGGAACGACGTTACTAGGAACAATTACTTCACGGTAACAAAGGGGAACGACGTTACTAGGAACAGTTACTACACGGTAACGAGAGAGTAACGCCGTTACAAGTAACATTTACTTCACGGTAACGAAAGAGGAACGACGTTACTAGGAACAATTACTTCACGGTAAAGAAAGAGGAACGACGTTACTAGTAACAGTTTATTTAGGGTAACGAAAGAGGAACGCCGTTAGTAGTAACAGTTACTTCACGGCAACGAAAGAGGAACGACGTTACTAGTAACGGTATCTTTATGGTAACGAAAGAGGAACGACGTTACTAGTAACAGTTACTTCACGGTAACGAAAGAGGAACGACGTTACTAGGAACAATTACTTCACGGTAACGAAAGAGGAACGGCGTTACTAGGAACAGTTACTTCATGGTAACGAAAGAGGAACACCGTTACTAGGAACAGTTACTTCACGGTAATGAAAGAGGAACGACGTTGCTAGTGACAGTTTATTTACGGTAACGAAAGAGGAACGACGTTACTAGGAACAGTTACTTGACGGTAACGAAAGAGGAAAGACGTTACTAGGAACAGTTACTTCATGGTAACGAGAGAGTAACGACGTTACTAGGAACAGTTACCTCACGGTAACGAAAGCGGAACGACGATACTAGTAACGGTTTATTTATGGTAACGAAAGAGGAACGACGTTAATAGTAACAGTTACTTCACGGTAACGAAAGAGGAACGGCGTTACTAGGAACAGTTACTTCACGGTAACGAGAGCGTAACGCCGTTACTAGTAACAGTTACTTCACGGTAACGAAAGAGGAACGGCGTTACTAGGAACAGTTATTTCACGGTAACGGAGGAGGAACTACGTTACTAGTAACAGTTTATTTAGGGTAACGAAAGAGGAACGCTGTTACTAGTAACAGTTACTTCACGGTAACGAAAGAGGAACGACGTTACTAGTAACGGTTTATTTATGGTAACGAAAGAGGAACGACGTTACTAGTAACAGTTACTTCACGGTAATGAAAGAGGAACGACGTTACTAGGAACAGTTACTTCACGGTAACGAAAGGGGAACGACGTTACTAGGAACAGTTACTTCCCGGAAACGAGAGAGTAACGCCGTTACAAGTAACAGTTACTTAACGGTAACGAAAGAGGAACGACGTTACTAGGAACAATTACTTCACGGTAAAGAAAGAGGAACGACGTTACTAGTAACAGTTTATTTAGGGTAACGAAAGCGGAACGCCGTTAGTAGTAACAGTTACTTCACGGTAACGAAAGAGGAACGACGTTACTAGGAACAATTTCTTCACGGTAACGAAAGAGGAACGGCGTTACTAGGAACAGTTACTTCATGGTAACGAAAGAGGAACACCGTTACTAGGAACAGTTACTTCACGGTAATGAAAGAGGAACGACGTTACTAGTAACAGTTTATTTACGGTAACGAAAGAGGAACGAAGTTACTAGGAACAGTTACTTCACGGTAACGAAAGAGTAACGACGTTAATAGGAACAGTTACTTCACGGTAACGAAAGAGGAACGACGTTAATAGGAACAGTTACTTCACGGTAACGAAAGAGGAACGCCGTTACTACGAACAGTTACTTCTAGGTAACGAAAGAGGAACGCCGTTACTAGGGACAGTTACTTGACGGTAACGAAAGAGGAAAGACGGTATTAGGAACAGTTATTTCACGGTTAAGAAAGAGGAACTACGTTACTGGTAACAGTTCATTTAGGGTAACGAAAGAGGAACGCCGTTAATAGTAACAGTTACTTCACGGTAAAGAAAGAGGAACGACGTTACTAGTAACGGTTTATTTACGGTAACGAAAGAGGAACGACGTTACAAGTAACAGTTACTTCACGGTAACGAAAGAGAAACGGCGTTACTAGGAACAGTTAATTCACGGTAACGAGAGAGTAACGCCGTTACTAGTAACAGTTTCTTCACGGTAACGAAAGAGGAACGACGTTACTAGGAACAGTTATTTCACGGTAAAGAAAGAGGAACTACGTTACTGGTAACAGTTTATTTAGGGTAACGAAAGAGGAACGCCGTTAATAGTAACAGTTACTTCACGGTAACGAAAGAGGAACGACGTTACTAGTAACGGTTTATTTATGGTAACGAAAGAGGAACGACGTTGCTAGTAACAGTTACTTCACGGTAACGAAAGAGGAACGACGTTACTAGGAACAGTAACTTGACGGTAACGAAAGAGGAACGGCGTTACTGGGAAGAGTTACTTCATGGTAACGTAAGAGGAACACCGTTACTAGGAACAGTTACTTCACGGTAACGAAAGAGGAACGACGTTACTAGTAACAGTTTATTTACGGTAACGAAAGAGGAACGCCGTTACTAGTAAGAGTTACTTCACGGTAACGATAAAGGAACGACGTTACTAGTAACAGTTACTTCACGGTACCGAAAGAGGAACGACGTAACTATGAACAGTTACTTCACGGTAACGAAAGAGGAACGACGTTACTAGGAACAGTTACTTCACGGTAACGAAAGAGGAACGACGTTACTAGTAACAGTTTATTTACGGTAACGGAAGAGGAACGACGTTACTAGTAACAGTTTATTTACGATAACGAAAGAGTAACGACGTTACTAGTAACAGTTACTTCACGGTAACGAGAGAGTGAGACCGTTAATAGTAACAGTTTATTTTCGGTAACGGAAGATTAACTCCGTTATTAGTAACAGTTTATTTACGATAACGAAAGGGGAACGACGTTACTAGTAACAGTTACTTCACGGTAACGAAAGCGGAACGACGTTACTAGTAACGGTTTATTTATGGTAACGAAAGAGGAACGACGTTACTAGTAACAGTTACTTCACGGTAACGAAAGAGGAACGGCGTTACTAGGAACAGTTACTTCAGGGTAACGAGAGAGTAACGCCGTTACAAGTAACAGTTACTTCACGGTAACGAAAGAGGAACGAAGTTACTAGTAACAGTTTATTTAGGGTAACGAAAGAGGAACGCCGTTACTGGAAACAGTTACTTCACGGTAACGAGAGAGTAATGCCGTTACAAGTAACAGTTACTTCACGGTAACGAAAGAGGAACGACGTTAATAGTAACAGTTTATTTAGGGTAACGAAAGAGGAACGCCGTTACTAGTAACAGTTTATTTAGGGTAACGAAAGAGGAACGCCGTTACTAGTAACAGTTACTTCACGGTAACGAAAGAGGAACGACGTTACTAGTAACGGTTTCTTTATGGTAACGAAGGAGGAACGACGTTACTAGTAACAGTTACTTCAAGGTAACGAAAGAGGAACGACGTTACTAGGAACAGTTACTTCACGGTAACGAAAGAGGAACGGCGTTACTAGGAACAGTTACTTCATGGTAACGAAAGAGGAACACCGTTACTAGGAACAGTTACTTCACGGTAATGAAAGGGGAACGACGTTACAAGTAACAGTTTATTCACGGTAACGAAAGAGGAACGACGTTACTAGGAACAGTTACTTCACGGTAACGAAAGAGGAACGACGTTAATAGGAACAGTTACTTCACGGTAACGAAAGAGGAACGACGTTACTAGGAACAGTTACTTCACGGTAACGAAAGAGGAACGCCGTTACTGGGAACAGTTACTTCCCGGTAACGAAAGAGGAACGCCGTTACTAGGAACAGTTACTTGACGGTAACGAAAGAGGAAAGACGTTACTAGGAACAGTCACTTCATGGTTAAGAAAGAGGAACGACGTTACTAGGAACAGTTACTTCACGGTAACGAGAGAGTAACGCCACTACTAGTGACAGTTATTTCACGCTAACGAAAGCGTAACGACGTTACTAGTAACGGTTTATTTATGGTAACGAAAGAGGAACGACGTTACTAGTAACAGTTACTTCACGGTAACGAAAGAGGAACGGCGTTACTAGGAACAGTTATTTCACGGTAACGAGAGAGGAACTACGTTACTAGTAACAGTTTATTTAGGGTAACGAAAGAGGAACGCCGTTACTAGTAACAGTTACTTCACGGTAACAAAAGAGGAACGACGTTACTAGTAACGGTTAATTTATGGTAACGAAAGAGGAACGACGTTACTAGTAACAGTTACTTCACGGTAACGAAAGAGGAACGACGTTACTAAGAACAGTTACTTGATGGTAACGAAAGAGGAACGGCGTTACTGGGAACAGTTACTTCGCGGTAACGTAAGAGGAACACCGTTACTAGGAACAGTTACTTCACGGTAACGAAAGAGTAACGACGTTACTAGTAACAGTTACTTCATGGTAACGAGAGAGTGACACCGTTAATAGTAACAGTTTATTTACGGTAACGAAAGAGTAACCCCGTTATTAGTAACAGTTTATTTACGATAACGAAAGAGGAACGACTTTACTAGTAACAGTTACTTCACGGTAACGAGAGAGTAACGCTGTTACTAGTAACAGTTTCTTTACGGAAACGAGGAGTTAACTTCCTCAAATTTTGAAATAAGTCACTGTAACTGTAGTGCCGTTATGCTCAAGAGTAATGAAGTAACTCGTTACTTTTTCAAGAGGATTCTTTCAGTTGTCCAAAGTACGTGGGAATGGAACCAACAAGCCCTTCTCTATATTTAACACAAACAATAACCATAAATAAGTCGTGATTTAATTTTGGATTAGAAAGGTGTGAGTAACAGTGCTTACCTGCTCCCTTTACATACGCCGCAATACTGCTATTGACGTTCCAAATGCTCTTTGAACAGCAATAATTCAGACATGTCTATGTTTAATCCATTTACTAGGGGGCCTGAGGTTTGAAAACTTCCCACGATCTTCAGTGATGCACATCTGGCCTATCTTAATGGTCTGTAAGACATTGGACCCGACCCTCAATCAGGGTTTATAAACCATTCTCGGTATTAAACGTGCCAAATAGTTTCTGTAGCAGCTATATTTCCAACATGTTTCTGTCGTCAAATGTGAGATAGGCTACTCATTTTTCTGCTAGAGAACCAGAGAACTCATCACAACATTTCATTTCTTAATTCCGACCTGTTTAAAAACTTCGAGGAGGGAAGGAATAGGAACCGAACCTAACACATAATTGATGATGTACACCAAATGTCTCGTTAAAATGATCCGTGAGGTATTACTTCACTGGTGAGATTGAAGTTAAAACGTGTTTGTATCTAGCATTGTGTATTGTTATGGAGCTGGAGTAGTGAGACAGATGGAATTCTAACCAGTGTCATGGCCACTGCACGCACGCGGCTAGTGGAGAGCCCTTAGCGGTGGACAACCCGATATATCTCGAACCTATAATCGTAGAGGGTCGTGTGAGGTGACAAAATACTCGGGACTAAGCCCTCTTTACCGTGAATTATTTATTTTACAAATTTTACCAAAGGGCCTAACGAAACAACCTGAAAGGATTGGGTTTTCCCCATATTTAAATTTTTGGCCTATTTTCATTTATGTTTTTTTTTTTATGACATCTCCTTTTGTCCGTGTGTGTGTGCGTATGTGTGTGTGTCCCCCTCTAATAACATATAAACAGCTGGAGTGATTTCAATGAAACTCGATAAGTTCATAGTACTATTTGGCCGACCCCAACCGTATCCTTCAAAATTTTATTACGTCTCACCAATCCAATATGGCCGCTGTGCGAAATATTTAACCGGCATTCTATCTCTCTGAAAATATAACTCATATCACCCTGAAACTTTGTACAGTGATAAAGGGCACTACTATACGTTCACCTATGTGATTTTCAAAAACCTGGTAACTATAAAACGTACATGGCGGCCAAGCAAAGTTGAAATATTTAAATAGACCTTTCTCACGATTTTACTATCCGAACGCAGTGAAACATGGCACTGAAAATGTTTATACACATTGTAATGCACAGGCATGTAATTTAGATCAATTGTTTACATAACCTCAAGTTGGCGGCTGTGCGAAGTATTTCTCCAGCATTCTATATCTCCGACACTATTGCAGATATCACCCTGAAATATTGTACGAAGATAAAGTGCTTTTCAAAAAATTTCCTGCGAGACTTCCATAAATGTGGAAACTACAAAACGAACATGGAGGCCAAGCGAAGTTGAAACATTTAAATATAATTTTTTCGCAATTTAACCATCCGACCGCAGTGAAAATTGGTAGAGAAAATGTTTATACACATTTTGATGCAGTGACATATAACTTCGTTCAATTGTTTACATAAACTCAAGATGGTGGCAGTGCGATATATTTTTATTTCTTGTGTCCTAATTATGCGATTAAGTTTGATAAAAACACCTACACTCATACTTCATGTAATAGTACATAATTCTAACGCCTATATATAAAAATCCAACATGGCGACCATCCGAAATATTTTGACGGTTCTCAATATCCACGAATCTATTAAAACAATCAAACTGAAATTTGGTATATTGATAGAGGCAATTAACAAAAGTAAGATATATTAAAATAGGCTATATATAGTTCTTCACGGAACTACTTGTTAATTTTATATTCATTTTATTATATATTTAATTTTTATTTATAATTTTTCATTTATAGTTTTTTTTTTCAAAAATCAAACTACAAGGTCATTGACCCGAGATATTAGGAACCCATAATCGCAGAGACTTGGCTGTGGATTTAAATTATTGCATGTCATATCCTTTATTCTTCCATTGTTCATTTACCTTTTTTAGATTTTGCCAAATGGACCTAACTGATACATTTTATTATTAGGGAATTATTATTAGATTTTTAGGTGTATAGATAGCTTCCCCAACACGTTATTCCCTACTGAGCAGAATGGGGAGGAAGAGGAAGAGGGTTAGAATGTTTAATCGGTGATTCAGGATGAGCACCGCTAAGTAATAAATAAGAATTTTATTTATGTTAATCACTGGATAGCTAGGCGGGACTAAGTTGCAAATACATTCTATTTTTCCTAACTATACATTTAGCGTTTCTCAAGAAGACAGCTTGAAATATTTTAATTTTACGATTTCTTGTAAACCTCTACCCGTTTTCCTTGCAGCTACACTGATGCAAGCGTGTTCTTGCCTGATCTTGCTGACCAGAGGAGTTAGCTGTCAGGCTAGCCAGTGGCAGCTGTGCTTGTTTTCGACCAGCGAAGAACGTTATGGAGAGCGGGTTGCCATTTTGGTTCATGTACAACAGATGCTTATCAGTAGGGCCCGGATGTTGATGCCGTAAAAAAGTTTAAAAAATGCACTTAAAATTTTCAAAAATGTCTGTAATAAATGACCTAAAAATGGAAAAATGCACTATAAAATGGAGAAAATGATCTTATAATAATAGACTAAACTCATCAATATTTCAAAATTTCGAAAAATGCACTATAAAATGCACTATTTCAAAAATGACATCTGAAGCTCAAACTGAAATGTCAATCAAAATAGATTTCTAGCACTTAACAAAAGGTTTATGTTCATAGCTACTAGCTTCTTCTTAACTCTGAGAGACGTAACTCCCTCATATAAAGCTGTGACATGACTAAATTGGAAAAAAATGACCTTAAAAGGCCGATTTCTCTAAAATATGACCAAAAAATCTACCAAACTTTAAAAAATGCTCTTAAAATGGAAAAATAGCAAAAAAAAAATGCTAAAAGATGCAAAATATAAATGACATATTTGAAGACGGGGTGGCCCGTTCTGAGTTTCTGTGTACTTCAGCATTGTTTTAGACAGCTCCGTAAAAAGATGACATGTCATCAACATCCTGGCCCTACTTATAATATAGAAGCCGGGCGGCCATATTGGTTCTTTACTGAAACAAGACATTATACCAAAGACGATTAGGATAGCCAAGTACCATATCTAAGAGCTAGTTATTTTCATTTATTTAATTATTTATTTATTAATTATTAATTATTTTATATTTATTATTTAAAATTATTAGTATTATTATTTATTATTCTGATTAACTAAGGGAGTGTGTCAGAGAAGGGCTTTAACACGTTTAACTATGGCGCGTAGGGCCAGAGAAGTTTACAATGCACTTTCACACTTTAGTTAACATATAATAACAGTTTATACGATTTCTAAGTTTAATCAATTACTTTGTGACGCGGACGGAACATTTTTAACCTTGCGAGAAACACATTTTGGTTTTCGGACTGGAAATGTATTTTTTTAATTGCAAGGTAAGCATTTGGCTTTACAGTATATTACCGCTTGCGAGAAACTGTCCCAATACTGACACACCTACCTCTATTTCTGTGCTCACTCATGGCTCTATTCCCAATTCGGTTAACTAACAACCCTTTTTACTTTCTGTTCACACAAAGACAGCCAACCAATTTATATATAAAATTCATTATATTTTACAATTTCTGAACACTCTTAACTTTCTTTTTCTCATATTACTCTACATTTAAATACCTAGAATAAATGCGCTCTCTCTGCGGTTTTGTGTGCTGTGTTATAAGTGAAATGCCAAAATGTTATACAGGCCATTATAATACAGTGTTGGCATCCAATATTGACGTAAAAGCTCCATGTCGAGTAAAGGATTCAAACCTTTGCTTCCTATAAATGGGGTATGAAATTTGAACTTACGTAAGAACCCTTAGACCACTCAGCCAAATCGAAAATTAATAATTTAGCTTATTAAATGAAAAATAGCATTATAGAGACAAACATAGCACTGTCTTAGGGCAAGTAGAACATTAGAGTATAAAATGTCCCCTCAGGATGGTAGTATGGCGAGAAAGAAAAAGTGTCTAGGTGGAATAATGTTAATACATTGAGTTTTCAGTATGTCTACCATTACATCGTATTTATACACGAAAAAATAAACGACTTTCTAAATCTCGGATATTCTATTATCGTTGAATTTAAAAGAGAACAAGAGTTCACCAAGGAAAGTCGACAGGTACGAATACAATAATTTTAGAGATATTTCTTTAATCAGCGTTCCGGTAAAAGTGTAGTTAAATATTGTATAATGAAACAAGTTTTATCATTTGGCTTCGAGTAAAGTGGTTTAAAACTCACGTGGCTCTCATCCAAAGAAATAATAGGAGATAAAACTCAACCGAGAGTAAAAAGGTGTAAGTCTTGGTGTGTTAAAATGGTATTTGTGTGTGGGGAATGTGGTAAACCACAGAAAGCATCTTCTAAGATAGTCAACATGAAGGGGGCATATTTCGGAATCTGCTTGAAGTTGTATAGATTTAGTTGATTTAGAGTAATGTGAGTAATTTAATGTAAATTTGGGTAAAGATAGTTAATTTTAAGAGTTTGCTGGGATTTGAATAAATATACATAATCGTTACAAAGATGTATGTAATTAATAAATTAAGGAATCCTTTACTTTTACATGATCTGAGTGGTCTAGCAGAAAATCACTAGAAAATATAATGCCAAGTATGAAAAGTAGGCAATATTTGGACAGGTAAGACATTTTAAGTAAGCCTACTTAGTTAATAGATTCTCTCATTTGTAATCTACGGCATTCTGCAAGAAGAAACTCACTCCACATCATTTAGTATTAAGACCTACCTTAATGTATGGTAGTAAGAGTTCGATAAATTTAATATGTCTAATACATAAGCTACAGGTACCTAATATGAGTATAGCTAGAACAAATAAGTGGGAATAATGCCAAGAGGTTACCTGTAATTAATAGGTAAAGGCTAAGTTAAAAACAAACACCGTAAATAATGTTGTTTGTGTGGGCTGACTTGGTTATTGGGAAAACCTGTAGTAACGGGTTCGGTTGTAAAGGGTCAAAAAAGGAGAGGCAAACCTAAAAGGCAGGTTAGATTCAGTGATAAGCGATATCAAATTAAGAGGTTTAGAATCTAGTTAAAAATAGCCATGGTTATAAGTTGGAATCCATCCTGGCATTCGCCTAGAGTAGTCCCTAAAAAACGATGGAGAACAATTTCCTGGTTAGGTAAAGTATAAATCGAACCAATCCATCCTGTGGTAGGTGTAGTTTATAGAATTAAGTAAATGTGAGCTAATATGCGTAATATATTAAATGAATATCAGAAAACCTGTGTTACTATAGTGTCTATAAAACAGTTAAATTTATCAATTAAGATTAGGGTTGGCGTGAGGATTAGAGCGTTCGTCACGACAGTAAAAATGGGAAACCATGAGAAACAATTTTTAGGACTCCTGAGGTAAAATTCTGTCTCCAGAGTGCAAATAAATAAGTCTGTTCACAGAGCCAAGAATCTTACCCGGGCCTCCGCTGCAATACTATTTTACTATTGTACTATTGTACTAAGTGTCGGGTTCTGCAAAGATGCATTTCCTGGCTTTCGCAGAGCGTTGCTAACCATTGCAGTTTCGTTCCAACAAAGCGTTTGCTCACTGCTGTATTGTACAAACTTGGGTGAACTCAATTACTGACCCCGTGTGGTTAAATGTGCAGGGAACTTGCGACAACTTAATCATCAGCCCCGTGTGTTGAGTACATGTGACTTTACGTTCTCGGCCATTAGTCACATATAGTTTAGTGGTTATATATATCTCGGTCATCAGCCACGTGTAGTTAGATATTAGTCCCATGTAGTTGAGTGTTAGATATTGAGGTAATCAGCTCCATACACCTTTGTGTATTGTGAGATTAAAATATATTGGTAATCGCTCATTGGTCTCGTTTTGTAATAAACTTGGGGTACCGTGTTCATCGGCTCCGTGCACTTGCGAGATCGTATTTCTTGTTGTAGAATTGCATTATGTCGGTCATGAGCACCATGTAGTTGAGTGTATAAAAACCTTGGAATACCTTGGTTATCACCTCGATGTACTTAAGTGTGTGAGTGTGGACATTGGTTATCTCTGGAAACAGTCCCGTATACTTGGGTTTACAAAAATCATATTATGGGGTTGGAATAACTTGCTCATTGGCATCGTGTAGTTAGAAATTTGATACATCCTAAAGCGATTTTAATAAATCTCATTGGATTTTAAACCTCGCACACGCTTTGTCAAGTGTGTGTAGAGTATGGGTCGCTCCCGTTCGGCAACTATAGTAGTATGCACCGATACACCATAGTGGGTTGAAAAGTCCCGGACGTGGGTAGGTAATGTAAGTCGAAGCTGGGACAGGGGCTAATGGGCAAGATGGACGCCGCGCGCAATTACTCTATGTTATTCTTATGGAGGGAGAGTCATAGCTGGGCCAGGGGCTAGTGGGGAAAATGGCCGCAGCGCGCAACCGCACTATTAAATGGAGGGCATTTCATATCATTATTTATTTGTTATTAACTATGCATTGTTTATTACTTATTTATTAGGCTATATATTTTTCCATTTAATTTATTATGTATACAATTTTTAACGATTTATTTTGTATTTATACATTGTATTTAATTTCTTTTTGTTAATAATTAATTTAGTATCTATTATTTTTATTGTGTCAAAGCAATAAACTGCAAGGTCATTAACCCATCAATTATCTAACCCACAGAATCCTCATTTCAAGATTTAAATTAATGCATGAAATATTTTCTATTTTTACATTTTAGATTTTTCATTTTAGATTTTTAGATTTTAGATTTTAGATTTTAGATTTTAAGATTTTAAATTTTAGATTTTATTTTGATTTTACATTTTAGATTGTACATTTTTAGATTTTATTTTTTTATTTTCAGATTTTCGTTTTTAAGATTTTCGATTTTCGATTTTGTTTTGATTTTAAAATTTTAAATTTTACATTTTAGATTTTACATTTTTGATTTTACATTTTATATCTAACCTAACTTCACCTAACTTCACCTAACCTAACCATTAAAGCTAAGCCATAGGCTAATGGACACACCCAAAGTATATAAGGGCACACGCAACTATCTTTAAGTTCGACCCTGACTACTATATGTCAGGAAACTGTATCATAATGATGGTCATAATAACACTATTTTTCATTATGAAACAGTTTCTCCCACCAATCACAGCTCAAGAAACAGTTGTTTGACCAATTAGATAAGGATAGCATCGGACCTGCACTGAGTTCCAAGGCCTTCTAATTTAAATTTCACTGCGTTGCCTAGTGTCATAGTGGGGTAATCGAGAAGGCCATGGTCAAATACAAGGCATTCCCTGCGTCCCATGCGCTCTGTTCAGTACATAAAACTGGCGAAATCTCGACAGATATTTATGAATATTTATGTTCGAACATAAAATAGTTATAATAATTATCGTCGAACATAAACAGTCGTATGCAACTCGCCTATAATGGTAATTAAGACACTTGTATGGAAATTATAAAACTCGCATACGCTCGTTTTATAAACATACTCGTGTCTTAATTATTGCCATTATAGGCTCGATGCGTAATGTACTATTATGCTAGTCTTATAGAGAGTAAGGTAAAGCTAACACCTGCACTGTGGATACTGTGCAAGATGTTCGCTACGCACAACCAGCTAAGGATTACAAAGTCTGTTAAGTTTTTAAAAGTAAAGCTTTTATTCATTTTTTCTTTTCATTTTTATATTTCACACATTGCCATTTGCCAGTTTACAATTTTCAGTTTTTAAAATTTCAGTTTAAATTTTTTGAATTTTGTCAATTTGAAAACATGAATTTTCCAATTTTGTTGTTTACATGTTTTTGATTTAGTCCGTGTCCAAAGTTCATGTTTGTGAAACACGATTTTGCATTACATATAACAAGGCTGTATACCTTATCCCAAAGCATATAGGTAATACATGGGTTATACTATACTTTTGACTACCTAATTTTGGCTACCTAAGGGCAATTTCTTAACATTACTATAGGTTAACGCTTGGATTAGGAGTGGGAGGTGGGTAGTAATTAAAATATACAAGCAGTGTCCATACAATATTTTGTATTTATTTTAAATACATTTACAATATTTACACATAATACATTTTTTTTATATATTGTACAGTTGGATTTTATTGTTCTTGTTATTTTTTTATTCATGAGTCTGATTACCATTTTTTTCTTTTCTTGTTGCTTATTGGTGTTTAATTTTTGTTTTTGTAGTGCTATTTTCTATTTTTAAATTTGTTTTGGTTCATGTATTTGCTACATGCAGGTAGAGGATTTTGATATTCATAAGTTAACTCTTTAAGCATGGTCAATGATTGAGTAATGACCATAGGAATGTGTAGCTATACCATTCGAATCAAGTACTCTTTTATCATCACCAGAACACGAAGCAATTTTGTTTAGTCTTATAGACGATATGTCATGTTGTTTAGAAGCGATAATGTTCATTGGTATTCGTTTAACCTCGTTTTTCATGATACGATCCTTATAATCTTGAAAGCTTACAAAAATTTTGACGACACCTCTGCTAATATCTTTAATCTATTTCATTTTTTTACCATTTAAGTCTAAAGCATACATGTTAGCTGTAAGTTCAACAAGTGCTCTAATAATTTGCCCACAATTCTCGTCTTGAAATTTCCCCAACGTTTTCTTGCTTGATGTAGAGTAATATATGTGATTACTAGGATAATCTCTATGTGTCCAGCTGTTCTAGGATATCCAACGTGTCTTGATATACATCTTGGGTGTTAACCGAATAAATGAACGAGTCCGTATCCATATACATGAGTTTAAGATTTTTGATCCCATAATAGGGTAGCAGGACAACATAGTGATGGAAATACATGAGAGTTTTTGAAATATCCAGTATGCACATTCAAATATATATAGGCTTATTGAATACAATGTTACGTTTAACCATGTGGAAAGCAGCTAGTTTAGGACCATAATTTGTTCTGTCGATAAATGTAGGTTTAGCTATTAGCTTTTCAGCCTTTTTGCTGACAGTCACAAGACGCATGTCTATTCTTTTACGACTATTGTCCATTGTCTTTTCTAAAATTGCATTGTTGAATAATTTGTACAATTAAAATCATTTTTAGCTTGTTTTCGAAGGTTATTATTAAAATCAACGTATGCCTTTAGCCAAGGTCTTTGTTTAAACTTTAACACACGATGAATATTTACTAATTTTAGTCCATGATCTAGAGCCAGTATAAGTGCCATGTAATGAACAACATACCGGCTTCGATTTCCAAGATGAGGAATACGTTTCTTGAGAAGCGAATCTTTAGGTTGTGTACACTATGGTATGAATGGTAAATCGTTTTGTAGATCATGAAGGTCACATGGGCAATCAAAATCAACGTCTAGAATGAATCCAACAGGGTCGTCTTCCTTTAACGTTTCTAGATCAACAGTATCTGGAGAAACCCACTGAAATCCACCCTAAGGAAGGGAGTGGCACATAGCCCACCCGTTTTGGTTGTTGGCATCATCATAGGTAATAAACTGTGATGGTTTCTCAGAATCATAGGTTTCCATGTATTTATTGTTAGCTTTAGCATACCGATGAGACACCTTGCATATGCCTCCACGTATTCCAGACTCTATTAAAAGAATCTGATCGTAATCCTGTAGCAATTCCAGTTGAATTCCTGTGTAAAGGAGCATTGTCTCAATACTTAAACCAGGTGAAGTAAAGAAGTGTGCAGCATCCACTTGGTGTGTTTCTAGTGTTTTGTTTCCAAACGTTTAAGAGCTGTCTGCAGGAAGGAGTACATCTGAAGTTAGGTCACTATATTCCCCTCGAGTTTTAATTTGGAACTGATTCCAGACATTTTTGGCGTGATCATAGTCTTCTTTACTTACATCTTCTTGACTTAATTTGTTAAAGAATGCCTGTTTTGGAGGTAAACACGTTTCACCAATTTTTTTCCCATGAATCAATGTAATCATAACAAAATACACCTTTACGAGTTATGAGCGTTGCATTTTCTTTCCCAAAGTATTTGTCTGTTTCAGGGTATGATGGTAAATTTGTGACTATGTTTTCCAAACTACTAGGCATTAAACGAAACGTATCCACAAATCGAAGCTTAATATTCCAACGTATTTGTTGAAGGAGATGTACTTTTCTTTAGAGTTAGGAATAACATCCACTCTCTCAGTAGTACATCCCAATTGCTTTACAATGAAATTTGCGTCGTATCCACTCATATAATGTAGAAACACAGGAACTGGGTTACGTGTTTTATACCTCAAATTACAGTTATTATGAGCACTTCCAAGGTATTCCCTTGTAATATGGCAATGATTTCGAACTTTTCAGTCATCTTGGGTAAATGGTTTATGGCACAAATAACGGGTGTCAGAACATTGGAACTCAGTTTCATGATCCTGGGTCAAAGCCTTTGGAACAAATATTAGCTATTGATATCAAACAGCCCATAAACATTTCTGCAGCGTCAGGACCACGATAAATAACAGGTTGGCTTGGAAGGTTTATCTTTATGTGTTCCACAGGTGGTGAGGGTTTAACATATATACCAAAGCTCATAGGAACATGACTCTGGTATGGCACTGTATAACTTGCCTCAGGATTGGGCAGACATGTTTGATATGGAAAGAGTATACTTTTAATTAAACGTTTAAATTATACGCCAAATCAATACATAAACAAATATATATTTTATATATTAGTACATGTTTCGACCCACAGTGGGGTCATCCTCAGCCTAGAAAGAAAATCAATTAAGAATTGGAAAACTAAAATGACATATGCGCCTTAAATCTAAATTAAAATGAAAATTAAAGATAATAATTGATAAAATATAGTAATAAAAATGGATATCCTTACAAAGTAGTATTAATTAAATAAATATAAGATTGGTCTTTTAACAATAATTTTAAAAAAGTAGTTAGAAATAAGAACTATTAGACGGTGAGTGTAAGAATGTTAAGCTTTAAATTTTTATCAAAATATACACAAAATAATTTAGAAAATCAATAAAATAATTCAGTATACTTTCGAAATCTGCATAGATAACGTAAGGTATTCTCAACATTTTTTCCACATTTAAGAATATCAGAATTGGGTTTTTAATAGGCATTTCAACACAAGCAATGCCATGCAGGACACACAAAGCTCTACGTTCTTTCAATTTTTCCATTCCTTGTTGCCCATATTGATGATCGAATTGAGTATAACACCGTTTACACGTATATATCTTATGTCCATGGCGGGTAATCTGATGTCCTACTAGTTTGCTCCCACTTTTGCTCCCACATTTGCTCTCACTTTTTGCTCCCACTTTTTGCTTCCTCTTTTTGCTCCCACATTTTGCTCCCACTTTTTGCGCTCACTTTTTGCTACCACTTTTGCTCCCACTTTTTACTCCCACTTTTTGCTCTCATTTTTGCTCCCATATTTGCTGCCACTTTTTGCTCCCACTTTTCCCCCCCACATTTGCTCCCACTTTTTGCCCCCACTTTTTGCTCCCAGTTATTGCTCTCACTTTTTGCTCTCACTTTTGCTTCCGTATTTGCTCCAATTTCTTGCTCCGACATTGCTCCTACTTGTTGCATTATTTTGTCTTGGAAAGTATCACAACCGCCATGTTTGTAAGCAACAACAACACACTAACATTCCAAAAATCGAAAGTACCCCTAGGTTAACGATTGACTCATACACCTACCTCTATCCCACGCCTAGTCAAAAAAATAGTGTATTTTTCAAATTTTTCCAAAAAATATTTGGAAAGTAGGCTATATGTTTAAACTGAAAATCCTAAAAAATCATATGTTAACTTGTACACTTACCTCTATCCTATTCTCAGTCCAAAAATAGTGTATTTATTTTTAATTTTTCCAAAAAATATTTCGAAAGTAGGCTATGTATTTAAACTGAAAATCCTAAAAAGTCATATGTTAACCCTTACACCTACCTATTTCCCACTCTCGGTACAAAAATATTGTATTTTTCAAATTTTTCCAAAAAATTGTTCCAAATGGGTTATATTTCCAAAATTAGGAATTTTACAAAACAGTTTGTTTGACATAAATGAATGGTATTTACACCCTCTTCCTCCAAAATAAATTTCAATTCTGTATGACAAAAATAAAAGTTCAATTTTGATAGTAGGTGATATTTTTAGCACTTAATATTACAAAAAGTGTTATACAGGCTTAAAAAAATGGTTTTTGTAACATTTAGTTTTAGAACAAAACATTTTATTTTTTACATTTTTTCAAAAACGTTGAATTTTTAAATTGGCTCTATTTTGGAAACGATGAATTCTATAGGAACGTTTGTTTGACGTTAATGAATGGCCTTTATCCCCTCCACCCACATACCAAGTTGCAGGTCTCTAAGACTAAAAATAACAGTAGGTGGTAGTACAGATTCTAACGCAGGGGCAAACTGTATAGGCCACCCGCAATACAGCTAGAACCGCCAGAACTCTTACTACCCCCCTACTTGGGGAAATAAGTGGGAACAAAAGTGGGAGCAAAAAAAAGTGGGAGCAAAAAGTGGGTGCAAAATTGGGAGCAAAAAGTGGGAGTAAAAGTGGGAGCAAAAAGTGGGAGTAAATATGGGAGTTAAATGAGGGCAAAAAGAGGTATCAAAAAGTGAGAGCAAAAAGTGGAAGCAAAAAGTGAGAGAAAAAGTGGGAGCAAAAAGTGGGAGCAATAAGTGGGAGTAATAAGTGGGAGCAAAATGTGGGGGCAAAAAGTGAGAGCAAAAGTGCGAGCAATTTGGTTCGGTTTGGTTTTGGTTTGATTCGGTTGATTTTGGTTTAGATCGGGGTGGGCTTGTAATTATTATACAAATTTACAAGTTACAACCTGTTTGCTAATGCAATCGTAAAATGTTAAACACTTGCATAGTATTACATTTATGGTTATGCAACTTTCCCATACAATTGCACGATTTAACCTTTTGTTACATTATTTAAACATGATATATTTGTATTAGACGATCAAGCAAACCCGCTGTGTGTACTGTTAGTGCTAAGAACAACTGCGCTCATTATTGGGAAGCATGCAGGTAGTTCAGTGAGTGTTCATGTCGACCACTAGGTAGAATGCTGGTAGTTCAGTGAGCGTTGATATCGACCACTAGGTAACATGCTGGTTGTTCAGGTAGTATTCATATCCACCTCTAGGTAGCAAGTTAGTAGTTAAGTTAGTGCTCATATCCACCGCTAGGTAGCGGAATCATACTTTGAGTGTTGTATGTGACTATCTCGCAAAGTTTGACCGCATGCAAAATGTGCTTGTAAAAGTTGTGTATATATATTTAATATACAATTAACCACTAAGTGTTCAGAACTAACATGTATAGCCTTGTGTAGGGTATATAGGGGATCCTCAGCAAAAAAAAAGACTGTCTAACCCACTAGTGTACAGACTAGTCATATGCAGAAAGTACCTCTTAACCTTGACTAGGGTATAAGAATATTGTTTGACTTTCCTTCGGGACTATCATAGGAAGCGCCACGAAGTATCGTGTGGTGAATTTCATGAGTGCAAAACGTGTGGCTGTAAATTCAACAATGTCTACAACGGACGTCGCCATGAAGAATGTTGTAATGCTGTGTCAGCAGCTAAAAGACAAACAACTGAGCCTAAAAACATACCTGCTCTAAATGGTTCCTGATAATAAAGGACTTACTGAATATGAAATAGCTTCTCAAGGTCGTCTTAAATCCTATTTTATACGTTGTGATACTTGTAAGGATTTAAATTCATACCTTAAAGAGTCCAAACAACAAATAATCCATGCTATACAGAAAGAACAAGCAATGCAAAAGTCAATAAAAGTTAATCTTGTGGCTGAATGTAGATTCATTCATACATGTACCAATGAAATTACAGATCGTGCTTTTAAAACAAGTAATCAGGCTATATTTTTGGAAACAGAGTTAAGTAGTTTCTTGGAAACACAATTTAGAAAGTTAACTACGGAAATGGAAGAATCGGAGCAAAAACGTAGTGATTGGGCTTTGTTAGCAGTGGAAGGAGTACGATTGAAAATAAATAAGTACAATCCCTCGCGTGGAAGCACATATATTCCATTACCAGCAGCTATAAAAGCAAGAAAAGCCTGCATTAATCTTCAAAACTTTAAGGACGAGAGGTGTTTTATGTATGCCAGTTTAGCAAAACTGGTTAAAACGAAAGGTCAACGCAATAGTAAATACATGGACCTGGAAAACATGTATGTTTTTTTCAATAATATTGTTTCCTACATCGCTGGATGACATTTCCAAATTTGAGAAAGCCAACGACATATCCATTAATTTATTTGGACTGGAAGAAGACAACAAACTGTTCCCTCTAAAGGTTGTGGATCAAGAGCTACAAGACCATCGCGACCTTCTTCTGCTAAGTTCTTCATCCGGCTAGAACCACCACGTCTTTATCAAAGATTTTGATAAACAAGTAGGACATCAGATTACCAGCCATGGACATAAGATAAATACGTGTAAACGGTGTTTCAATATGGGCAACAAGGAATGGAAAAATTGAAAGAACATAGAGCTTTGTGTTGCTAGGCTTGAAATGCCTATTAAAAACCCAATTGTGAAATTCCTAAATGTGAAAAAAATGTTGAGAATACCTTACGTTATCTATGCAGATTTCGAAAGTTTACTCTTACCATATCAAACATGTCTACCCAATCCGGCGGAAAGTTATACAGTGCCATACAAGAGTCATGTTCCTATGAGCTTTGGTATACAGTGTGGACCGCTGGCCCCTTATTATTTAGTTTTATGAAACCCAACTAACATCGCATTTCTCCCGATGGTCGATATTGCTCTGCGCTCTGACTGTGTGACAGCAATGTAATTGGGTCATGGGTCTAGCAAAGAGAAACTGACCGTAAACCTTTCCTCGCCAAATACTATGGCCCATTCTACTAACATATGACTTACTGCTCCTTGAAATAACACGTGATCTGTAATAGTAGAAAGTTAAATCAACACCATAAACCGTGATTGAAGACTTTGAGATTGCGGTGGGACGGCTACAGTAACTAAAGCACGTTTAGCGTGCGGTATCTACCATATGTGAGTTGGTCACTAGTCGTGGCCGAGTGAGGTACGCGTGTGCGAGTTGTGTGATCGCTTGGAAGAGTGTACGTTTCCTAATACCGGTGATTCCGATAGTTCCACGGGTGTACTGACCTTCCGTGTGTCGTTCGGACAATACTTTTTCAAGTAGTGTTCCAGATAGGACAACAATCAAGAAACCCAGAAAACCCCGCTGGAAAACCTGTCCGGATACCAGAGGAGAAACACCGTACGCTGTCAATGGGACAGGCAGAGTTCTCGCCCCACACCAGGAGATATTCACCACTGGATTAGCGATACCCTCCGGTTGACTATTGACCAAGTAGATGCCATCCAGTTAAATGCGCAAGAAAGAACCATGTACATCAAGGTAATCCGCATATCTACTTATCAAAAATTGCTAAATAATTTTGAAGCTCCTATTAAATATCAGTATGACTCAGGCGAGGTAACTAATGTTAAGCTCTCCACAGCGGTTTCAAATTTTACAACACTGCGTATATTTAATGTTCCACTCGAAGTTCCCCCTGAAATTTTCAAATCCGTCCTGCCGAAATATGGCACTGTGAGTGACGTCAGGAAAGAACAATGGTCTTCTGCTTATCAGTTCCCGGTGTATAATGGAATACGTGCAGTCGCTATGGAAATCAAACAAGATATCCCCTCCACTGAGACCTTTGGTGGACTCACTGGCTATATATCGTATAATAGACAGAAACATCCCTGTTTAATTTGTAATGCTAACACGCATCTCCGTATAAACTGCCCAAAGAAAATGATTCCCCTCGGTATTACTCCTACCCAACAAAGACGTGTACAATACTCCGATGTTGTGACACAGCAAACGTCACATGAAAACATGCTTATTGATCAGTCAGCTGGGACGCCGGCAGAAGTGGCCTCATCCACACATGATGCAGACCACGTACCTTGCACTGAACAGATCAGCGAGCTACATAGTGCCCCTGCGACATCGGCCACCTGTATTGCAGCCCTAGAGCCAACTATTCCGTCACTACAGGCTACATCAGAAATTTTGCCTTCACTGCCCCCACCTACTCTACCTACCGACTCACTGAAGCAGGTTGATCGGGGTTCTGAGAACGTACCTAAGAAGATTAAAACAAATGCCTCAATCGCTGTACCAGCACCGAAGAATCAAACTGGTTCTACACATGTTCCACCAGCTGTGAAAAAGAAACAAAATCTTCCTTCTATGTCATCTAGGGACCCACGAACACCCTCAAACGCTGACAGCCGGCCCATGAATGACACTCATAAGAAACTTTCTCACCCTTATTTGATATAGTGCACCTATATATTTCACACCCGTGTCTATCTTCCTTTTATTCCCTTTTAATTTTCTCGAGTTCCCCTTCCTGTATGCCTAGCACAGCTTTTAAACTCCTCTTAATGGCGCAATTACTCACTGTGGCCACTGTGAATATCAATGTAATAACACGTCTCCTGAAATTTCAACTGTTGGAAAGATTCCTTCGAGATGCAGACATTGGCATTGCTTTCATTCAAGAAGTTGCCATACCCTGCCTTCCCATATCTGCCGTCTACAAACAATACATCAATACCGGTACTAATAATAGAGGGACCGGTTTTCTCATAAGACATGATATCCCACTCGAAGGTGTGCTATGTCATCCATCAGAACGCAAAATATCTGGACACATAAACAATACCACCCTGATAAATGTATGTGCCCCATCCGGGTCAAACAAACGTGTGGAACGGAAAATGTTCTTTCCACAGAGTATACTGCTTCATCTGCACGACGTTAAGGAAAAACTTATCCTTGATGGGGATTTCAACTGTATTCAACGCCTAGAGGATTCCACTAGTCCATACCAAGGTGCCAACGCGGCTCTCAGTACCCTCCTTACTTCCTTACACCTCATTGATGCTGTGGATAGTTTAAGGGTGCCCCTGCCCCATTACACCTGTATAAGTCACAACTCCTCATCACGAATTGACCGCATCTACTTTTCCCAAGCCCTTATCCAGCCCAGACGATATGAAGTGATACCTGCCAGTTTCACTAACCATCATGCAGTCGTATGTACAATATCTTACCCCCATCCCGTTTTTCACATAGGAAGAGGTTATTGGAAATTGAATTGCTCGTTGTTACTGGAGGAGGAATGCCTAGATATTTTCAGACAAAACTGGAATCGATGGGTCCAACAAAAATGCAACCTTCGCGACTGTGCAGACTGGTGGGATATTTTAGTTAAACCAGGAATCCGCCGCGTCTCTAAGAACATATCCTACCTAAGAGGTCGGGAAAGACGGGATACAGTTGAATTTTACTATCGAGTTCTTCGCCAGCTCCAGCAAAGATCTGATGCTGGAGAGCGTATCTATGACCAGATTCGGGAAGTTAAAACCAAGCTCCTGTCTCTACAGCAACGAACGCTCGCTCATATAAACGTGGCTTTAAAAGATCGTACAGTGCTCCCGGACGAAAGTGCAAGTGTGTAGCATATCGCCAAAGGCCAACGTGAGCGCCAACGTAAATATATCCTCCGCCTCCGCACCAGTACTGTAAGTGTCGTCACCTCCCCTGACGCAGTACTGTGCCCGTTTAGACCGGTGTCCGCACGACCACATATGCATTTTACCAATAATCAGTCAGCACAAGAGTTAAAATATCCCGGAGCGCCAGATGGGTTAAAGCTAAACGCAAAAACGACATCAAACAAAAAAAATGCTTCACTGAGTCTTGGCTCAATGCAACAATAAGGATAGAAGGAGATTCAACTGGGTATAACACATCCTGTAAAATTATCTCAGTTTATTTTGAATTTAAAATTGACTGCAAAAATGCTCAAAGCAGCATCACTCACGTGTGGCGATCCACACTCCTATTTACACAATATACAGAAATTTTTCCAAAAACATTTAACAATTATCTTTGGAAACACAAGTCTGATTATTAGTCCTGTAGACTGTGTTACAAAATTATATTCATTTATTTGTGATTAAATCCAGTTCAAATTTAATTGTCTCTACTGGAAATATCGTAGTTCACTGTTTGAATTTTTACATAATATTAACACTCGTAGAATAAATGTTCATAGAATTTTAACTTTCACCTATTTTTCCAGTTTCAAAAAATATTGTCAAAAAAATATTATCATCATTGAATCAACACAAATTATTTACACATATTAATAACATCTGAAAAGTATTTGACCTTGAGCATACCATCGAAGAACTGTGCGAAGCACAACAAAAATTAAGTATTCTTCTGACATTAAATGTTTCGAGAAGTGACTCGATTATGAACTTCAAGTTCCTAACCAAATATATGATTTCTGAATCATCAACTTGATCAATAAATTGTTGAACCATTCAACTATTCAATTTTTCACTTGGAATCATTATTATGAAAAAAAATATTTATATTCATGGCCATTTTAGTAATTTTCACAACTTGCAATTCTTTGACAGAATGCGGAAATAAGAATTATAGCTTCATAATAAATTCATTTAGTTCATGGCACTAGGATTGAAAATATCCTTCAAATTATTCGTGGTTATAGAATTATTTTTAATTGGCAGTGGCCCATTCTATTATTTGTGTAAGAACACAATATTACAACAACAACGGCAAAGGTCTTCCTCTGAAGAAGAATAAACTACTATCATGACAAATCCGGGTTCTAGCAAAATCAAAGTCTAAATGGAATCCGTAAATAAGGTTGAAATAAGAACTGATGGTTTCTAAGAAATAACCTTCGGGTCATTCATACGACGAAATGTGTGGTTCCAATACTCCTTCTATAAACCTGAGCCATCGAACCTGCTATTTGATTGATGCTCGAAAAAATCTCCTCATTCCTGCGACTTAAATATGCGCACCTGGGAATGGCATTTCAACTACTCCACACACATAAATTTTCTTCCCAAAATGTGTACAATAAATCAAGCCTCTGCTTGTTATCAACACTGGAAGATTAATAAACTCACAAGTTTATTTTATTTTACCATTCAGTTCAACCCGTGAATTTACCATACTTATGAAAATCTTTATTTCACTTTCGAGTGTATTTACGTCATGATTTTATATAAATACAAAAATATCCTATTTGATACAATTATCATTTGCTTCCCGTTTCATGCCTCTCCGTGTTATCTGAAAAATATACTTTGCTCATTGCAAATATCAACTGTTCAACCAGAACTGAAATGTTGGTTGAATGCGGGCTTGCGCTAACCACTCTCCTTCGGAAAATCTCCTGTTCCAGACTAGAAATGATTAAACTACTTCATAGGCTCTCTCTCAATACATATGATTATTAGAAAATATAAGATCCAAAAATTATTTAGAAAAGTTATGAAAATTATTATTATTATTATTAATAGTGGATTATTATTATTATTTGTTATATTATTTTAAATATGTTTAATTATTATTTCATTATGCGAGAATCCACATGTTCGAATCTTCGAATATGGAAAAAATATCCATTCCTCAACAAAAATAATTTAACTCAACCATTACATCGACGGTTTTCCGTGATATCCCTAAAATATGAAATATTCAAATAAATGCTCGAAATGCTCGGTCATCGATCCTTAACTGTTCTGAGTGCTGAAAATACTCAGAATAACTCTAACAAGTCTTGCGTAAATCATTGCAAGATTTAAATATGAAGAAAAATAAATGTGTTGGTCATCTGCCGAAAAATAGTTTGTTCCAATTAGCTAGGCATAATATAATTCAAATGTGGCTTACATTTCTTGATGGTCTTGAAGCGTAGTAAACCTGGTCTGTACCAGATTTATCCATAGACATGCCCTATCGGACAAGCACGTATAATCCTTGTATCGGCCGCCATTATATACCCACAATCCGTCTAGTAAGACATAGTGGTAGTATCTCTTGACGTTTGAAGTAACTGTTGATTCATTTTAATGTGGGCTTCTATCAAAGCCATAACAGTTTGCTTAAATGGGGTCAGATCTAAGTGATCTATTCTTAGATATGTCAGTTGTAACATAACTCACGGTAATCTTTACAGCACAAGAAAACACTGACAGTCTAACCAATCAACGGCTGTTCTGAAGATCGTTCCCTGGGCATGGCTTCACGCCATCTACCATGCGCGAAGCAACATGTAGTTTCCCTGCGTTGACT
The DNA here is from genome assembly GCA_946902985.2 of Meconema thalassinum. Lineage (NCBI taxonomy): Eukaryota > Metazoa > Arthropoda > Insecta > Orthoptera > Tettigoniidae > Meconema > Meconema thalassinum. The sequence goes on along the minus strand of OX336389.2, from coordinate 1,270,898,320 downwards.
AATGAACAACACCGTGATAGACTGGCCTTCAATGTACTGAAAGATCGGAGTGGTTATCAAGTTACAAATATGAAAACTGACTAAAATGGACTTAAATATCCAAGTATTAGGTTATTACTGGACTGTGACAAAGTACTAATTCTAGACAAAGTCTGGCATATGTCCATGTGAAAATAAAAATATTTCACCAGTGTCCGTCGAAAAATAACTATCACCTCAGTGATCCTCCTTCGGAAACTTACTAAGTTTCACTCGTAGCGCAGCACTTTTGTGACTATCACAACTTTGAAAATAACTTCTGCGTAGATCCGGCAACCATGTGCCTTGGCTCAGCGTAGTAGTACCTTGCTAGGCAAGTGCTTGTGTCGAAGTGAGCTATCGATGCCTCGGCCGGCCGGCTTTTATTCAAAACTGTCAGGGTCACGCGTCATCACGCTGAAATCTGGAAATCCTCATATCTCTGGTATCCCTGGTCCGATTTACTTGATACTAAGTGCATTCTCTTTCATTTGGCCGTGCCAGTAATCTGATCCAAGTCTCAAGTCTCTACTCCATGGTTAACTATTTAATCAATAAATAGCCTCGACCTCTGCTATTACTCGCTACGTCACTTGACATGCTGTTAGCGGTATATCCTTTCCAATTGCTTCGAGAAGCAATGTAGCGCGATATTCAAATATCTCAACTTTCAAAAGCGGCTGTAGCCTTTCCCTTGATATCTAGGTGTCTGAATCTTGGAATACCCATTCCTAGAGTTGGGCACATCCTCCCCACACCTAGCAAAAAATAAAAGTTGAAATTTTTTTATTTTTCATACCTACACATTAAATCATCTGGTTCTTGAATAATAAATCTTCAAATTCGATGCATTATAAGTTCCCACGATGTTACCAGTTCGTGTATTAGCGACTTCATAACTTCCATTGTTGTTTACTTCCACAATACGATAGGGTCCACCGTAGAGGCTTGCAAATTTCGAGTACACTCGATTTTGCACGTCAGAGGGTGTAGGTCTTTTCACTAAAACAAGAGTTCCTACGCGCAAGGGTCTGCGAAAACGCTTTCCTCTCACTCTGCGCTCTCTTTTCTCAGCTTGGCTCCTCAACTTGCCTAAAGCTAGAGTTTCCCTCATCTGACGACTTGGTTCAATCTCAGGTGGAATAGAGATGATTCGATCCCATAATCTCTTTGGTTTAATTCCATGATGAAGCAACATGGGAATCTGTCCAGTACTCTCATGAATTGTAGAGTTGATGGATTCGGATGCTAAAGAGAGAACATCCATCCATTTCCAATGCTCATTTGGACAATAGAGGCGGCAAAATTTTGCTATTTCAGCCATCACGCGTTCTTCTGGATTGCTCTCTGGATGTCTGATAGAACAAAACAATTGTCTAATCCCAAGATTATTCATGACGGTTCGAAATTCTAAAGATGTAAATTGAGGTCCACGATCTGATAAAAGGAATTCCGGTTTGCCTGCTTCCGGAATTACGTTGTCTCTAATTCTCTTCGCACAATACTTTGCGTTTGCCTTCTGGATTGGATGTAACATAGTGTATTTGCTGAAAACATCCATGGTCACCAGAATATATCGGTTACCTCTTTTAGACTTTGGGAGAGGACCATATAAATCAGTCGCGAAGATTTCACAAGGCTTAGAAGGAATAATAGGCCTTGGTAATTCTCTCAATAATCTAGAATTATGTTTACTCCTTTGGCATAAGTCGCATTCTCGAATAGTGTTCCTGACAGTTTGTCGCATTCGCTCCCACGAAAATTTCTCTTGAATCATGTTGACCGTCTTATCTACTCCAGCATGACCTGCGATTCGATGTGCCATCCAGATAATGGGTTTTTGCAATCGTGGAGGTATCACTACTCTCAGCTTCGTATGGTCAGGATCTGCAAACTTGTAGATTAAACCATCCAACATCATAAAATCTCTTGAAATTCTTTCAGTTTCCACAAAATCATCATCATTTGGATCCATGTCTCCCTGTAGAAAACGAAAAATGTTTCTAAGACGTCGGTCTCTCCTCTGGGATAAATGCAACAATCTTAACCTTCTCAAGGTATCCTCATCCTCCTGCGTCAGGTTAACTTGAAAAACCTTAGATGTAGACTCCACTGCTCTACTCAAAAAATCAGCTCCAACGTTCAACTTTCCAGGAGTGTGTTCAATAACTAGGTTGAATTGCTGAATAAAAAGTGACCATCTAGTTATCCTATCACTGGCAAAGTTTGTTCTCAAAATAAACTCCAATGCGTGGTGATCAGTCCTTACAATTACTGAATGTCCAATTAACATTTTCTTCCACGACTCCAACGCGAATATTACAGCAAGTGCTTCTAACTCCGTGGTGTAATAATTCCTTTCTGATGGACGAAGTTTCCTGCTAATGAACGCCAGGTATCGTCTCTTGTGGTCGTCATCTTCTTGAAGAAGAATAGCTCCAATCCCTACGGTGGATGCATCAGATTCTATGATGAAATTCTTGGTAAAGTCAGGATACTCCAATTTCACGCTGTTTACCAATAACCTCTTGGCATCTTGAAATGATTGTTCACAATCTTCATCCCATTTCCATTTGTTTCCTTTCTTTAATAATTCCTGCAATGGCGCAACCGTCTTGGTGAAGCTTGGACAATGCCCTGCAAAGAATTGGCATGTCCCGAGAAAACTGCGGACATTCTTCACTCTAGTAGGTCTAGGGAAATTTGCAATTGCCTGTATCTTCGTCTCATTGGGACGGTATCCTTCACCATCCAAAATGTGACCCAAAAATTTTATTTCCTTTCGAAAGAACTGACATTTTCGAAGGTTTACTTTAAAGTTCGCTTTTCTCAAATCTGCGAATAACATCTGAAGATGTAACAAATGTTCCTCCTTAGTCTCGGATGCAATTAAGATATCATCAATGTAACGAATTGCTATCTCCTTTACTTCAGGACTCAAATTTTGTTCCAGTGCTCTGATCAAAACAGATCCAGATGTTTTGACTCCAAATGGTAGACGGCGGAATACATATGTCTGCTGGTCAAACATAAATCCTGTAAATTTTTTGAATCTTCACTAAGCCTAATGTGATGGTAGGACGAAGTGAGATCAATATTAGAGAACCAGACCTTGCCTTGGAATTTCCTTAACAGTTCCCTAATGATTGGTGGTCTGTCATACTCTGGCAGTAATCTTGAATTCAAATTTCGCGCGTCTAAACATAGTCTCAGACTTCCATCTTGCTTAGACACTACTGCTAATGGATTGACATAAGATGTAGTGTACTTTTCAATCACATTGTTACTTTCCATCTCTTTGATAAGCACTTTTACCCTTTCTCGATGCTTTTCCGCTACCGGATACAATTTAGCATGGAAAGGTGCATCATCATTTACACGAATGCGATATTCAAAATCTTTAATTTCACCAGGTTTAATATCAAAAATGTGATACTCTTCCAAAATTTTCCCTAGCTCTGGGGACTCCTCCTCAGTGACTTCTCTTCCTTCAGCTTCATGAAAAATCAGAGACCATTGAGCATCTCCGTCGATGTCTTCCTCTTCTTTTCCCTCGAAGTTAATCTCTTCGGTATTCTTGAATCTGATCGTCTCTGTCTTCATGTCTATCACTGCTTGATATTTCTGAATGAAATCCACTCCCAATATCATGTCAAAAGCCATGTCCTTCATTACTACAAACACATGTCGTAAATCATGTCCTCCTATAGTAATACATAAGTATAATTGTGTTTTACACAGAGATATTTTATTGGGTATTATTCCTTGGATCTTAATTCCTGATACTGGAATCTCCTCTAAATTCTCTTTGAGCTTCCACAGAATATAAAGCTTCTCACTCACAAGACAAAGCATAGCCCCAGTATCAATCAAAGTATCGACAGGCATACCGAATACTTCGCATGATATGATTGGCATTCTAATTCTTGTACCCATTTCTTTCCGTTCGTCATTCTGTTGAATTAAGTCATCATCCTCTGCTTGCCATTTAATAATTCTGGAAGTGAAAGTGTTTAAAATTCTATCTTCTACTGTGAATTCGAAGTTTTTTTTTTCGTTTCCATTCCCCCGGGATTGTTGTGTTCCCGATGGACCTGGTTCATTGGGCCTCTGTTCCAAGAACTGTAAGTTTTCTTGGTGTCTTGCTTCTAAGTTCTTCCTCGTCTCCTTGTTGAACTCTTCATTGGACTGACGAGTATCCACATTCCCTCTGTTATTGTAGTTGTTTCTACCATAGTATCTTCTTTCCAGGTACCTTCCTTGATTATCCCGTGGCCTTCTCCATCGAGTATTATATCGATTACCACCATCCGGTCTCGCATAAGGCTTGTAACTGTATCTGTTACTGTTCTGATTCCATCCTCTCTTATTGGGATCTTCCCTCGGCGTTTTCTCTTCTCGCCCCTCTCGAATCTCTCGAGGTGTTTGAGAATAACTATCAGCCATAACAGCGTTCACAGCGTTGTTATTCTTTCCTCCCTTCTGATGGAAGAATTGAGCGTTCGTATGATCAAGCTTCTGTAATACCTCGTCAAATTGCTCCATATTATAGATGTCAGCAGCGATCAAAGTCCTTTGGACGTCTGCTGGAAACTGACGTATCAATGCAGTAATTAATTCGTTATCTGGCATCGGGGGATCTAAATGTTGAAGTTTAGAAAGCTGTCCAGAAAAGTACGTAGAGTATCGAGTAGGTTGTGACGTCGAGAATCTCTTCGAATATAATTCTGCTCTGACTTGCTGTTGGGTTTCCGGGGACCAAAACTTTTTCAATAACCCACGAGAAAACTCCTCAAAAGTGGTTAGAGTGGATCTAAAAGCTCTAAACCAAAGAAGTGCAGGACCTTCCAAAAATTTCCCTATCACTCGGATCTGTCTTTCTATAGGGATCTTGGAATCTTTCAGGTAATCCCCTGCTTCTCTCAAAAATTCCACGGGTGTCACAGAATCTCGCCCTGAAAATTTAGAAGGCTTATCCTCTACATTCTTGAATACAGTTATGAGGTTGGATTGAAATACTGTCCTGACCTCATCCTGTCTTTGACTGTCAGTTTTTCTAGCTGCTCCTAGATTTATCTGTATCTGTTCTTTTCCCCTTACACTTGGCATTTTTAACAGATGGTCAGACTGCTTCTCGTCCTTGATTTGGGTTTTCATAGCCTCAAGTTCCTTATGGTTTTCTTCTGCCATTTTCTTAATTGCTTCGGTATCCTTACAATTCTCCTTGACATCAGTGGATATCTGGTTCATAACAGCCTCGTGACTTTTCAATGACCCTGTCATATCTGATATGTCTTTCTGAGTTGCTTGGATATCTTTGGAAATTACTTGAATATGGGAAGACAAAGATTCCCTAATCTCCTTGATTCCCTCTTGGTTCTCCAGCTTGAGTGTGTCTTTAATTTCATTGACAACTGTGGTTTTAATTTCAGTTTGCAATTCATTAATCACACCTTCTCTTATTTCTCCCATTACAAGTTCTTTGAATTGTTCTGTCAACCGTTGAACAACTAGAATTCCCATCTCATTACTCTCCTTCTTCACTCTGACTTCTAGGTTGATCATGTCTTCACCAACTTTCCTAAGACCATGTTCTATCCTATCAGCTAAGCTTTGAGATCGAAGATCGGCATCGCGAAATTTATCGTCCATTAAACTTGCGTTAGTAGCTAAAGAAGTTTCGAGCTCATGTGTTTTTTCGCATAATTTAGACATTTTACTCTCAAGTGACATTTTCAAAATTTCGGAATTCTCTTTAAATTTACTTTCCATAGAATTAAATTTACTATTTAAATTTTCTTTCAAGTTACCTTTTAACCTGCTTTCTAAAGAATCAGAATTTTCTTTAAGTTTATTTTCTAAAGAATCAGAATTTTCTTTAAGTTTATCATTCAAATTTTCTTTAAGTTTATTTTCTAAAGAATCAGAATTTTCTTTAAGTTTATCGTTTAAACTTTCTTTAAGTTTATTTTCTAAAGAATCAGAATTTTCTTTAAGTTTACTTTCTAAAGAATCAGAATTTTCTTTAAGTTTCTTTTCTAAAGCCTCAGTATTTTCTTTCATAATGGCTGCTACACGCCGTCCAGCCTCTTTTGAACTCTCCTCCAAACTCCTCATCATCCTCATCATCTCTTCCATAATTTTCAATTATTATTCAAAACTTAGGGGTATACAATATTGGCAAACACAAGCTTATAACTAGAACAAGAAATATGAATAGCTAATTGGAACACTCTAATAAAATGAGATTTGTCCTAATGTCGACGTGATGGAAAAACAAAATTCTCTACTTTTACGAATTACTTTTATCAAAATATCACAAGAAAAATATGCAAGTTCTCAAATATCCTCCACCTGGATTCTAATAATGCGTATGTCCAGTCATCGAACGTTTACTACTGAATTTACTTTACGCCCTAATGGTTAAGCCATTATCAAAAATAATCAAACCCATTCTAATTATTAATCCAGTTAAATTTTTAATTTTCCCCACTAATTGGGTTTCCTACTAATTTATTCATCCAAACCAGACATCTCTCAACTCCCAAAATATTTATATAAAAATCATCACAATTTAAATCGGCATGCGATTGACCGTGTCTAACTCGAGACCCACGTTCGAAGCCATTTCTCTCTCTATCTTATTTTATGTGCCCGTACAGACCGGAGTCCGCACGACCACATATGCATTTTACCAATAATCAGTCAGCACGAGAGTCAAAATATCCCGGAGCGCCAGATGGGTTAAAGCTAATCGCAAAAACGACATCAAATAAAAAAAAATGCTTTACTGATTCTTGGCTCAATGCAACAATAAGGATAGAAGGAGATTCAACTGGGTATAACACATCCTGTAAAATTATCTCAGTTTATTTTGAATTTAAAATTGACTGCAAAAATGCTCAAAGCAGCATCACTCACGTGTGGCGATCCACACTCCTATTTACACAATATACAGAAATTTTTCCAAACACATTTAACAATTATCTTTGGAAACAAAAGTCTGATTATTAGTCCTGTAGACTGTGTTACAAAATTATATTCATTTATTTGTGATTAAATCCAGTTCAAATTTAATTGTCTCTACTGGAAATATCGTAGTTCACTGTTTGAATTTTTACATAATATTAACACTCGTAGAATAAATGTTCATAGAATTTTAACTTTCACCTATTTTTCCAGTTTCAAAAAATATTGTCAAAAAAATATTATCATCATTGAATCAACACAAATTATTTACACATATTAATAACATCTGAAAAGTATTTGACCTTGAGCATACCATCGAAGAACTGTGTGAAGCACAACAAAAATTAATTGTTCTTCTGACATTAAATGTTTCGAGAAGTGACTCGATTATGAACTTCAAGTTCCTAACCAAATATATGATTTCTGAATCATCAACTTGATCAATAAATTGTTGAACCATTCAACTATTCAATTTTCCACTTGGAATCATTATTATGAAAAAAATATTTATATTCATGGCCATTTTAGTAATTTTCACAACTTGCAATTCTTTGACCGAATGCGGAAATAAGAATTATAGCTTCATAATAAATTCATTTAGTTCATGGCACTAGGATTGAAAATATCCTTCAAATTATTCGTGGTTATAGAATTATTTTTAATTGGCAGTGGCCCATTCTATTATTTGTGTAAGAACACAATATTACAACAACAACGGCAAAGGTCTTCCTCTGAAGAAGAATAAACTACTATCATGACAAATCCGGGTTCTAGCAAAATCAAAGTCTAAATGGAATCCGTAAATAAGGTTGAAATAAGAACTGATGGTTTCTAAGAAATAACCTTCGGGTCATTCATACGACGAAATGTGTGGTTCCAATACTCCTTCTATAAACCTGAGCCATCGAACCTGCTATTTGATTGATGCTCGAAAAAATCTCCTCATTCCTGCGACTTAAATATGCGCACCTGGGAATGGCATTTCAACTACTCCACACACATAAATTTTCTTCCAAAATGTGTACAATAAATCAAGCCTCTGCTTGTTATCAACACTGGAAGATTAATAAACTCACAAGTTTATTTAATTTTACCATTCAGTTCAACCCGTGAATTTACCATACTTATGAAAATCTTTATTTCACTTTCGAGTGTATTTACGTCATGATTTTATATAAATACAAAAATATCCTATTTGATACAATTATCATTTGCTTCCCGTTTCATGCCTCTCCGTGTTATCTGAAAAATATACTTTGCTCATTGCAAATATCAACTGTTCAACCAGAACTGAAATGTTGGTTGAATGCGGGCTTGCGCTAACCACTCTCCTTCGGAAAATCTCCTGTTCCAGACTAGAAATGATTAAACTACTTCATAGGCTCTCTCTCAATACATATGATTATTAGAAAACATAAGATCCAAAAATTATTTAGAAAAGTTATGAAAATTATTATTATTATTATTAATAGTGGATTATTATTATTATTTGTTATATTATTTTAAATATGTTTAATTATTATTTCATTATGCGAGAATCCACATGTTCGAATCTTCGAATATGGAAAAAATATCCATTCCTCAACAAAAATAATTTAACTCAACCATTACATCGACGGTTTTCCGTGATATCCCTAAAATATGAAATATTCAAATAAATGCTCGAAATGCTCGGTCATCGATCCTAAACTGTTCTGAGTGCTGAAAATACTCAGAATAACTCTAACAAGTCTTGCGTAAATCATTGCAAGATTTAAATATGAAGAAAAATAAATGTGTTGGTCATCTGCCGAAAAATAGTTTGTTCCAATTAGCTAGGCATAATATAATTCAAATGTGGCTTACATTTCTTGATGGTCTTGAAGCGTAGTAAACCTGGTCTGTACCAGATTTATCCATAGACATGCCCTATCGGACAAGCACGTATAATCCTTGTATCGGCCGCCATTATATACCCACAATCCGTCTAGTAAGACATAGTGGTAGTATCTCTTGACGTTTGAAGTAACTGTTGATTCATTTTAATGTGGGCTTCTATCAAAGCCATAACAGTTTGCTTAAATGGGGTCAGATCTAAGTGATCTATTCTTAGATATGTCAGTTGTAACATAACTCACGGTAATCTATACAGCACAAGAAAACACTGACAGTCTAACCAATCAACGGCTGTTCTGAAAATCGTTCCCTGGGCATGGCTTCACGCCATCTACCATTCGCGAAGCAACATGTAGTTTCCCTGCGTTGACTAATGAACAACACCGTGATAGACTGGCCTTCAATGTACTGAAGGATCGGAGTGGTTATCAAGTTACAAATATGAAAACTGACTAAAATGGACTTAAATATCCAAGTATTAGGTTATTACTGGACTGTGACAAAGTACTAATTCTAGACAAAGACTGGCATATGTCCATGTGAAAATAAAAATATTTTACCAGTGTCCGTCGAAAAATAACTATCACCTCAGTGATCCTCCTTCGGAAACTTACTAAGTTTCACTCGTAGCGCAGCACTTTTGTGACTATCACAACTTTGAAAATAACTTCTGCGTAGATCCGGCAACCATGTGCCTTGGCTCAGCGTAGTAGCACCTTGCTAGGCAAGTGCTTGTGTCGAAGTGAGCTATCGATGCCTCGGCCGGCCGGCTTTTATTCAAAACTGTCAGGTTCACGCGTCATCACGCTGAAATCTGGAAATCCTCATATCTCTGGTTTCCCTGGTCCGATTTACTTGATACTAAGTGCATTCTCTTTCATTTGGCCGTGCCAGTAATCTGATCCAAGTCTCAAGTCTCTACTCCATGGTTAACTATTTAATCAATAAATAGCCTCGACCTCTGCTATTACTCGCTACGTCACTTGACATGCTGTTAGCGGTATATTCTTTCCAATTGCTTCGAGAAGCAATGTAGCGCGATATTCAAATATCTCAACTTTCAAAAGCGGCTGTAGCCTTTCCCTTGATATCTAGGTGTCTGAATCTTGGAATACCCATTCCTAGAGTTGGGCACAGTACGTAATGAAATATCATTATTTTATCAGCAGTTCTACGCTAAGGCTCCAATTGATCCACAGCAGGTGACCCTGCTGCTTTCATCTTGCAGTACCCAACTATCTCCGGACAACAAAACTCTGTTCAGCGTGGACATTACGGATGAAGAGATTCACTCTGTGGTTAAGCACCTCCCAAATAACCGCTCACCTGGAATTGATGGCCTGCCATATGAACTGTATAAACACTTCTGGCCTCTCATTGGCAAAGAATTTTGTCACGTCTTGCGTACCTATCTCCAACGTCGTGCTCTTTGTCAATCACACCACGAGGGTACCATAGTCCTCATGCCAAAAACACCCTCTCCCATGGCAGTTGGAGACTTCCGACCAGTTACTCTGCTCTGCGGTGATTATAAAGTCCTTACCAAAGTACTTGCATGCCGATTGAAGACTGTTCTACATGATATCATTGGTAATGAACAATGTTGCAGTATTCCCGGAAGAACCCTGTTAACGAACTTAGCGATACTACGAGACCTACACCTATAAGCCGAAAACTCCGCACTGAGCCAATGAGTTTTCTCACCTTAGATCTTGATAAAGCTTTCGACCGCATCCGCATCCGTCATGAATACTTGTACATGGTCTTGCAGCACCTTGAATTTCCTGAAATTGACTACATTCGAATGATAAATTGTAATGCTACGTCTCGAGTGCTCGTCAACGGTTTTCTTTCCCCTCTGATTCCAATAAACGATCAGTTAGACAAGGATGTCCCCTTTCCATGCTACTTTTTGTCATTGGCCTTGAACCGTTCATTCGGACTACCCAGTTGAAACTACAGGGTTACAAACTGTCCACACGTGTTTTCGGCATGTGCGCCTATGCTGATGTATCAATATTGATCCGCAATAATGAAGACATCTCTCCCATCGATAGCGTCCTTCAGCTCTACCATATCGCCTCTGGAGCACAATCGAACCCCCAGAAATCTGCTTTGCTTCCGCTCAATTCTAACTCAGTGATTACCCAACAGCCCTGGTTCCGGATAGTAAATTAGGTGAAAACTCCTGGCATTACCTGGAAGCAAACGCTTCTGGACACAGTGCAAGCAAACTGGGGTAAGGTCATTGCCATAGTTAGGGGAGTGCTGATCCAATTTGGTCAAAGAAACCTCTATATAGTGCAGCGGGTCATGGTCCTCAACGTGTTTGCGCTCTCTAAAATATGGTATATCGCACAACTTTTCCCGCTTCCCAAAATGTTTGAGAGCCAATTGTCAAAATATACAGGTTGGTTTATATGGCAAGGATTTTTGTTTCGAGTACAACGGGAACAGTTGTATCTCCCATCCCGGCAAGGCGGGCTAGGGCTAACAGCTCATGGCATGAAATGCCGTGCACTAATCTGCAAGAACGATATCACCATCCTTTCCCAACATGACACTTTTACGAAAGCGCTATACAAAGATATTCGAAACACAGCCCGTGGTTGTGATAGAGCTTTGCCGAAGATATTTAGGGACCATCAAGAGCACCTTCTGGAAACTGTTTGCCAAATGCCTTCAGGGACTGTTCCAACGACGAAAAGTATTTATACCATGTTGCGGCAAGTGGTACACTCCAAACCGCGAATCGAGGCCACCACCCTCTACGTCCATTGGCCCACTGTTTGGAAAAATTTTGGGGCTATGACCATTTCTTCTGCTGTACACTCCCAGGTTTTTATCCTCCTCAACGATCTCATCCCAACGGCTCTACGGCGATATAACATCCCTCTTGAATCTTACCCGTGGTGTACTATATGTGGTCAAACTGATACGGCGCTACATCGCTTCACAACATGCACGCGAGTTGCCTCCACGTGGCTGTGGTGTAAGGGACACGTATGTCAACTATTAAAAGTGCCCACGGGTGACCTTGATGACAGGAAGTTGATTCGTTTGTCGGTGACCACCTTCCCCCAAATTAAACAGACTGCCATTGTGTGGATAATGGGACAATATGTACACTTCGTGATGGACAATGATCAACATTCCTGGATCTCATTTATCACCTGAAGAAAGAGCGCTGGGAGATTAGTGAAAGTGGACAATTGTACGATACATATGGAGACTATTTGGATTTTCTTGTGATGTAATGTATAGTATTTATCATTTCTGAAAATTCTGTAATTCTGTAAATAGCTAATAAAGAAAGAGAAAAAAAATGTTTTTGGCTGAGAGGGGCAGTTGGTCACAAGTCATGGCCGATTGAGGTGCGTGTGTGCGAGCTGTGTCATCGCATTGGAAGAGTGTACGTTTCCTAATACCGGTGCTTCCGATAGTTCCACGGGTGTACTGACCTTCCGTGTGTCATTCGGTCAATACTTCTTCAAGTAGTGTTCCAGATAGGACAACAAATCCAGAAACCCAGAAAACCCCTCTGAAATTCATGTCCGGATACCAGAGGAAAAACACCGTACGCTGTCAATGGGACAGACAGAGTTCTCGCCCCACACCAGGAGAAATTCACCGCTGGATTAGCGATACCCTCCGGTTGACTGTCGACCAAGTAGAAGCCATCCAGTTAAATGCGCAAGGAAGAACCATGTACATCAAGGTAATCAGCATATCTACTTATCAGAAATTGCTAAATACTTTTGCAGCTCCTATTAAATTTCAGTATGACTCAGGCGAAATGACTAATGTTAAGCTCTCCACAGCGGATTCCAATTTTACCACAGTGCGTATATTTAATGTCCCACTCGAAGTTCCCCCTGAAATTTTCAAATCCGTCCTGTCGAAATATGGCACTGTGAGTAACGTCAGGAAAGAACAATGGTCTTCTGCTTATCAGTTCCCGGTGTATAATGGAATACGTGCAGTCGCTATGGAAATCAAACAAGATATCCCCTCCACTGAGACTTTTGGTGGCAATTCTGGCTACATATCTTATAATGGACAGAAACAGACCTGTTTAATTTGCAATGCTAACACACATCTACGTATCAACTGCCCAAGGAAAATGATTCCCCTCGGTATAACTCCTACACAACAACGACGTGTCCAATACTCGGATGTTGTGACGCAGCAAACGTCATATGAAAACATGCTTATTGATCAGTCAGCTGGGGCAACACCAGAAGTGACCTCGGATACATCTGACGCAGAACTGGTACCTTGCCCTGACCAGAGCTGCGAGCCACAGAGTGCCCCTGTGCTATCGGCAACCTGTATCGCAGCCTTAGAACCAACTATGCCGTCACTACAGGCTGCCACAGAAATGTTGTCTTCACTGCCCCCACCTTCTCTGGTACCTACCGACTCACTTAAGCAGGTTGATCGGGGATCCGAGAACGTATCTAAGAAGATTAAAACAAATGCCTCCATTGCTGTACCAGCCCCGAAGAATCAAACTGGTTCTACGAACGTTCCCGCAGCTGTGAAAAAGAAACAAAATCTTCATTCTACGTCATCTAGGACCTACGAACGCTCTCAAACGCTGACAGCCGGCCTATGAATGGCAGTCAAAAGGAACTATCTCACCCTAATTTGACATAGTGCACCAGTATATTTCTCACCCGTGCCTTTTTTTTCTCGAGTACACCTTACAGTATGTCTAGCACAGCTTTTATACTTCTCTTCATGGCGCAATTTCTCACTGTGGCCACTGTGAATATCAATGTAATAGAATGCCCCCTGAAATTTCAACTGTTGGAGACATTCCTTCGAGATGCAGACATTGACATTGCTTTCATTCAAGAAGTTGCTATACCCTGTCTTCCCGTATCTGCCTTCTACAAACAATACAGCAATACCGGTACTACTAATAGAGGGACCGGATTCCTCATAAGACATGATATCCCACTCGAAGGTGTGCTATGTCATCCATCAGGACGCATAATATCTGGACACATAAACAATACCACCCTGATAAATGTATATGCCCCATCCGGGTCCAATAAACGTGTGGAACGGAAAATGTTCTTTCAACAGAGTATACTGCCTTATCTGCACGACGTTAAGGAAAAACTTATTCTTGCAGGGGATTTCAATTATTGTATTCAACGTCCAGAGGATTCCACTAGTCCATACCAAGGTGTCAACCCGGCTCTCAGGACCCTCCTTACTTCCCTAAACCTCATTGAAGCTGTGGATAGTATAAGGGTGCCCCTGCCCCATTACACCTGTATAAGTCACAACTCCTCATCACGAATTGACCGCATCTACTTTTCCCAGGAACTTATCCAGCCTAGACGATATGAAGTGATACCTGCCAGTTTCACTAACCATCATGCAGTCGTATGTACAATCTCTTACCCCCATCCCATATTTCACATAGGAAGAGGTTATTGGAAATTGAATTGCTCGCTGTTACTGGAGGAGGAATGCCAAGATATTTTCAGACAACACTGGACTCGATGGGTCCAACAAAAATGCAACTTTCGCGACTGTGCAGACTGGTGGGATATTTTAGTTAAACCAGGGATCCGCAGCGTCTTTAAGAACATATCCTACCAAAGAGGTCGGGAAAGACGGGATACAGTTGAATTTTACTATCGAGTTCATCGCCAGCTCCAGCAAAGATATGATGCTGGGGAGCGTATGTATGACCAGATTCGGGAAGTTAAAACCAAGCTCCTGTCACTACAGCAACGAACGCTCGCTCATATAAGCGTGGCTTTAAAAGATCGTACAGTGCTCCCGGACGAAAGTGCAAGTGTATACCATATCGCCAAAGGACAACGTGAGCGGCAACGTAAATATATCCACCGCCTCCGCACCAGTACTGGAAGTGTCGTCACCTCCCCTGACGCTATACGTAGTGAATTATCCTTATTTTATCAACGGTTCTACGCTAAGTCTCCAATTGATCCACAGCAGGTGACCCTATTGCTTTCATCTGGCAGTACCCAACTATCTCCGGACAACAAAACTCTGCTCAGCGCGGATATTACGGATGAAGGGATTCACTCTGTGGTTAAGCACCTCCCAAATAACCGCTCACCTGGCATTGATGGACTGCCATATGAACTGTATAAACATTTCTGGCCTCTCATTGGCAATGAATTTTGTCACGTCTTGCGTACCATACTCCAACGTCGTGCTCTTTGTCAATCACATCATGAGGGTACCATAGTTCTCATACCAAAAACATCCTCTCCCATGGCAGTTGGTGACTTACGACCAGTTACTCTGCTCTGCAGTGATTATAAAGTCCTTACCAAAGTACTTGCATGCCGATTGAAGACTGTTCTACATGATATCATTGGTGATGAACAATGTTGTAGTATTCCTGGAAGAACTCTGTTAACAAACTTAGCGATACTACGGGACCTACACCTAAAAGCCGAAATGCTCCCCACTGAGCCAATGAGTTTTCTCACCTTAGATCTTGATAAAGCTTTCGACCGCATCAGTCATGAATACTTGTACATGGTCTTGCAGCACTTTGAATTTCCTCAATCCTTATTGACTACATTCGTATGATAAATTGTAATGCTGCGTCTCGAGTGCTCGTCAACAGTTTTCTTTCCCCTCTGATTCCAATACAACGATCAGTTAGGCAAGGATATCCCCTTTCCATGCTACTTTTTGTCATTGGCCTTGAACCGTTCATTCGGTCTACCCAGGTGAAGCTACAGGGTTACAAACTGTCCACACATGTGTTTGGCATGTGCGCCTACGCTGATGACGTATCAATATTGATCCGCAATAATGAAGACATCTCCCACATCGATAGCGTCCTTCAGCTCTACCATATCGCCTCTGGAGCACAATCGAACCCCCAGAAAACTGCTTTGCTTCCGCTCAATACTAACTCAGTGATTACCCAGCAGCCCTGGTTCCGGATAGTAAATGAGGTGAAAATTCTTGGCATTACCTGGAAGCAATCGCTTCTGGACACAGTGCAAGCAAACTGGACTAAGGTCATTGCCAAAGTTAGGGGAGTGATGATCCAATTTGGTCAAAGAAACCTCAATATAGTGCAACGGGTCATGGTCCTCAACGTGTTTGCGCTCTCTAAAATATAGTATATCGCACAACTTTTCCCACTTTCCAAAATGTTTGAGAGCCAACTGTCAAAATAAACAGGTTGTTTTATATGGCAAGGATTTCTGTTTCGAGTACAACGGGAACAGTTGTATCTCTCATCCCGTCAAGGCGGGCTAGGGCTAACAGCCCATGGCATGAAATTCCGTGCACTCCTCTGCAAGAACGATATCACCATCCTTTCCCAACATGACACTTTTACGAAAGCGCTATACAAAGATATTCGAAACACAGCCCGTGGTTCTGATAGAGCTTTGCCGAAGATATTTAGGGACCATCAACAGCACCTTCTGGAAACTGTTCGCCAAATGCCTTCAGGGACTGTTCCAACGACGAAAAGTATTTATAACATGTTGCGGCAAGTGGTACACTCCAAACCGCGAATCGAGGCTACCATCCTCTACGTCCATTGGCCCACTGTGTGGAAAAATTTTGGAGCTATGACCATTTCTTCTGCTGTACACTCCCAGGTTTTTATTTTCCTCAACGATCTCATCCCAACGGCTGTACGGCGATATACCATCCGTCTTGATGCTTACCCATGGTGTACTATATGTGGTCAAACTGATACGGCGATACACCGCTTCACATCATGCACGCGAGTTGCCTCCACGTGGCTGTGGTGTAAGGGAAAAGTATGTCAACTATTAAATGTGCCCACGGGTGACCTTGATGAGAGGAAGTTGATTCGTTTGTCGGTGACCATCTTCCCCCAAATTAAACAGACTGCCATTGTGTGGATAATGGGCCAATATGTACACTTCGTGATGGACAATGATCAACATTTCTCATTCCTGGATCTCATGTATCACCTGCAGAAAGAGCGTTGGAAGCTTAGTGAAAGTGGACAATTGTACGATAAATATGGACACTATCTGGATTTTCTTGTGATGTAATAGTATGGTATTTATAAAATCTGAAAATTCTGTAATTCTGAAGAGAGCTAATAAAAAAAGGGTTAAGCCTGACCGTATGTGATGGGCGCGAGCGGGTAGAATGCTGCTTCGAATCCAGCAGCAGGCATACTTTTTTGAACGAAAGCCCACATTCCATTTTAGTCGGGATGTAACTACATTGCCACATTTATTGCCTTACGACGTATTTTTTTGAAGAGTACGTTGAATTTTGTTGATTTATAAAGAGAATACGATCGAATTGGTACGTTATGCCACGTGACCTGTAAAGGCAAAAAATTAAAAAACTGGCATGAATATTAACATAACTTATCGAAGTGTTGCTCCGGAGGTCCAGGTTGGATTCCCAGCTCTGCCAAGAATTGTAATACTTGTCTGAGGGCTGAAATTGGGTACACGTAGCCTCGTGAAGCAAATATGAGAAGAAGTGGGTTCGATTCCCATCCCAGCCACCCTGGAAATGGTTTTCCGTGGTTTCCCACTTCTACTCCGGCCAAATTCCGGGACGGATTTTATCTTGAGGCCACGGTCGCCTCCTTCCCAATCCTCAATTGCAAATACACACATCATTACAAGCCCGCAATAACTCGGGTTATCAGACAAATTCTACACACACATCCAAGTAAACTGGGCTAAATAACCGCTATATTCTAGCCCCTCAAATGAAACAAAACAACAACATATCGAAGGATATTCTGATCGCCAGCGCTTACATCGAAGTATACGTATTCCTTAGAAATTCCCATGGTATTATTAGCATACTAGCAAAGGGCACCTCAATGTCATGCTTTATATTGCCACCATCTGGAGGGAAACGTAATGGCGGCCACCCAAATGTTCAAAGCTTAAATCAAATTATGAATGACCTAATCATCCGATCTCTACCAAATTGTGCAACAACATGTATTTATATGGCGAGCGTTTTTTGACTAAACTACAAAGTAATCGGCCCAATAGTTTGCAGATGGCGGCCATGTATGTGGGCAAATCGATTCCCCTATCATTTCAAGCACGGTGAAACCAAATTGAACGATATTTGGTACTAGCAAAGGACACCTCAGTGTCATGTTTTATATCGCCGCCATCTTGATGAAAACGTAATGGTGGCCTTCCAAATGTTAAAAGCTTAAATAAATTACGACCAACCTAATATTCTGATCTCTGCCAAATTTTCAACAACATACCTTCATTTGGGAAGCATATTTTGACCAAACTACAAGATCATCAGTCCAACAGTTTGCATATGGCGGCCATGTATGTGTCAAAATCGATTTCCGTATCAATTCAAACACGGTAAAACCGAATTGAACGAAATTTAGTACAGAGGTAGCACTAGCGTAGAACACGTCAGTGTCATGTTTTATATCGCCGCCATCTTGACGAAAACGTAATGGCGGCCATCCTAATGTTAAAAGCTTGAATCAAATTACGATCAACCTAATAATCTTGTCTCTACCTAATTTTGCAACAACATACCTTTATATATAGAGATTCTTTTGACCACACTACAAGGTCATCAGGCCAATAACGTACGGATAGCGGCCATGTATGTGTGCAAATCGATTTCCCCTATCTTTTAAAACACGGTGAAACCGAATGGAACGAATTTTGGTACAGAGGTAGCACTACCAAAGGCCACCTCAGTGTCATTTTTTATATCGCCGCCATCTTGACGGAAACGGAATGGCGGCCACCCAAATCATAAACGCTTAAATCAAATTACGGCCAACCTAATAATTTGATCTCTACCAAATTCTTTAACAACATACCTTTTTGTGGGAAGCATCTTTTGACTTAACTACAAGGTCATCAGCCCAATAGTTTGCAGGTAACAGCCATGTATGTGTGCAAATCGATTCCCCATATCAATTCAAACACGGTGAAACCGAATTGAATGAATTTTTTTTACAGAGATAGCACTAGCAAAGGGCGCATCATATTCTTGTATAATATCCGTATAGCACGTTGTATTTCAAGAAGCTACTACAACCAATATTCAATTATACTCCTTGAAAAGGACAAAGAGTTATAACAATACCCATTCATTTAGGATAAAGTAGGTTATACGTTCTTTACCGAACATCTTGTTTTGTTATTAAATTTTAACAAAAAGTCTTAGCATATCTTTAGTCCCGTATCACACGATACTCGCTGGCAAGGAAGCTGCTGTGATCGCTGGTACAAAATCCTGTATGATTCTGTTCTCTTCGTCAGTACACCTGCTTGTATGACCGAAGTGTATCACAAGCTAGCATTTTGTACGCTATGTTGTATGAAATAAAACCGAAGGGCTGTCATTTGAGGGCATTATTTGCAGTTCTTTCGCCTTATTGACGCAAAGCGGTCGCGAAACTTGCTTTAAGTAAATTAGAAAACATGCCAGGTACTGAATGAATGCATTCCAATCAATATTTAGGATCTAACTGTAATAATTGAATATTTTACCAAACGTGTTAATAAGAAGCGCGACAAAAACCTCTAGAGTGTGTTGGAAATGTGTGCAAGTGTTATTGCTCCCGCTCGCTCTTTCGAAGATCCCGGGTTCAAGTCTATCCAACAGCAGAATTTTTCAATTCTTTTTAACTATTTTATTTTACCCTCCCTACCTCGTACAGCAAGATTTCAACTTGGTTTTGTTCACATTATCTACGAAGACGATAGGGAAAGTTATTTTCTTGTCTCATTTAAATGGTTATTTTCCCTAAATACTGTTCAAAACCATGGATGGATACTATTCGTTATAATTATTATTTTTAGTCGATTTTACCCTCCAGGTTAGGTTTTCCCACGGACTCAGCGAGGGATCCCATCATTACCGCCTCTATGGGCATTAGGCGAAGATGGAATAACTATGGAAATACTCCTACGAACTTTCAATAATTTTCCTAAGTTTTTAACGTCAATATATAATGAATGTCTCTAAAGAGGATGCTTCCCTAAAATTCGTAAGAGAGCAAAAATAATTCTCATACTTAAACCAGGAAAAAAAAGAGTACAGATCCATCGAAATTTAGACCAATTAACTTGTTGAATCTAGCGGGCAAGGTACTGGAGAAGTTATTGATTAGTAGAATAATACATCATATGTACAAAAATAAATTAATGAATAATAATCAATTTGGATTTACAACACAGAAGAGCACAACCGACGCAGCAATGGAAGTGAAGCAATTTATAGAACCGGAATTAGAAAAAGGGAACGTAATAATTATGACCAGCTTGGACGTTAAAGGTGCTTTTGACGCCGCTTGGTGGCCTGCTATTCTAAAAGGACTAAAAGATATGGAATGCCCTAGAAATCTATACAAACCCTCTCAAGACTATTTCCAAGGAAGAACAGATTTCATGTCCATTAATAGCAACAACACTGAGAGAAGACTTACTGAAGGTTGTCCGCAGGGTTCATGCTGTGGTCCTGGTTTTTGGAATATACAATATAATTCTCTTCTTACATTGCAGTATACAAATCGCACGAAGGTAGTTGCATTTGCAGATGACGTATTACTGCTTGTTAAAGCAACATCTATTAAAGAGGCAGAAAATTATACTAATATAGAAATGGACAAAATTTCAAATTGGGCTAAACTCAATAAGATCAGATTCAATGAACAGAAATCAAAAGTTATGGTCTTGTCGAGAAGAAAAAGAAAAGAAGAAAAAGAGATTAAAATTTATCTTAATTACAAAAGCTTAGATCAGGTGAACACCGTTAAATATCTTGGAATTATTTTCGACCACAAACTTACATTTAGAGAGCACATTAACTATATTACTGAAAAATGTAGGAAACTGATATTTAGTGTCTCAAGATTTGCATATCTAAACTGGGGTTTAAAGCATACAGCTCTGAAGGTAATATACATAGGTGGAATCTTACCTCTCATTTTGTATGGAGCACCGGTATGGAGAAAGGTTATAGAGAAAACTTGCTATAAAGTAAAATTGATAAGAGTCCAAAGGCTGATAAATATCAGAATAGGTAAAGCTTATCTCACTGTATCTAATGAAGCTCTCTGTGTGATAACAGGATTAATTCCAATTAATATTCAAATTGAGGAGACGGTAGCATACTACGATCTTATTACAGTTAATAGTAAAGAAGATCGCTCAATTGACAAGGACATGGAAGTAAATCAATGGTCTCACCCTGCTGACATTGTTAAAATTATTGACGAAAATTATGAACAGATGCATTCTTTCAACGTTTACACTGATGGAAGTAAAAGTGAGGATGCAGTAGGATCTGGAATTGCCATATACAATGGAAACGAGTTCATTAAACAGCTGCAATATAAACTAGACAAACGATGTTCTAATAATCAAGCAGAACAGCTAGCTAACGTTAAGGCATTGCAACATCTAGAATCCATGGACACGGAGCAGAGAACAGCACTCATTTTCACAGACAGCCTAATTACAATAGATGCACTTAAAACAACAAAAACCATACATTTCTCATAGAGGAAATTAAAAGAAAAGCAATTGAAATGGAGAAACAGAATTGGGTGATTGTCTTCAGTTGGGTTAAGGCGCATAACGGAAATGAGGGAAATGAATTAGCGGACCGGCTGGCTAAAGAAGCAGCACAAAGCGGTTTGAGTGAGTGCTATAATAGAATTCAAAAAGTAATATGCTAAAGAATTAAGTGTGTTTAGTTTGAGAAAGTGGCAGAATGAATGGGACAATACATCCAAGGTCGAAATTACAAAATCATTTTTCCCCAGTGTACAGGACAGACTAAAAATGAAAATGAACATAACGCCCAATTTTACAGTTATGACAACAGGACACGGCAATATTAAATCATACTTATACAGATTTAAAATTACAGATAGTCCAACATGTATATGCAATAACGGTCACCAGACTGTAGATCACCTACTATATGAGTGTAAGTTATTAAGAATAGAAAGAGATATATTAATAGCTCTTGTTTTAAGATCAAGCAACTGGCCCATAAAGAAAGATGAACTTGTTAGAAACTACCTTAGGGAATTCTTTACTTTTGCAAACTCTATCTCTTTTGAAATACTAAATAGATATTTTTATTTATATTTTCTTAACTGTTAATCATTTTAGTGACACAAATTTCATTTAACAGGCCATAGATATAAAATATTTATAATATAAATTGTATAGTTTTAATTTGAAATGATTAATAAGTAATAATTAAGCATATAGTATTACTACATTGTAATGGGGCATGCTGTAAATAATCTTTTTTTTTTAAATGGGCAGTGTCCTGGAGCTTGAAATATCTCGTCTGGGGGATACAACTGGGGAGATCGGATCAGCATCTCGCCCAGGCGGCCTCACCTGCAAAGCGAACAGGGTCCTCTTGAGGGATGGGAAGGGAGGGGACGATCGGGAGGGATAGGCAAGGAGGAGGGAAGGAGGTGGCCGTGGCCGTACGGTAGGTAAAATCCCGGTATTTGCCCGAAGGGGAAGTGGGAAACCACGGAAAACCAATTTGAGGATGGCTGAGGTGGGAATCGAACCACCTCTACTCATTTGGACCACCCGAAGCTGAGTAGACCCCGTCCCAGTCCTCATACCTCTTTTCAAATTTCGTGGCAGAGCCTGGAATCGAACCCAGGACGTCCGGGGTGGCAGCTAATCACGCTGACTGCTACGCAACGGAGGCGACTCTATTCGTGATAATTAGAATTTTAATAGTTCAATATTTATCCCAGAATCATAATATGACTCATTCTGTAATTACTACCTTGATACGAGGCTCAGCGGTAACGTTCTCACTTGCTGTGCCGAAGGTTGCAGGTTCGTATCCTGGCGCAGTCAGCTGGCATTTGAGGGTGCGCAAATGCGAGGGTGCCGTGTCAGTAGATTTACTGGCACGTTGAAAATCCCCTTCGGAGCAAAATTCCGGCACCCCGGCGTATCTAAAAGCCAGAGCAGTTAAAAGGGACGTAAAACCAATAATGCTATAATTATCTGTATTTACTGTATGTTTGGGGCAGATGACCTCGTAGTTCCGCCCCTTAAAACCTCACTAACTAACTATTACTGTAAGTGTATAGCATGCGCTTTTCGCACAGACGCCGTTGAAAGAAATTATAGTTTCGGTCTGATGTATTTATTCGTATTTATTCGTCTGAGTGAGTCGGTGATTTCCTTTAAACAAAGGTGGTCAAAATTTCGAACACTTCCTACCTTGAATATACAGGATACCTTGCTTTCGTTCTACAGATCATTATGTCGTCGTCCAATCTGGCTGCGTACCATCGGATAAGTACGGTCCTTTTGAGGACCAAATAAAAAATCACTCGTTGGAACAGATAGATATGCGTCCATAATACATCCACAATAAACAACATTAAGAAAAAAAACTGTACTAGTTCGAACCTACTACAATGGGACTTCGTTGACGCTACTCTAGCACTTCCTTATTTAGCCACCTTAGCTACCGGGAACCGTGGTTTACTGTTGGCACGTATTGAGTCTATTCGTAGACACTTCCTGTCCAAATATAAGAAGGTGTCATTCGAAGCTCTGATCGTTTCAATCATGCATTATATTTGAGGTCATTGAAAGAACACTGCCACTATTGATTTCTACTATATTCGCGAGGATGTACTCAACGGTAAAGTTGTACAATGGACGTAAAGGAGCAGGTACTAATGTTTTTAGGATGACTGTGATATACGCGTTAGTTGGGTTGCCTTCCTTCAATATAATAAGGGGCTGGTATATGTTAAACCCTCACCAGCTGTGGAACACATAAAGACCAACCTTCCAAGCCAACCTGTTATTTATCGTGGTCTTGACGCTGCAGAAAAGTTTATGGACTGTTTAATATCAATAGCTAATGAAATTGATCGCCTTTACAGCATAAATGTTCCAAACGTTTTAACCCAGGATCAAGAAACAGAGTTCCAATGTTCTGAAACCTGTTATTTGTGTCATAAACCATTTACCCAAGAGGACTGGAGAGTTCAAGATCATTGCCATATTACAGGGGAATACCGTGGAAGTGCTCACAAAACTGTAATCTGAGGTGTAAAACACGTAACCCAGGTCCTGTATTTCTACATAATATGAGTGGATACGAAGCAAATTTCATTGAAAAGCAATTGGGATGTACTACTGAGAAAGTGGATGTTATTCCTAACTCTAAAGAAAAGTACATCACCTTCACCAAATATGTTGGAAATATTAAGCTTCGATTTGTGGGTACGTTTCGGTTAATGCCTAGTAGTTTGGAAAACTTACTTACAAACTTAACATCATACCCTGAAACAGACAAATACTTTGGGAAAGAAAATGCAACGCTCATAACTCGTAAAGGTGTATTTTGTTATGATTACATTGATTCATGGGGAAAATTTAGTGAAACGTGTTTATCTCCAAAACAGGCATTCTTTAACAAATTAAGTCAAAAAGATGTAAGTAAAGAAGACTATGATCATGCCAAAAATGTCTGGAATCAGTTCCAAATTAAAACTCGAGGGGAATATAGTGACCTAACTTCAGATGTACTCCTTCCTGCAGACAGCTCTTAAACGTTTGGAAACAAAACACTAGAAACACACCAAGTGGATGCTGCACACTTCTTTACTTCGCCTGGTTTTATGTATTTGAGACAATGCTCCTTTACACAGGAATTCAACTGGAATTGCTACAGGATTACGATCAGATTCTTTTAATAGAGTCTGGAATACGTGGAGGCATATGCCAGGTGTCTCATCGGTATGCTAAAGCTAACAATAAATACATGGAAACCTATGATTCTGAGAAACCATCACAGTTTATTACCTATGATGATGCCAACAACCAAAACGGGTGGGCTATGTGCCACTCCCTTCCTTAGGGTGGATTTCAGTGTGTTTCTCCAGATACTGTTGATCTAGAAACGTTAAAGGAAGACGACCCTGTTGGATTCATTCTAGACGTTGATTTTGATTGCCCATGTAACCTTCATGATCTACAAAACGATTTACCATTCCTACCATAGTGTACACAACCTAAGGATTTGCCTCTCAAAAAACGTATTCCTCCTCTTGGAAATCGAAGCCGGTTTGTTGTTCATTACATGGCACTTACACAGGCTCTAGATCATGGACTAAAATTAGGAAATATTCATCGTGTGTTAAAGTTTAAACAAAGACCTTGGCTAAAGGCATACGTTGATTTTAATAATAACCTTCTAAAAAAATCTAAAAATGATTTTGAGAACAATCTGTACGATTTATTCAACGAGTCGCCTCCGTAGCGCAGCGGTCAGCATGATTAGCAGCCGCCCCGGAGGTCCTGGGTTCGATTCCCGGCTCTGCCACGAAATTTGAAAAGTGGTATGATGACTGGAACGGGGTCTACTCAGCCTCGGGTGGTCCGAATGAGCAGAGGGGGATCTATCACCACCTCAGTCATCCTCGAAGTGGTTTTCCGTGGTTTCCCACTTCGTCTTCGGGCAAATTCCGGGATGGTACCTACTGTCAGGCCACGGCCGCCTCCTTCCCTCTTCCTAGCCTATCCATCCCAATCTTCCATCACTTCCCCTCCCTCATGAGGTCCCTGTTCGCTTTGCAGGTGAGGCCGCTTGGGCGAAGTGCTGATCAGACCTCCCCAGTTGTATCCATCCCGACCAGATGTTCCAAGCTCCAGGACACTGCCCATAGAGGCGGTAGTGGTGAGTTCCCTCGCTGAGTCCGTGGGAACCACCAACCTAGAGGGTAAATTGACTAAGTAAAAATAAAAATAAAAAATAAAATTATTCAACAATGCAATTTTTGGAAAAACAATGGAAAATATTCGTTAAAGATTTGACATACGTCTTGTGACTGACAGCAAAAAGGCTGAAAAGTTAACAGCTAAACCAACATTTATCGACAGAACAATTTATGGTCCTAACCTAGCTGCTTTCCACATGGCTGAACAGAACATTGTATTCAATAAGCCTATATACAGTGTGGTCCACCAGCCCCTTATTATTTAGTTTTATGAAACCCAACTAACATTGCATTTCTCCCGATAGTCGATATTGCTCTGCGCTCTGTCTGTGTGACAGCAATGTAATTTGGTCATGGGTCTTGCAAAGAAAAACCGACCGTAAACCTTTCCCCGCCAATTACTACGGCCCATTCTACTAACATATGACATATTGCTCCTTGAAATAACACACATACACGTAATACGATCGAATTAATAGCTTACGCCGCGTGATCTGTAATAGTAGAAAGTAAAATCAACACAATAAACCATGATTTAAGACTATAACATGGACTTAAACGTTTGAGGTGGGACGGCTACAGTAACTACAGCACGTTTAGCGTGTGGAGTCCACCATGCGTTGGTGTCTGAGAGGAGAGTTGGTCACTAGTCGTGGCCGAGAGCGGTACGTGTGTGCGCGCTGTGTGACCGCATTGGAAGAGTTTACGGTTCCTAATACCGGTGCTTCCTTAGTTCCACGTGTGTACTGACCTTCCGTGTGTCATTCGGACAATACTTTTTCAAGTAGTGTTCCAGATAGGACAACAAAACCAGAAACCCAGAAAACCCCGCTGAAAATCATGTCCGGATACCAGAGAAAAAACACCGTACGCTGCCAATGGGACAGGCAGAGTTCTCGCCCCTCACCAGGAGAAATTCACCGCTGGATTGGCGATACCCTCCGGTTGACTGTCGACCAAGTAGAAGCCATCCAGTTAAATGCGCACGAAAAAAACATGTACATCAAGGTAATCAGCATATCTATTTATCAGAAATTGTTAAATACTTTTGCAGATCCTATTAAATTTCAGTATGACTCAGGCGAAATGACAAATGTTAAGCTCTCCACAGCGGATTCCAATTTTACCACAGTGCGTATATTTAATGTCCCACTCGAAGTACCCCCTGAAATTTTCAAATCCGTCCTGTCGAAATATGGCACTGTGAGTGACGTCAGGAAAGAACAATGGTCTTCTGCTTATCAGTTCCCGGTGTATAATGGAATACGTGCCGTCACTATGGAAATCAAGCAAGATATCCCCTCCACTGAGACGTTTGGTGGCCATTCTGGCTATATAACGTATAATGGACAGAAACAGACCTGTTTAATTTGCAATGCTACCACACATCTACGTATTAACTGCCCAAAGAAAATGATTCCCCTCGGTATAACTCCTACACAACAACGACGTGTCCAATACTCGGAAGTTGTGACGCAGTAAACGTCATATGAAAACATGCTTATTGATCAGTCAGCTGGGACAACACCAGAAGTGACCTCGGATACATCTGACGCAGAACTGGTACCTTGCCCTGACCAGAGCTGCGAGCCACAGAGTGCCCCTGTGCTATCGGCAACCTGTATCGCAGCCTTAGAACCAACTATGCCGTCACTACAGGCTGCCACAGAAATGTTGTCTTCACTGCCCCCACCTTCTCTGGTACCTACCGACTCACTTAAGCAGGTTGATCGGGGATCCGAGAACGTATCTAAGAAGATTAAAACAAATGCCTCCATTGCTGTACCAGCCCCGAAGAATCAAACTGGTTCTACGAACCTTCCCGCAGCTGTGAAAAAGAAACAAAATCTTCATTCTACGTCATCTAGGACCTACGAACGCTCTCAAACGCTGACAGCCGGCCTATGAATGGCAGTCAAAAGGAACTATCTCACCCTAATTTGACATAGTGCACCAGTATATTTCTCACCCGTGCCTTTTTTTTCTCGAGTACACCTTACAGTATGTCTAGCACAGCTTTTATACTTCTCTTCATGGCGCAATTTCTAACTGTGGCCACTGTGAATATCAATGTAATAGAATGCCCCCTGAAATTTCAACTGTTGGAGACATTCCTTCGAGATGCAGACATTGACATTGTTTTCATTCAAGAAGTTGCTATACCCTGTCTTCCCATATCTGCCTTCTACAAACAATACAGCAATACCGGTACTACTAATAGAGGGACCGGATTCCTCATAAGACATGATATCCCACTCGAAGGTGTGCTATGTCATCCATCAGGACGCATAATATCTGGACACATAAACAATACCACCCTGATAAATGTATATGCCCCATCCGGGTCCAATAAACGTGTGGAACGGAAAATGTTCTTTCAACAGAGTATACTGCCTTATCTGCACGACGTTAAGGAAAAACTTATTCTTGCAGGGGATTTCAATTATTGTATTCAACGTCCAGAGGATTCCACTAGTCCATACCAAGGTGTCAACCCGGCTCTCAGGACCCTCCTTACTTCCCTAAACCTCATTGAAGCTGTGGATAGTATAAGGGTGCCCCTGCCCCATTACACCTGTATAAGTCACAACTCCTCATCACGACTTGACCGCATCTACTTTTCACAGGAACTTATCCAGCCTAGACGATATGAAGTGATACCTGCCAGTTTCACTAACCATCATGCTGTCGTATGTACAATCTCTTACCCCCATCCCATATTTCACATAGGAAGAGGTTATTGGAAGCTGAATTGCTCGCTGTTACTGGAGGAGGAATGCCAAGATATTTTCAGACAACACTGGACTCGATGGGTCCAACAAAAATGCAACTTTCGCGACTGTGCAGACTGGTGGGATATTTTAGTTAAACCAGGGATCCGCCGCGTCTTTAAGAACATATCTTACCAACGAGGTCGGGAAAGACGGGATACAGTTGAATTTTACTATCGAGTTCTTCGCCAGCTCCAGCAAAGATCTGATGCTGGGGTGCGTATATATGACCAGATCCGGGAAGTTAAAACCAAGCTCCTGTCTCTACAGCAACGAACGCTCGCTCATATAAACGTGGCTTTAAAAGATCGTACAGTGCTCCCGGACGAAAGTGCAAGTGTATACCATATCGCCAAAGGACAACGTGAGCGGCAACGTAAATATATCCACCGCCTCCGCACCAGTACTGGAAGTGTCGTCACCTCCCCTGACGCTATACGTCGTGAAATATCATTATTTCATCAACGGTTCTACGCTAAGGCTCCCATTGATCCACAGCAGGTGACCCTATTGCTGTCATCTTGCAGTACCCAACTATCTCCGGACAAGAAAACTCTGCTCAGCGCGGATATTACGGATGAAGAGATTCACTCTGTGGTTAAACAACTCCCAAACAACCGCTCACCTGGCATTGATGGACTGCCATATGAAATGTATAAACACTTCTGGCCTCTCGTTGGCAAAGAATTTTGTCATGTCCTGCGTACCATTCTCCAAAGACGTGCTCTTTGTCAATCACATCACGAGGGTACCATAGTCCTCATACCAAAAACATCCTCTCCCATGGCAGTTGGTGACTTCCGACCAGTTACTCTGCTCTGCAGTGACTATAAAGTCCTTACCAAAGTACTTGCATGCCGATTGAAGACTGTTCTACCTGATATCATTGGTGATGAACAATGTTGCAGTATTCCTGGAAGAACTCTGTTAACAAACTTAGCGATACTACGGGACCTACACCTAATAGCCGAAATGCTCCCCACTGAGCCAATGAGTTTTCTCACCTTAGATCTTGATAAAGCTTTCGACCGCATCAGTCATGAATACTTGTACATGGTCTTGCAACACTTCGAATTTCCTGAAATCCTTATTGACTACATTCGTATGATAAATTGTAATGCTACGTCTAGAGTGCTCGTCAACGGTTTTCTTTCCCCTCTGATTCCAATACAACGATCAGTTAGGCAAGGACGTCCCCTTTCTATGCTACTTTTTGTCATTGGCCTTGAACCGTTCATTCGGACTACCCAGGTGAAGCTACAGGGTTACCAACTGTCCACACATGTTTTTGGCATGTGCGCCTATGCTGATGACGTATCAATATTGATCCGCAATAATGAAGACATCTCCCACATCGATAGCGTCCTTCAGCTCTACCATATCGCCTCTGGAGCACAATCGAACCCCCAGAAAACTGCCAAGAAATGTAATACTTGTCTGAGGGCTGAAATTGGGTACACTTAGCCTCGTGAAGCAAATATGAGATGAGGTGGGTTCATTTCCCACCTCAGCCACCCGGGAAATGGTTTTCCCAAATCTAATCCGGCCAAATTCCGGGACGGATTCTATCTTAAGGCCACGGCCGCCTCCTTTCCAATCCTTAATTGCAAATACACACATCATTACAAGCCCGCAATAACTCAGGTTATCAGACAAATTCTACACACACACACAAGTAAACGGGGATAAAAGACCGCGATGTTCTAGCCCCTCAAATCAAACAAAACAACAACATATCGAAGGATATTCTGATCGCCAGTGCTTGCATCGAAGTATACGTATTACTTAGAATTTCCCATGGTATTTTTAGAATACTTTCAATGTTTGCAAAATATGAAAGTACCTAGACTTATGAGATCTACACAGGGCCAAAAATTGTGTGTGTGTCTGTGTGTGTGTACTCTGAATGTCTGCCCCCGCATCAATTCGAACACGGTAAAACCGAATTAAACGAAATTTGGTAGAGAGGTAGAACTAGCAAAGGGAACCTCAGTACCATGTTTTATATCGCCGCCATCTTGACGGAAATGAAATGGCGGCCACCCAAATGTTCAAAGCTTAAATCAAATTACGAATAACCTAATCATCCGATCTCTACCAAATTTTGCAACAACATATATTTATATGGCGAGCGTCTTTTGACTAAACTACAAGGTCATCAGCCCATTATTTTGCAGGTGGCTGCTATGTATGTGTGCAAATTGATTCAGCCTATCAATTCAAACTCGGTGAAACCGAATTAAACGAAATTTGGTACAGAAGTAGCACTAGCAAAGGCCACCTCAGTGTCAGGTTTAATATCGCCGCTATCTAGACGAAAACGAAATGGCGGCCACCCTAATATTAAAAGCTTGAATCAAATTACGACCAACCTAATAATCTGATCTCTACCACATTTTGCAACAACATACCTTTATATATAGAGAATCTTTTGACCAAACTACAAGGTCATCAGGCCAATAATGTGCGAATTGCGGCCATGTATGTGTGCAAATCGATTCCCCCTATCTTTTTATACACGGTGAAACCGAATGGAACGAAGTTTGGTACAGAGGTAGCACTAGCAAAGGCCACCTCAGTGTCATGTTTTATATCGCCGCCATCTTGACGTAAACGGGATGGCGGCCACCCAAATGTTAAAAGCTTAAATCAAATTACGACCAACCTAATCATTTGATCTCTACCAAATTTTTCATCAACATGCCTTTTTGTGGGAAGCACCTTTTGACTGAACTACAAGGTCATCAGCCCAATAATTTGCAGATAGCGGCCATGCATGTGTGCAAATCGATTCCGTATATCAATTCAAACACGGTGAAACCGAATTGAATGAAATGTTTTACAGAGGTAGCACTAGCAAAGGGCACCTCATATTCATGTATAATATCCGTATAGCACGTTGTATTTCAAGAAGCTACTACAACAAATATTCAATTATACTCCTTGAAAAGGACAAAGAGTTATAACAATACCCATGCATTTAGGAGAAAGAACGCTATACGTTCTTTATCGAACATCTTGTTTTGTTATTAAATTTTAACAAAAAATCTTAGCATATCTTTAGGCACATATCACACGACACTCGCTGGCAAAGAAGCTGCTGTGATCGCTGGTACAAAATCCTGTATGATTCTGTTCTCGTCGTCAGTACACCTGCTTGTATGACCGAAGTGTATCACACGGTAGCATTTTGTACGCTAAGTTGTATGAAATAAAACCGAAGGGCTGTCGTTTGAGGGCATTATTTGCTGTTCATTCGCCTTATTAACGCAAAGCGGTCACGAAACTCGCTTTAAGTAAATTAGAAAACATGCCAGGTACTGAATGAATGCATTCCAATCAATATATAAAATCTAACTGTAATAATTGAATATTTTACCATACGCGTTAATAAGAAGCGCAACAAAATCCTCCAGAGTGTGTTGGAAATGTGTGCAAGAGTTATTGCGCCCACTCGCTCTTTCGAAGATCCCGGGTTCAAGAATATCCAACGGCAGATTTTTAAAATTCTTTTTAACTATTTTATTATACCCTCCCTACCTCGTACAGCAAGATTTCAACTTGGTTTTGTTCACATTATCTATGAAGACGATAGGGAAAGTTATTTTCTTGTCTCATTTAAATGGTTATTTTCCCTAAATACTGTTCAAAACCATGGATGGATACTATT
The DNA here is from genome assembly GCA_946902985.2 of Meconema thalassinum. NCBI lineage: Eukaryota > Metazoa > Arthropoda > Insecta > Orthoptera > Tettigoniidae > Meconema > Meconema thalassinum. The sequence continues at coordinate 1,270,866,264 of OX336389.2, read as the reverse complement.
CGTTATAATTATTTTTTTTAGTCAATTTTACCCTCCAAGTTGGGTTTTCCCACGGATTCAGCGAGGGATCCCATCATTACCGCCTCTACGGGTAGTGTCCTGGAGTTTGAAACATCTCGTCTCTGGGATACACCTGGGGAGATCGGATCAGCACTTGCCCAGACGGCCTTACCTGCAAAGCGAACATGGTCCTCTTGAGGGATGGAAAGGAAGGGGAAGATCGGGAGGGATAGTCAAGGAAGAGGGAAGGAAGCGGCCGTGGCTGTACGGTAGGCAACATTCGGGCATTTGCCCGAAGGCGAAGTGGGAAACCACGGAAAACCACTTGGAGGATGGCTGAGGTGGGAATTGAAACCCCTCTACTCATTTGGACCACCCGAGGCTGAGTAGACCCCGTCCCAGTCCTCATACCACTTTTCAAATTTCGTGGCAGAGCCGGGAATCGAACCCAGGACGTCCGGGGTGGCAGCTAATCACGCTGACAACTACGCAACGGAGACGACTCTATTCGTGATAATTATAATTTTAATATTTCAATATTTATCCCAGAATAATAATATGACTCGTTCTGTAATTACTGCCTTGCTGCGAAGCTCAGCGGTAACGTTCTCGCTTGCTGTGTCCAAGGTTGCTGGTTCGTATCCTAGCGCAGTCAACTGGCATTTTCGGGTGCGCAAATGCGAGCGAGCCGTGTCAGTGTTTTTACTGGCACGTAGAAGATCCCCTTCGGAGTAAAATTCCGGCACCCCGGCGTAGCTAAAAGTCAGAGCAGTTAAAAGGGACGTAAAACCAGTAATGTTATAATTATCTGCATTTACTGTATGTTTGGGGCAGATGACCTCGTAGTTCCGCCCCTTAAAACCTCACTAACTAACTATTACTGTAAGTGTATAGCAAGATATTTTCGCACAGACGCCGTTGAAAGAAATTATAGTTTCGGTCTGATGTATTTATTCGTGAGCCTACCCACATAACAAATCTATTTGTTATGTGGGTCGCCTGAGTGAGTCGGAGTTTTCCTTCAAACAAAGGTGGTCACAATTTCGAACACTTGCTACCTTGAATATACAAGATACTTTGCTTTCGTTCTACAGATCATTATGTCGTCGTCCAATCTGGCTGCGTACCATCGGATAAGTACGGTCCTTTTGAGGACCAAATAAAAATCACTCGTTGGAACAGATGGATATGCGTCCATAATTCATCCTCAATAAACGGCATTAAGCAAAAATAAATAAAAATGTACTAGTTTAAGTTTCGACCGTACTACAATGCGACTTCGTTGACGCTACTCTAGCATAATCTTAATTCAGCCACCATAGCTACCGAGAACCATGGTGTATTTCTGGTACGTACTGAATCTATTCGTAGACACTTCCTGTCCAAACGTAAGAAGGTGTATTTCTGGTACGTACTGAATCTATTCGTAGACACTTCCTGTCCAAACGTAAGAAGGTGTTATTCGGAGCTCTGATCGTTTCAATCATGCATTATATTTGAGGTCATTGAAAGAACACTGCCACTATTGATTTCTACTATATTTGCGAGGATGTACTCAACGGTAAAGTTGTACAATGGACGTAAAGGAGCAGGTACTAATGTTTTTAGGATGACTGTGATATACGCGTTAGTTGGGTTGCCTTCCTCCTAAAAAAATAAGGGGCTGGTGGACCACACTGTTTATTGGATTGTGTATACTGGATATTTCAAAATCTCTCTTGTATACCCATCACTATGATGTCCTGCTACCCTATTATGGGATCAAAAATCTTAAACTCATGTATATGGATTCGGACTCGTTCATTTATTTGGTTAACACCCAAGATGTATATCAAGACAAGTTGGATTTCCTAGAAAACACATCTGATTATCCTAGTAATCACATATGTTTCTCTACATCAAACAAGAAACCGTTGGGGGAAATTTAAAGACGTGGTTTGTGGGCAAATTACTAAAGCAGCTGTTGGACTTAGAGCTGAAATGTATGCTTTAGACATAAATGGCAAAGAAATAAAAATATTAAACGTATTAGCGGAGGTAACGTCAGAAATGGTATAATCTTTCAAAATTATACGGATTGTATCATGAAAATCCAGGTACAAAAATACCAATGAACATTATCGCTTCTGAACAACATGACATATCATCTATAAGACTAAACGAAATTCCTTTGTGTCCTGGTGATGATAAAAGAGTAATTGATTCGAATGGTATAGCTACACATGCCTATGGTCATTGCTCAATTATTGACCATGCTTTAAGAGTTCAGTTATAAATATCAAATTCCTCTACCTGCATGTAGCAAATACATGAACCAAAACAAATTAAAAATAAAAATAAAAAATAGCACTACAAAAACAAAAATTAAACACCAATAAGCAACAAGAAAAGAAAACAAGAAGTTCCGTGACGAAATAAAGAGCCTACTTTTCTTAAAATTTAAGATTCATGCCAATGATTAATTTATGTGGATCTATCAGGAATAATGACGAAATTAAGTTGGTAATATCGAAATTTCTAATTAGTTCGAAATACTCTATACCTGGCATAATGTAGCCTAATAGAGAACTACAGTTGGCAGCCCCTGTGACTGAATATATTCTTAGTTCCATCTCTTAAGGTACAGAATACAAAATTTGGTTGAAGTCCAATGGATAGCATGGACGTTGCATGCAGTTAAACATTGGATCTAACAGCGCGCGTAAAATCATGTTGGCAACAATGACATACATGTCTTGGTTAGAAATAATCTGAAATAATATGATCTAGTGTTGTGTCAATTTTGAATGAAATCCATTAGTTAGTATAGAAGTTACATGCATTTTAAAATTGGACCTATCTGCAGGCTTAGAATCATGTTGGCAGCACTGGCATAGGCCTATATTAGTTATTCCAAATTAATCTAGAATGCCAGGTACTATACGTGTGCAAAGTTTAGAGCTATTGGCTTGCAGACGTTCTGATATATTGATATTAGAGTAACAAAAATAGAGACAGTATTTATTAACAGTTGGCAGCCCTGGTTACTCTTAAGAATCAGCATAGTCATATCTGTTATGGTACACATAGCACACACGAAATTTGGTTGAAATCCAAATGATAGTATAGACGTTACATGTATTTAACATTGGACCACTCAGCAGGCTTAGAATCATGTTGGTAGCACTGACGTATATAAGTTACTCCAAATTAATATAGAATGTCAGGTACTATACGTGTGCATAGTTTAGAGCTGTCGGCTTGCATACTTTCTGATATATGGGTATTTAGATTAAAAAAATTGAGAGCATTTATTAACAGTTGGCAGCCCTGGTGGCTCTTAAGAATACGCTCAGTCATATCTGTTTATGTACACATAGCACATACGAAATTTCGTTGAAATCCAATTGATAGTGTAGAAGTTATATGCATTTAAAATTTGGATTATCAGCAGGCTTATAATCATTTTGGCAACACTGCCATGTATGGCCTCCTGGAAATTAAACTGCAATATTATTATCTATACGTGTGCCAATTTTGAAATAGCTCCCATTCATACCTTCCAAGATATCCAACATGGAGCTCAAATTTCAATTGCGATTTTTCAGCAGTTGGTATCACTGACATCATTTTCAAATATAGCCGTGAGATATTCAGGTATAGATCTTTACTCCTACCAAATTTTGTTTTGATTGCTGCAGCCGTTTAGGAGTTGATAGGGGGACACACACACACACAGCCAGACAGATAGACAGACAGACAGACAGAAGTAAAGACAGACAGAAGTATAGACAGACAGACACACATTTGCCCGATCTCATAAGTCTACTTTTCCTCATTTTTGCAAAATGTGAAAAGTAGGCTAAAAATGGCAATCATACTCATGAATAAAACAAGAAGTTCCGTGTCCAACTAAGGAGCCTACTTTTCTTAAAATTTAAGGATCATGCCAATGATTAATCTGCATTATGGATCTATCTAGAATAATGACAAAATTAAGTTGGTAATATCGACATTTCTAATTAGTTCGAAATACTGTATACCTGGCATAACGTTGCCTAATATCGAACTACAGTTGGCAGCCCTGGTGACTGAATATATTCTTAGTTCCATCTCTTAAGGTACAGAATACAAAATGTGGTTGAAGTCCAATGGATAGCATGGAGGTAACATTCAGTTAAACATTGGATCTAACAGCGCGCGTAAAATCATGTTGGCAACAATGACAAACATGTATTGCTCACAAATAATCTGAAATAATATGATCTATTGTTGTGTCAGTTTTGAATGAAATCCATTAGTTAGTATAGAAGTTACATGCATTTTAAAATTGGACCTATCAGCAGGCTTAGAATCATGTTGGTAGCACTGACGTATATAACTTACTCCAAATTAATATAGAAAGTCAGGTACTATACGTGTGCATAGTTTAAAGCAGTCGGCTTGAATACTTTCTGATTTATGGATATTTGGATTTAAAAAATGAGAGCATTTATTAACAGTTGGCAGCCCTGGTGGCTCTTAAGAATACGCTCAGTAATATATATTTATGTACACATAGCACATACGAAATTTGGTTGAAATCCAATTGATAGTGTAGAAGTTATATGCATTTAAAATTTGGACCTATCAGCAGGCTTATAATCATTTTGGCAACATTGACATGTATGGCCTCCTGGAAATATAACTGCAATATTATTATCTATATGTGTGCCAATTTTGTAATTGCTCCAATTCATACCTTCCAAGATATCCAACATGGAGCTCAAATTTCAATTGCGATTTTTCAGCAATTGGCATCACTGACATCATTTTCAAATATGGACGTGAGATATTCAGGTATAGATCTTTACTCCTACCAAATTTTGTTTCGATTGCTGCAGCCGTTTAGGAGTTGATAGGGGGGACACACACACACAGCCAGACAGGCAGACAGACTGAAGGACAGATAGACAGACAGACAGAAGGACAGACAGACAGACACACATTTGCCCGATCTCATAAGTCTACTTTTTCCTCATTTTAGCAAAATGTGAAAAGTAGGCTAAAAATAACAAGAACAAAAAATCCAACTGTACAATTTATTACAATTAACATTTTTATGTGTATAGGTAAATATTGTAAATGTATTTAAAATAAATACAAAATATTGTATGGACACTGCTTGTACATTTTAATTACTACCGACTTCCCACTCCTAATCCAACCGTTAACCTCTAGTAATGTTAAGAAATTGCCCTTAGGTAGCTAAAATTAGGTAGTCAAAAGTATAGTATAATCCGTGTATTACCTATATGCTTTGGGATAAGGTATACTGTACCCAACTGTCATCATGTGGAACATGTGTTCGTATCCCAGCTAACTCACGGTCTTTCGAGGTATGAGACGTTCCTGCCCACCATACGACCACATGCTCAGGATTTGAGTATAGCAGGTAACTACTCTACATGAAAGAAACAACATATTCCTAAATACAACATTTACTGATCTAAAGTCATGGCTATACAACAAAATACAAACATAGGACAATTTACATTTAATTTCCCACAATGCAAATCAGGGTTATTTTGTGAGTCTCTTCTTAATTAGTGCTACACTGCACTCAAATCTATTTCTAGCATCCTATCATTGATACTTTCAGACCTCTACGAGTCTCCATAGTGTTCTTTATGTGACACAATTTTACATAACAGGAGTATCACAACACAAAAGTCACATATCACTTAAAATGACATTAATTCTGTAATAATAAAACATTACTCCGTTTCTTACGGGCATTTACTTTCATTAGCATAAATTCATTATTCTATGCCTTAATTAACAAATGTTGTTGTGTCGTGTGAATCGTCTTCCTCTTTTCCCATCAATATGAAACGCTTAAAAAGTGGTACGTTTCCCTTCCAAAATACACATGGACAAAAATGTTTATACACACATCAAAAAAAGTTTTGCATCACCTCGGTTCCCAGATCTCCGGCATATAGACGTTGACTGTGTATATTGTATCAAAGATACAGTCCCTTTGACTGTTCATAGATGTCACTAAAACTGCTCAAAGATGTAAACAACCATGCATGAGCAGGGCCTATTAGACGGAGGGGGTACGACAGCCGATCAGTTCCAGTCATTCCACCAGGACGAAGGTACGCTGATCATGTTGTCTGTAGTTCTACCATGCCTAGAAGGTCAATACCGCAGTTCGATCGCGTCCGCATTGTTACTTTGTGTCAAGAAGGGCTCTCAACAAGGGAAGTTTCCAGGCGTCTCAGAGTGAACCAAAGCGATGTTGTTCGGACATGGAGGAGGTACAGAGATACAGGAACTGTCGATGACAGGCCTCGCTCAGGCCGCCCAAGGGCTACTACTGTAGTGGATGACCGCTACTTACGGATTGCCGCTCGGAGGAACCCTGACAGCAATGCCACCATGTTGAATAATGCGTTTCGTTCAGCCACAGGACGTCGTGTTTCAACTCAAACTGTGCGCAATAGGCTGCATGATGCGCAACTTCACTCCCGACGTCCATGGCGAGGTCCAGCTTTGCAACCCCGACACCATGCAGCGCGGTACAGATGGGCCCAACAACATGCTGAATGGACCCCACAGAATTGGCATCACGTTCTCTTCACCGATGAGTGTCGCATATGCCTTCAACCAGACAATCGTCGGAGACGTGTTTGGAGGCACCCTGGTCAGGCTGAACGTCTTAGACACACTGTCCAGCGAGTGCAGCAAGGTGGTGGTTCCCTGATGTTTTGGGGTGGCATTATGTGGGGCCGACGTACGCCACTGGTGGTCATGGAAGGCTCCGAAACGGCTTTACGATACCTGAATGACATCCTCCGACCCATAGTGCACCCATATCGGCAGAATATTGGAGAGGCATTTGTCTTCATGGACGACAATTCTCGACCTCATCGTGCACATCTTGTGAATGCGTTCCTTCAAGATAACGACATCGCTCGACTACAGTGGCCAGCATGTTCGCCAGACATGAACCCTATCGAACATGCCTGGGATATGTTGAAAAGGGCTGTTTATGGACGTCTTGACCCACCAACCACTCTGAGAGATTTACGCCGAATTGTCGTTGAGGAGTGGGACAATTTGGACCAACAGTGTCTTGATGAACTTGTGGATAGTATGCCACGACGAATACAGGCATGCATCAATGCAAGAGGACGTGCTACTGGGTATTAGAGGTAGTGGTGTGTACTGCAATCTGGACCACAAATGCTGAAAGTCTAGCTGTATGATGGAACAACATGCAATGTGTGGGTCTCATGAGCAATAAAACGAGCTGAAATGTTGTTTGTGTTGATCTCTATTCCCTTTGTATTTAAAGGTTCCGGAACTCTTGGAACCGAGGTGATGCAAAACTTTTTTTGATGCGTGTAGTTTCACCATACAACGATTTTCTGGGTCTGGTCGAAATTATTATCGTTACAAATGTGTCATGTTCTTAGAAATCATCTACCCGTCGGCATAAATTAGCGTGAACTGGCAAAAATGCACTTTAAAAAGATGCCTCCATTTATTTGGTTCAGCGTTCCTCCTCAGAGAATAACTGGGCCAAATATTATCCGATTTCAATGATCCGACAATGTATGTGTGTTGAAACACATCATTTAATTCAATTGGCATCATCATAACAATCATATGTTAATTACATTTCGAAATATCGATATTCTTCAGTGTCCCACTATGACTCTAGTTTACAGGGATCCGGCCGACCGACCTCCCCTTCCCCTAGCAGGCAATAAAATTAGTTCCAGCTGGCCGCGCAAGATGGCCGCTTGTCTCAGTGGACTACATCCATACCCTACTCATCTGCTAGCAAGATCATCTTTGTTTACAATTGCAGTACAGTGGAGTGACCCAGAGTATTGTCTCAAGTAATTGAGTCATTCTGATTATTTAACACCTATAATTATAGTGTAATGGGCTCAACTCGGCTCCTTAATTAACATTCATGGCTGGGGATGGATTCTGTAATAGCCTTGCCGTTCTATGGTGAATACTAGTGGCTTTGGACGCGCATCATAATGAGAATACAAGATTCTCACCAGCAGCTGTCTCAATAATATAAGGAAATCTGCGTTTCCTAAACGACGTACTTTGATTCTTACCTCTCAGGGCAGATCAACCAATACATGTGCTCACGGGGTCTCGAAGGACATCCCTTGTGGCAACTATTCCTGCAAGCGATGGATACAGACAGGCTCTGTCCAATTCGCTGCGAATAATATAAGTACGCTCCACGGCGGTTCTAAATCGTAGATTAGCCAACCTTTCACCTAACGTGCAAGCTATGCTAGCTTGGTCCCCGCAACTTTATTTACGTAAATCACTGGATTCTACGTTACATTGCTCGCTCAATGCGGCTCAAACAATACTTCTCATAGATGACTCAATTATTGAGGTACCCGCGTCCTCTCTGCAATTACACTTAAGCCAAAGCTTCAAATAGCTCCTAAAACAAAATATAAAATTTACTGGCTTACATTACTTTAATGGTTCTCAAATACAGTCCTAAGAATTGACCATTTTAAATATTCATTCAACACTTCATTGACACTGAAAAACTCTCGTATCTCGCTATATTTCACGTTACTTTCCTACTGTTTACCAAAATACAGTATCTTTATATTAGACATGACACACGTTGAACGTTATTTAGGCCTGAAATGCCTATTACTTCACTTTACTATTACCGACCCCAGATATTATTATTATTATTATTATCATTTAACGTTTTAGTCTCAAAGTGATGCATCGTTGTATGGTGAACTATTTAGTTAGAATAACATTGTAAATTGGTACTCACTTTTTCATTTTCGCTGGATTATACCAGCACGCCAGCTCCGGGCCTACCATGACGCTTGATTTAACCCATCATGCTATATCTCACACGACACTTAATTTCACATATTTCCCACATGATAATCGTACTTTTATCAGTGCCTTTTCTCACTTTTACACAATACATATTAATCACAATACACATAATCACTTTTCAAAACACTATAATAAGATTTATATACACTTTTTCACTATTTCACAGGTTAATCCTTAGTCGGACTCCTCCTAACGCCTGACCCCAGAGATGCGATGACTATGACAACCGCTGGTCTCCGTGAAAGTCTATCTGCGTATCCGTGTGTTCGATTCTCGTTCCCCTCCAATACTGTTCATTTCACCGTCATGATTACTTGTGATGCCTCTCGGCTCCCATAACTGCAATGATCCTGACGATACTGCGTCATTTATAAGTATGACAATACCTCCTGGTATTCAGTGTCCAAAACCATCCTAAATTATTGCTACGCTGTAGCAAACTACACTTGCGTATAACAATGGATAAATATCTTATGTAAATTAAATCTTATGCGATTCATGATTTATATTTAGAAGCTGTATGATACGCTTCCATTGTTCTTCAAATATATTCTAACATTTCGCGCACTTATTGGCAGCGTTTAGTTTACGTGTAGACTGCAGATGAACTCAAGACGAACCCAAGACGAACTAAAGACAACTAAAGACGACTGGCTTGGTCTGAGCTGCTCCCCTATATAAAGGTTTCTCGTAAAATGTAGTCCACAGGACACACGAGAGCGACTCCCTTCTTGAAATAATGTATTTCCATTCCAAATGACGTATACATCTTGTTCATCTAGGTGTGGAGGTCCCATAATCACTTGCGTGCATGCGATCGCTTCGGCCAATTAATTACAATTAATTGCCTTATTCCATCGCGTCATGACGCCACCATGGTGATTCCCCTCTGGCTGGTCACCAAATCACTCCTCTCGAGCGTAAGCTCGGTGTTAACACGCTCATTTGGAGATATATGCTTTAATTTAGGTGTAGGACCACTCCTAAATTATCTCTCCTAAAATATATTCACCTGGGTGTACATTTCACTCCATTTCGATGCTCCAATTGGCTACAATCAATTAATTTCCGTGGGCAATCATCCCCACTACAGTCTCAAGCGTTGTCCATTGGGAACTCCCAGGGTCATTAATTTCGAGCTGTCTCCTCGGTACAGACGGAAAAAGTTCCACCGGCGCCCTGAATCTCCTCCCATTCGCTAGCTGCAATTAGTAAAATGTCAAGCTGGCCTGCTTTCACGTTTCTATACTTTGAAAACGTACATATGACTGCAATTTCTGCCAATTATTCCCTTAAACAGCTATGATATTCACAATCTGGCCGTGAAATCATGCTATATTATCATATGTCATTATACATCTCATTGCTCTTCGGGTTCCCTGTAACTGTTCCCCCTCAGAGGTCAATGGTTCGACTCTAGGCAGAATCATGTGCCTGGTCTTCTCTGATAAGACCTGAGTTCGATGCCAGTCTGCCGTGGCCAATTGGGCACAATACAGCCTTGTTATATGTAATGAAAAATCGTGTTTCATAAATATGAACTTTGGACATGGACTAAATCACAAACATGTAAACAACAAAATTGGAAAATCCATGTTTTCATACTGACAAAATTCAAAAAATTTAAACTGAAAATTTTAAAACCGAAAATTGTAAATTGGCAAATGGTAATGTGTGAAATATAAAAAATGAAAAGAAAAAAATGAATGAAAGCTTTACTTTTTCATACTTAACAGACTTTGTAATCCTAAGCTGGTTGTGCGTGGCGAACATCTTGCAACAGTACAGGCCGGACGTTTGATTTAGACGTGTGAAAAATCATAATGGAAGCCTGAAGGCGAGTTACTGCAGTACCTGTATTGTTGTCACCTGCCCAATGCGGTCAGATGATGGACATAACTACCTGACGCTACTGGTGAAGTACAGTCATTGTCAAATATAATGGCGTTCTGTTCGTAACTACGGAACGTGTTCTTCCGCGTCACACAATATTTCGTCGTGGACTGTACTTATCAGCACGGTGGTGTCGTCACGTGCTCTAGTCTGGAACTCCATTACGTAAGACCGGTGGTGACAACTGTGAAGGGACAGGGCGAGAGAGTGGCTGTGTACAGGATCGCCCACAAGCTTCAAGGTCAAGGGCAATCGTCTATAACAAACGTCCTGCTTGTATCCACAGTGCAGGTGATAGCTTTACCTTACTCTCTATAAGACTAGCATGAAGATAGTTGCATGTACCCTTATATACTTGGGTGTGTAAATTTGCTTTTGGCTTAGCTTTAAAGGTTAGGTTAGGTGAAGTTAGGTTAGGTTGGGTTAGGTAAATTTAGGTAAGGTTAGGTTAGGTATGTGACCTTGTAGTTTTCTCTTTTTGGAAAACTGAAATCTAAAATCAAAAATGTAAAGTCTACAATGTAAAATCTAAAAATGTAAAATCAAAACAAATTCTAAAATCTTAAAATCTAAAATGCAAAAATTTTTAAAAACTAAAATCTAAATTGTAAAATCTAAAAATGAAAAATCTAAAATTTAAATCAAAAAATGTAAAATCAAAACAAAATCGAAAATTTAAAATCTTAAAATCTAAAATCTAAAAATAAAAATATGTAAAATCTAAAATGTAAAAAGAGAACGTCTTACATTTTTAATTTAAATCTTTAAATGAGGTTTCTGTGGGTTAGGTTAGGTTAGGTTAGGTTAGGTCAGCATGCCATATGTGTAAGTGGTTGCGTGCAGTAATCATTTTGTGCATTAGCTCTGTGCAAAAAATAATAAATTAAATATTAAATAAATAAAAATTTATAAGTTCAAAATAAGTAAGAAAAACAAAATTTAAAGATAAAATGTTAGGTCTGTGACCTTGTAGTTTGTTCTTTTTTAGCAAAATTAAAAATGTAAAATATAAAATGAAAAAATGTAAAATATAAGCATTGCGAGGTTTGAAGCCATTTTTCAGTGTTGCCTAAGTAAACAAAAGTTTGGTGCTTTTCAGTTGGTCAACACGAATGTACCCAAAAAGAGCTGGGTTATGTCCTAATCCTGACATAAATTACATGATTTATGATTCATTAATCTTATGTAAATTATTTCAGGATTAGGACATAACCCAGCTCTTTTTGGGTACATTCGTGTTGACCGACTGAAAAGCATCCAACTTTTGTTTTATAATATATAAAAATGTAAAATGTAGAATTTAAAATCTATAAATCTCAAAAGAAAAAATCTAAAAATCTTCAATCAAAAATGAAAAATCTAAAATGAAAAAAATGTAAAAATCAAAAGTCTCAAATGAAAAAATCTAACAATCTAAAATGTAAAATAAAAATCTAATATAAATAAATGTAAAAATAAAAAATCTAAAATGAAAAATCTAAAATGTAAAAATAGAAAATCTTACATGCATTATTTTAAATCTTGAAATGAGGTTTCAGTGGGTTCGATAATTGTTGGGTTAATGACCTTGTAGTTTATTGCTTTGACACAATAAAAAATAAAAAATAATACATTAAATATTAACAAAAAGAAATTAAATACAATATATAAATAAAAAATAAATCATTAAAAATTATATACATAATAAATGTAATGAAATAATAAATAATAAATAAATAATAAACAATGCATAGTTAATAACAAATAAATAATGATTTGAAAAGCCCGCCATTTAAGAGTGCAGTTGCGCGCGGCGGCCATTTTCCCCACTAGCCCCTGGCCCAGCTATGACTCTCCCTCCATAAGAATAACATAGAATAATTGCGCGTGGCGGCCATCTTGCCCATTAGTCCCTGTTCCAGCTTCGGCTTATATTACCTACTGACGTGGTAATGGTATTAATACATTAGGCCTCGGATACCCTAATACTGTTATATTTGCAAGAGAGCAAGTGTTACCAAAGGAATATCAAAAAGAGAAATGTATATTCCAGGTAAGTAAAAAAGAAAAACAATTATGGGCTTTTGTAGAAAAGGCTGTGTACAATTTTGGAAGCGGAAGCTTGTAGTTTAACGTGACCGTTAATCTCGAGATCAAGAGCCACGGGACCTCCTTCTTACGTTGAATCCGAACCACAGGACATGGCATTTCACTTCGAAAATCACACATGCATAGACCGGAGTAGTGGTTTTTGGAGAGTACGGTGACCACCTCCACCTCACTCACCTCACAAGATGGTGGTGGTGCGATATCTCTCCAACGCATGGTCGGATTTTGACAAATGAGGTGTTGTTGAACTCGGGCTGACACCCCCATTCCATTGAACAACATATTTCCACCCCAAAATTAAACCTACCCCTACTAGGGGGTGAAATTTTAATTTTTTAGAAAATCTCGCTTTCCAAGTGCGACAAGTGAGAGTTTGAATGTTAATATGAAATTAAACGTTATTTTACACAAGAGACATGTGTACGGTGGAAAGCCAATATGAATTAACATGCTTATTTTTTGTTTTTACGCATGCCCACTCATAGTTTTTGTAAGAGGGCGGGCTTTTTAAAGAAGGCGGCTGTAGTGTAACCTAACCTAACCCAACCCACGAGGGGTGATAAAAAAGTATTCCAAGCAGCGCTTGTCGATAGGCAAACCAATAATCGAAGAGGACATGTCAGGCCTTGAGGTGAGAGCCCCTGTCATTGTTGATTTGTTCCTTTGGACTGGTCCCTGTGGACGGGTCCCTGTTGACAGGTCATTGTTGACAGGTCCTTGTGGACGGGTCCTTGTTGACGGGTCATTGTTGACGGGTCTTTGTTGACGGGTCCTTGTTGACAGGTCCTTGTTGACGGGCCCCTTTTGACTGATCCCTGGGCCGATAACCTAGACGTTAGGCCCCTTAAAACAACAATTATCATCATCATCTTTTGACTGATCCCTTTGAACCGGCCCCTTTGGCCTGCTCCCTATGGACTGGCCCATGAAATTTATTCAAATTATGCCAAAGGGCCTAACTAAATTGGTATGTAAAGCAGTGTGTTGAACTGACGTTGTTCGCCAGCCCTCACTACTACAATCTCATAACGATATGAAAGGGGAGTGACGAAATACATGTGAATACGTGCGAGATGGCATTATTACTGTCCTTCTTGTGAAACAAGTCACATCCTGTTTTGGTTCGTATAAGTATAAAACTTGGTAGATAGAGGACATATCAAGGGGTAAGTGAAAAAACTTGGTGGATGAATATGTTCTAGTGCTAGGGTTAATGAACACACTCTACTACACGGGGCACATGCAATTTGAGGACAGGTCAAGGGATCTAACTTGGTGGATGGATGTGTCATTTGTAGTTGAAAGAGAATAATGCACGTTTTTAAGATGTTAAAACAGAGGAGATTGTACGTGCACTAAGCCAACTTGTCATTTCCTGAGTCATATTGCTGTCATGGCAGAGAGCGTACAGTTCTATTGCTATGACTAACGCAGCAGTAATTTAAAACCGCAGGTGTTCATCAAGACAATGGATGATGATCATGCAAAGTCAGCAGTAATCTGATACCGCACAGGTGTTCCTAGTGCACTTTGGACTGGCAGGTGTACAGGAAAGGAATTGCAATGATCAGCAAAAAACTGCTGACACGAGTGATGTAAGCCTATATAAAGGAGGTGTCATATATTTCCCTACTGCCTGTCTTTATTACTCGCTACAAGTGAACAGTGCTCTATTACTGCTAAACATTTGCAAAAGCCTTTTTGGTGGAAAATCATTAAATTATTTTGCAAGGTATGTACTTATTATTAATGGATTGTAGTCTTTTATTACTAATCGATGTTCAAGTTATTGATTGGAATGTATTTATTGATTTATTGATTTATTTGTTTACAGATAATTGGTGTACCTGTAGGTTAGCAGATTCCTGTACCTAGCTCAGTCAGTGGCAGCAGTTGATAAATTATTAAAGGTAAGTACCCCCTCTAATAACTTTTAAACAGCTAGAGCGATATTTTCCAATGTTCACTGCTAGATGTCAATGACAATGGTTTTTTTGATAGTTAAAGTTGGAATTACTTGGCTATGATGTGTGAAGCTAAATTTGTAGGTTAGATTTAACACTCTGTTAAGTTCCAACGTTCGCTGCTAGGTGTCAGTGACAATAATATTTGTTAACCAATGTTGGAACTACTCGACAATTACGTGAAGCTGAATTTTTAGGTTAGATTTGATTAACGCTTTATCAAGTTCCAAGTTCACTACTAGATGTCACGGTACCTGGTAACTTAAGTTGGAACTACTCAATAATGGTGTGAAGCTAAATTTGTAGGTTAGATTTGATTAACGCTTTATTAAGTTCCAATGTTCACTAGTTGGTGTCAGTGACAATGGTACCTGGTAACTAAAGTTGGAACTACTCAACAATGGTGGGAAGCTAAATTTGTAGGTTAGATTTGATTAACGCTTTATTAAGTTCCAATGTTCACTGCTTGGTGTCAGTGACAATGGTACCTGGTAACTAAAGTTGGAACTACGCGACAATGGTGTGAAGCTAAATTTGTAGGTCAGATTTGATTAACACTCAACTCTGGATGTTCACCGCTAGGTGACAGTGATAGTGACATATCTGTTAATCAAACTTGGAACTACTTGACAGTTGTGTAAAGCTAGGTTTGTAGGTTAGATTTGATTAACGCTCTATCAAGTTCTAACGTTCAACACTAGGTGTCAGTGACAATGATATCTGTTAACCAAAGTTGGAACTACTTGAAATTAGACTTGCTGAGAGTCCACAGACGTATAATTAAAATACTCTACTATGACCATTGACTGTAATTTAATTAACATATGTTTCTTTTTCTTTGTTTTATTTTTTATTAATATTTATGATTTCTTTCTTTTATAGGTGTTTGGAAAGTGATTGATAATCATTATGTTCAAGTGTAGTGATTGTAAAAAGCAGTTTTCAAGACCTGACAGCCTTCAACGTCATGCAAGTACGAAACATAATCTTAAAATGTTTGTGTGCAGTTATTGTTCTACCACATTTAACAGACAGGATAATCTTGCACGTCATGTAAATTTAATACATATTAGTTCAGCACCATTTTCGTGTTTAGTTTGTGATCTTGGTTTTACTGCTGTAAAGCGATATCAATCCCACATGGTTGAAGTGCATGGTGGACAACAGGAATTAAAAACTGTAAAACCATCAACTAGCACAGAACCTTTAACCCTTAGATACACGCTAAGCGGCACTGAGTGCCGCTTTTTTACAACATTTTGTTTGACGTGGTAAACTCTTACGAGTTCTGTGAGATCGCCCGCTATATCCTTTGTTCGACATGTGCTGCATGGGAGGGGGTAGGTTTGGAGCCTGTCCGGTTCCCAGTCAGTCTGTGATAGGTTGTCCAAGTGCGGGGTGCGCGAATGCGGCATTCCGTACCGCTAGCGTGTTAGAACTAGCTGGAATCGGCGTTGTGAAATAATGTAAGTATTTAACTTATTTTACCTTTGTTGTTTCTTTTTATGCTTCTATCATTATTATCGGTGTCAGCACATAGTCTGCACGCTTGCTTTCTGTTTATAGTCTCTGACATGGCTGTCAACAACAGGAGATTGAGAGGTTGCTCCTAATACTTGATGAGCAAGAAGGGTCACTGGATGAAGAGGATCTATTCGATTTTTTAAGTCCTAGTGCAGAGTTATTTTCTGTATTTAGTCAATGTATATTATTTCGTACCGTAAATTAGCAGAAAGTGTCCTTTTCCAAGCCAAGAATCTAAGTGTATAGGCCTACGAGATTCTGACAAACAGTTTTTCTTTTACTCTAGTCTATCAGGTACAATGTCTTGTAATATGAGCCTGAAAAGAGGGCAATCTCAAGCCAATAATTCTCTATCTCTTTTGTGTGTGAAAATTATTATTTTTACTTCGTTGTCCATTAAATGATTATAAGAATTTTTAATTACATTAAGTATGAATAGTAAATATGTCCGTATCCCATCCCTCCCAATAATATATTTATTAATAAGAATTTCATACATACTGATAAGATTTTTTTCAATGTATTCTCATAGGTTCTGTATAATTCTCCATACAAATCAATTTTAGCCGTTCAGCAAGTCACTAAATTACGAAAAAGAATGAAAAAATATATTGCGGCATAGAGTGCCGCTAGCGTGTATGAATGTTAGTGAAAGAGATGCGTGTAGCTAAGGGTTAAACGAATGTAATGTTCAAAAGCGTAAACGTTCTATAGATTGTAAAAATAGTTGTGCAACAAAAAGGAAGAAAAATGGTGAACCTCCAATAACACATTGTGATGTATGCAATATTGATATAACTTCTTCATTGATTCCAGGTCATTTGCGCAGTATTCATCATAAAAATAATGCTTGCTATGAAAGAAATTCTGCTAATATTCAACAAATTGGTAGTGCGTCTAAAAGTCGAATTGCTAGTTACAGACTTCATAGAGAAGAAAAAACTCAAAGTATTGAATCATTTTTAAGAAATTTTCAACCTAATGTGCTTGGCTTGATAGAAAATGTTTTAGTAGAGCATAAATCATTCAAAATGAATTTTGAACTCTTTGGACTATATGTAAAAACTGGGAGTGAAGGTGAAATTACGGATATCAAATCTTTTAATACAAAAAACATAATTGTTAGTGAATCAACTAATATCAGTGATATATACCAAAATATTTCAAGTGCTATCATTGTGAAGAGTGAAGAGTTCCAGGAAAGGGAGTCAGTCTGGGCGTTGGTTGATGTACTTTATTTAGAAACTAACATGAATAAATATAATCCCCTTCGAGCATCATCATATATTGATTTACCAGCATGGATCAAACGTAAGCAAGCTTGTGTAAACATTTGGAATAATGATCAAGCATGTTTTGCGTGGGCTGTAACCTCATCGCTCCATTCAGCAGTGGGGCATATGGATAGAACATCATCGTATCCTCACTATTCCTCAGTGTTAGGTATAGAAGAAATGGAATTTCCTATGGAGATAAAAGACATTCAACGTTTTGAAGAGCTGAACAATGTAAGTATTAATGTGTATGGAATTGAAAACAAGAGTATAGTAGGTCCTCTATATTATACTCAGGAAAAAAGGATACTCATGTAAATTTACTATACATAACCGAAGGTGAAAATGCTCACTGTTGTTGGATAAAAGATTTAAGTAGACTTGTTGGTAGTCAGCTATTCAAACGCAATGGTAAAAAATGGTTGTGTGATGGTTGTTTACTATATTTCAGAAAAGAGGATCAACTAACTCAACATCAAAAATGGGGTTGTAATCATGTTTGTTCAATATTACCTACCCCTAGAAATAACATTCTGAAATTTAAGGACTTTGAAAAGCAGCTTCGAGTACCATTTGTTATATATGCAGACTTTGAAGCTTTGCTAAAGGCATTTAATACATGTTCATCGAATCCAGCCAAACCTTTTACCAACACTACTCACATTCATGAACCTTTTAGCTTTGCATATTATATTAAATGTAGTTATGATGACTCTTTAAATAAGTTTGAGCTCTATAGAGGACATGATGCACCTAAAGTTTTTATGGAAAGACTTGAAAAAGGTGCCATCCGTATATCCTCTATTTTAAATACTATAATTCCAATGGAGTCACTAACATCATCACAGCAAATGCGTTTTGAAACTGAAACTAATTGTTTTATATGTGGCGAATGTTTATATACAGATAGGGTTCGCAATCATGACCATTTAACAGGAAAATATCGTGGTGCTGCTCACCAAGAATGTAATTTAAAGTATGAAGCAAAAGGAAGGAAGCTTGTAGTTTAACGTGACCGTTAATCTTGAGATCATGAGCCACGGGACCTCCTTTTTACGTGGAATCCGAACCACAGGACATGGCATTTCACTTCGAAAATCTCACATGCATTGACCGGGAATCGAACCCGGACCGCCTTGGTGAGAGGCATACAGCTTTTAAAGTATAGAGTAAGTAAATTCATTCCAGTCATTCTACATAACGATAGCAAATACGATAACCACTTTATCGTTAAAGAATTTGGAGCGTCAGATGTAAAAATCGATGTGATTCCAAATAATAAGGAGCAATACATATCGTTTACAAAATACGTCAAAACTGACAATAAAAAAACTATCAAACTACGATTTTTAGATTCATTCCGCTTTATGCCAAGTAGTATCGATAAACTTGCTAGTAATTTAAAATCAGATCAGTTTTGTGAAATTCGACGTGTCTTTCCAAAATAAGATGATTTTAATTTGATTCGTCAAAAAGGTATATTCCCTTATGAATATATTAACTGTCTGGAACGTCTTGAGGAGTGTTCTTTGCCGCCAAAAGGTGCATTTTACAGTTCCTTAGACACAAGTCATATCAGTGATGATGAATATTTACAACGTGTATGGACACAGTTTGACATTCAAACTTTAGGTGAATTTTCAGACATCTATTTAAAGACAGATGTGATATTATTAGCAGATGTGTTTGAAAATTTTAGGAATGTTTGTATGAAAACTTATGACCTTGATCCTTGACAGTATTTTACTGCTCCTGGGTTAAGTTTCAGTTCAATATTGAAAAAAAAAACGAAAGTAAATTTAGAATTGATGACTGATGTAGACATGATTAATTTTATAAAATCATCAATTCGAGGTGGATTAAGCCAATGTAGTGGACGGTATTCTAAAGCAAATAATAAATACATGCCTAGTTATAACCCTTGTGAAGAGTCAAAGTATATCATCTACCTTGATGCAAGTAACCAATATGGTTGGGCTATGTCTCAGTATCTACCACTAAAAGATATTTGGTGGCTGGCACAACCTGAAATTGATGTTTTCCATGTTAACACTTTAAATGATAACGATGAAAAAGGATATATTTTAGAGGTAAATCTTGAGTACCCTAAAGAGTTACATAATGAACATAATGATCTACCATTCTGTCCTGAGAATATGAAATTTCCGTACATAACATCACGAACAAAAATGTTAAATGCTACTGTAAATGATAAATGTAAATATGTAATACATTATCGAAACTTAAAACAGTGTCTACAGCATGGATTAAAAGTAACTAAAATTCACCGTGTATTACAATTTCATGAGTCAGCATGGCTCAAACCATATATTGATCTGAACAATAATTTAAGAACACTATCAACAAATGCTTTTGAAACAGATTTTTATAAACTTATGAATAATAGTGTTTTTGGAAAGACTATGGAGAATGTTGATAAGTGAGTTGATGTGAAGCTGATAACAAAGTGGGAGAATGAAGGTCAAAGGTATGGTGCAAACAACTTAATAAGCAAGCCTAACTTCCATAGCTGTTCTATTATCCATGAGGATTAGTTGTAATACAAATGAATCGTCTTAAAGTAACCTACAACAAACCCATATATGTGGGTTACGCCATTCTGGAATTGTCAAAAACACTTATGTATGAATTTCACTACGATTATGTTAAGAAAAACTATCATGATAATGCAAAATTAAATTATACAGATACAGATTCTTTTATTTATGAATTTAAAAATGGTGATTTTTATGAGGATATCAAAACCGAGCTAAATAGGTTTGATACAAGTGACTATCCCAAGGATAATATCTACCATTTACCTCTAATAAACAAAAAGGTTCTAGGAAAATTTAAGGATGAATGTGCTGGTGTTGTTATAGACACCTTTGTAGGCACAAAATCTAAATCATACAGCTATATGACAATTGATGATGTAGTAATAAAAAAAATTAAAAGGAGTGAAAAAGAATGTTGTTAGTAAAGAGTTAGACATAAGTGATTATAAGAACTGTATAGTCAGTAACCCACCTATATTATATAAGAAAAAGTGTGTATTTAGAAGAAAAAATCATCAGCTACATACCAATTTGTTGAACAAATTTGCTTTAAGTAATGATGACAACAAACGATGCATTATACCCAACACATTTGATACTCTTGCTTGGGGGAACCGTCG
The DNA here is from genome assembly GCA_946902985.2 of Meconema thalassinum. Lineage (NCBI taxonomy): Eukaryota > Metazoa > Arthropoda > Insecta > Orthoptera > Tettigoniidae > Meconema > Meconema thalassinum. Next base: position 1,270,845,466 of record OX336389.2, on the reverse strand, counting down.
CATTGACGACTGTTACTTTACTTAAGTCTAATGTTCACCATATTGTATCATTTGTAGTGTGTTTTATTTTGTGATATACTTGTAAAACTGTTCGTAGAATGTATACTGTTAGACTACTATAATTTTAGTTTAAAACAACACACTTTACTTTAAAATTTTGCTTTTTATATTATGGTTAAACAAATGATTTAAAAATGTACAAAATGTAAAAAACTGAACAAGACAATGTATAAATATAAAGTGAAAATTGTAAATATCCATGTGTGAAAAATGGTTATTTTTTTTTAAATGTACAAAATGTAAAACTAAACAAGGGTAATGTAAAAATGTAAAGTGGAAATTGTAAATATCCATGTGTGAAAAAATAAAGAAATGGCTATCACCATTTTAAAAATTAAAAGATATTGTGATCTGATAAAACTTGTTTTTTATTTCACAACAAATAGGGCTTTACAAAATAGAATACAAAGAAAATACCAATTCCTCAATCCTTTTCAATTTCCATGTCCACGCATCATTAACTTTCCTTTTATAGAACAAATCACAATGAGGGCTGCCAACCTTTCTCCCACTGAGGCATCACAGGATGTCAAACGTTGTTTAGCTTTTTTTAACAATAATTTATCCGCCACACGTCTTAATGCAGGATGTCTATGTCTATGCACGCTTGATCCAGAGGATTAATAGGTACATCACCACGTTGCAAATGTTGATTCAGCTTTGTTCCAGGACCACAAAAACGATAACAAGTAAGATGGATTTCAAAAGGTAAGTATTGAATGACTTTGTCAATGACGCCATGACCAGTACAAGTTTGACATATCCTTTTCCATAGGTGGAGAAAAGGTTTGATTTTCCTCTTCATCTGTACACGATGTTGATGTCGTTGCTTTTTTCTCGCCATCACACCCGTGGAAGGAGGAAACAAAGTCTTTACACTGACTTTTATGACCGTGATAGAGTTTGACTAGCTGGCAAGTAGCACACTGTCGCATAGAGGGTATTTTTGCCATGGCCACTTGCTTATGGTGATCATAATCTGTACATGGTTGCAATTCACTTAACACAGGGTCTTGACTTCATGATTTTGGTACATGTTGCCAGATTTCTTTCACTGCATTTGCTGCCACATAATAAATGAACGATTTTGGAAGAGCCAATAATTCTTCTTTGGTAAAACTGTCTAGTTTCTTTTTACACACAAAAAACTTTCCAATCGCTTTATTAGTAGCATCCCCTTTCTCCATGGTATCACGTTGATGTTTACACGACGCTTGTAGAAATCTCACTGGTGTCATTCACAGGTAAATCTAGATTTTTAATTTTATTTAACAACTCCCAGCAGGCATTGGTGGTTAGCCAATGAAACAATTGCCACACCTGTGCCAAGGTTTTATGGGTAATGTTGTCACAGGGGCAGCGGTCCATGAGTGTTTGCAGCGAGGGACAGCCCATGCCCATTAAATCGATACATTGACAGTAAGACGCCAAAAATGGTTGTAGCCATTGACGTTTTTCACTACCTTTCACAAATACCACATGGGCAGAAGACAAGTGGGCTTTCATGACCATGTCCATGTGCTTATATGAAATGGTTCCTTGCTTCCAGTCTAGTTGCATATGAGTTTCAATCCATTGGGTTTGTTTACTGTCTTTATCACACAACAAATCAAACGCATAAGGTGTTTTAAACACCAAATGGGTAGCTTGCGATATCCAAAAAGTGGAACAATCGATGATGGCCACTTCTTTAAATATAAATTTGTTATCTCCAATTTTAAAACCTTGACAGTCGACAATCAGTGTACGCAAAATGTTCACTCTTGTCTGGATCAAGTCCAACTGACCACAGACTGACTATCGTCCAGTAAGGTGTACCCATGACAATTACTTACATTCCATTCTAGTAAAAAAAAAAACACTGACTAGTCACTATTGAGGTTAGGGTATGAATGGGGGCATAAGAAATAATAATATAACAACAACAACCAATTTTTTATTACATTATTTTATTAGCATAACAAGTTTTACATTCTTTTGTCATTCTAGGATAGGGGCGGTACCAACTCATACAACAACAAAATCTTTTATGTTTATAGCGTCCATAACACCGATGATATCCCAATGTCTCTAAACTAGGTGTTTTTGACTGTGAGCTGCTCACCGAAGCACCGTTGACACCATAAAGTCCACACGTATCATAACTTTTTTTCATCACTCAGAGGCACCAGTGAGGGGTAACTTGAATGACAGGGTATATTACCCACATCCATTCTACACAGGTAGGGGCAGGCGTGTGACCAGCGCTGATGTTCTTTCATGGGTTCATCACTTTCTTCCCATTGATCTATGATGATGGGACAAAAGGCACATTTCACTTCATCTCTTGTTTTTAAATAATAGAATCCAGCGGCCGCCAAGGCTTGAGGGTTTATGAAAGGCACCGGCCACGTCACAAAGGTCTTGAGACGTTGTTCCTCAGATTTTAAATTTATGGGTGTGTCGTCTCTTGATGCTTTAAAGCAAGACATGACTGAGCGGCTTGACGTAGGTTGACCTGTTATTTATACACTTGTCACTTGGTTAGACAGTGGATAATAGTTGACTTGTTTGTGATGAATGATCAAACAGCAGGCCGTTGTATTGGCTGAAACATTATCATGCGTTTCAAAATCTAGTCGAATGTCAATATTGGATGGCTTGACAGACTCTTCCAAGTAGGAACAGTCAAAGACAATCAGCGGTGCCCTTGTCTTAAAAGCACGGGGTGACAACATGGAACAATTCTCTTTTTGATAATACGACCATCGAAATTTAGAAAACAAGTCGTACAGGGGACCAAATTTATTGTTTGAAAAATCTAAATCCAGTCCTTCATAGGGAAACACAGCACCGTTGAGGAAAAGACGTGCATTTCTTAATTGCAGGTGATAAAATTGCGTGGCATCTTTGGTTTGTTGATACTTGCGATTTGTTTGAAAACCCACGATCGTGTAGAGAGGTCTCCCTGTATAGCGGGCTGTTTTTACAGACCAACTGTGTGTGTTGGTGGTGGGCAATAGCGGGTACTCATACAGTGCCCAGCTTCTAAATTCCATGGGTAGAGTCATATCTCTCTTTACCATTTTGAGTATGTCCAGTTTTTTGCTATCATTAAGGGTCACATGAGGCACTTTCCATAGCAGGCGTTGTAGTTGAATTTTTGAATCTATGGGGGCATTGTCGGCTCCCTTGAGTGCATTATTATCACTCCTGTCTCTCACCAAATAAAGCACTTGCCTTGCATTCACCACAATTCGCTGGTGATCTTCGGCAAAGCCTAAAATCAGTTTAAGAGGTAAAAATCCAGTAAAGGTGCCATCCGTGTGTACCATCCAGTCAGTGGTCGAGTCAGGGCACCAACCCGCCATGCAAAGTGTTTTACCTTCTTCCTCACTATAAGAGGGATATAGTTTCATGACACTGGAAATACCCACATTTCGAGTGCTATCCACTACGATATCGTTAATGACATACCGCACCTCAGAAAACAGAAAGGCAAAAGCATGGTTGGCTAACTTGGATGTGGTAGGTGTAGAGCCATCTGGTTTGGTGAGCCGACCATCAATCTGAATGACACTTTCATGCGGTAGGGTGTAAATATCTTGGTTGTTGATAACAAATTGAATTTCATCATTGTTATTGAGTCCAGGTGTTTGAGCTTGATAGAAATGGAGAACAATTCTTACCACTCCTGGTTGCTCCTCGATGTGGTTCGCTACCTCTAGGATAGAATTCATCATGGGGGTTGACGTGGTAACCCAATTGCTGTAAAATCTGCTTGTCCTTAGATGTTAACGTGTATTCACGTGGCAAACAACTAACACCATTCCTAGACGGTGTTGTTGCTTTATACACAAATTTCATAGTGGCTTTAGCACCAACTTGTAAGTCACTGGTGTGGTAGAATCTAGATCAATGAGTTGTTGATCTCTATTGATCAGTCTTAATGTTATATTACTAATACCATCGACAGCCACAGAATGAAAAAGCACCACTGGAGGGTTTTCACGAATAATATAGCCATTGGGCGATGTTACAATAAAGTCATAAAGCGAATGTGATGGTTCTTGATTGGTGTACACTTGGCTAATAATATTACACGTCACCGACACGTGATGGTCCTCAATGAATTTCACTTCATGGTCTGATTCATGTTTTTTGTTGGGCTCCAACACGCGTGGTTTAAATCCTAGTAATGGACCAATGGAATCGGGGTGTGTTTTAAAGTCAATTTTGAATGTAGAAAAAATACTGCAGCGATGAGTGTTGGTATTTCCTACAAGTTCAAACTTGTGCGTTCCATCGAGAAATGACTTTAAACCATATTCATTGATCAACACCACATAAATGTGTTCATAAATGTCATCTATCTTATATCCACCAGAGTTCAGGGTGAGCACACAATCATCATAGTAAAACTTGTTGTTCACATTTTCACGTATGCTGTATATTCGATTGTACGTTTCAAGTGAAACAAGTCCTAAACCATAAGCTCTTTCACTCAATTCAATAGGCGGGTAAAAGTCTAGGCTGACTTCAGGTCCGCGTCCATGCAGTGTAAACGTCTTACTTTCCGCTGACATACTGTTAACGTTCTGGCTTATGCTGCGTCTTATATAAAAGAAATAAACACAAATGTCCACACTGTTGGCTGTTAAATGTTTGCTCACGTTTCACATTATAATATATCTTGATCCTGTTTCCAAAATAGGTCACTAATTCCATGGGCGGGGGCAAGTTCCCAAAACTGTCAAAGTACCATACGTTGGATCCCTCTTCCTGGTCCTCGGTGATCATCCAAATTGACAACAGCACATTCCTGTTTCCAGGGTTGTGGGGGTAATTGGTTTCGCATAAACACGCCTCGAAAATGAGAAAGCTTTAGTTGTTTAGCATAGCTTTCCACTTGTTGATGCGTCATGGCATGTCTTGCTATGGCTGAGGTTAAAGATGTTTTTATTTTATTTCGAAATGGTGAAATTCCAAATCCTTGTTGATAAAAGGTTGGCTTCAAATTAGCATTTCTAGCCCCCATAGCAACGGCTTCCATAGTTTCATTGTGTCGCTGACTTTCCTTTAGTTTTTTCTTGCCCTGCTGTGCGGCTTTAATAGTTTTTGCCACCGCACTGGCACCACCCAAAAGTGAACCCAGAGCAGCCAGACCAGCGAATAATGCAGGTAAAAATCCAGCTCGTTTGGGGACGGGAATCACTCGCCCTTGTTTTGAACCCTGTCGCTGACGTTTTGGAATAACATGTCTCTGTGCCGCTCGAAGAGCTTTCCTTATGGTCAACACATTATTTTTTCTTTTTTTTCTTTCGCGAGGGCTTGTCCACGAATGCCTTAAGCCCATGCTTTGCCAATGAGAGGGTCTTATTTTTAGTCTTTTTATTCTTTCTTACCACATATCTTTGTTTCACCATGATGATGACCAACAACCTTTCACAGGAATGTTTAAGTCATAACTAACCTCAGCTTGTTATTTCATGGCTGTATATTCCAATTCCACATAAAGCGGGAAATCGTTTATTGTTTTTCCAGCTTGCTTTTCATCCCATGTCAACATGAGGTGAAAGGACAATTCGTCACCTGCATTGACCATTTCATGGTTATGGAGCAACATCCTATGACCGTTTATCTCTACATGTAAATGGTTTTCATCAGGCATCACGTATATCATGTGAATGGTTCCCTCATAGTGTAATCGATAGTGGTTTAAACCCGAAGCAAGCACATAGGTCAGGTTCTGGTCATGGAATAGCGGTAAATGGTTCCTATCATTCCCAGGTTTTTCATTTGTCAGATGCACTAAAAATATGGATGGAATAAATTTATAAAGGCTTTTCATTTGGTAGGTGAGGTAGCGTTTGGTGCAGACATCATCATCTTCTTGTGGGTCTTCCACGTGAATAATGCGGTGATGATTAGCTGTATAGCCATCCACACTAAGCTGAGGCACTTTGTTATATAACTCATGCACCTTGTTATCAACATACTTTTTTGTAGTAACGTCTGTAGACACTTGAGGATGTTTTACATGGGTTAACCGCTTTCCCATAAAGTCATAATCCCCCTGTTTTGTGCGTGGCACTACAGACCTATCCACATAGTGTTTATTAGCAGGATCTGTGTCTTGTTTAGGATCATGTATGGGAACAGACCTAGCTTTGGCCATCAATGCACGTCCAAAGACATCCATCGTCAACCTGTAGTACGAGTCTACTGTTTCTATGACAAGGTTCAGTTCCATGTATATAGACAGCTTGCTAGCCTCTCTAAGCCTTAGTTGAAATGAAGATTATTAAGCAGCAAGAGTCATTCCCCGTGGGGGACATGGTTTCCCAACTCTGTCCCACATCACGTGAACAACGCCATGGTTCACTGTTTCCATCTTCCATTCGCTGCATCATTGTGGGGCCTTCGGGATGTGGAAAGACTAATCTTTTGCTGACGCTTATTACAGCGCCCAATGGTCTGCGTTTTCAAAATATTTATATTTTTGCAAAATCTCTCTACCAACCCCTCCACGTGTTTCTGGATCAAGTCATGTCTGGATTACAAAATGAGAATATGGGTTATTTCACATTTTCCATGCAAGACAATGTTATTTTACCGGATGAGGTAAAGCCTGATTCACTCATGATTTTCGATGATGTATCCACTGAACGACAAGGCATCATTCAAAGCTATTTCAGCATGGGTCGACCCAAACATATCGATTGCTTCTATCTTGGACAAACGTATTCTAAAATGTCAAAACAGTTGATTCGTGACAATGCCAATGTCATTGTTTTATTTCGTCAGGACGAGAGGAACAGTCGTCACATTTATAATGAACATGTGAATCCGGATATGACCTTTCAAATGTTTACAGAATTGTGTGCTAAGTGCTGGAACACTCAACGTCATGCCTGTTTAGTGATTGACAAACAAAGTGAACTCAACCAAGGGCGGTATCGCTTAGGGTTTGATCATTTTATTGCTATTTACGGCACTGTGTCATTCCCTCTCAAGTCATTTGTCAAGACACCATGGTGTTAGCAGAGAGTCATTTGAAAAAGCATATTATTAGAGCAAAAAATACTATTCGCCAAAAGTTCCGTCAATTGAAACGATCACGTGCGGATCATGCTTTGTTTATTCAACAACATTTAGCACCTCCGCTAAAAGCCATGTTGAAACCCTCTTTCAAGCCATCTGAAACGCTACCTACCGTTTCACAAGCCACTCAGACGCACCACGAGGACCCTGAGGAAGAGGAACAGGAACAGGAACAGGAAGATTTAACTAGTGTTAGCGAAGTTGAGGATGACGAGGAACAAGTATTTACACCACCAAAAAAAAAAAGACCTCATCCCTCGCAGAGTTTTTACGAAAATGAAATCCTTGGCCATGGTCGAAACACCTTGCCCTTCCAGATCGTCGCCGTTTTCACAACTCTTGGCCACCCCTCAACATAAAGCTCAACTGAAAAATATTTTAATAAAATATTATGGATCAACACTGGAACCCTATTTCACTGATTTATTTATTGGAAACACAGATACCACATACGGTGTTCGCTATGAGGATGATAGTTTTAAAATTGGGGATTCATCGATTAAATTTGCTCGTTCTAAAGCTGTCATTAAAAATATCAATTATAAATTAACACCAGGAATGTTAAAGCTGCTATTCTCTCGGACCCCCTCTTCCCGTGATTATACGCCAGAGGACCTTGCCAAATATAAATCCAGTTCATTGGACACCCATGCCCACAAAATACAGTATGATCCCACTCAACAAGTGAATGCCAATATATCTCAAAAATATAAAACCATCATTGCAAATATGTTCCCCACCAGTCAGAGTGGTCGTCGTAAAGTGTCCGCTTCGGGAGAGACATTTAAACCATTAAAACCCCTTGTGGATGTTACCTACTGGCACAATCCCAATAAGCTCGTCCAGCGACTACAGCTGTTGCATGCTTCACGTCAAGCCGGTCATACCAGTCACGATTGGGAAATTCAAGAAATTGAAGAAGAACTTCGAAATGCCAAAATTATTGTTTAAGCCTTCACCCATTAAAGTGGGTATTGCTCATGAGTTGCATCGTCCAGCTAGACGTCATTATCCACGACTTAAGGTGATTTCACAAGGTCTGGATGAACTTTGGCAAGCCGATTTAGTGGAAATGATTCCCTATGCTAGTGTTAACGATGGTGTACGCTATATGTTGACGGTCATCGATGTGTATTCCAAAATGGCATTTGTTCAACCCGTGAGTCGCAAGTCTGGTCCGCAAGTCACCAAGGCCTTTAAACATATTATTCAACAATCCAAACGTCAACCTCAGTTGTTACAAACCGATCAGGGAAAGGAATTATTCAACAAGGATTTCTCCAGTTTTCTCAAATCTAAGGATATTCACCATTACACCACATACGCAATCTCAAATCCAGTGTGGTCGAGCGGTTTAACCGAACACTGAAAACCCATATGTGGAAAGCCTTTACCGCTCAAGGCTCATATCGCTGGCTGGACTTATTACCTGAGCTAGTATCACGTTACAATGACAACAAACACAGAACCATTGGGACTAAGCCACGACTTGTAACCAAAAATATTCCGCGACTGGATAAACTGTTTAACCCCATAAAAACAGCTGACCCTAAACGTCATCGCTTTAACATCGGGGACTATGTTCGTGTGAGCAAATTTCAGTCTATCTTCAACAAGGGATACACACCAAATTGGGGGACTGAACTATTTCGAATTTGACAAGTAAACCTGAACAGTCCAGTCACCTATTTACTCGAGGACCTCAACCATCAACCCATAAAAGGCAGGTTTTATCTCCAAGAACTCCAAAAGACAGCGTTTCCAAATCATTACTTTGTGGAAAAAGTGTTGAAACAAAAAGGAAATAAACTATATGTAAAATGGTTGGGATTTAGCTCAGCCTTTAATTCATGGATTAATAAATTACATGTTGTATGAAACTGTGCACCTTGTATTTATTTATTCACTCATGTTGTACTTAACCTATAGCCCTATGTGTGTACAGTCCTTAGCTCCACATCTATTATTATAAGCGATACATATTTCTTTCTCTCTTCACCTGTGTTCTCTCTTACACCGACTCTCCCCCTCTCCTCCCCTTCAGCTCCCACCAAACTCAAAACAGGATGTAACTTGTTAGCTCTTATCGCGCACGTGCACAGCTAACGTTCAAGGTGAACACCTGTGTGTTAGGTCATATTACACATGAACTTGCATTTTCTCACGTACGAACCAAAAGAGGATGTGACATGTTGGCGTACATGTGGTTTTCACAAGGGAGGTGGTAATAATGTCATCTCGCACTTGTTCACATGTATTTCGTCACTCCCCTTTCATATCGTTATGAGATTGTAGTAGTGAGGGCTGGCCAACAACGTCAGTTCAACACACTGCTTTACATACAAATGTAGTTAGGCCCTTTGGCATAATTTGAATAAATTGCATGGGCCAGTCCTTAGGGAGCAGGCCAAAGGGGCCGGTTCAAAGGGATCAGTCAAAAGATGATGATGATAATTGTTGTTTTAAGGGGCCTAACATCTAGGTTATCGGCCCAAGGATCAGTCAAAAGGGGCCCGTCAACAAGGACCTGTCAACAAGGACCCGTCAACAGGGACCCGTCAACAATTACCCGTCAACAATGACCCGTCAACAAGGACCCGTCCACAAGGACCTGTCAACAATGACCTGTCAACAGGGACCCGTCCACAGGGACCAGTCCAAAGAAACAAATCAACAATGACAGGGGCTCTCACCTCAAGGCTTGACATGTCCTCTTCGATTATTGGTTTGCCTATCGACAAGCGCTGCTTGGAATACTTTTTGATCACCCTTCGTGGGTTGCGTTAGGTTAGGTTACACTACAGCCGCCATCGTTAAAAAGCCCGCCCTCTTACAAAAACTATGAGTGGGCATGCGTAAAAACAAAAAATAAGCATGTTAATTCATATTGGCTTTCCACCGTACACATGTCTCTTGTGTAAAACAACGTTTAATTTCATATTAACATTCAAACTCTCACTTGTCGCACTTGGAAAGCGAGATTTTCTAAAAAAATAAAATGTCACCCCCTAGTAGGGGTAGGTTTTATTTTGGGGTGGAAATATGTTGTTCAATGGAAAGGGGGTGTCAGCCCGAGTTCAACAACACCTCATTTGTCAAAATATGACCATGCGTTGGAGACATATCGCACCACCGCCATTTTGTGAGGTGGGTGAGGTGGAGGTGGTCACCGTACTCTCCAAAAACCACTACTGACCGGGAATCGAACCCGGACCGCCTTGGTGAGAGGCATACAGCTGTACAATTTTGGGGTAGCCTACTCGTGCATGCTGGCTACAGAGGGGTAGGTGTATTAACACCCATCTGCCCTTGGTAATAAAACATTTACTACTACCCCTGGCACTATACAGCCCATGACGGGACAAGGCTGACCAAGCGACCGCTGCCCAGCCATTCGGCCCGCAGATATTGGGGTGAAGCGTGATCAGCGCGTCCGGTCCCCTCGGCCGTTAATCTTGGTTTTCGTGATCGGGGCGCAGTCTCACTGTCAGACAGCTACTCAATTGTCCTCACGAGGCTGAGTGCACCCCGTTCCAACCCTCACGTCAGTTTTAAAATCCCTGACGTAACCGGGGATCGAACCCGGGGCCTCCGGGTGGGAGGCAGGCGCGCTACCCCAACACCACGGGGCCAATAAAACATTTATTCTAGGCATTTAAAAGTAGAGTAACACCCGTTTGCATATGAGAATAAATGAAAGTTAAGAGTGTTCAGAAATTGTAAACTTTAATGAATTTTATGTCTAATGTGCTTGGCTGTAAAGCTATATGCTTACCTTGCAACAAAAAATTACATTTACAGTCAAAAAAGCAAAATACTGCATGTTTCTCACAAGGTTAAAAATGTTACGTCCGCGGCACAGAGTAATACATGTAACTTAAAAATCATATAAACTGTAATTAAATGTTAACTAAAGTGTGAAAGTGCATTGTAAACTTGTCTGGCCCTACGCGCCGTAGTTATACGTGTTAAAGCGCTTCATTGACACACTCTATTAGTTAATAAAAATAATAAATAATAATACTATTAATTTTAAATAATAATAATAATAATAATAATTAGTAAATAATTTTTTTTTATTTAGTCAATTTACCCTCTAGGTCGGTGGTTCCCACGGACTCAGCGAGGGAACTCACCACTACCGCCTCTATGGGCAGTGTCCTGGAGCCTGGAACATCTGGACGGGATGGATACAACTGGGGAGGTGTGATCAGCACTTCGCCCAGGCGGCCTCACCTGCAAAGCGAGCACGGGCTTCTTGAGGGATGGGAGGGGACGGAAGATTGGGATGGATAGGTGAGGAAGAGGGAAGGAAGCGGCCGTGGCCTTACAGTAGGTACTGTCCCCGTTTACCTGGATAGTAGGCTGTCAGATATCCGCCCCCTCAATCGGATTGCCAATTATCAATCGCACCGGCATAGTTACATCAATGAAAATGGCACTGACAGATACTATCGAGATAAGAGCACAGAAGTTCACAGGAAATCATTGTGGAACACACCAAAATAGACGGGGGTTCATACTTACCGTTACTTACCTCTTAATTATCTCGGGGTTTGAGTTGACAACAGGATCACTAAAAGTCTGTTCACACAATAACCTCCACCATGATATTTAAAAATGAGCCAAGACGAAGACGAGAACTCTGAACTGTACAAAAGCTTTATTTCTAATAAAGGGTATGATTTTACTAACACAACAAAATCAACGTGGCTATCAGAAGCCCAAGTCAATCTGACTACGTCCTCAGTAGGACTTGCAAAAATTATCATACAACATGATATAAAACATTTTAGCTCCCAAGAGCTCCAAATAACGTAATATTCATAACACTATTGGATTGGAAAAGGACGTAAGGGTGTGACATATATAGAGCATTTGGTTTCCTTTTAATAAACATGAGAATGGTATTTATAGTCGCAAGGCCGGAGTGTGTACGACCTCACTCTCTGTGAACCAGATGTTGGCCCAGCTGCGAGCTACCCTCGAACCTGTTGCATACTGGGCAAATGCACACCCTTCTCACGTGCTAAGTTACGTAAGAATATAGCTTGTTCTCTCAAGCTTTTAAATGTCTACAAGACATCTTACATTTATATTTACGCAAATCTTTCACGTACTTTGTTCACATCCTATTGGATCATTATGTTAATTCCTTAAACTTGTTAAGTTCAATCCAAATGTTTAATTAGCTCTTAAATGTTTATAACAAAATCACATAAATTATTTATAACAATTAGAAATTGTTTATAATATTTGTCAAAGACAATAAAAATATTATAAGCACGCCTTTAACATCACTCTCGTTCCATATTATTTTCAAAAATATTTACAGCAATTATTTACAATATTAGCATTTAAATTTGTTTAAATTATTAATTTCAGAAATACATTGACCACATGTTCATTCGGTTGATAATTTTCATAATCGTGTTTAATATAATCGACCAATGAAGGTTAGTTATACATATTAATGTCACAATCTGGTTTAATAAAGGTTTTAATAATGATTTGTGACGGCAACCTTCATTCAAAATCTTATCTCAAATTCTTTCAAAACTCGTGTTAATTCTAACAGTAATTCACTTGATCTATTTTCAACGAACTATGACAATCTTACTCCAGCGGAAAATCCTTCGCTAACAAGTTAATGCACAAACTGCATTAAAAAAAATATGCCCAAAATCATCATATATTAATCTATATGGCATTCAACTTCCACATAACTTACAAAACTTCCACAAATAATTCTTTAACATTTATTCCTGTGGGAACTTCCTTCATATTCAAGGGTATTATATCTCAGCGACTTTCAACACGCGCTGCACTAGCGATTATACATTCATAGTTCCACTTAAATTTTTTTATAATCATTACTTGTTTCAAAACTGTTTTTTATTTAACCTTCGTGGATTTCATTCATGAACCGAAATGAAGTCAAAACTTGCCAATCACAAACAAATTTAATAGTGAATACGCTTATATACGCCTGTCTGGTCTATCAAAATTTAAGATTAACATCTTAAAAGAAATGTGTAGTATAAAAATACTATCTTCGAATAAAGTGCGACTAAAATGCAAAGTAGTCGAATAGAATCCAATTAGACTGGGGAATGCAAACATCGTTATATAAATCTCTAATTGAGAAAAACTCCTAACACAAGTTCTAGACTTTAATGCATTCAATAATTCATTATTAAAGTTAATCTTTCACAAAAGTGTCTATAATGCAATGTTCATTCATAACTGACGATAAATGTCTGTGTTGCAATCAATTTAAATAACGACTAGTATTTCCAAGATCGTCGACAACGTAAGAGATTTTAACGCTCTAAAATCATTTAAATGTTCTTCCTTCTTGATGATGACAGAAAATTGGTCAAAGTAATTAAACTGGGGTAGAATTACTTTAATAAAATGACACGCTGTTTGAATTTAAATCTGCCATAAAAATCATAAACTTACAGTCAAATCGTGACTACAAAAATACATTAATTACTGAAAAATCCAAATCTCAGTCTCAACTGATTCAAAATCGTTAACTATGCCCATGACATAACAATGTCTTAATAAATCGTCGAAAAAATGCAAAACTCATCAAGGTGTACTGAGAATAAGAATCTCAACAAGAAAATAGGGCAAAAATACATGAGGATAAAAATATGGGATAAATGGTTGCTCAAACATCATTAATATACTCAAATACAATAAACGTTCACGACTACCTTATCTGCCGATTGACGTTCCAGAGGAAAATTCCCCAAAGAAGACTGCTGATGGATCCATTTCACCACGTTAAAGTTGAGCTCCATCCTCGAAATAGGAAATAGCACCCTCGGAGAATCGAACTGCTTCCTTCTCCGTGAATCGCTCTGCTCCTCGAAGACGAATAGACATCCTTCCGGCAATAATCTTCTTTGTGAGTCGGGATATCCCTGACCTCTCTTGAAAAATTCCCTGAAGTTCCAGTAGACAATCGTCATGAAGTTTTATAGAAATTTCCGAAGAAATTATTCATATTCAGAGTATGAAATTGTTTTTATGGCTGTTCGATGGTATTCAGCCGTTAATTACGAAACATGGGTGTAGATTGTATTCACCGCATGTTCGCTTGTGTGGAATAGCAATTAGCGAAGTTCCATGTCGCTATCTTACTCCGTTGAAGTATGTCCCAATTGCAATAAGCGCCTTAGCCTTCCATCTGCTCTTCGGTTGTAGTGTTAGAAGAACAAACTGCCGTATTCAATTGCTCCATTATACTGTATCGTTGTGTAACCAAGCAATCTGAAGTCTTTCTATTCCACTCGCAGCGTCAGCCTTGCGTTGATTCTGGCTATACAAAAGTGCTTCTCTTGTGGCGAGATAATCACTTTTCTCAGTCGTATAAAACTGCTAATATCTTTCGAACTAATCGGTCGAAATTGTTCAGCTTTTCTCTATAACTGCATGTAGCACTGCACAATACAATTAGCTTATCGGTGACCGCTAACTGTTCGAAGCTAAACTTGTAGAAGCTTTCTAAGGTCCGTTTCAACTTCACCTAGTTTGACTTGGATCTCGTTAATATAGTGGCCTCGCCACGCGTTATAAAGACGATTCTTTTCACTGCTGTTCACTTCGACGTCTCACTATAATGAATGTATAAGAAAAGAACTTTCACAAATATACTTCGATGCTCTGAGAATGAGATCTCAGAATGATCAGAGAACGAAAGAGACTCCTCTCTTCTGCGCAAGCCCTTTTATTAACTTCACGAGGGGCGTTACCATCCCTTCCAGAGCGTGATACTACGTCATCGCTAGAAGTTCCAACTTCGTTAATACATGACGGATTTTCAAAATTCAAAAACTGAAAATAAATTTCACTAAAATTCCAAATCAATGCTTTTACTGCAAATGGATTTCCACAATTCTGCATTCCAAAAGTAATAAAAATACCATAGTTTCAGCAATCTCCGTCTTCCTTTAAACTATCGTTGATTGGTTCATGCCTCTCCTCCAATAGCATAGTTTCTTCCTCAGCCGAATTCCTCGTTTCCTGCGACTGCGTCATAAATCTTGGAACATTCTCGACTAAATGCTGACGTCACTGAGAATCTCAGCTCAAGTAACCTGCTGGTATAACATTTACGTCATCCGTGCTTACGTCATGACTACCCACGTCATCACTATGACAACCATAACTTTCCTTATAATTTCATATATATAGCCACCGTGGTCTCTATATAATTCAATTACGGGGGCATTCTCCTCCCACCACGTTTTAAAAACAGTTGCAAATTGTTTTTAAACTTAATGTTACAAGTATCTCAACTCTCTTGAACACGAAATTGAATTATTACTGGCTTACTCTAGTATGATATTTCCTCTATGTTCCTTAACCATATATCTCTTCTACTCTGGGTTTATGTGGTTAATGTATTCTTTCCTCTCTACTTTCTCTTCTGACCAGTATTTCTATTTTCTAAGTTCTGCTGGCTCGTAGAAGGACCAGGATCGATTACAACATCCTGCCTTTTCTTTTGATTGTCAGCTTCTTTATCTCTTAATTCTTTTAAGTATTGCTGGCTTTCCTTCTCTCTTTGCTGATACTGATCAGGTGTCATAACCTGACTTTGAGTATTCTGGTTTCTATTTTGGTTTTGGTTATTCCTATTATAGTTACGGTTTTACCCATTATTGTTGTAATATCTGCCTCTTCCATTGTAGTTTCCTCGGTTGTAGTTCCAACCTCTTCTCTGCTGATACGGTCGGTAACCTTGTGATCTGTAATTTCTAAACTGATTATTTCTGTGAGGACCTACATTGTCAGTTTTCTCCTCCTCTGGCTTGTCAGTTTGTTGGACTTGGTCCATGTATACCGTATTGATTTCCTTAAACTCCTGCCTTTGACCTTTCTGGACTACGTTCGGCATTGGGCTTGTGTAGTCTAACCTTCTTAGTAATTCATCCATGCTGGATAAATCCCTGATGTTGGACGAAATTATAAGTCTCCTCACCTCAACTGGCAGCATACGAGAAATCGCATCTATAAGTTGCTCCGTGGACAATGGGGGTTGCAAAAATCTCAAGCGGGACAACTGACTCGTAAAGAAATCAGCGTACCTCGTTGGAAGAGTACCTGAGTATTTTCTTGAATACACCTCCGCTCTTAACGAATTCTGCGCTTCTATAGACCAAAATCGTTTGATTAATGCCTCTGCAAACTCGTCAAAGTTACTGAATGTGTATCTAAATGCGCGAAACCATTCAAGGGGTCCTCCAATCAGATATCTCTCTACTATCTTCATCTCTCTTTCTCTGGGAATGTGAGCTTCGATGAAATAATCTTTGAGATTCCTTACATACTCTATAGGTGTCAAACTATCAGTGTTACTGAATTTTTGTGGTTTGTCCTCGAAATTCCTAATGACCGTCACGTTCCTCGGATATGAATCCGGATAGTTTTTCCCACTATCTCTATAATTCCACTCAGGTTCCATGTTCCTCTCGTCATTCTCCTCTCTGAATCTGGATACACGTTCTTCAGGAGTCACGTCTCTCTCTTCTGGCTCTAGATTATGTCTTCTAGCATAATTCCTATTCAATTCGCAAGCTAAGCCTTCTGTATCCTTGTCGGTGATTTCTGTTAAGACTTTCTTGACTATCTCTTCTTTGTAGTTCTCCATTAAACTAGCCTCTCCTAACTTCAAATTTTTCAATTTACTCGTTGTTTCATTTACATCCGAGACAACTTTATGCATCTGTTCCTCTAATGCAGATTTTAAAGTTTGCATATCCTGATCTAGTTGTGTTCTATCGTCAACTTGTTTTTCGGATAACGAATTTATCCTGACGCTTACATCTTTCCTAATCTGTACTACTTCATTGTTAATTTCTATCTGCGTACTGGCAAGTTTTCTTTCAATCCTTTCCTGAATTTGGGTTACATGTTCCCCACTTGACTTATTCCACTCGTCTTTCCATACCGCTACGTTTGCTGTTAACATTTCGGCTATGTCTACTTCGATATCCTCTTTTAATACTCTATTGTGGTCTAATACCTGTGTTCTCATGACCTCTACATCATACTTCAACTCTGCTAAAGACGTTGTTGTTCTAACTGATTCATCGACTAATCTAGTCGCTAATGCAGTTATATTACGCGTACAAAGAGTTTTTGAGTTTTCGATTTCTTCCCTGACTTTATTTACATCAGTTTGGACTTTAGTAATATCTACGAAAACTGTGTTGACCTCTACCTGAATCTTAGTTATGTCACTTTGCACCTCAGTTATATCCGCATGAATGTTATTAATGTCTACCTGAACATTGGATACATCAGTTCTAGCTTTTTGAATTTCTTTTTGGACTTCCTCGACCTTGTCTTGGACAGTCGCTACATCGTTTTTGACAACAACTACTTCGGCTCTAGCACAAGAAATATCCCCTCGGACATTAGCTACATCTAGATTTAACATTGTAAGGTCTCTCTGTACCTTAGACACATCATTTTTAACATCAGACACATTTGTGCGGATGTCACTTACAGTATTCTCAATTCCTAGGGTATTAATCTGTAAACGCGACATATTCTCCTCCAAATTAGCAGCACTAGTTTGAATACCCTTCAAATTAGCAGACATATTACTAGCATTCTCCTCCATTCGACTAGTATTCCTAGCTTCCATCTCCTTCATACTACTATTCAAATTACTAGCATTCTCCTCCATTCTTGCATTCAAATTAGCAGAGAAATTACTAACACTCTCCTCCATCATCTGCTTCATGTTAGCAGACATCTCCTCTAACATTTTCTTCAAACTTTCATCTGCCATTACAATATTATTCAAAAATTGATTGCTGTAGGGACATACATCAAAAGAGCAAAATAACAACATTTGAGCAACACTTTTCACCATATATAATTTTGATCAATTTTCTGTCTTAAATCTAACTTATAACTACCTTATAATTAATCTTCGAAGATACTTCATGTTGAAACAAACTCAAGCACATGTTCAAATTTCCCTGGCTCATTTTAAAATATCCTAACACAAATAATTTACATTTACAATCCAAATAATTTAATTTTATCTTTAATATGACTGAAATGTCATAAGCCGGTCAAATAAAATAAGATTCCAGATCATAGGCGATTTTTCTAAGTTTCCAGCCTATTTAACCTTTCTCAAGTTGTATAAGATCTGATCTTTTCTGAGTGTAATTTTCCTAATACAATACAACATTTAATTCCTATATAATCACACTCTTAAATACAACAATTGGCCTAGACATCTAACAAAGAATCAACCTCTTTATTTGAGTCTAATCGAACCTCACGTTTTAGGTTTGCCACTCTTTCTGGCGTTCAACCTGGTAATCCAGTTATGTTGAATCGAGCCCCAACGTTTTAGGTGCGCCAATCTTTCTGTTGACTCAGCCCCACGCTCTTGGGTCGCCAATCTTTCTTTCAACTTTTCCAATGTAGCTGGATAGTAGGCTGTCAGATATCCGCCCCCTCAATCGGATTGCTAATTATCAATCGCACCGGCATAGTTACATCAATGAAAATGGCACTGACAGATACTATCGAGATAAGAGCACAGAAGTTCACAGGAAATCATTGTGGAACACACCAAAATAGACGGGGGTTCATACTTACCGTTACTTACCTCTTAATTATCTCGGGGTTTGAGTTGACAACAGGATCACTAAAAGTCTGTTCACACAATAACCTCCACCATGATATTTAAAAATGAGCCAAGACGAAGACGAGAACTCTGAACTGTACAAAAGCTTTATTTCTAATAAAGGGTATGATTTTACTAACACAACAAAATCAACGTGGCTATCAGAAGCCCAAGTCAATCTGACTACGTCCTCAGTAGGACTTGCAAAACTTATCATACAACATGATATAAAACATTTTAGCTCCCAAGAGCTCCAAATAACTTAATATTCATAACACTATTGGATTGGAAAAGGACGTAAGGGTGTGACATATATAGAGCATTTGGTTTCCTTTTAATAAACATGAGAATGGTATTTATAGTCGCAAGGCCGGAGTGTGTACGACCTCACTCTCTGTGAACCAGATGTTGGCCCAGCTGCGAGCTACCCTCGAACCTGTTGCATACTGGGCAAATGCACACCCTTCTCACGTGCTAAGTTACGTAAGAATATAGCTTGTTCTCTCAAGCTTTTAAATGTCTACAAGACATCTTACATTTATATTTACGCAAATCTTTCACGTACTTTGTTCACATCCTATTGGATCATTATGTTAATTCCTTAAACTTGTTAAGTTCAATCCAAATGTTTAATTAGCTCTTAAATGTTTATAACAAAATCACATAAATTATTTATAACAATTAGAAATTGTTTATAATATTTGTCAAAGACAATAAAAATATTATAAGCACGCCTTTAACATCACTCTCGTTCCATATTATTTTCAAAAATATTTACAGCAATTATTTACAATATTAGCATTTAAATTTGTTTAAATTATTAATTTCAGAAATACATTGACCACATGTTCATTCGGTTGATAATTTTCATAATCGTGTTTAATATAATCGACCAATGAAGGTTAGTTATACATATTAATGTCACAATCTGGTTTAATAAAGGTTTTAATAATGATTTGTGACGGCAACCTTCATTCAAAATCTTATCTCAAATTCTTTCAAAACTCGTGTTAATTCTAACAGTAATTCACTTGATCTATTTTCAACGAACTATGACAATCTTACTCCAGCGGAAAATCCTTCGCTAACAAGTTAATGCACAAACTGCATTAAAAAAAATATGCCCAAAATCATCATATATTAATCTATATGGCATTCAACTTCCACATAACTTACAAAACTTCCACAAATAATTCTTTAACATTTATTCCTGTGGGAACTTCCTTCATATTCAAGGGCATTATATCTCAGCGAATTTCAACACGCGCTGCACTAGCGATTATACATTCATAGTTCCACTTAAAAAATTTTATAATCATTACTTGTTTCAAAACTGTTTTTTATTTAACCTTCGTGGATTTCATTCATGAACCGAAATGAAGTCAAAACTTGCCAATCACAAACAAATTTAATAGTGAATACGCTTATATACGCCTGTCTGGTCTATCAAAATTTAAGATTAACATCTTAAAAGAAATGTGTAGTATAAAAATACTATCTTCGAATAAAGTGCGACTAAAATGCAAAGTAGTCGAATAGAATCCAATTAGACTGGGGAATGCAAACATCGTTATATAAATCTCTAATTGAGAAAAACTCCTAACACAAGTTCTAGACTCTAATGCATTCAATAATTCATTATTAAAGTTAATCTTTCACAAAAGTGTCTATAATGCAATGTTCATTCATAACTGACGATAAATGTCTGTGTTGCAATCAATTTAAATAACGACTAGTATTTCCATGATCGTCGACAACGTAAGAGATTTTAACGCTCTAAAATCATTTAAATGTTCTTCCTTCTTGATGATGACAGAAAATTGGTCAAAGTAATTAAACTGGGGTAGAATTACTTTAATAAAATGACACGCTGTCTGAATTTAAATCTGCCATAAAAATCATTAACTTACAGTCAAATCGTGACTACAAAAATATATTAATTACTGAAAAATCCAAATCTCAGTCTCAACTGATTCAAAATCGTTAACTATGCCCATGACATAACAATGTCTTAATAAATCGTCGAAAAAATGCAAAACTCATCAAGGTGTACTGAGAATAAGAATCTCAACAAGAAAATAGGGCAAAAATACATGAGGATAAAAATATGGGATAAATGGTTGCTCAAACATCATTAATATACTCAAATACAATAAACGTTCACGACTACCTTATCTGCCGATTGACGTTCCAGAGGAAAATTCCCCAAAGAAGACTGCTGATGGATCCATTTCACCACGTTAAAGTTGAGCTCCATCCTCGAAATAGGAAATAGCACCCTCGGAGAATCGAACTGCTTCCTTCTCCGTGAATCGCTCTGCTCCTCGAAGACGAATAGACATCCTTCCGGCAATAATCTTCTTTGTGAGTCGGGATATCCCTGACCTCTCTTGAAAAATTCCCTGAAGTTCCAGTAGACAATCGTCATGAAGTTTTGTAGAAATTTCCGAAGAAATTATTCATATTCAGAGTATGAAATTGTTTTTATGGCTGTTCGATGGTATTCAGCCGTTAATTACGAAACATGGGTGTAGATTGTATTCACCGCATGTTCGCTTGTGTGGAATAGCAATTAGCGAAGTTCCATGTCGCTATCTTACTCCGTTGAAGTATGTCCCAATTGCAATAAGCGCCTTAGCCTTCCATCTGCTCTTCGGTTGTAGTGTTAGAAGAACAAACTGCCGTATTCAATTGCTCCATTATACTGTATCGTTGTGTAACCAAGCAATCTGAAGTCTTTCTATTCCACTCGCAGCGTCAGCCTTGCGTTGATTCTGGCTATACAAAAGTGCTTCTCTTGTGGCGAGATAATCACTTTTCTCAGTCGTATAAAACTGCTAATATCTTTCGAACTAATCGGTCGAAATTGTTCAGCTTTTCTCTATAACTGCATGTAGCACTGCACAATACAATTAGCTTATCGGTGACCGCTAACTGTTCGAAGCTAAACTTGTAGAAGCTTTCTAAGGTCCGTTTCAACTTCACCTAGTTTGACTTGGATCTCGTTAATATAGTGGCCTCGCCACGCGTTATAAAGACGATTCTTTTCACTGCTGTTCATTTCGACGTCTCACTATAATGAATGTATAAGAAAAGAACTTTCACAAATATACTTCGATGCTCTGAGAATGAGATCTCAGAATGATCAGAGAACGAAAGAGACTCCTCTCTTCTGCGCAAGCCCTTTTATTAACTTCACGAGGGGCGTTACCATCCCTTCCAGAGCGTGATACTACGTCATCGCTAGAAGTTCCAACTTCGTTAATACATGACGGATTTTCAAAATTCAAAAACTGAAAATAAATTTCACTAAAATTCCAAATCAATGCTTTTACTGCAAATGGATTTCCACAATTCTGCATTCCAAAAGTAATAAAAATACCATAGTTTCAGCAATCTCCGTCTTCCTTTAAACTATCGTTGATTGGTTCATACCTCTCCTCCAATAGCATAGTTTCTTCCTCAGCCGAATTCCTCGTTTCCTGCGACTGCGTCATAAATCTTGGAACATTCTCGACTAAATGCTGACGTCACTGAGAATCTCAGCTCAAGTAACCTGCTGGTATAACATTTACGTCATCCGTGCTTACGTCATGACTACCCACGTCATCACTATGACAACCATAACTTTCCTTATAATTTCATATATATAGCCACCGTGGTCTCTATATAATTCAATTACGGGGGCAGTACCATCCCGGCATTTTCCCGAAGACGAAGTGGGAAACCACGGAAAACCACTTCGAGGATGGCTGAGGTGGGAATCGAACCCCCTCTACTCATTTGGAACACCCGAGGCTGAGTAGACTCCGTTCCAGTCCTCATACCACTTTTTCAAATTTCGTGGCAGAGCCGGGAATCGAACCCAGGACCTCCAGGGCGGCAGCTAACCAAGCTGACCGCTACGCTACGGAGGCGACAGTAAATAATTAATAAATAAATATGAATATAATCGTGCATTAGGCTCCCCAGAAAAACAGGAGAGCACAAATAAGTGGACTGTAAATAACGATTAAGACATTTCTGGTACAAGAATATTTACTGCCATACGGAACTGTAAACACATACGTACACAACAATAAAAGGATGCCAAAAATACACAATAGTTTAGTCTGCCGTCGAGCGCTGCAGAGCGAGCGATCGAGCTGGCTGTTGAGTGAACGAGACGGCTGTACTCAACAAAATAATAAAATAAATAAAAATAACGAGCTCTTAGATATGGTACTTGGCTATCCTAACCGTCTTTGGTATAATGTCTTGTTTTCTTAAATAACCAACATGGCCGCCCTGTTTCTATACAATCATCCGCTGTACATAATCCAAAATGGCAACCTGCTGTCTATAATTTTACTCGCTGGTCGAAAACAAGCATGGCTGCCGCTAGCTAGCCTGACAGCTAACTCCTCTGGTCAGAAAATTCTTATCGCAAGGTCACGCTTGCATCAATGTAGCTGCAAGAAACACGGGTAGAGGCTTACAAGAAATCGTAACATTAAAATACGTATTTCAAGCTGCTTTCTTGAGAAAAGCTAAATGTTTAGTTAGGTAAAATAGAATGTATTTGTAACTTAGGCCCGCCTAGCTATCCAGTGCTTGTCATAAATAAAATCTTAGTTAATACTTTGCGGTGCCCATCCTGAATCACCGATTAAAAATACTAACCCTCTACCTCTTCCTCCCTTCCTGCTCAGTAGGGAATAACTTGTTGGGGAAGCTATCTATACACCTTACAATCTAATAATAATTACCTAATAATAAAATGTATCAGTTAGGTCCTTTTGACAACATCTAAAAAAATAAATGCACCGTGAAAAAATAGATGATATGACACGCAATAATTTAAATCCTCAGCCAAGTCTCTGTGATTATGGGTTCGCAAAATCTGGGGTCAATGCCCCTGTAGTTTGGTCTTTTGACAAAATCTAAAAAAAAATGATAAATAAAAAAATACATAAATGATAATAAGAAAATAAAAATAAAAATTTTTAAAAGGGGGAACACCAAAATTATCAGATTGTGTAGTTAGGCCCTTTGGCAAAATTTAAAGAAATTAATAATATACGGTAAAGATGGCTTTATCTCGAGTACAATGAGACCTCACACAATATTCAACCATTGTTCGTTTCAAAAATCTCAGGTCGATGACCTAGTAGTTTGGTCCTTTGGCAAAATTTAAAAAATGTAATGCACCATTCAAAAATACAAGATTATTATGACATGCAATAATTTAAATCCACACCTAAGTCTGTGCGATTATGGGTTCGCAAAATCTCGGGTCGATGACCCAGTAGTTTGGAAAAAATTGTAAAAATAAATAATCCGCGGTAATGAAGGCTTAATCCCGAGTAATTTTACGCCTCACACGACCCTCTACGATTATTGGTTCGAGAGATATCGGGTTGCCTTTCACTATTAGCCGGCATATGTCGGTATATTTTATTTCTTAAAATCGGATGTAAAGTATGTACAGGTGGAGAAGTATTACAGAGTATTTGCAGTTCCGTGATGAACTTAAACAGACAGGTGTAGGTAAGACGTCCTATTCGATTATTATTATTATGCCTGATTACCATCGCGTGATAAATGCAATTCATTTGTCTATTGGCACAGACTAGAGTAAGATGTGGCTTTTCACAGATGGCTCATTCTCATTCATGGCTGTTAATTTGTGGAAGCTGTTGAGGTTGTGGAGTGCCTGTGGATGCTGTGAGAGGTTCTACTCAAAGGGTCAGTGCTATTGTTGTGACTCAATGAGGAAAGCAATGACAAACTACCTCACTCCTCACCTTGCCTAATACGCTTCATTATAGCGCTGCCTTGAATATTTGTGGAGTCCACCTTCATAGGTTAGCAGTGTTCTTTGAGGATTATTATTATTATTATTATCATTATTATTATTATGGTTACAAAATATTTTATATTTTAACTCCATAGCCTAGTATTCACGTTTCATGAAATGAATTAGTTTAAGTCACGACGAGCGTCAGGTTGTTGTACAGTTGTAGTGATAGTTTTGTTTTTCCTTATAATTGGAATCCACTATTCCGTTCAAATCAAGTAAGTCATAGTAGTTGTTGTTGTTATTCATTCTTTTAAGGTCTTTGCGACATCGTGCATAAAATTTGTTTGATAACCTGTGTCACTGTGATGTCTGTACTAGTGTAGCCCCTGTAGTTGTAATCGTGGTAGAATTTGGGTAGGAAGCGACTGTGGTCTTAACTTAGGTACTATCCCGGCATTTGACTGGAGTAGAAGTGGTAAACCACTGAAAACCACTTCCAGGAAGGCTGAGATAGGAATCGAACCCACCTCCTCTCAGTTCTTCCGTAAGAGGTAGGTGTATCCTGTTCCAGCCCTCAGATCAGAATTAAAGTTTATAGAAGAGCTGGGAATCGAACCCGGGCCTCAGCAGTAACTAATTACAAATTATAGTAGCTGTTATTAAGCAACTATATCTTTATACAAAAGTAACTTACAAAATAACGATTTGTTAACTGTAACGAGGTTACCTTTGAAAAGTAACTTCTCCAACCCTTTTAAGTACTGCCCTGTCATATTGCAGGCAACCGATGACCTCGATATTCTTCCCCTTAAAACAGTAATCACTAACGCCTTCACGTTCCTGTACGCTTCCTAACGGCCAATTCAAACACTAGTGCTGGCCGTTATAGAGTTCATACACGAGATACACTGTGTGTCCACCCCTTAATATTGCCGTTTATTTTTAACGGGTTGAGTATCAGTTGCGATGGGAGTCTACGTGGTGTGTGGATTTCACGGCCAAATGCCCTTCTGTCGTCAACCTAATCGGAGACGTTAATGAGAGATGAACTTAATGGCAAGAGGATGGTCGTGGCCTATTAGAGTAGAAGATATCCGTCCCGGCATTTGGCACGAGAGACACTGAATCGTATTGTACTCGGATTTCACCGACAGTATCCGACAATCGAAATCTCAACTTTGATTTATTATAACAAAGTTGAAACTTATGTTGTTGTTAATTTATTTGAGGGGCTCGGGGCATCTTGGTCATCAGCCTCGTGCAGTTAGGTGTGTGTTGAACTTGCCTGATAACCTGTATTTCTGGGATGACTGTAGTAACATGTGTTGCTGCATTAGAGACAGGGGTGAGGTAGATACACAAGGATTGAAGTGAGGTACTATCCCGGCATTTGCCTGGTGGGAAAATTCACCTTTAGAATAGCTGCTGTCAGCGCCGGGATTCAAACCTGCAACCTCCGGACTTGCTGCAGCTACCCTCACGGCTGTGGCACACGCTTTAACGAGCATGACTACGCCGTGGGGTAGTTGAAACATAGTGCCACAGTCCACAAAGGGATAATTAGATTTTTACTGTTACGTAGGGTATCCTTAAGCATCTTATTATTTTACTAGTGATCTTGGGACATAACAGTGATTATCCCCGAACCGCCATCTGTAGTCATGGGATACGTATTGAAACTCCGGTCCCGAGGGTTCTGGGTTCGAGTCTCGGCTCTGCCATCAAATTTAATTCTGGGCTGAGGGCTGAAACGGGGTACACTCAGTCTCGTGAGGCAAAATTGAGCAGAGGTTGTTTAAAATCCTGCCTTAACCATCCTAGAAGTGGTTCTCCGTGGTTTCCCTCTTCTACACCAGGCAACTATTGGGCTGTTCCCTATCTTAAGTCTTCAGCTGCCTCCTTCCTGTTCCTAGCCTTAATTACTAATACTGAGACTACTCAGACACCACAATAACGCAGGTTATCAGACGATAACCTTCTCACTCACACTGCCAAGTGCACGGGGCTTAAAAATAGCGTTGTCCAAGACGAAACAATAATAAAATAATTACCCCCGTGTACTTAGGTATGCATTGAATGTGTAAGACAGGGCGAAAGATGGCGCAGTGGTCAAGCTGTTTGAATCTCTCCAAGGTGGACCGGGCTCCATTTCCAGTGAATGAATGTAAGATATTTGAGGTAAAATATGACGTCCAGTAGTTCCTTCGTTTTCGATTTGAAAATGAGGTCCCGTGGCTCATAGTTTCAAGGGTAAGAGTCACAAAACTACACTCATCTGCTTGAATTTGTCAGATAACATGTATTTTTGTGTTAGCTTTAGTATTGTGTGTAACTGTGGTTAGTAAGTTCAGGAATTAGGGTAGTGCCTTGGAACATGATCAGGGCTAGATTGGAAAACTCTGGGAGAGAATCACACTCTGGGTAGCCAGAGCCAATGCCGAGATAAACCTCAGATCTGTGAATTTCCAGTCGTCCATTGCTGCCGTGAGGGTGTCTGAACATGGTTGGCTATTTTGTACGTTTTTTAAACTTATTTAGAACCACCTCGTGGTGTATCGGCAAGCATTCTTGACTGTCAAACAGGAGGTCTGGGTCCGATGCCCGGCTCTGCCAAGAAATTATAATACTGGTCTGAGGGCTGGAATGTGGTACACTCAGTCTCCTAAGGCATGACTGAGAAAAGGAGGGTTCGAATTCCACCCCAGCCATCTTGGAAGTTTTTTTTTGGTGTCCCTCTTTTACTCCAGGCAAATGACAGGTTGGTTCCTAACTTAAGGTCACGGCCGCCTCATTCCCAATTCTCATCTAAATTACAAATACACACACTAATACAGCCATCACAATTACGCATTCTTTCAGACAAATTACACACACACCTAAGTACACGGGGCTACATGATCCCGATATCGTAAAGCCCCTGAATCAATCAACAATGACAATAATCTCCAGATCCTTTGAAAATGTACTGTACATGTATCGTTTAAAATTAATGATTGGCAGTTTAGGGGTTGCAAATGCGACATGTAATATAACTTTTATTTCTTTCAATGAAACGAACACTGAAATCTGCAATAAACGTAACAGTCTACTAATTAGACAAATCAACTGGTGGCACCTTCTGTGGCCTCGGAGTGCTTATTGAATCTCCAATCCCAAATGTTCTTGGCTCGAGTCCCAGTTCTACCAAGAAATGTTATCCTTATCTCAAAGTTCGAACCGAGAACAATCAGCCTCGTGCGGCAAAACTAAGAAGGAGTAGGTTTAATTCTCATATCAACTATCTTAGAAGTGGTTTTCCGTGGTTTCACACTTATACTCCTGGCTAATACTGGGATGGTTCCAACCTTGAGACCCCTTACACGTCCTTCACTATCCTAGCCTGAATTAAAAATACATTTACTACTGCAAACAAAACAATAGCATAGGTTATACCATCAAATTAACATATACCAAAGTCTACAGTCCACTAGACGGTTGACCATGATGATTTCAGGGGTGTAACTGCATTGAAATTCAGGTGAGTTGTTTTTAAAGTTTTTCTATATGTCAGTAGTGGTCAGATTTCGTTGAATGGCGCACGTACCATCCGAAAAAATCCAGAAAATCACAAAGAAATCAAGCTACATCAACAAACACTCCTAAATATTTTAAAATTGTATATATTTTTCTCTCCATACATTCAGTACTTGTTTCATTTTCGATATATTCACAGTCGCCAGTTTGTCTAATTGTGAACTGCTGCGGTGGCGACTGAATTCATCATCGTACCACTTAAAAACTCAGGATGGTATCTCTGTTTTGTTTTTAATAATGTCACGGGAGTTTGTCGCGCGTTATTCATTATTAGAGTGAAAGGAAATAGTCAGTCTGAAAGACTGGACTTTATATCTTTTTAAATGCTACAAATGCTGAGAAATGCTAGAAAGGCTGGAGGCTTCTCGCTTCGCTCGAAGCCAAAGACTCTTGACATGTTAGATGATCAAGAAAGAATCAGAACGCTAGAAAGTTACAAGTCATAGAGGAGCTGGAGAGCGCGGTGAAAGGAGGGAGCTGGCTGGATGTCGTCACGTTCGCCGTGTCGTTGCCGTCTCGTAACGCCAGAGCTCACCAGTGAACTCAGTACACATGCACCAAGCGGTTCTATGACGTCACACACCTCAGTGCATTCTCGGTACATTTCGTGACGTTGCCGTAACGTAACGACGAAGTCGGCTCGATCATTTAAAATGATAAAAGACAATGTTGATATGTCAACAGATTACAAAATAATTGCTGACAATTATTGTTTATATAGGGATTAACATCAAGGACATGAAGGACTTAACGGGAATTACTACTACTACTGCTTTATCGAGTTAGAAGTCATTTTCAGTGTTGCCTTAGTAAACAAACGTTTGATGCTTTTCAGTCGGTCAACACGATTGTACCCAAATGAGATGGGTTATTCCATAATTCTGAAAGAACATGAGATTAATAAATACTGAAAAGCATCAAACATTTCTTTACTGCCACCTCCACTACTACTGCTACTAAGTTACTAATTCAATAGACTCCTATTCAGAGACTGTAGCAATATGAAAGGGGAAATTAATTGAGCATGATAGTAAAATATATATTTTAAGTTAAGTTTTTGAAATAGTAATGACATAGCTGTTGTATTATATCATAATATATTGTGACTGTTTTACTGTATTAATGTGGCTCAGGGGTAACGTTCTCGCTTGCTGAGCCCTAGGTTGCAGGTTCGAAACCTGGCGCAGTCAGCTGGCATTTGAGGGTGCGCAAATGCGAGGGAGCCGTGTCAGTAGATTTACTGGCACGTTAAAGATCCCCTTCGGGGCAAAATTCCGGCACCCCGGCGTCTCTAAAAGCCAGTGTAGTTAAAAGGGACGTAAAACCAATAACATTATTATTATTATTATTACTGTATTAATATTATTAACATGTAATTTATTTATTTTTTGGTTATGAGGTGTTTGAATATTTTTGTGAATAATTATTAGTGGCACTGTAATAAAATTGGATGGTGAGAGTTTGGACGGTATAGTTGTAAATTATTGTTATTATAATTGCCACTTGCCGACAAACGTAATATTGGCAGAATATAAATTGTACACATTGGCTTAAATAAACAAACTGTAAACTGTAAACTTCAACAGCTACTACTGCTAACATCGCTACTACAACATATCCATATAGTGAAGAGAAAAGAATAACAATGGGTAATCCACAAGGTAGTAACCTGGGACCTTTCCTGTATTTGATATATGTAAATAATCTTGATCATCATATCAACGGGTCTATAACCTAGATTTTAGGCGCCTTAAAACAACAATTATCATCATTATTATCATTATTATTATCATTATATTGGTATCAGGTTATAAGGATTTTAACAGGGCAGAAAATTTCTTGCAAGCAGACTTCAAAGTACTACAGATATGGGCACATGATCATGGATTAATAATTAACAGAGCAAATCTACTACAATCTCCAATGATTTTATTGCAAAAGGTACCTCGACTGCGATTGCATGGCAAGTAGTAACAATAACTGTGGAAACTGTACATCAGTAAAAAATGCAACTGTTCAGAAATGTTAAGGTGTGTATATCGATTAGATGGGAAAAGCATATTAATCAAGTTACTTCCAAACTAAGATTTGTTTTAAGTAAATATTTCCATCTGAGGCAAAATATGCCTACCTCAGTGATAAGAATAGCATACTATGGATTAGTGGAAAGTATAATTCCATACGGAATAATGGTCTGGGGACTTGCTTCAAATACATATAGCCTATTAATAGAATTACCAACATTCAAAAATGTTTCTTAAATTCTTTTTAAGACATGGTGAAAGGTACGGATTATATTCACCAGTGATATTGTTCTCCCATTGTCATATAATGCCTTGTAAGTGCCTAATTCATTTTATGATAATTATGGAAAATATGTTTAACAGTAATTTCATAGGAAATTTGAAACATCGAAAGGAAACAAGATTTAAGAACTCACATTTTGTAATTCCTAAGACAAATACTGTTATGAATGGCACCTTACATGGTGCCATTTCTATTTAACAAGCTACCATGTTCACAGCTGGTCTTTGAGATTATGGCAAAAGCGAAAAATGTAAACAAATTGGATATTAAATACCTCTTTAAACAAAGTGGATGACGGGTTGTATATGTAATAGCCATATGAAAGGAGACATTAATTGAACATGATAATACAATTTCTATTTTAATTTATGGTTTTAAATAGTAATGACATAACTGTCATGGTAGTGAGAAAAAATATTATCATATACTATAAATTTATTGATTTATTGTAAATTATCATTAACATATTATGACCATTTTTGTATTTTTATGAGGTGATTAAATATTTTTAGGAATATTTTTTAGTGGCACTGTAAAAAAATGGAAGGTGAGAGTTTGACGGTATAGTTTTAAATGTTATTTTCTCTTAACATACAAAAAGTAATTATAATTGGCACCTGCCGACAAGCAGGACGAAGAATTGTAAAAAATGGCTTAAATTTACAAACTGAAAATCTGTAAAGTGCTACTACTGCTAATAACACTACTACTGCTACTACCACTACTACTACTAGCCCATTAATATTCTTCCTAGGGTGTTCTTCTTTGCTCATTACTTTTCACATGCTTTAAGAGCAAGAATAAGGACAAAATAAGACCGTGGAGTTATGCATTGATGTGTTACCGAATAAAACATACAGTAGTAACAACTCATTATGAAACTCTATATAAATTTAACTCAGAAGAGTAAATCAATGTAATATTCGGCCATTCAGTTCGATTTCCAATTCAAGCGGTTGTTGTCTCACGTAAGAATAACACTGTGTGCTGTCTGGCTGTGAGGTACTGCTGTAGATTGCCAACCGTGTGTGGCTGTAAATAAAAGGTACCACTGATCATATCTCGCACTGGAGAGAGATCGTCTTGAATGTGCATTAACACACGATCAGATCAATATGAGATATAATGAGAAGAATCGAGAAGCACGACAAGCTGACGTCAATACTTCAAAAGGTCAGGCCATGAAACTTCCTTACCAAGAAGAGGGGACACTAATTAGGAATATGAAATAACACTCAGGACTTAATTCTAATAAACTAGCGCAGAAGTATCCCATGTGTATTCCGTGAGTATTCCTTCATGAAGGAATCCATCGAGTTGTCGAAGATGAAGGTCACAATGGTAGATACATACTGTATATTAAAGAAAACTGTGGAGTTCCGAGTGTGATACCCGGCTTTTCCAAGGAAATTAATTCGTGTCTGAGGACTGAAACGGGTTAAACTCATCCTCGTGAGGCAAAACTGAGAAGAAGTGGATTCGATTTCTACCTTAGTCATCCTGGAAGTTTTTCGTGGTTTTCACTTTTACTTCAGGCAAATGCCGAGATGATAGGCCTACCTAAATTAAATTCATGACCGCACCTACCCAAATCCAAGCAACAATTACAAATACACACACTTGTACAGCCACAATGACACAGGTTATCAGACAGATTCAACATACACCCAAGAACACTGGGCTACATGTCCATGATATCACAAGGCCCATAAATGAATTAATTACAAGAACAACAACAACAACCTTCATGAAACAAATAAAATGAAAAGGGCCATCTCGGGGTACGTATTGAGACTCCGATCTCAAAGGTCCTGGGTTCGATCCCCAATTCAGCCATGTCAGAAGTAATTTTCCGTAGTTTTCCACTTCTCCTATAGAAAAATACTGGTAAGGTTCCAATTTACGACCTCGTCCACCCCTTTCTGAATCCTAGTCTCAGTAGCAAGTGAACAAAGTAATATAGACAGTACAGTTATATAGGTTATGAGGTTAGGATGTTGATGTCGTAAAAAAGCTTAAAAAATGCACTTAAAATTTTCAAAAATGACTGTAATAAATGACGTAAAAATTCGACAAATGCACTATAAAATGGAGAAAATGATCTTATAATAATAAACTCACCAATATTTCAAAACTGACATCTTAAGCTCAAACTGAAAAGTCAATCAAAATAGATTTCTAGCACTTAAAAAAAAGTTTATGTTCACTTTAGTCTGAGTTGCGCTGCACTACGAATGTCATTCTGATGTTGTCAAATGTAAATGTTCTGCGGTTATCAGCCAATAAGTTTTTATATCTCGAAAAGCTGCGTTCAACATCAACTGATGTGATCAGAACGTACTTGAAGTGAGGAAGGTCGTTTGCTGCTAAATGCTCCTCAATCCCGTCCGTGCAGTAGTCTTCACCAGAAATAATGTCTGAGATCTTACGTAGTGTTTTATACCCGGTGTTTTTGTCCAGCACTTTTTTCAGTTTTAATGCAATTCCCGCAGCAATTTTGCCACGATTGTTGCTAAGACTAGTTTCCACCCGGTTAATTAATGAAATTAAATCAATCTTTCAATATTTTAAATTATGTTGTATCAGATACTAGCGTCTTCGTAACTCAGACAGACGTAACTCCCTCATATTACGCTGTGACATGACTAAATTGGAAGAAAAATCACCTAAAAAGACAGATTTCCATAAAATAAGACCCAAAAATTCTACCAAACTTAAAAAATGCTCTTAAAACGGAAAAATAGCAACAAATGCAAAGAGGTGCCAAATAAAAATGACATTTGAATACGCGGTGGCCCGTCCGGAGTTTCTATGTACTTCAGCATTGTTTTAGACAGCTCAGTAAAAAGATGACATGTCACCAACATCCGGGCCCTAGTTATGAGACATGATATCTTATATACACACGCACCAAAGTAAAGAGGACTGAATGAACATGATGTCGCAAGCCTCCAAGTGAATCAACAACAAATAATTATGTGGCTCTGATCTGCTAAAGATAAGTCAATAAATATGAATTCCGAATGAATAACGTCATTCTTGCCAATGAGAGCAAGTTCCGATAACAAGCTAAATGTGAGGGTGAATCTACATAGGCCCTATGATGTGGAAAACAGTCTTCCAACCCGGTGTCAAACATGGTGTTGGCAGCATTATAATCAAGAGTTGAATTTTTTCAGTGGGAATCGAAGAGGTGACTCGTGCTTATGACAATACAAAGAAGGAAATCTCCCTCCGTCTACTGAAATGTAATCTGCATAAAAGGGTTTATAAATTGGGCGTACTATTTAGTTTAAAATTGAATAAAGACAGTGGTCCATACTGCAAATAATTTATTGTGCGATGTTGGATATTTCAAAATAGCCCCAAAGTGGTTGTGACACTTGAAACAAGTCCTGGCCTCATTCTGAATGACAATCTAATGATTTAGGACAGAGAAAGAGCTATACGGGAATCAGTAAGGTCTACAACTATATTGGAAGGCAGAATAAGAAATAAAATTGGTCTTATCCAGATTGGTGACAAAATTAAATTAATTTCAAACGTGACGCAGTGCTTGAAAGCAGTCATCTGACAAAACGCCTATGTTACGAGATACTAGAGTTAGTGATGCCTGTTTTTATTCAGAATAAATTATTTATTTAAAGTCTGTGGCATATTTCGCTACGTATAAAGATAAATTTGAGCTATTCCTGAAGATAATGCATCTAGTGACTTCATGAATCAAATACTTCCTAGACCAAGGATCAAATGCCAACCGAATTACATTTTGTTGGAGTTTATTTTTCAATTGCCATGTTTGTAAGCATAACAAACAAATCCTCCTAACAAGACACGTAGCCGAATATTAAAGAGACAAATTGTATATCCTAGAAAAAGTAATAGAAGTTCCACCTCATCGCGTAGCGATTAGTATTCTTGGCTGCCACCGCGGACGTCAGGGTTCCATTTTTCACTCTGCCAAGAAATGTAATTCTGGTCTAAGGGTTGGAATGGGGTACACTCAGCCTCATGAAGACAAACTGGCGAGAATTGGTTTCATTAATTTTTTCCCGTTGTTTGCCACTTCTTCTCCAGGCAAATGCCTAGATGGTACCTAAATTAAGGCCAATCCTTGTCTTAATCATAGAGCATGTCAAAAGAGAAGATGAAATAGACGAGACCTTCAATAGTAAGTGGAAATATTGCCGGGTTCTACTTGGATCCCCTAGTCCCTATTCCACTTGAGGACTACTGAGGTAACTTACCTGTCGTATAATGACTTCGTAAATCAAATGTTTTCAAGATCAAGG
Source organism: Meconema thalassinum (assembly GCA_946902985.2). Lineage (NCBI taxonomy): Eukaryota > Metazoa > Arthropoda > Insecta > Orthoptera > Tettigoniidae > Meconema > Meconema thalassinum. The sequence continues at coordinate 1,270,810,698 of OX336389.2, read as the reverse complement.
GTCCAATGCAAAACGAATTACATTTTTGTTGGCGTTTATTAAAATGCAGTTAAGAATACTGCTCTCAATATGGTCGAGTAATAGAGCACTGTTATCAGGATTGGTAACCATCAATCAAAATTCATTTAAAGTCCTCCAGTTATTGCCAGTTCATTGTTGAGGGGAAGTGAAAACTGGAAAAAGTGTATTTAAGAGCCGGCGTCACTTCAAGCGTCTTAAGGAAAGTATTAAAGATATTGTAACAATTATTGTAATAATAAGGGTGTGTGAAACATGTATGATGCTGTGAACACGGCCCGTGCGTCGTGGTGAAGAAATGAATGATGAAGTCACTAATATCCAGTTCCTTTGGCTTGCGAATTAATTAAATGCAATTGTTAAAATACAACCACAAGACTGGGAGTCGAAACCGGGGCCGATAATATCAAAGGATAGCCAGCTAAACACCATCCACCGAAGATGGTGAAGCCACATTATTATAAATATTATTATAATTATTATCATTATTATTATTAATACCGACAGTAGTGGCTACGCTGGCTAAAGCGCAGCATTAGGTCATGGGGCCAAGCTCTCTGCTGACTCGGTAGACGCGTGGGTTCGAGCCCTACCGTCAGCCGTCCTTGAAATGGTTTTCCGTGGTTTCCCCATTTTCAACGCCAGGCAAATGCTGGGACGGTACCTTCTGACAGGCCACGGCCGCTTCCTTCCACATCCTTGCCCATTCACCATCATTCATTTCATCTCTCATTAACTCCTCTCGTGAGGTTGGCGTCAGGAAGGGCATCCGGCCGTAAAAACCATCGCCACAACGACTTCCATCGCATCTCATCCCCGACGCCGTTGGAAAGCGGGAATAATAAAGGGTAGACATACAATACATCATTATTAGTATTAATATTATTATTATCGACTTTTTTACTCTTCTCTTATTAGAGAGGGTGAGCTACAATCTTCAAAGCCATTTTACAGCAAGTTGAAGATCTTGTATAATTCCAAATGACGGTAAAATTTGGAAGGTTCTAACTGTTGCACTTGTGTCTAATATAACCAATTACACCATAGACATTATATTGATTTGAACACCCAAACTGTATACTTATTTTCAAGGACGTTGGCACAACTCGTGTTGATGAGAACACAATTGGTAATACAGGGCCTTCTCCTCGAGACACATCCCACATTTTCTTACTTCTTCCATCAAATAATAATAATAATAATAATAATTAATTTTTATTATTATTAATATAATAAATATTATTACTGTAAATTATAATTATATTAAGTATACTGCTCTCAATGTCGTCGTGTAAAAGAACCCTATTGCCAAGATTGGGAACCATCAATAAAAATTCATTTAAACTCCACCAGTTATTGTCAGCTGTCCATTGTTAGGGTGAAGTGAAAACTTGAACAACTGGATTTAAGAGGTGGCGTCACTTCATTTATACAAGTGACAATAAAATATCATATAAATATAATATGATATACTATAATACTATTATTTATAATATTATTATTTTATAACTATTTAATTTTATTATTTGTATTAATATTATTATTATTATTATTATTATTATTATTATTATTATTATTATTATATGAGCCACCTGCGTTTTGCATTCATAGTTCATATCTTGAGATGGTTACATTATCGGTATTCCTCGCCAGTATGATTATTTGTAGTGCTTGTTACTAAGGCACTGTTGGTCACTCGTACATATGTAATGGATGTGCGTAGGCGGACTAGCTTCTTCGGCCAGGTCTGACTTAATTGACCCCCTTCTCTGCCAACAGAACACGGAGGAAGATTCCTCCTCTCACTCTTTCTCTGTTCTCGCTCCTCACCGAGCCAGCCAGCCAGCCAGCCGTTCTGTTCCGTAGGCCAGCGCCCTTATGCCCCGTATGACCCTTCCTACACACACACATGACCACTGCTCCGTTTTACATAAACATCGCCCCCTCTTGCCAGCACATGTGACTCCTCACACAAAGAAGGTTTCGGCAGAGGTCATTGTGCCATCAGCCCAGCTGCCTCGGCCTGGCAAGAAAGCGGTTTGAGAAGTGAAGTTTTTAAAAACACTACATGTGCATGTATGTATTACGTGTACATGCCCGGCAAGGCGGTAAGCTCTCTCGGGAAGAGGGGCGGGCTTTAGATGCGATAGAGCGACTGGCAGGAGCAATTTACAGTAAGAGGTAAAATATCATTCCCAGAACTGGCAACTTCAATCTTCGCAGCACTATGGAGAGTTGCTACTTACAGTTATTTACCAAAAATAATAAGAAAGTTACAAATACAATACTTTATGTGAAAACGTTATCGTGTTGGAAACCATTTTTCACTGTTGCCTTAGCAAAAGAAACGTATGTTCTTCTGTCGGTCAACACGATTGTGTTGAGGGTAGACAAGGATTAATGAATTCACTTAGATGACTAGTTTCGATCGCCGAGCGATCATCATCAGATTACAGTACTTACACTCAGGCTATTAAATCTATGTCTATAAAACTGAGAAGAGGAGGGTTCGATTCCCACCTCTGTTATCCTGGAAGTGGTTTTCCGTGGTAAAATTACATTTACTCCAGGCAAATGCTGGGATAATTTCTTACTTAAGGCCACGGCTACCTCCTTCCCAATCCTATCCCCAATTTACAAATACACACACTAGTACAGCCAGCACAATAACATAGGTTATGACACGATTTCAAAACACACCCAAATTCATGATACTATTTGGCCACGATGAAGCTATTTACAATATGACTGGGTGCGTGGTGCAGCGGTAAGGTTCTCACCTGCTGTTCCCAAGGTTTGCAGGATCGAATCCTGGCGCAGTCATTACGCATTTGAGGGCGCTCAGATTGACTTGCAAGTTAGAGAACCTCTCCGGGGCTACATTCTGGAACCTTGGCGTCTCTTAAAGCCTCAGTAGTTACAAGGTAGGTAAAACCTATAACATTCTTATAATAATAATAATTATTATTATTATTTACAATATGAACACGTATTTAGTTAGAGAAGTTTATTGTAAATCTGCGCATGTTGTCAAGATTGTTAGCTCTGTGCGATCTTTATAATGTCATTGTAAGTGGCAATTGCCTGCAGATTTGCTTGTTTACTGTGATAACGCGTGACGATCGAAACTAGTCACCCATGTGAATTTATTAACCTCATGTAATTTAATTTCAGGTTTAGGGCATAACACACATTACAATTGGATACAATCATGTTGACCGACTGAAAAGCACACATTTCGTTTGCGTTAAGTAACTACGTTACAGTTACAAGTATCAAAATAACACATAGTTACTTTTTTGTCACTTTTAAATAGTTGTTACCTTCTATTTTCCCCGCAGCTATGATTTTTATTTATTTGAACAAAATTGTTGATTCCAATAATATAGAAAAAAAATGAATTGGCAATATGTAAATCATACTTATTAAATATATACTAATTTTTATTTTCTTTTTCTTTTTACGGGTATATCTCGGTAGATTTACGACTCATAGATGATTTCCTTAGGGAGAAAATACAAAATTTTTACACCCTGACTTTCCCGGTGACCCACGATAACTTCGAATTCTGGTCAAGTCAGTTAGCATTTGAGGGCGCTCAGTAGATTTCCTGGCACGTCAAGATCCCCTTCGGGGCAAAATTCTTGCACCCCGACGTCTCTAAGAGCCGCAGTAATTAAAAGGGGCATAAAACCAATAGCTTTATTATATTTCTCAAATCCTTGTCTACCCTTATCCGCATGAGAACTGGGTCCAGGCGCCTCGGCATATCTCTGATAATCACCGCGGAGGCCCGGGTTCAAATCCCGGCTCTACGAAGAAACTTAATTCTGGTCTGAGGGCTGGAACAGGGTATACTCAGCCTCGTGTGGCAAAAGTGAGAAGAGGAGGGTTTGATTTCCACCTCAGTCATCTTGGAGGTGGTTTTCCGTGGTTTCCCACTTCTACTCCAGATGAATACCGGGGTGGTTCCTAACTTAAGGTCTCCTTTCCATTCCTCATCTGAATTACAAATACACACAATAACACAGGTTATCAGTCAAAGTCCAAACACACACACCCAAGTACCCGGGGCTACATGACCTCTAAATTAGTTAACAACAACATATCACTGTAGTAGAATCACAAGTTCGTCCCAAAATACTGCCAGTTATATCAAGAGTTATTCTGTCTAGAGTACGAGCTAGAAACCTGACTTGAATAAACGGAAATATTAGAAAGTACCTAAATACTCTTTATTGTATCCTTGTGAAAAATCTTGGCTGCCTCCACGGGGGCCCTGGTTCGACTCCCGGCTCTGCCAAGAAATTTAATTCTGGTTAGAGGGCTGGAACGGGGAGCACTCAGCCCCGTGAGGAAAAACGGAGAAATGCCGGGATGAATTCCAATTTTGGCAATCCTTGAAGTGGTTTTGCGTAGTTTCCCATTTCTACTCCAGGCAAAAGCCACGATGGTCCCTAAATTAAGATTACGGCCGACTCCATCCCAATACTTGTCTCAGCTACTAATACAGGCACCACAATAACACAGGGTATGAAGCGAATTCTATGCACACCCAACTACACGGGACTGAAATGACAACTAGTTATAAGTTATTGTTCTTTATTCAATTTAGGGGCTTGGGACATCTTGGTCATCAGCCGCATGTAATTGGGGGGGGGGGGGAGGATAGTGTGAGTAACTGTAAGTTATTAGGGACTGGGAAGGGCAAGGGGCCCCAGGACTTGGAATAAGTTTAACACCCACCCAAATGCACGGAGCTGATGACCAAGATGTCCCAAGTACCGGGATTCAAACCTACGATTTCCGGACTTGCTGATGCTGGTCGTGCGGTAGAGATGCATGATTTAACGAGCAGGGCTAACCTGGCGGACAGTTATAACTTATAAGTCAGTAGTTAGTAGTACTCATTTGACATTAATTCATTTTCATTATCATTAAGGGCAGATGACCTAGATATTTGGCCATTTGAAACATCATTCACCATTACCAGGAAACAATCATACATTGGCCAACACTAGCATCCATATCACATAATTACTGACTGTTATCCGTTCATTCACTCTAATGTAACAAAGAATATCGTGCCCTTGCTCGTATTGCCTAAACATTCGTAAAAGTACAATTATTTAACTCTTAGTCTAGTGAAGGAATTCTCGCGATTCTTCAGTAGCTACGCGAGGTATAACAGTTTGGACAATGAGCTTGTTAGCGGTGTCTGACTCCGTGGCTGATAAGCTAGGCTTTGGCCCGAAGAGTTCCGGGTTCGATTCCCGGCTGAGCCATGTGGATTGTAATCTCCTGTGTTTAATTCTCCTGTCCCTGAGACTGGATGTTTGTGACATCTCAACGATATACGTAAATGTAGAATGAAAAAGTAAAAACGGAAAAAGTACAGGAAATCAAGTGAAGAGAATGGGGGATGTGACATTACCTAAGAGGTTAATGAGCTCGGCTGTAGAGGGTAAGCAGAGGCAGACCTAGGAGGAGATTCAGTGCTGAACGACTTCATGGTGAGAGGTGTAGAAGCAGAGGAAGCCACAGTGCTAACTGCTAATAGGGCATCATGCAGGTGACTTGTTCACAAAAAGAGACCTGCAGACTTGACTGGACGCTGAAAGGCAAAGCCGTCTCAAATGTATATGTATGTACGTAATCAAGGGTCAAAAAGAAAACAGATTTGTTTAAAAAGCGGCAATATTGTGTATGGATCCTGTCTGATAACCTGTGCCATTGTGAAAGCTGTAACAAGTGTGTGTATTTGTAAGTGGTGCTGGGATTGGATAGGATGTCGCCGTGGCCTTATTTTTGGCACATTGCCTTGAGTAGAAGTGGGGAAATCTCGGAAAACCTCTTACAGGATGTCTGAGGTGGGAGAAGAACCCGCCCCTTCCTAGTTCTGCCTCACTAGGCTGAGTGAACCCCGTTTCAGCCCTCAGACCAGAATTAAATTTTTTGACAAAGCCGGTTATCGAACCCTGACCTCTGCGGTGATAGCCATGATTACTAGTCACTACGCTACGAGGTGGGCATTACAGGTAAAAGTGCACGTGTTGTTGTGGATTCATTTAGTGGCTTTGCGACATCATGGTCATAACACCGTATTCTTGGGTGTGTATGCAATCTGTCTGATAACCTGTGCCATTGTAATAGCTGTACTTGTGTGTGCATTTGTAAATCAGGCCAGTGTTTCGGGTAGGAGGTGATCATGGGCTTACATTAAGTACCGTCCTGGCAACTACCTTAAATAGAAGTGTAAAATCACGAAAAACTGCCTGAGGTGAGATTCGAACCCGTCTCTTCTCAGTTCTTCCTACAGAGGCTGAGTGTATTCCATTCCTGCAATCGAACCAAAATTAAATATCTACTCTAAGTCGGGAATTGAGCTCGGGCCTTAGGGGTGACAGACAAGAATGCTACCCACTACGCCTGATTGCTCATTCTTAGGGGCACCAACCATTCGGCTTTAGCGGAACATGTCATGCTTGTTCATCATTTTACTCATGTCCAGAACGCATTCACTATTTTCGAAAATGTCTACCATTCTTTTCTGTAAAGGCGCAGTCAGTTGGCATTTTAGGGTGAGCTAATGCGAGGGAGCCGTGTCAGTAGATTCACTGGCACGTTAAAGATCCCCTTCGGAGCAAAATTCAGGCACCCTGGCGTCTCTAAAAGCCGCAGTATTTAAAAGCGACGTAAAACCAATAATTTTATGATGAGAGCCCACAGCCTGCTTCCAGTCGACCGACATGGTCAGGGAATGGAATGAATGAAGCCCCCATCTAGCGGCAAAGATATGAACTGTGCCAGCTGCTGAAGCCTGTCGCACCCCCCTGGGGCAATGATTAAATGAATGACAGATGAAATGAAATGAGAGTGGAGAGTGTTGCGGGAATGAAATTGTGACAGGAAAAACCGGAGTACCCGGAGAAAATCCTGTCTGCCTCCGCTTTGTTCAGTACAAATCTCACATGGAAGGACCGGGATTTGAACCACGGACCCTGCGGTTAGAGGCCGGTGTGCTGCCGCCTAAGCCATGGAGGCTTAATTTTATGATAATGAGTATTGTTATTATGATTATTGTTATTATTATTGTGGGAAATTATTAACTGTCCAAAACGTAGATAATTATTCTAGGTTTTAGAATGAAATCCTTCACAATCTGTCCCTTTCTATGACAGGACATATAACAATTTGGATAATTGACTTGCTCGACTATCATCTTAAGAAGAACGAACTCCTGAGAAAAAATATTTCATTAATGAACAAAGTCAAAAGAATCAATAAAGTAAGTTAAAAGTCTTCAATTTGTTCTTCTTTATAAGCGGCGTATTCCAACGGTGATAACTTGTTTTTAAAATAGCGTGTCTAAGATTCTTGCAACTAACGTTTGGCATGTGGTGTGTTGCAACCAATAATTAAGATACCGTAATTTTAACCACCATATTTGAAACTCATACAATATAAAATTAAATCAGTGTGTTAGCCACATGTTTTCTTACCCTTAAATAAATAAATAAATAAATACATAGAAACCTCTGTGGCTTATGCGGCAGCACGCCGGCTCCTCAACGCTAGGTTCGTGGTTAAAATCCCGGTCACTCCATGTGGGATCTGTGCTGGACAAAATGGAGGCAGACAGGTTTTTCTCCGGGTACAGCGGTTTTCCCTGTCAAAAATTAATTCCAGCAACACTCTCCTCTATCATTTCATTTCATCTGTCATTCATTTAATCATTGCCTCAGAGGAGTGCGACAGACTTCGGCAGCCGGCACAGTTCATATCCTCGCCACTAGTTTGGGGCTTCATTCATTCCATCCCTGACCCGGTCGGTCGACTGGAAGCAGGCTGTGGATTTTCATTTTCAAATAAAACCATAAATAAACTGAGAGAAAGTACGCAAGTCTCGGGCAGCGCAGCACAACATTTCTGTGGTTCTTAATTGAATCGTTCATTTCAGAAAGGGGTCAAGTGACAAAATATGATGAAATGAGTTATTTGTGGGAACATGTTCTGTAGGGGTAGACGCATATTTTAGTGCAGAAAGGAGTCAATTTATGGCCTGTTATTACAGTAAGACATTACGTTATAAATTGCGTTTAGTGCAGAAAGAGGTAAATATATTCTAATATTTCAGCCCACACTTCTTGTGCCCTATGTCTAGTTCTGGCCTACGACTTACAAACAGCTTCTGTTTCTGGTTCCCATCAATGTGAAGACGATGAAACACCTCACTAACCTCAAACCTTACTTTTTTGGGTATGATGACTTCTACAACGATATATTGGATTGGCCTACTAAGGATGCAGAATGAGCTGTGGAGTTAGAAGACGAATAAATCAGTTTACGACCAACCAGATAATGTATGGCTTGGAACTTTGAGACTGATCAGGTTAAAAGAAAGTACCAGCCATTTTAAACAGGTTTCGTTCGTTACAATAATGGTTTTCTTCCATTAATAATGTTATCTAATACACATATAAATAAACTGTTTTGCATACAATTCGTTTTCATTACAAAACCGTAAAATATTTCAGAAGGAAGCAAGGAAGGAAGCTTGTAGTTTAACGTGACCGTTAATCTCGCGATCATAAGTCACGGGACCTCCGTTTTACGTGGAATCCGAACCACAGGACATGGCATTTCACATCGAAAATCTCACATGCATTAAAATATTTCAGAGTTTTGCTAACAAAATATCCGTGTTCTACTTCTTTATTGCAGAAAGGTGTCAAGTACAAAGTCTTTAAGTTATTTCTTTCCACGATAAAAAAGTAAAACAAATATATTTTTTGTTATTACGTTTCAAATATATAAACACATTCTTTGTATAAAATAAATAATACTTTGTATGTGATTTTAACTTTTATTTGTTTTTCTCAAAATGGCTTTTATGTCACTTGACCCCTTTCTAAATTAAACGATTCAATTTGTTTTTGAGGCTTGGGACATCTTGGCCTTGTACTTTGGTGTGTGTTGAATTTGACCGATAACCTGTGTTTCTCTGGTGACTATAGTGGTGTGTGTGGCTGTAATTATTAGGGCCGAGAATGGAGTAGGGGCCCTGGGACATAAAATAAGTTATTATCCTGGCATTTGCATGGAGGGAGTGTGGAAAATGCCTGGGAAACTCACGCTGTCAGCGCCAGGATTCAAACCTCCGATCACTGGACTTGCTCGCAGAGTGGGAAGATTCTACAACAAGGAAAGCCCGTTTGTTCAACCTTGAAATAGTGAGAGTGCCTAGGCCTTGGAAGAGCGGCTGGGCATCCAAGATGAACCCTTTGACTGTTGACACTGAGGAGGGTTAAGGGAGTGAGGGAGGGGGATGATGGGTCGCTGGTACCTAGAGGGCACGTGCGTCCACAGTCCACCGTGGCCGAAACTAGGGGAACCCGCCAGAGGGTTCGGTAAACTTTTTATCACAAGTTTTGAAGGGTCACCGATGAAACATATGTCCCATTCTCTTTGATGGTCACATAGAATGTGAATTGAAAGACGTGTGTTGGGGGAAAAAAAAAGAAAAACGTAGAGGGACGTGTTTGAATAGGGCCAAATTCTTACGTGTGAAAGAGCCTGGTGTCGGGCGAGTGAATGGTCATAATAAGCCTCCATTTAGTTATTTAAATTAAAATAAAGCAGAAGTGCTTCACATAATGCAGCTGGCCAGTGACAGCAACATTTTTCCTTACTTTTAATTACGGGCGTCTATTGTGTGACCGCGGAAGGGGATCATTCCGAGAACTTTACTCTGTGATTGACAATAGGACCCTCAGTCTGGCAGTGTCCAAACGCTGAGGCACGCTCTAGGACTGCACTGGGACATCCCAGGTTTGAATCCCAACGGTAAGTGTTGCTTTTCTTCAGGTTCCTTGACACTCACAGTAGTCAAGTGCCGAAGCACCTAGTGCACTCCTAAACCTAGATATAGTTAGGCCTATAGGCCATTACTTTAGTTTAGACGTCACAATTACACAGGCTATTACGCAAATTCCAAGAAAGTACAAGGTTGATGACTAACGTGTCCTAGTCTGCTAAATGAAACAATAATAACGCTTTCGTTGACATATTGTCGTACTGTAAACAATGCACAATTTATTAGAGATATAAGATGATCAGGAAAGAATATAATTTGATATAACCTACTTTATTTTAAATATACGGTATAGTTTTACACCTTATCCTAATGATATGATAATCGTGTGGCCTCCGGCGAGGCCGAGTGCAGGTCTTTCAAGTTGACGCCCGTGGGCGACCTGCGCGTCGTAATGAGGTTGAAGTGATGATGAAGACGTCACATAAAAACCGTGCCCGAGCCACGGGAATTAACCCCAGGAGATTAAAATCCCTGATGGCTCGGCTGGGAATCGAACCCGGGTCACTTTGGGCCAAAGCCTAGCGTGCTAATCATTTAGCCACAGAGCCGGACCTTATCCTGATCAAGCAGTATCATTCAATGTTCTTTTGATAAACATTATGAGCTGTAACCTATGTAAGGCTCCTCTATTAATACGTCTCGTTGTATTCCGGTCTTTCATCCTGAAGCATTGATTCTAACATTAGAAAAGTACGTCCATCCACATCTTGAGTGTCCGGGATTGTGTATATTGTGCCTTATGCACAGAAAGCCTTTTATAAGAGACTACCTACTTGCTGTGTTTCATAATAGTAACTGTATATATAGCCAGATAGATCGATAGACAGATATATAACCTAGGTAGATAGGCCTACATAGTGGATTATGGATATTAGTGTATTAAATTATTCAGATTGCGATTGCGTGTTATATGCAGTGTGATAGTCTCATGACAAATGCTAGCGAGGTCTCTTATGTAATACCACTCTCTCAATATCCTGTTAATTGCGCAATTGTATCCTGAGTTATTGATTTTGTTGTTTTACAGTAATAGTACGTTCAGCCGCCATTTTTAAAATATGGCCAGGCTGTTCGTTTGTCTTTTGCATGCAAAGCAACATAGGCTATCCGGTTCAGCTTAAATATTATTTTTGTTATTGTAAACTAGTTCTCAATTATTATTATTTTTTTTAGTCGTTTACCCTCCAGGTTGGTTGAACCCACGGACTCATCGAGGGAACTCACCACTACCGCCTCTACGGGCAGTGTCCTAGAGCTGGGAACATCGAATCGGAAGGAATACAACTGGTGAGGTGGGATTGGCACCTCGCCCAGACGGCCTCACCTGCAAAGCGAACAGGGGCCTCATGAGGGAAGGTAAGGGATGGTTAGGATGGATAGACAAGGAAGAGGGAAGGAGGCGGCCGTGGCCTTGAAGAAGGTACCATCCCGGCATATGCCCGAAGACGAAGTGGGAAACCACGGAAAACCACTTCGAGGATGGCTGAGGAGGAATCGAATCCCCTCTACTCATTTGGGCCACCCGAGGCTGAGTAGACCCCGTTCCAGTCCTCATACCACTTTTCAAATTTCGTGGCAGAGCCGGGAATCGAACCCAGGACCTCCGGGGTGGCAGCTAACTATGCTGACCGCTACGCTACGGAGCCGACCTCAAATAAATACAGTTATTTATTTTTAGATTCCATAATTTTAAGATAGCTGCTGCGGGTTCCTTTCAGTGTGGTATTCTTGCCGTTAAAAACAGGGTTGTGTCTTACAAGGTACACTTCGTTCACCACGTTTCGTGCTGATTGAGCAATTACATCGCGAGTGATTGATGTTAATGTATTAACAGTACGTTCGCCCGCCATCTTGAATGCATGAAGTAGCTGTTGTCTTTTCTTCGGCATACGAATACACATTTAAGGCTCTACCTTACTACTAATTCTCCTTATTGTAGCTCTAAAATAGAGATCAATTTCTTATCATAGTCTTTAAATTCAAGATGGCTGCTTCGCGCTAGATTCTGTGCGATATTCGTATGTGTAATGCTAGGGAGGTATTTTATATGGTACTCCACTTTAACCAATTTCCATGTTAATTATGCAATTACGTCATTAGTTTTTATAAAAGTTGTAAGTACATCCATCTGGCATCTTGAATATATAAATTCGCTGTTATTTTGCCTTGGTCATAGAAATCCACTAACAACATTCTACATTACTACAAATTTTCGTTATTTTAGCTTAAGATGCTTTGCGTTATTCACTATCATTTTCTATGTTTTCAAGATGGCCGTCGTTCTTTGTATCCAGTGTGTTATTCTTATGGCTTATTCAACAAAGGTCCCTTATATGGTAAATCTCTCTTACTAAGTTTTGTTTTAATTGCGCAATATTACATTCTCAATGATTGATTATTATATTTTAGTAGTAAGCCTGCCTCCTCCTTTTAAGTTTAGAGGTAGGCTACTTGTATTTTGCTTTGGGCACTCAAAGTTTCATATAGGGTTCTACCTTATTGCTATATTTACTTATTCTACTGCAGCTCTGAGATACTGAGAGTTTATAATTTATTATAAAATTTCAGGATGGCTGCTGTGCGCTATGTTCAGTGTGATAATCATTTGACTAACGCAAGTGAGAATCGTTATATGATAGCCATGTCTTGCCAAGACTCACCTTAATTACGAAATTACAATCTCATTTGTGGATTTTCATGCTATAATAGTTTGCTCAGCCGCCATCTTGAATGTAAGGAGTCTGTATTATTTTGCCTTGTTGATACAAAGCAACATAACGTTCAGTAGCGGCTGGTGTAGAGAATCAATTGTGTGCTGTAACCCATCCCCCCTCCAAAAAATTAAGATATTTAGAAACATAATTTAAAGAAACACTCAAGAGGCTCTCCACCGAGTTTTACATACTGAACAAACTCAACACATATACACAATCCTCATACAAAATTAATTAAACACAATAGAATAGGTAAGTTGGGAGTATTAAAACACCTTCAGGTGGGTACAGCTAATGGCTTCCTTTGTTTTTATTCTTCCGTGTGCTTTGAGCGATTTCCTCTAAAATGCTACTGCAGAGTAGCCACTTAAGTGGCCACCATTTTGTATTTCCCAAGATGGCTGTAATATAAAATATGACATCAAGGCGTCTTATACCAGTGCTACCTCTGTATTATATTTGATTCAATTTGGTTTCGTCGTTTGGGATTTGTTAGTGAGGAGAGACATACCCACATACATAGAGACAGACACACGGTGCCACCTGCCACGTTGTTATTTTGTGTGACAGTGCTGCCACTCTGGGGTCGAACGAAGAATCGCTGTTTTACCTTGACTCTCGTCTTGGCTGTTAGCCCAAAAGCACAACGGAAATGTTTGACACGCATGCGCAAAAGGTAGAGTTCATGTTTGCTAGCAATTTAGGTAGAAATTCTTGCTGAGCTGCGATCTGCACAGCCAGTACCGGACGTGGAGTGGAGCGCACGCTAGAAACCTCGTTGTGAGGGAAGTTGAACTATTTCCTATTCTTTGGCTTACGTGTTTTTAATGCACTCTATTTTATTGTAGATATTTTTTAAATTAATGAATTTTCTAATGTCGCCTCCGTAGCGTAGCGGTCAGCATGGTTAGCTGCCGCCCCGGAGGTCCTGGTTCGATTCCCGGCTCTGCCACGAAATTTGAAAAGTGGTACGAGGACTGGAACGGTGTCTACTTAGCCTCGGGTGGCCCAAATGAGTAGAGGGGTTTCAATTCCCCCTCAGCCATCCTCGAAGTGGTTTTCCGTGTTTTCCCACTTCGTCTTCTGGCAAATGCCGGGATGGTACCTTCTTCAAGGCCACGGTCGCCTCCTTCCCTCTTCCTTGCCTATCCATCCTCACCATCCCTTACCTTCCCTCATGAGGCCCCTGTTCGCTTTGCAGGTGGGGCCGCCTGGGCGCGGTGCCAGTCCCACCTCACCAGTTGTATCCCTTCCAATTCGATGTTCCCCGCTCTAGGACACTGCCCGTAGAGGCGGTAGTGGTGAGTTCCCTCGCTGAGTCCGTGGGTTCCACCAACCTGGAGGGTAAACGACTAAAAAAAAACAACTAATAAAACAATGTGCTCCAGCACTTCAGCAAATAAGGTGCGGCCACTCCTGATAACGGTCCTCCCTTGTCACTAAGTTTCGTTCCTGTAGCTGTTAGGTGTTGAGAGGTATTAATTTTTATATTTTGTTAGTCCAAGATAGGGGCTGAACTCTCGCATAGTCTTCACGTTGGTAGCAGTGGGCCCTAATATAATACTATCGGATTGTCATGTACTGTGAGCCTTGATTCATGGGATCATAAGTTGTGGATTACAATGCTAGCAATATCTTATGGCCGCTATCTTCAAATTATTTGGCTTAATACCATGTAGATTGAGCCCCATACGTTACTTACATGGAGGCTAGTTCTTCCAAAATTTGATAGAGATCCAGCGATTAGTTTAGTCGACATTCATTATAAGCATAGAACACTTAAGTGGCCACCATTTTGTATTTCCCAAGATGGCTGTAATATAGAATATGACATCAAGGTGTCTTATACCAGTGCCACATCTGTATTATATTTTATACAATTCAGTTTCGTCGTTTGGGACTTGATGTGAGGTCAAGCATACCCACATACATAGAGACAGACAGACACACGGACATTTTGCCCGGGTAGATCTCAAAAATCTACTTTCATTTTTTACTACTATCCTTTCTTACAAAAATCGAAAGAAGGTTAAAAATGAAATAATATTAAGAAGTTAACTTAAAATATCACAATCACATGTAGCTTTATAGCTCAGATTAGGTGAATAGGTTGAAAAGGTAAGGGAGGAAGAAACGTCATGTATTGTTAAATGGAATGATAACAAAAGTGTCCCAATACTTTCTTCATGCGTTGGTAGTGAACCTGTTACGTAGTGCAAGAGATAGTCTAAAGATGAAGGCAAGAAAGTTGAAATCTCTCAGCCAAAGGAGCTACAATTGCACAACGAAAAGATGGGATTTGTTGGGCATATCTTTACACTATAACAGGTGCTATATTCTCACAGAGAAATGGACTGTCATGATATTCAATCTTTTTGTGCATCTATTCATTATAAATTGCTGGGTCATGTATATTAGATGGAGTGTAGGCAATAATATCCCTAAGAAAAAGAGATTACATTTGTTGAACAACAAGATATACAGTATATGGGAGGAGCGATGATAAATTACAGGAACTCGGAACCTGTTGTCCATGCTAAGAAAAGAAGACCCCGTAGTTATGGTCAAGATGTGGCAATTAGTGAAGATGACTAGCAGGAAATCATCGAAAGGAAGATGGCTAGGAAGGTTGTGGTGCAACCCATTGCTGAAGTAACGTTTGATAATGTTCATCAAAGGCAGGGGCGTAAAACACGGGGGAGGGGACGGAAAAGGGGGGCAGGGGGCTCGGGGCGGGGAGGGGGGGGGGGTGGCACCCCCCAGTTTTAGGTGTAAGCAAAAATGTTTAAGCAGACTAACCTTATAAAAATAAAAGTAAAATAACCGAGAAAGTATTCTCATGGCTTCAACCGGTAACAAAAATAACGAAATAGTAGCTAATTTTACAAACAGGTAACGGGGGTAACAAAAAGTAGCTAATTTTTAAGTCTGGATAGTTAGAGGTAACGAAAATTCGCCGCCGATTGCGTAATAAAAGTATATTTTCCCGTGCCCGACTTAAGGAAAAGCGTAGGCCTACTAAGGATACCTTGAGTGGTGTACCACATTGGTTCAACGTATATTCTCGGCATCAATAAGAGTTTTTATTATAGTGTGAAATATTTTTCTGTATTATTAGGGACCCTTTATTCGCGAAATCTTCCAAAAACTTAACAGAAATCTCTCATTTCCCTCTATATTTCGAGACTATCTGAAATTGTAGTCCAGAAATGACGCGAATTAACGTCTCAATCTTGGAAAATGATACCGTTTCCAAAAATAACGCGAAGTAACATGGAAATACCGGTACCGGTACATATATTTTAAAACTCTCTCCGTCTCGTAAGTTTCCGACATCCAGTATGGTTAATTTGAAATTCCGTTATATGGCGATATTACTTCGAACTTTCGTTCCATTGGATATATTATGCCTACTAATTGGTTATCTCTAAAACGTCTATAAATATATAATTCGCGATTCGAATTCGAGAGAAAATGTGCCCTCTTGTGGTATTATTCGTGCATTCCTCTCAGAATAATTCGTAAATTTCGATACCTACTTCGAACGTAGGCCTACATCAAGAGGACCAGCTGACCGCACGACTTGCCTGCGGGAATCTCGTCAAAAGGACCGAGATCGACGCTGGTTGCGTAAAATCATAAAAGCCTTGCCCGATCATGAACTTGTGACCACGAGGACTGCGGGAATCCCGTCAAAGGTGATTGGGCGCCCATCACGAAACATCCCAAAACCAACTTGCCACTTTTCCCATGACCATATTCTTAAAAGAGTACAGGAGAGAAAAGTGTACCATCCCACTTAAAAACAGCATTGACTACGTAGCATTGCGATACTTATTTCTCCTCGTGATCCACCGCGAACTCCCAACCACTGCATAGGGACAGCGGGAATCATGGCACCTTACTTCCGAGCGGTGCCGACCATAAAACATGTCCTTAACTGCTCGTGAATTATAACCATTGGGTAGGTTTTTGCTAGGAATTAACCTTACCCCCAAGGAAGATGAAGAGAGAAGTAAAGCGAAGTGGGTTTCGGACTGAGGAACAAGTGTGGATAATAGGATGAGAGTCCAACACCAAACAAAGACAATGTTTAGAGACGAGTATCACCGCAAAGCCCGTGAAACACCTAAAGTAGGTATGGACCTGGCCGTAGCTAACGGAAAATGCGGCTGGAGCTTGGGCTATTTGCCAGCGAGATTTGATAATACCTTCCCTTCCAAGCCAAGATTCGGCTACTATGTGGAAGGGTGGTGGTCTGGCAAAGGAAGAAATGATGACTTTACTATGTATCCCTTCAAAGGAGTTTATTTAAAACAAATATTTTGAAGAATGCAGACAATTTGAATTAGTCGTGATGTTTTAGTTCTTGAAATTGTAGAATTTCTAAGCAGCGACCTAATGTTTCCAAGAAGGGTAGTGATGAAGCAATTATACCCTTGGGAATAATTTTGGTAAGAGCACCAATAGTTGCATTTAAGAATGGCTAAGCTTTTACCCAGCATGCGCCGACTAAAAGTTTAGACAATGAGAAAAACTTAAATTTTTAAAACCAACCATAAGTTATAGAGAAAATCTCAACAAGCAGGAAGCTGGCGGAGCTAGCTATACGTGCCTTACTGGCTAGTTAGAATTAGCTATCAAAGCTAAGAGAGGCTTTATTAAGTTTGTGACTAAGAGTTCTTGCTCAAATGCAACAAATAGTGGAACCGTTATTAATTTGATTTGTGAGTTTTTTAAATGTAAGCCTATAGGAAAAGTCGGGGAAGACATGATATTGCCTAATCGTTATTTTATAGAAAATGATGAAACAAAAAGATATAGATTGATTTATTTAACAATGCGCAGAATATGATCAATTTAACAAATGTATAACTTGATTTTTTTAAACCATTGAGGTCTCAGACCTCCTAAATTATTTAAAGTTTGCATTAGGCAAATGACAATTTTTTGGTTTGGAACTTTTATAAGCACTAAAATCTGCATAAGATTTTAAAATAGTGCTAAGATTAACAAATTGAAAATTTAATGATAATTAACGTAATCAAAGTTAAACAATAGGTCAGGTACAATGTGTGTACTTTAAGAATTCCTATATGGGCATCTTAAAAGTATGAACAAATAATAGCTTCGAAATTATAACAACAACAACAACAAAAAAGAGAGAGAAATTAAATAGAAGTTTCTATAACTTCTTATATTTAAACAGTAATTACGATTGTGATTTATACAAATAGGGCAGGTCACTTATTGTGAAACCTGAAGAGAAAAATTAGGAAGAAGTTTCTAGAAATTCTATGTTTAAACAGGATCACGAGGAAAAATTGGGCTAGTTACCCTTTCGTGAAACCTGGATCAACGAGATTAATGAAAAGTTGAGTACTTAGAACATAAACAATTCCTGTACTAGCAAGAAAAGAAAATAGATTAATAGGCAGTTTCTAACTGCTGATATTTAAGCAGAATGAATAAGTTATAAATGGAGAAAAGTTGGGAGGGCGCCTATGGTTTGGCGAGGCCTCATTGAAATAGACATAAATTTAAGGAATAACCTAATTTGTTAGTAAAGAGTGCTTGAGGAAGAGGAAATAGGAACCTTGTGGAGAAAGTTCTTGGCCTTATAAATTTTTCTCGGACGAGCGCGGCGCGGATGAGAAGTTGAACGAGCGCTGGTTTCACTATAGTCTATTGACGTGGTTGAAAAGTTCACTATTGTAGCACAGAAAGTTTATAGAAAGGAAAGTAATTGTGGTGGTGTAAAATAACTAGTTGCATTTTGGTTTGAGAGAGTCTATTGCGTTGAAAAATTTGTAGGTTATAGTTGAATGCAGCGGACAAATTCCCACGAAGGAAGACAAATTAGGTGTTGATTAGCTGTTCATAAAGAAAATTCCTTGGTTAGAAAAAGTATTTCCATATGGGAGTGGAAAATACTAGAAGGTTTAGCTTCTTGATGAATTGTTTGGCGTAGAAAATTCCAGAACAATCATAACTGTTGAATTGGGTAAATAAAGTCCAGCGGTGGAACGAGCTAAGTTTTCTATAGACAATATTTAGTTTAATAAGAAACCCACGGTGTGAGAGCTCATTCTCAGTTAACATGCACAAGAAATGCTGCTTCGTTCTACAAGATTCGCTGTCTTAGATAGACAAAGCCTGACATCGAAAATCCCGCGAAGATTGCAATTGTACAACATTTAGCAACTTCTCTCTGTCTATAGAACGGTATTAAAAGCGTATAGCTAATTAAAAGCAATTAAAATATGTTGAAGAACAAGGTACTTAGCTCATTTCTGTAGTAGGCGATCCAGGCGACCGTTAGTTAAGATCTGGACATGGCGTCCGATTCAAAAGTTTGTCTCTCGAGGAGAGGAGACGAGCCCTAGTTAGGCTCCAACTGGAGGTCTTGACGACTGAAGCACAAGTGAGGGTGAGAGCAGTTGCTCTCAGCACGGAGACGAGAAGTCAAGTGAGCGAGCCTAGTGACGCGCCGAAAGTAGAGCGACAACGCACACGTCAGAGGTAGGCGGGCGGGGGGAAGGGAGGAGAGGGGATGGAGAAGAGAAACAAAAGAATTTATGCAAGCATGATAAACATAACAAAATATCTGATGAAAGTAAAGCATCTTCGCAGAGCAGTCGGCTGACGAAGAATGCGGCGCCTGGCGGATTGAAGACGAAGTCTTCGTAAGTTGAGGCAATGGAAGTTCGGAGGGCGGCGATGAGACGCTGCGAGGCTGGTTCAGCAGAATATGTGCTTCTGAAACAAACTTACAAGAAAAATGAACAAATGCACGGGGCAAACAGAAGGTAATAGTTCGATGTTGGTGTATGCGGAAAGGAAATGTAAATAAATGAGTTAATATGAAGTAATGGAGAGCAGAAAAAACTAATTCTGTCTTTCCGTGTATTTCCAAAAATACACCAAGTTGGGGAACGACAAACACCAACAAGGAACAAGTGCACAATATGAAAGAGGTCTTATAATATACCCATTTGTTATCAAGATCCTCCTTTTCCTGACTCTTCCATCCCCTCCTGGGTAACAATCGATCATTTCGCCATAGATCTATGCTAGAGAGAGAAAGGGAAAAAGGGGAGGCACCTATGAGGAACTGACCAGGAGTATGTGGAAGCAAGTTATCAGGGTTATTAGAATGCGGGGGCGACGGGCGCGAATTAACAACGCCATCAATCAAAAAGTAGCTAGAGGCTACGAGAAAGAAAGCGTCAATTAAGATCGCGACAAAATGCGAAGAGAGTATTAACAAATGTAAACAAAGCCTGTAGGAGCTAGTACATTGATGAAGACTAATAATATACCAAATAAGCAAAGAAACTATGCGATTTGAAGGCAAAAACTCCATAAGTAACAACAATCTAGTAGCCATAAACAATGACCTTAAGTTATAATGCGCACCAAAAGGGTTAACTAGAAAAGTACTTAAATATGCAAAAAAGTGACGTAACAAGAATATATATGAAGGTACATCGAATGTAACGACGAGAAAAAACAAGTTTGTTTAACAACAAACCACAAAGGTGCAATACATGTGCGCAGAAAAAATATGTAACGATGTTGTGAAACGAGGATCAAAACAACCCGAGCGTGCGAATTGAGCGAGTGAGGAAAGTGAATAAACAAATCCTTGACCCACATAGTACAGCGAGATAACTAGTATGAATAGCTGGAGAAGTCATTGACCTGAACCAGTTTATATGAGGGGGGAAGTAGACGGCTTCCTGAATTATGGTAGCAACCCGCATGACAATAGTTGGCAGAGAGCCCGAGTTGAGATAAAACGAACTCGTCATGACCTTTGTCACATATAGAGGAAGTAAACCGCAGCTTGGCCTTACCCGAGCTTGTATGCAAACAAGATTGACAAACAAGCAGTTGAAAATAAGTAAATAAATATATAAATAAATAAATAAATAAATAAACAAAACAAATGCAATCAGCCGAGACTTAAAGCAGAACTTCAAGTAAAACGTCATGCAGTCATACGTAGCTTGGACATGAAAAACCAATTTAAGGACATATGAAGCAAAGCAAGTAATTAATGTAAAATAATTTTTAGGATTACGGTATCCAACGATTGTCCAAAGCAAAAAGCTTAATTTTCCTAAACAGCTCAGAAACGCTTGGAGGTTGAGAGAGAAATTAGGGGTAGGAATTGTTATTCTTGAAGTTTGAGAACGCAGATTATCAGGCGGCTTCAAATGCGACTTCCAAGTGTGAAGAAGTGAGAAGGAGGCGGCCGTGACCATCCGACTAAACAGAGAAAGAAGCGACACACAGCTTACAACAAAGTGTTGGTGACTGATAGCCATGGTTTTAGGCAAAGAGAAGATGGTTTTCGATAAAAGTTTTAACCAATTAGCGGCTACAAAAATGACAAAAGACAATAAACCAAACGACACAAGGCGAGGCGAACTTGAACTGCCATTTTGTTCGAGAATGAAACAAAACACATGGAGTGGCTTACGGCAGTGGCGTAATTGCTAACACCAAGTCATTGTTTCGACAAGCTGCTTTGAAACGTGCTGAGATCGGAACATATGTGTTCTCATTTTTAGAAAAGGAATTTATATCAGCGGTAACAAAATGATATTGTTAGTTGGTTTGAAGACTGGGACGCTGGATATGACCAGTAACAACCCAACCAAAATCAGTGTCTATAGCGACCACAGTTGAGAATAATTTACGAGTTTGTTTACGAAGGCAATTCCTGAAAACATTGGCATTGAAAAGTATATCAATGGGGCTTTGATTATTAAACTGAGGATCAGCTAACCTTAAATGCGAAGGAATCTTTAAACCGGAAGTGTCGACAGAGTGACTTGGGGTGTCATTACCAATACTGTTGTACCCGATACCTAGTTGAGGCTATCGGCTACGCCAGCAGACTTTAAGCCGTAGTTGAGATTATGGGAAGAGTTATGAAAAGATAGCGCTCAAATCGAGTCAAGAGGAATGTCAAGATGACGTAGTAGGTCTAGGATTAAGAAGGCACTGACAGCAGTCAAGCAGATGGAATTATGGATGGAAATATGAAGCTTTATTAAGATGTATATGGAACATGGTATTTAAACATCTCAGAAGAGAAGATATAACAAGCATTATATATGGTAATAATTTGAAGGAAGACAGATAACCCTTAAGTTATTGTATAACTTAATAGCCGAGATGATCGGGGTTCGAGATTATATTTGTGACGCAAGACCACACAGGTGGGGAGAACGTCACGTGACTGCGCCAGGGAGGTGCAGGTCAATGCAGTCTAGAGACACGCAGTCGAGTTCTGTAAGCAGAGGAGTCGAGCTCAGTGAGCAAGAGAGTCAAGTACAGTTAGCAAGGCAGTGGAGTTCAGACAGCGAGCTGAGTAGGACACAGGCCGAGCGTATGGTAAAGTCGCGCAGCGAACAGCATTTGTCACGGAAAGTGAAAGCGACAGTTTTACTTCACTAAGCAGAGAACGGAAAGTAGGTCAGTGAGCCAGGCAGACACCCGCAGTAGGCAGCGTGAAGACCGGTTACGGAACCAGCTGTACGGGCCAAGCAAGCATAGAAGGCCGGGGTTTAGAACAGAACAGTAGTAGTAGTTGCAGAACTTTATTTCGAGCTGCATTTTTGTAACGCAGAACAGCATAGCAGAGCGGCATGGCGAGGCCAGCTTTAGGCGGAGATTATTCTAGAACATTGCAGTAGAGACGAGCGGGTTATTTCCAATTTTATACGCAAGCATTATGATAGAAGCTGAACTTCATTACAACATTGAGTTGGGACTTATATTCAGTAATTAAATTGTACAGGCAGATAGTTACGAGATACTACAACTGTGAACTTCAAATGAACATAGTTATTCAATGACATTACGACTATGCATTTCATAACGGAACATGCAGAGTGACCATGGGGTCCAAGTAACATTAACGATTTTAGGCAAACGAAATGTTACAAGCATATGCACTTATGAACATTGGCACGTGCATTAATGCAATTCTTTCTTATGAAGTGTTATAAAATACCGAGTACGAACACAGCTACAGGGTGTTTCATAAACTTAGACACTCTCATAAATAAAATTTATTTTCTACAAGTGAGACTTAACCGCTGTGGAGATTGAACTTTCAACACTCAAACCGAACATTTTATGGGACAGTGGCGTAACGTAGAAGAGGAATATGGGGTACGCTGTTTCTATGAACTTTTTCGTGAGGATTTGGACAGTATCCGCTATGGATAACCAGCAGTTCATCATGTCGGAGTAGGGGGGTAATGCCGATTCGAACACACTTCAGAACATACATGTCGTTACTACTAAGCCTCAGCCATGTAATATTTGTTGATATTTCGCGAACCCATGGTCGGATGTTGACATATGAAGTGTCGTTGAACTCGAGATGACGTTCTCTTTCCTATTGATCATGTATTATATTTTTCAAAAATTCTTTGATTTTTTTTGTTTTCGAAAGTTGGTAATAGTTTGAAAACCAAAAATGATAGAACGTTGTGCCATAGCTCAAACGAATGGTCTTTATGACCTTTATTTCCTATAATAAAACTTTTTTATTTTTATGTTTTTTTGAAAACACTCGAATTTTGAAAATCCTATATTTTGGAAACTAGGAACTCTACAAAAAAATTGTTTGACGTAAATCAATGGACCCTACCCCGTCTACCCCCAAAATAAATTTCAAGTATCTAGGATGAAAACCTGTAGTAGTGGGATGAGGAGAGAGCTGCTTCCAAAAGCAAGTGGTGAGCCCCTGCGACCTTGGAATGGAAGGAGTCATGCTAGGAAGGCATGCTTGGATTCGTTTTTTTCGTCTCGTCGTGCTCTTTACGGAAATGTAGGTGTCGAAAAGGTGAAATGCTGGAAACACGGTCTTTTTGTGGTAAAAACGTGATTTTTAACTTTTTGCTATATCTCGCGAACCAATCATGCTAGAGGCGTGTACGACAGGTCCAAGTACTCGGGGTGATGTCCTCTTTGCTATGAACCACTCGTTATTTTTTTTTTAAATTTTGGAAACTCGATTTTGGGGTAAACACGTGTTTTTTGTGTTTTTTGCCGATATCTCACGAACTAATAACGCTAGAGACGTGTGCGAGGTGTCCTAGAACTCGGGCTAACGCCCCCTTTCAAATATGGTAGATATTTTTTTCCAAAAAATAATTCACAAAGGGCCTAACGCCGTACATATTGAAAAAAAATCTTTACCGTTACCTGTTTATAATGGTTATGAAGCGTGGTGGTTGAGAGAGACGATGCGGCTGTGTGTGTGTGCGTTTCAACAAACCTGTTGCTTAGCACAAGGACCATGCTTAATAGAACAATCGCTATTTCGGCGGGTCGGTGTATGACAGAGCGAGCGTGCGTTTTTCTGATATTTTACTTTTGACGTGTAAACGGTGATGAGAACTTGGTTCTATGTTGATCGAAGCGAGTACAGAAAACCAACTTGCCGACGAGCAGGAGGTGAAGGTCATTTGAGCTTATTGGAAGGCGTTGGTCTGACTTGACAACAGGTGCAATGGAAAAAATGACAATGACACTTCAACGTGAAATAATCTGACCATCATGGTGGCAGGGGAGTGCGAAAGGCATGTGAACACATGTGAAACCACATGAGGGCTAAACCAGTGACATCCTGTTTTGCTTCGTACGTGACAAAATGCAAGTTCATGTGAAATTTGATCTACCGCAGGTGTTCACCTTGGGTGTTAGCTGTCCACGTGCACGATAACTGTTAACAAGTTACATCCTGTTTTGCTTCGTACGTGACAAAATGCAAGTTGACATGAAATTTGATCTGGCACAGGTGTTCGCCTGGGACGTTAGCTGTCCACGTGCCTGATAACAGAATGTTCAAAGCGTGGGAATTGCTGAATCAGTAAAAAGTATGATGCAACTTGTCGGAATGATGTCACAACCAATAGATAGGCAAGAGCTGCGAACAGCAGTGGAGGGAGGTGAAGGGAGGGAGAGGGGGGAGGGGTAATGTAAGAGAGAACACAGGTGGAAAGAGAAAGAAATATGTGGAGCTGAGGACTGTACACATAGAGCTATAAGTAGTGTACAACATGTGTGAATAAATAAAAAGTACACAGGTTCACACAACATGTAGTTTATTGATCCAAGAATTAAACGTAGAGTTTAACCCTAACCATTTGACGTAGAGTTTATTTCCTTTTTGTTTCAACACTTTTTCCACAAGATAATGCTGAGGAAATGCTGTTTTCTGAAGTTCATGGAGATAAAATCTACCTTTTATGGGTTGACGGTTGAGGTCCTCGAGTAAATAGGTGACTGGAGTGTCCAAGTTGACTTGACGAATTCGAAATAGTTCAGTCCCCCACTGTGGCGTGTAGCCCTTATTGAAGGCAGACTTAAATTTGCTCACACGAACAAAATCCCCAATTTTCAGTCGGTGACGTTTAGGATCAGCTGTTTTTATGGGGTTAAACAGTTTATCCAATCGCTGAATATTTTTAGTCACGAGATGTGGCTTGGTCCCAATCGTTCTATGTTTGGTGTCATTGTAACGTGATACTAGCTCAGGTAACATGTCCAACCAGCGATACGTGCCCTGAGCGGTAAACGCTTTCCACATATGGGTTTTCAATGTTCGGTTGAACCGCTCGACCACACTGGCTTTGAAATTGCTGTACGTGGTGTAATGGTGAATATCCTTAGATTTGAGAAAACTGGAGAAATCCTTGTTGAAAAATTCTTTCCCCTGGTCAGTTTGTAGCAACTGAGGTTGACGTTTGGAGTGTTGAATAATACACACATCCAAAAAAGTTTTGCATCACCTCGGTTCCCAGATCTCCGGCATATAGACGTTGACTGTGTATATTGTATCCAAGATACAGTCCCTTTGACTGTTCATAGATGTCACTAAAACTGCTCAAAGATGTAAAAAACCATGCATGAGCAGGGCCTATTAGACGGAGGGGGTACGACAGCCGATCAGTTCCAGTCATTCCACCAGGACGAAGGTACGCTGCTCATGTTGTCTGTAGTTCTACCATGCCTAGAAGGTCAATACCGCAGTTCGATCGCGTCCGCATTGTTACTTTGTGTCAAGAAGGGCTCTCAACAAGGGAAGTTTCCAGGCGTCTCAGAGTGAACCAAAGCGATGTTGTTCGGACATGGAGGAGGTACAGAGATACAGGAACTGTCGATGACAGGCCTCGCTCAGGCCGCCCAAGGGCTACTACTGTAGTGGATGACCGTTACTTACGGATTGCCGCTCGGAGGAACCCTGACAGCAATGCCACCATGTTGAATAATGCGTTTCGTTCAGCCACAGGACGTCGTGTTTCAACTCAAACTGTGCGCAATAGGCTGCATGATGCGCAACTTCACTCCCGACGTCCATGGCGAGGTCCAGCTTTGCAACCCCGACACCATGCAGCGCGGTACAGATGGGCCCAACAACATGCTGAATGGACCCCACGGAATTGGCATCACGTTCTCTTCACCGATGAGTGTCGCATATGCCTTCAACCAGACAATCGTCGGAGACGTGTTTGGAGGCACCCTGGTCAGGCTGAACGTCTTAGACACACTGTCCAGCGAGTGCAGCAAGGTGGTGGTTCCCTGATGTTTTGGGGTGGCATTATGTGGGGCCGACGTACGCCACTGGTGGTCATGGAAGGCTCCGAAACGGCTTTACGATACCTGAATGACATCCTCCGACCCATAGTGCAACCATATCGGCAGAATATTGGAGAGGCATTTGTCTTCATGGACGACAATTCTCGACCTCATCGTGCACATCTTGTGAATGCGTTCCTTCAAGATAACGACATCGCTCGACTACAGTGGCCAGCATGTTCGCCAGACATGAACCCTATCGAACATGCCTGGGATATGTTGAAAAGGGCTGTTTATGGACGTCTTGACCCACCAACCACTCTGAGAGATTTACGCCGAATTGTCGTTGAGGAGTGGGACAATTTGGACCAACAGTGTCTTGATGAACTTGTGGATAGTATGCCACGGCGAATACAGGCATGCATCAATGCAAGAGGACGTGCTACTGGGTATTAGAGGTAGTGGTGTGTACTGCAATCTGGACCACAAATGCTGAAAGTCTAGCTGTATGATGGTACAACATGCAATGTGTGGGTCTCATGAGCAATAAAACGAGCTGAAATGTTGTTTGTGTTGATCTCTATTCCCTTTGTATTTAACGGTTCCGGAACTCTTGGAACCGAGGTGATGCAAAACTTTTTTTGATGTGTGTATGTTGACAGGCCTTGGTAACTAGTGGACCAGACTTGCGACGCACAGGTTCAACAAAGGCCATTTTGGAATAATCTATTTTACAATAGGTAGCGCATGAGTAGTTTCTACAAATGAGTTACGGCGCACGAGTCGATTCAACAAAGTTCCGTTTGCGTTCATATACCATTCATCCGATTGCGATTGAACTTCAATTGTTAGGTTTTCAAATGCAGTGGTAGATAGTCGTTATTTTGTAAAACATTCTTACATGCAGTAGTAATAAGACTCTATGGTTCCGCTAACACATAGATAGACTGTATTATTGCCATGGTCAAGCACTCACATTAAGATCATTTACAAAATCATAAAATGAAAAATAAAAAATCTTGTTTTGGAAATATCGTTTTTCAACATACACAAAATAAATATATAAAAAAATTGTAAACAGCAAAATGGAAAATCCATGGTCAAGCACTCACATTAAGATCATTTACAAAATCATAAAATGAAAAATAAAAAATCTTGTTTTGGAAATATCGATTTTTTTCTACATACACAAAATAATATATAAAAAATTTGTAAACAGCAAAATGGAAAATCCATGTTTCCATATAGACAAAATTTAAAAACCTTAAACGGACATTTAAGAAAATATATGCAAATGGGAAATTGACAAATGTGTAAATATGAAAATGGAAAAATCCATGTTTCCATATCATGAAATTAAAAAACATCAAACTGTCATTTTAAAAAATGTAAATGGAAAATTGACAAATTGCAATGTGTGAAATGTGAAATTGAACAAATGGCTATCATTATTTTTTTTTAAAAAGAACATAGTGCTTGCTCTATGGTTGAGGTGTGAATCAAACCCTCTCTACTTATTTGGACCACCCGAGACTGAGTAGACTAGTTTTAGTTGTCATACCACTTTTAAAAGTTCGTGTTAAATCTAGGAATTGAACCCAAGAGCTTGTAGGGGAGATCCAAGGTTATAATATGTTAAACAGATAGCCTTGAATGTAGGGTGTGGTAGCTATATAGAGATGAGACGTTTCGCTCGGGGCAGGGAGGCATGGAGATCTGCATCAAACCAGTCAAAAGACTGACGACTCAAACAACAACATGTAGAGCTCACCAAAATAATGTTGTGTAACGGTAAATGTTAGTCAACGAACAGTAATGCATTACTAAAACCCATGACACGATACCTAAGAGCTTTTCTAAAATTATTTTAAAATGCCTTTAACCCTATATTAAACACCCAGTTCACAAGACTCATAACTGCAATGTTATGGTCAAACAAAACAAAATCTATATTTCAAAACAAACAAGTGGTTTAGTCAATGTATACTGGAAAAAGTTTTATAAACACTCAAGTCCACAAAAATAATTAAATTAGTAACAGTCAGGTTGACCGAGTGGTTATGGTGTTTGACTTAAGTTCAAATTTTCTGTACAAGAAAGCAAGGGTTCGAATCCCTTACCTGATATAACTATTGCATCAACATGGCTTGACCACACTGTATTATTGTGTACTCGGTACACAAACCATAAATAGAGTGTATTGTTTAAGGTCACTCTCTTTGCGAACATAGTCAGAGACTGTTGATGGTTAACAATTGCATTAATAGTGGGACATAGGGATAGCAATTAAGAAAAACAGACAATACCCATACATTATTTTTATTTATTTAATGTAAGTACTTGTACAATAGTTATATACAAACTACAACTCTCTTTTGTCTATTACTATCTAGTCCTTTTCGATCCACTTGCATATCAAGGGCAGATGACTTTGTAGTTCAGCCCCTTCAAACAACAACAACACTACTTCTTGCATAGTCTGTGATGTTGATGACTCTTGAGGCGTGGAAGATGGATACAACATAACTTTTACAACAGGGGTTAAACGTTGCTCAACAAACAATGCACTATTTTGAGTAGCAACATCTTTCTCTTGTACTAACTTTTTAGCATTCTGATGATTTTTTGTCAACACCATTAGTGTTTTGTCTGGAGCACTACATTGATGATCACTTACACTTAAAACCACACCATTTCTACTTTTCATATTGCCTCGACATCTTGTTGACCTCTGTTTTGAGCATCGCCAGAATATTATTCCTTTTACATTTTGTCGTCTATAGTTATAAGAGTAGCCTTTATAGAGTACACGTTGTTTACCTCGGTTAGTTGTAGTAAGTTCCATAGTAGTAAGTAACCTGTTAGTATGATTTGCACACTACAAAGGTTATTTCTGTTCTGGTAATAGAATTATTTAGCGTTGGCTTTTATATTTAATACGTACAGTTTAAAGTGGTAGAAAAGTGGCAGAAAAGTAGTAGAAAAGTGGTAGCAAAGTAGTAGAAAAGTGGTAGCAAACTAGAAAAGTGGTAGAAAAGTGGCAGAAAAGTAGTAGAAAAGTGGTAGCAAAGTGGTAGCAAACTAGAAAAGTGGTAGAAAAGTGGCAGAAAAGTAGTAGAAAAGTGGTAGCAAAGTGGTAGAAAAGTGGTAGCAAACTAGAAAAGTGGTAGCAAACTGGTAGAAAATATTACATGTATTGTTAAGAAATAGTTTAAGCGGTTACATGGATTCATTACACTATAATTTTAGCATCACGAAGCTCATTTTCTATATCCAAAAGTTCTTCCTCATATTTAGTATGACCAGACTGTTTACAGGTATGCAAGTACTGAAGCCGCTGGATTAGCTTACTGGGATTGTTCAAGTAAACAAATTTAACAAATGATTTTTTTGGGTGTAAACCATTATCATCATCATTATCATCATTATCATCATAATCATCATCATCATCATGGTTATCATCATCAATATAATTATCATCAATATAATCATCATCACTATTACTATCTAATCCTTTTGTTCATCTTGCAATGCAACAACCTTTGGCATAGTTTGTGTTGTCTTTGATAGTGTTAGAGGTTTCTTAGACGTTAACGACTGTCCTAACATGTCTTTTTCAGGAGATAATAAATGCTCTTTAACAAACAAAGCACTATCTTGAGCCACACTATTTTTTTCTTGGTCTTGCTTTTTTACCTTGGTTAGAGTATTTTGTCCATTTAAATGAGTATTATTTTGAGATTTACAATGATGATCGATTGAAATAAGTATTTTGGAGCCTTTTGTCTTAATCATTCCTCGACACTTTTTAGATCGTTGTTTCGAACAGCACCAAATAACAGTTCCATTTTTATTAGTTCTTTTTACAATATATGCATATCATTTATAGTAAGCACATGGCTTACCATAGCTAGTCGTTGATACTTCCATGTCAACTGTTAAGCATAAACTAATCTCTAGTAAAGTTAACTCGATAATAAAAATGATTGTTTGTAGTATGTGCAGTTTAAAGTAAGAGCAAAAGTGAGAGTCAAATGGTATAAAAGTGTTAGCAAAGTGGTGGAAGAGTGGTAGCAGTTTATAGTAGTCATGATCTTTTTTTACTAGAATGTGATTTGAGTAAATGTAATTTCTAATCCTTAGCAGTGAATAGTCAGTTAGTCTTGGTTCAGACAAGCGTAAACAGTTCTCCAATGAATCAGAGATCAAGATTTTCATTATGAAACAGTTGTGTAACCAATTAGGTATCGGTACTTGATAGCTTCACACATGAACAAAAATTCCAACATATCTGACTTGAATTACATGATTTGAAACTTGACAAAGAATATCCAATCAACCATTGTAGTTACAATGTCAAACACACAAAGACAAAATCAGCATGAACTTTTAAGTTACAGGAAAATTCTATGAAATAGACTATGCAGGAAATTTGGAAATACACATCAGAAGTTTGCAACACCATCCTTCTAGCCTATATAAATTATCGACATGGAAAGTGTGCACTGCCCCTAACATTAAACCAATTTATCAATAACACAAGTCAACAATCAAAACATTTTGTGTTGCATATATTCTGTCTACATTGAACAGTAACAAAAAAAAACACCATTCATAATTAATTAAGTTTGCTTTAATTCTTTATGTAATGATATATACATATTTAAAGTTTTGGCTGACTGTTCAGGGTGAATCGGCTTTGAACACATAAGAGAGGGAATATTTTAAGACTTAACCTCAGCTCACTTAATATAACCTAAATTTACCTAACCTAACCTTGTCATATAGGTAAGAAACGGGTCAAGCTATGCTTTCGACTACCGAGTTTCAGCTACTTTTCAAGGTTACTCACCCGAACATTGCCGGAGACAGCTGATAAACACTTATATTCCCACGGCGGCGGCGCGCAACGACTTACATGACGCGCTTCCCCCTTTTCATTGATCCCTGTTGATTTGTCCCTTTGGACTGGTCCCTGTTGACTAGCCCCTTTTGGACGGGCCCTTTTCGAATGGAGTCATTTTTGACGGGTCCCTGTGTACAGGTCCTTTTGGCTGATCCCTTTGGACCCGACCCTTTGACATAATTTGGATAATTGGATAACCTATGGACTGGCCCATGCAATTATCCAAATTATGTCAAAGGGTCGGGTCCAAAGGGATCAGCCAAAAGGACCTGTCCACAGGGACCCGTCAAAAATGACTCCATTCAAAAAGGACCCGTCCAAAAGGGGCTAGTCAACAGGGACCAGTCCAAAGGGACAAATCAACAGGGATCAATGAAAAGGGGGAAGCGCGTCATGTAAGTCGTTGCGCGCCGCCGCCGTGGGAATATAAGTGTTTATCAGCAGTCTCCGGCAATGTTCGGGAGAGTAACCTTGAAAAGTAGCTGAAACTCGGTAGTCGAAAGCATAGCTTGACCCGTTTCTTACCTATATGACTAGGTTAGGTTAGGTAAATTTAGGTTATGTTAAGTGAGCTGAGGTTAAGTCTTAAAATATTCCCTCTCTTATGTGTTCAAAGCCGATTCACCCTGAACAGTCAGCCAAAACTTTAAATATGTATATATCATTACATAAAGAATTAAAGCAAACTTAATTAATTATGAATGGCGTTTTTTTTGTTACTGTTCAATGTAGACAGAATATATGCAACACAAAATGTTTTGATTGTTGACTTGTGTTATTGATAAATTGGTTTAATGTTAGGGGCAGTGCACACTTTCCATGTCGACAATTTATATAGGCTAGAAGGATGGTGTTGCAAACTTCTGATGTGTATTTCCAAATTTCCTGCATAGTCTATTTCATAGAATTTTCCTGTAACTTAAAAGTTCATGCTGATTTTGTCTTTGTGTGTTTGACATTGTAACTACAATGGTTGATTGGATATTCTTTGTCAAGTTTCAAATCATGTAATTCAAGTCAGATATGTTGGAATTTTTGTTCATGTGTGAAGCTATCAAGTACCGATACCTAATTGGTTACACAACTGTTTCATAATGAAAATCTTGATCTCTGATTCATTGGAGAACTGTTTACGCTTGTCTGAACCAAGACTAACTGACTACTCACTGCTAAGGATTAGAAATTACATTTACTCAAATCACATTCTAGTAAAAAAGATCATGACTACTATAAACTGCTACCACTCTTCCACCACTTTGCTAACACTTTTATACCATTTGACTCTCACTTTTGCTCTTACTTTAAACTGCACATACTACAAACAATCATTTTTATTATCGAGTTAACTTTACTAGAGATTAGTTTATGCTTAACAGTTGACATGGAAGTATCACCGACTAGCTATGGTAAGCCATGTGCTTACTATAAATGATATGCATATATTGTAAAAAGAACTAATAAAAATGGAACTGTTACTTGGTGCTGTTCGAAACAACGATCTAAAAAGTGTCGAGGAATGATTAAGACAAAAGGCTCCAAAATACTTATTTCAATCGATCATCATTGTAAATCTCAAAATAATACTCATTTAAATGGACAAAATACTCTAACCAAGGTAAAAAAGCAAGACCAAGAAAAAATAGTGTGGCTCAAGATAGTGCTTTGTTTGTTAAAGAGCATTTATTATCTCCTGAAAAAGACATGTTAGGACAGTCGTTAACGTCTAAGAAACCTCTAACACTATCAAAGACAACACAAACTATGCCAAAGGTTGTTGCATTGCAAGATGAACAAAAAGGATTAGATAGTAATAGTGATGATGATTATATTGATGATAATTATATTGATGATGATAACCATGATGATGATGATGATTATGGATAATGATGATAATGATGATGATAATGGTTTACACCCAAAAAAATCATTTGTTAAATTTGTTTACTTGAACAATCCCAGTAAGCTAATCCAGCGGCTTCAGTACTTGCATACCTGTAAACAGTCTGGTCATACTAAATATGAGGAAGAACTTTTGGATATAGAAAATGAGCTTCGTGATGCTAAAATTATAGTGTAATGAATCCATGTAACCGCTTAAACTATTTCTTAACAATACATGTAATATTTTCTACCACTTTGCTACCACTTTTCTACTACTTTTCTGCCACTTTTCTACCACTTTTCTAGTTTGCTACCACTTTTCTACCACTTTGCTACCACTTTTCTACTACTTTTCTGCCACTTTTCTACCACTTTTCTAGTTTGCTACCACTTTTCTACTACTTTGCTACCACTTTTCTACTACTTTTCTGCCACTTTTCTACCACTTTAAACTGTACGTATTAAATATAAAAGCCAACGCTAAATAATTCTATTACCAGAACAGAAATAACCTTTGTAGTGTGCAAATCATACTAACAGGTTACTTACTACTATGGAACTTACTACAACTAACCGAGGTAAACAACGTGTACTCTATAAAGGCTACTCTTATAACTATAGACGACAAAATGTAAAAGGAATAATATTCTGGCGATGCTCAAAACAGAGGTCAACAAGATGTCGAGGCAATATGAAAAGTAGAAATGGTGTGGTTTTAAGTGTAAGTGATCATCAATGTAGTGCTCCAGACAAAACACTAATGGTGTTGACAAAAAATCATCAGAATGCTAAAAAGTTAGTACAAGAGAAAGATGTTGCTACTCAAAATAGTGCATTGTTTGTTGAGCAACGTTTAACCCCTGTTGTAAAAGTTATGTTGTATCCATCTTCCACGCCTCAAGAGTCATCAACATCACAGACTATGCAAGAAGTAGTGTTGTTGTTGTTTGAAGGGGCTGAACTACAAAGTCATCTGCCCTTGATATGCAAGTGGATCGAAAAGGACTAGATAGTAATAGACAAAAGAGAGTTGTAGTTTGTATATAACTATTGTACAAGTACTTACATTAAATAAATAAAAATAGTGTATGGGTATTGTCTGTTTTTCTTAATTGCTATCCCTATGTCCCACTATTAATGCAATTGTTAACCATCAACAGTCTCTGACTATGTTCGCAAAGAGAGTGACCTTAAACAATACACTCTATTTATGGTTTGTGTACCGAGTACACAATAATACAGTGTGGTCAAGCCATGTTGAGGCAATAGTTATATCAGGTAAGGGATTCGAACCCTTGCTTTCTTGTACAGAAAATTTGAACTTAAGTCAAACACCATAACCACTCGGTCAACCTGACTGTTACTAATTTAATTATTTTTGTGGACTTGAGTGTTTATAAAACTTTTTCCAGTATACATTGACTAAACCACTTGTTTGTTTTGAAATATAGATTTTGTTTTGTTTGACCATAACATTGCAGTTATGAGTCTTGTGAACTGGGTGTTTAATATAGGGTTAAAGGCATTTTAAAATAATTTTAGAAAAGCTCTTAGGTATCGTGTCATGGGTTTTAGTAATGCATTACTGTTCGTTGACTAACATTTACCGTTACACAACATTATTTTGGTGAGCTCTACATGTTGTTGTTTGAGTCGTCAGTCTTTTGACTGGTTTGATGCAGATCTCCATGCCTCCCTGCCCCGAGCGAAACGTCTCATCTCTATATAGCTATCACACCCTACATTCAAGGCTATCTGTTTAACATATTATAACCTTGGATCTCCCCTACAAGCCCTTGGGTTCAATTCCTAGATTTAACACAAACTTTTAAAAGTGGTATGACAACTAAAACTAGTCTACTCAGTCTCGGGTGGTCCAAATAAGTAGAGAGGGTTTGATTCACACCTCAACCATAGAGCACTATGTTCTTTTTAAAAAAAATAATGATAGCCATTTGTTCAATTTCACATTTCACACATTGCAATTTGTCAATTTTCCATTTACATTTTTTTAAATGACAGTTTGATGTTTTTCAATTTCATGATATGGAAACATGGATTTTTCCATTTTCATATTTACACATTTGTCAATTTCCCATTTGCATATATTTTCTTAAATGTCCGTTTAAGGTTTTTAAATTTTGTCTATATGGAAACATGGATTTTCCATTTTGCTGTTTACAAATTTTTTATATATTATTTTGTGTATGTTGAAAAAAATCGATATTTCCAAAACAAGATTTTTTATTTTTCATTTTATGATTTTGTAAATGATCTTAATGTGAGTGCTTGACCATGGATTTTCCATTTTGCTGTTTACAAATTTTTTATATATTTATTTTGTGTATGTTGAAAAACGATATTTCCAAAACAAGATTTTTTATTTTTCATTTTATGATTTTGTAAATGATCTTAATGTGAGTGCTTGACCATGGCAATAATACAGTCTATCTATGTGTTAGCGGAACCATAGAGTCTTATTACTACTGCATGTAAGAATGTTTTACAAAATAACGACTATCTACCACTGCATTTGAAAACCTAACAATTGAAGTTCAATCGCAATCGGATGAATGGTATATGAACGCAAACGGAACTTTGTTGAATCGACTCGTGCGCCGTAACTCATTTGTAGAAACTACTCGTGCGCTACCTATTGTAAAATAGATTATTCCAAAATGGCCTTTGTTGAACCTGTGCGTCGCAAGTCTGGTCCACTAGTTACCAAGGCCTTTCAACATATTATTCAACACTCCAAACGTCAACCTCAGTTGCTACAAACTGACCAGGGAAAAAAAAAAATTCAACAAGGACTTCTCCAGTTTTCTCAAATCTAAGGATATTCACCATTACACCACGTACAGCAATTTCAAAGCCAGTGTGGTCGAGCGGTTCAACCGAACATTGAAAACCCGTATGTGGAAAGCGTTTACCGCTCAGGGCACGTATCGCTGGTTGGACATGTTACCTGAGCTAGTATCACGTAACAATGACACCAAACATAGAACGATTGGGACCAAGCCACATCTCGTGACTAAAATATTCAGCGATTGGATAAACTGTTTAACCCCATAAAAACAGCTGATCCTAAACGTCACCGACTGAAAATTGGGGATTTTGTTCGTGTGAGCAAATTTAAGTCTGCCTTCAATAAGGGCTACACGCCACAGTGGGGGACTGAACTATTTCGAATTCGTCAAGTCAACTTGGACACTCCAGTCACCTATTTACTCGAGGACCTCAACCGTCAACCCATAAAAGGTAGATTTTATCTCCATGAACTTCAGAAAACAGCATTTCCTCAGCATTATCTTGTAGAAAAAGTGTTGAAACAAAAAGGAAATAAACTCTATGTCAAATGGTTAGGGTTTAACTCTACGTTTAATTCATGGATCAATAAATTACATGTTGTGTGAACCTGTGCAATTTTTAATTTATTCACACATGTTGTACACCACCTATAGCTCTATGTGTACAGTCCTCAGCTCCACATATGTCTTTCTCTTTCCACCTGTGTTCTCTCTTACATTACCCCTCCCCCCTCTCCCTCCCTTCACCTCCCTCCACTGCTGTTCGCAGCTCTTGCCTATCTATTGGTTGTGACATCATTCCGACAAGTTGCATCATACTTTTTACTGATTCAGCAATTCCCACGCTTTGAACATTCTGTTATCAGGCACGTGGACAGCTAACGTCCCAGGCGAACACCTGTGCCAGATCAAATTTCATGTCAACTTGCATTTTGTCACGTACGAAGCAAACAGGATGTAACTTGTTAACAGTTATCGCGCACGTGGACAGCAAACGTCCCAAGCGAACACCTGTGGTAGATCAAATTTCACCTGAACTTGCATTTTGTCACGTACGAAGCAAGACAGGATGTCACTGGTTTAGCGTGCCTGTGGTTTCACACATGTTCACATGCCTTTCGCTCTTCCCTGCCACCACAATGGTCAGATTATTTCACTTTCAAGCGTATTTGTCATTTTTCCATTGCACCTGTTGTCAAGTCAGATCGGCGCCTTCCAATAAGTTCAAATGACATTCACCTCCTGCTCCTCTGCAAGTTGGTTTTCTCTACTCGCTTCGACCAACATAGAACCAAGTTCTCATCACCGTTTACACGTTAAAGGTAAAATATCAGAAAAACGCACGCTCGCTCTGTCATACACCGACCCGCCGAAATAGCGATTGTTCTATTAAGCATGGTCCTTGTGGTTAGCGACAGGTTCATTGACACACACACCCAGCCATATCGTCTCTCTCAACCACCACGCTTCATGGACATTATAAACAAGTAAAGAAAAAGAAAAATTTTTTCAACATGTATGGCGTTAGGCCCTTTGTGAATTATTTTTTTGGAAAAAAATCTACCACATTTGAAAGGGGGCGTTAGCCTGAGTCCTAGGACACCTCGTACATGTCTCTAGCGTTATTAGTTCGTGAGATATCGGCAAAAATCACAAAAAACACGTGTTTACCCCAAAATCGCGTTTCCAATTTTTTTTTAAATTATAACGAGTGGTTCATAGCAGAGAGGACGTCACCCCGAGTCCTTGGACCTGTCGAACATGCCTCTAGCGTTATTGGTTCGTGCGATATCGGCAAAATCACAAAAAACACGTGTTTACCCCAAAATCGAGTTTCCAATTTTATTAAAAATTATAACGAGTGGTCCATAGCAGAGAGGACGTCACCCCGAGTCCTTGGACCTATCGAACATGCCTCTAGCATGATTGGTTCGCGAGATATTAAAAGCACATGACCTTTTAGTTTTGGTCTTTTCATTAAATTAAGAGCCTATAGGAAAGTAGGGGGCATCACTACGAGTGCTAGGACACCCTGTATGTTGAAATCCGACCATTGGTTAGCGAGATATCAGCTTCGGGGCAAATACGAGGAGGGTTCAAAAAGAAGAGGTGCAGCGCCCCCACAACCACACTACTACAGGTTTTCATTCTAGAGACTTGAAATTTATTTTGGGGGTAGAGGGGGTAGGGACCATTGATTTACGTCAAACAATTTCTTTTGTAGATTTCCTAGTTTCCAAAATATAGGATTTTCAAAATTCGAGTGTTTTCAAAAAAACATAAAAAGTATAAAAGTTTCATTATAGAGAGTAAATGTCATAAAGACAATTCTTTTGGGCCATGGCATAACGTTCTATCATTTTTGGTTTTCAAACTATTACCAACTTTCGAAAACAAAAAAATTCAAAGAATTTTTGAAAAATATAATACATGATCAATAGGAAAGAGAACGTCAGATCGAGTTCAACGACACTTCATATGTCAACATCCGACCATGGGATCGCGAAATATCAACAAATATTACATGGCTGAGGCTTAGTAGTAACGACATGTATGTTCTGAAGTGTGTTCGAATCGGCATTAACCCCCTACTTGTCGGATTAAACGGAGACAGAGACGCGATGGCACCACGGAGCGATGGATTCGATTCCTGAAGAGGAGGAGGTCCACCAGCTGATTCAATTGGGATTTGAAGGCAATCGTCATTGCGTGGGTGGAATGATATGCACGCCGATCTTTCGAGAAATTCATTACATAAGGATAATCGACGATCTTTGAAATTTAATAACAGCTGATTATGAGAAGGTACTGTAAGAGTTATAACTTCCTGATACGATTATTTTCATGAATACTGGGCACACGTGTATATTTTTCTAATAGGAGTGATACGATTATTTAGACATGACTTTGACTTTATATGCTTCAAATTTTGCTAGAATATGGCGTGACCATATGATATGGCAGGCATCATTATGCGAAATTCTCACCATTGGTTGGCTTTATTAAGCAGATGTTTGGTCTTTTAGACATTTTTCCAGTAAGGATAGTTTTCATGAATAGTTTTTTTGTGTGACGAGTATTTCGAACTCGTGATCTGCAATTGATTATCTAAATTACTTCGTCAGTTCATTGCATACTAGCGAGTGTGTATTATTCATCAGTAGGGAATTTTTCCATTGGATTGTTTGGAGATATTAAGATGTTATTCACTTTAGTGAATAAATATCACTTTTATATGACAACTAGAGACTTGTTGATTCCTATCTGGTACATTCACTCATTTAGTCTTCGAGATGGGGTCTTTCGTATTTATACGATTGTATGGTGGTTACTCATCTTACCCATCGTTCAGGGCACTATCATGTTAGACGACGGGGCAAGGTCTTTCGTATTTATACGATTGTATGGTGGTTACTCATCTTACTTGCCATTGAGGGACTCATTTTTATCATCCGAGTGTACTTGAGATTGTAAGAGAATCAAACAAATAACTACTAGTCACATATCAGTCGAAATTTTGTTAAATAAATTAAAGATAAATGTCAGCAGGGTTACATTTGTAATTCTTGTTTGCCAATCCAATATTTTGTTGCTATACTCTTTTGAGAGTACTTTCAGTTTAACAGCTGGTACAGCTGATGCTTTTGATGATTTTTATAATTGTGTTTGATACCTTTGAGAAGGATTTAAAGTAATTGAATCTTGTAAGATGAATCATTAATGGTCAGATTTATTTTAAGGCAGATCAGTATTGCAGATTTTGATATGAGAGATTATAGCACATTGGTGTTTTTCTGTGATGTGAATTATGAGAATTGTAAGAGAATTTATGCTATTTGAAAGCAGATCTTGAATTACTAAGGTAATATTTTTTCTAATTGTTTAAGGATTTGTCTAGATGTGATCTGAATAATTATAGTTATTGGAGATTGTGTGCGTTGATAATTTGAAGCCAGTTATATATTTTTTGTAGATCATGCAACATGGTTAAGTGAAGTTTGTGATAGGCATTTTGTGGAAGTTGCCAAGTGATAGTTGCAATGTTGCTAATGTATTTTGAGGCAGACATGAGGTTGTCGAACCCAGTCTAGCGTAATGTTTGAGATTCAGGCTGTATATGCTGAATATTTATGGAGTTTTGTGGAATAATTGTGGTATTCAAATGTGATATTTGAAGAAGTGAGGATATATAATGTAGTTGTGGATAGTCAGATCCAACGTGATGTCGTGAAGGCAATAATATCTTTTGGCATGATAATTAAATACGAGATATAACTTGGAAGTGATAAAACTGTAAGACAACGTTCTATAACCCATATTAAACAATTTGTTAGGAAATTAAACAAATAAATAATGTTGATAATACACGATTTTCTGAGAATAATAATTAATGAAATAATAATCTGAAATTTAAGCATATTAATGATCTGACCTAATGAAATAAAAAATCAGAATGACTAGATGAAATAATAAAAATCTAAATAACCAGAAGAATAAAATTTATATAAATTAATAAATTAAATTTTGGAATAAATCAACGAATTAAATAAATGGTTGAATTAAAGATTGGATAAATAAACAGATTTAAATAAATTAATAGATGATTGGATAGATGGTGAATATCTGAATTAGAAGGTGATAATTAATTAAAGAAGCTGATGATTAATGAATTTATATGGATTAAAATAAATTTAATTGAGATATGACTTGAAGAAATTGCAACTTGAGTTGAGGAATTAAACAATTTATATTGATGATTTAAGATGATTTAATCTGAAGGAGATGATAAGATAAGAGTGTGTGAATAATTAGAAAGTATAATGAAGTGATGATAATAATTTTCATTTAAATGATTTAATGGTGATGAGTTAATGATTCTGACAGGAATATATTGAATTTTGAGATGAGAATTAATGTGAGAAATATTTAACTTTGATGATGATGATGGTATAACCAATGAGCAGTGGATTTTCTGTAATTCACAAACAAGCAATTGTTAATGACAATGTAAATAGTGTAAATTAATTATTCGATGTTTAGGAGCATTTTTCTAACATATTCAACATTTGAATTATGCCATGCAAGCCATAAATTACGTGATATTTAAAATATGTGTGTATAGACAGATTAATAATATTTTCAAATCCACATTCATGATGTTAATTTAAAGAGAAATTAGGTCTCAGGTATCACGAATGTCAGTGACGAAAGACATAGTGCTACGGTGATCCTGAGAACCCAAGAGAACTTTAGAGGTTTTTTCCTGTTTTATGTGGATTAAATACCTTTGATTAGAAAAGAGATGGTTCGATTTTTGGACAATGACAATTTAACGTTGGCATTCGACCATGCTCTCAGGTAGGATGAATATTTAAAATGTCTGTCTGACTATCAAAGTGAAATAAATTTGTTTTTATCTTAGTTGTGATCTGATGATGGTGTGATTTTCCTTTTTCTTTCCTTGTCTTGATTAAGGCTTAACCGGAAAGGATGTGGTTTATTAGGAGTTCAGTTGATGGCGCCCATTTATATTTGCATTTTTTAAATTAAATTTAAGCCCGTAACGACCCTAGAAATACTTTGTCTCGTGTTACCCTCTGCTTTTTCGATATCTCAGCTGAATTTCCGACACATTCCTTATTTGACTAGATGTTCATTTAACTCCGCTCTGTCCTGGAACTCCAGGAATGCAATGTAATAGCAGATGGGTCATCGCATCCCCAGGACGAACGGGTACAGAGAGAGAGGGAGAATTGTCTTTACCCATCTGTGGGGCTTCTATTTTGTTTATTCTATGGAATCACATCAGATTTAGATTACTGAGAGATTGATCTCAAAATTCATTTAATTGTGTTACAAAATTTATTAAACTTAGTCAGACAATATACTTGTATGCCCATTCCAGTGTTCATGTTAATCGTATTAGTATTATACCATGTTAGTTATAAGTCATTTTTCTTATACCCAAGTGAATGCAGGAATTGAGACATTGTGATGTGTTGTTGTCTAACGTCTCTGAATAAAACGTCTATTGAAAATATAATTATGTTGCCGGAAGATTTAGCTAAGGTGTTAGGAGAGTTACAGAGTGGTATGTCTGGTATTGCAGGAACTATTTCTAAAATGGAAACAGAAGTTAATGAGCAGATAAATAGTTCAGAAGCCAGGTTAGAAGCTAGATGTAAAGAAAATGTGCAAGCATTACAGACTAGTAATGAAGAAAATTTAAAGTCATTAGAGACTAGGTTACAGTCAAATAGTGAAGCTAACTTGAAGGATAGTTTTAAATCATTAGAAGAAAGATTACAGTCAAATAGTAAAGATGAGTTGATGTTATTGGAGACCAGATTACAGTCAAATAGTGAGGATAGTTTTAAATCATTAGAAGAAAGATTACAGTCAACTAGTGAGGATAATTTTAAATCATTGGAAGAGAAATTACAAGCTCGTAGTGAAGAAACTAACACAGAGTTGGAAAACAAGTTAACTAGGTTAGAGAATAGATTAACTTTAAAGATTAATGAAATGCTTAAGACTTTACAATTAGATATAATTGCAGTAAATATGAAAGGAGAGGAAAATGTTCAAATATTAAGAAAGAATATTATTGAATTAGAAAGTAGAGGAGAAGAAAACATTCTTACTTTAAGAACAGACGTTATGTCTATACAGAAAGACATTAAATCGGATGTATCGAAGTTGAGATTCGACATTGATGGTTTAGTGGCAGATGTAGGCAAAATTCAAGAGTGGTCTACCGAAGTATCTTTCGAAACAAAAATCAAAGGTCTAGAGATGAATCTAGGTAATGAGATCAAAGGTTTAAAGTCAGTAATTGGGACCATTAAAGAGGAAGTCTTAGGAGAGGTTAATTCTAATTTAAAATCATTAGAGAATCAATTGCAGAAAGATATTAGGAAAATGGATGATGATATAGAGCAAAAGGTTAATGAAAACTTAGCTTTATTCAAAAATAGAGTCGGTGCAATCGTGGAAGAACGGTATAGTGAGGTCGGTGCCGAAGCAAAAGAAAATGATGAGGTGCTGATTAGGAAGCCAGTCACTTCGAATCTTCAACTGAAGATCTACCATAAATTTGCGCCGTTGTACGCTGGTCCATTCCGTATTGAAGAAACGTACCGAAATAATAGCTACAAGATTGTCAGAATGGATACTAATGAAGTTGTGGGAACTTTTAATGCAGCTAGCATTAGAAAGTACCATCATGCTGAATAAGAGGATTGTAGAGCTATCGTGTACATGTGTTATGTATAGAATGCCTGAGAGTGTATTTTTTTTCTCAATCCTGATAAAAAAAAGATGTACGGGAGAGATGTACCCGATACCTAGTTGAGGCTATCGGCTACGCCAGCAGACTTTAAGCCGTAGTTGAGATTATGGGAAGAGTTATGAAAAGATAGCGCTCAAATCGAGTCAAGAGGAATGTCAAGATGACGTAGTAGGTCTAGGATTAAGAAGGCACTGACAGCAGTCAAGCAGATGGAATTATGGATGGAAATATGAAGCTTTATTAAGATCTATATGGAACATGGTATTTAAACATCTCAGAAGAGAAGATATAACAAGCATTATATATGGTAATAATTTGAAGGAAGACAGATAACCCTTAAGTTATTGTATAACTTAATAGCCGAGATGATCGGGGTTCGAGATTATATTTGTGACGCAAGACCACACAGGTGGGGAGAACGTCACGTGACTGCGCCAGGGAGGTGCAGGTCAATGCAGTCTAGAGACACGCAGTCGAGTTCTGTAAGCAGAGGAGTCGAGCTCAGTGAGCAAGAGAGTCAAGTACAGTTAGCAAGGCAGTGGAGTTCAGACAGCGAGCTGAGTAGGACACAGGCCGAGCGTATGGTAAAGTCGCGCAGCGAACAGCATTTGTCACGGAAAGTGAAAGCGACAGTTTTACTTCACTAAGCAGAGAACGGAAAGTAGGTCAGTGAGCCAGGCAGACACCCGCAGTAGGCAGCGTGAAGACCGGTTACGGAACCAGCTGTACGGGCCAAGCAAGCATAGAAGGCCGGGGTTTAGAACAGAACAGTAGTAGTAGTTGCAGAACTTTATTTCGAGCTGCATTTTTGTAACGCAGAACAGCATAGCAGAGCGGCATGGCGAGGCCAGCTTTAGGCGGAGATTATTCTAGAACATTGCAGTAGAGACGAGCGGGTTATTTCCAATTTTATACGCAAGCATTATGATAGAAGCTGAACTTCATTACAACATTGAGTTGGGACTTATATTCAGTAATTAAATTGTACAGGCAGATAGTTACGAGATACTACAACTGTGAACTTCAAATGAACATAGTTATTCAATGACATTACGACTATGCATTTCATAACGGAACATGCAGAGTGACCATGGGGTCCAAGTAACATTAACGATTTTAGGCAAACGAAATGTTACAAGCATATGCACTTATGAACATTGGCACGTGCATTAATGCAATTCTTTCTTATGAAGTGTTATAAA
The DNA here is from genome assembly GCA_946902985.2 of Meconema thalassinum. Lineage (NCBI taxonomy): Eukaryota > Metazoa > Arthropoda > Insecta > Orthoptera > Tettigoniidae > Meconema > Meconema thalassinum. The sequence goes on along the minus strand of OX336389.2, from coordinate 1,270,766,391 downwards.
ATACCGAGTACGAACACAGCTACAGGGTGTTTCATAAACTTAGACACTCTCATAAATAAAATTTATTTTCTACAAGTGAGACTTAACCGCTGTGGAGATTGAACTTTCAACACTCAAACCGAACATTTTATGGGACAGTGGCGTAACGTAGAAGAGGAATATGGGGTACGCTGTTTCTATGAACTTTTTCGTGAGGATTTGGACAGTATCCGCTATGGATAACCAGCAGTTCATCATGTCGGAGTAAACGGAGACAGAGACGCGATGGCACCACGGAGCGATGGATTCGATTCCTGAAGAGGAGGAGGTCCACCAGCTGATTCACTTGGGATTTGAAGGCAATCGTCATTGCGTGGGTGGAATGATATGCACGCCGATCTTTCGAGGAATTCATTACATAAGGATAATCGACGATCTTTGAAATTTAATAACAGCTGATTATGAGAAGGTACTGTAAGAGTTATAACTTCCTGATACGATTATTTTCATGAATACTGGGCACACATGTATATTTTTCTAATAGGAGTGATACGATTATTTAGACAGCGAAGATGAGGCAGGAGTGGAAAGACCTAGGGAGACTCGCATGCAGTGACCAATAAAACAATGCATCAACTAGAAAGACACCGTTCAGTGGGCATGCAGCAAAGCGGTACATATCTCTGGTGTGCAATAAAGGCTTCTCACAGAGCGGTGACCTCAAGAAGCACACTGTTGTTCATACTGGAGTGAAGTAATACACTTGTAGCACATGTGAGAAGTCATTTGCATGGCGGACAGAACTAATGGAACATTGTCTCGCGCTCTAATTTGAGGAAACATCATCGTGTTCACTAGGGAAAATAACCTTACTGCATCACAAGGAATTCAAAAGGTTCAACTATCTTGCGAAACACTTATTAATTCGTTCCGGGACCACATGTGCACAACATAGTGAATGATTTGTGGGATGTTAAAGAACGTGTATAGGTATCTGCATCCAAACTAGATGTTAAAACTCCACCGGTAAGGTTTTGTATTGCATTTTAAAAAGACCTATTTGAAACGGTTCAATATACGTAGATTTTACTGAAGAGTGAAGACTTCGCAGTTTCTGTCATTGTTCAAGTGCTTAGACAGGGTAAGCTTTGTTCTTAGTGGCAATGGGAAGCTCCCAGATATTAATTGATGGCTATTATGATTTCCGTAATACTAATGGATATTTGAGGCCTTGATATCGCCAGACTCAGAAATGAAGATTGTTGTAGCGAATTTTATGCCATCGTAATATAATTTACTTAATCTTTAATCAGCTGCACATCTATATAGAAGGCCCAATCAGAAAGAATAACCCCGAATGCTCCTCAGGACTTGCTCACCTGATGAGTTAAAACTGAGCAATTCCCTGCAAAGCAGGAGGCCATAGCCCTTATGGGATTTGTAAGGCTATTTATTTATTTATTTATTTATTTGACTTTATATGCTTCAAATTTTGCTAGAATATGGCGTGACCATATGATATGGCAGGCATCATTATACGAAATTCTCAATTGGTTGGCTTTATTAAGCAGATGTTTGGTCTTTTAGACATTTTTCCAGTAAGGATAGTTTTCATGAATAGTTTTTTTGTGTGACGAGTATTTCGAACTCGTGATCTGCAATTGATTATCTAAATTACTTCGTCAGTTCATTACATACTAGCGAGTGTGTATTGTTCATCAGTAGGGAATTTTTCCATTAGATTGTTTGGAGATATTAAGATGTTATTCACTTTAGTGAATAAATATCGCTTTTATATGACAACTAGAGACTTGTTGATTCCGATCTGGTACATTCACTCATTTAGTCTTCGAGATGGGGTCTTTCGTATTTATACGATTGTATGGTGGTTACTCATCTTACCCATCGTTCAGGGCACTATCATGTTAGACGACGGGGCAAGGTCTTTCGTATTTATACGATTGTATGGTGGTTACTCATCTTACTTGCCATTGAGGGACTCATTTTTATCATCCGAGTGTACTTGAGATTGTAAGAGAATCAAACAAGGAACTACTAGTCACATATCAGTCGAAATTTTGTTAAATAAATTAAAGATAAATGTCAGCAGGGTTACATTTGTAATTCTTGTTTGCCAATCCAATATTTTGTTGCTATACTCTTTTGAGAGTACTTTCAGTTTAACAGCTGGTACAGCTGATGCTTTTGATGATTTTTATAATTGTGTTTGATACCTTTGAGAAGGATTTAAAGTAATTGAATCTTGTAAGATGAATCATTAATGGTCAGATTTATTTTAAGGCAAATCAGTATTGCAGATTTTGATATGAGAGATTATAGCACATCGGTGTTTTTCTGTGATGTGAATTATGAGAATTGTAAGAGAATTTATGCTATTTGAAAGCAGATCTTGAATTACTAAGGTAATATTTTTTCTAATTGTTTAAGGAGTTGTCTAGATGTGATCAGAATAATTACAGTTATTGGAGATTGTGTGCGTTGATAATTTGAAGCCAGTTATATATTTTTTGTAGATCATGCAACATGGTTAAGTGAAGTTTGTGATAGGCATTTTGTGGAAGTTGCCAAGTGATAGTTGCAATGTTGATAATGTATTTTGAGGCAGACATGAGGTTGTCGAACCCAGTCTAGCGTAATTTTTGAGATTCAGGCTGTATATGCTGAATATTTATGGAGTTTTGTGGAATAATTGTGGTATTCAAATGTGATATTTGAAGAAGTGAGGATATATAATGTAGTTGTGGATAGTCAGATCCAACGTGATGTCGTGAAGGCAATAATATCTTTTGGCATGATAATTAAATACGAGATATAACTTGGAAGTGATAAAACTGTAAGACAACGTTCTATAACCCATATTAAACAATTTGTTAGGAAATTAAACAAATAAATAAAGTTGATAATACACGATTTTCTGAGAATAATAATTAATGACATAATAATCTGAAATTTAAGCATATTAATGATCTGACCTAATGAAATAAAAATCAGAATGACTAGATGAAATAATAAAAATCTAAATAACCAGAAGAATAAAATTTAAATAAATTAATAAATTAAATTTTGGAATAAATCAACGAATTAAATAAATGGATGAATTAAAGATTGGATAAATAAACAGATTTAAATAAATTAATAGATGATTGGATAGATGATGAATATCTGAATTAGAAGGTGATAATTAATTAAAGAAGCTGATGATTAATGAATTTATATGGATTAAAATAAATTTAATTGAGATATGACTTGAAGAAATTGCAACTTGAGTTGAGGAATTAAACAATTTATATTGATGATTTAAGATGATTTAATCTGAAGATGATAAGATAAGAGTGTGTGAATAATTAGAAAGTATAATGAAGTGATGATAATAATTTTCATTTAAATGATTTAATGGTGATGAGTTAATGATTCTGACAGGAATATATCGAATTTTGAGATGAGAATTAATGTGAGAAATATTTAACTTTGATGATGATGATGGTATAACCAATGAGCAGTGGATTTTCTGTAATTCACAAACAAGCAATTGTTAATGACAATGTAAATAGTGTAAATTAATTATTCGATGTTTAGGAGCATTTTTCTAACATATTCAACATTTGAATTATGCCATGCAAGCCATAAATTACGTGATATTTAAAATATGTGTGTATAGACAGATTAATAATATTTTCAAATCCACATTCATGATGTTAATTTAAAGAGAAATTAGGTCTCAGGTATCACGAATGTCAGTGACGAAAGACATAGTGCTACGGTGATCCTGAGAACCCAAGAGAACTTTAGAGGTTTTTTCCTGTTTTATGTGGATTAAATACCTTTGATTAGAAAAGAGATGGTTCGATTTTTGGACAATGACAATTTAACGTTGGCATTCGACCATGCTCTCAGGTAGGATGAATATTTAAAATGTCTGTCTGACTATCAAAGTGAAATAAATTTGTTTTTATCTTAGTTGTGATCTGATGATGGTGTGATTTTCCTTTTTCTTTCCTTGTCTTGATTAAGGCTTAACCGGAAAGGATGTGGTTTGCTAGGAGTTCAGTTGATGGTGCCCATTTATATTTGCATTTTTTTAATTAAATTTAAGCCCGTAACGACCCTAGAGATACTTTGTCTCGTGTTACCCTCTGCTTTTTCGATATCTCAGCTGAATTTCCGACACATTCCTTATTTGACTAGATGTTCATTTAACTCCGCTCTGTCCTGGAACTCCAGGAATGCGATGTAATAGCAGATGGGTCATCGCATCCCCAGGACGAACGGGTACACTGTTAAGAATGAGACAGTTTAAGTTAAGATTGGTGTTTCTTTGACAGATGTCTCTAATTTTTTATTTTGAAGACTGCAAAGCTCAAGTTTTCAGATTTTCAATGCCGGTTACATTGATCGAAGTAGAGTTTGCTGGTAGGGCTAGTTTTTTGATTAATGATTGTGAAACAAAGTTGTGAGTTGAGGCAGAGTCGAGAAGACCGCGGGTTCGAAACCAATTTCCAAATCTATCCTGAATTTCGAATTGTACAGTGGACAACAGGACTTGCGCACTGTGAGAAGTTCCGGCGTTAGAAATACAGGAGGAAGCATTAGTTTGTTCGGAGCTGCTCTGCATGGAGTTTGAAGAAGCAGGTACTAGTGACCTCGATTGATCATGAAAGTGCAATAAAGAATGATGCGGTCTTTTGCAATGAAAACAAAGGTTGGAAGACGTACAATTAGAAGCAGAATGCTTAGGTGACAGACAGTTGAAACATTATTTGTTATTTGACACAAATTTCCTTCTATCGTCAACAGACAATTCTTTAAAGGATTTACACAAGTACAAAGCGTGAGAAACCTTACAGAATGTACATTTTAATGATTTGTTGAGCGGCCTAATATGTTCTCTTTGGCTGTTGAAAGAAGCAGAACGGGTTTGCTTTTTCTCGACAGATGGGTGCTGATGTCCATTTGAAGAGACAAGTTTTTTAATCCAGGATGTGACACAGGGGATTAGTATCGACTCTTTCGCACTGAAATGAGAGTACTGTAAGGAATTGGCACCGGCTGTTGAGAAACGCGATGAGATGCTCGAAAAAATACTCATCCTTATGAGTGAGTTCGATTTCCCAAGCCTTTAACGTCGAAATATCGAATCTGGATGTAGCTAGATGAATAAGGACGGTGTCCCAAGTTTGGACTGACTGCTTGAGTTGATATAACGCTCTAACGTGCAATTGCATGGAGTCTACCAGGTCTCTTAAAGAGGTGACGTCATTAGGTTTTACGACTGGTAAGGTGAACAGGCAGCGAATGTGGAGAGCAACACACAAACGTACATTACCATATCTCTCTTTAAGTAGGTCAAAGGCAATGTTATAGTTCTCTGCGCTTAAAGCAGTGACTCAACCAAGGCCAAGGCCTGGCCTTCCAAGGACGAACGCAAGTAATAGAACTTGTGGATATCGAGAATGTCTTTGTTTTCATGGATAAGGGAGCAGTAAAGTTCGTAAAAGGAATACCATTCACATTCCTGGCCTGAGAAGTGAGGTAGACTTATCTTAGGGAGTAACGGTTTCGGTTTGTCCTTATGAACTGAAGCGGATGCGAACTGGGCCGGATTGATGACCCTAGTGTCCGGTTCCGGAATACTGCGGATCAGTTGGTGGGCCTTAGCAATACCTTCAAAATACAAGGGTTCAACCTCGTCCCGATCCGATTGAAGTTCGGGGCAGGCGGATTCAATATCGGTTTGAATTTGGTCATAGTAATCGTAGGACCGTTCGTACAACTTAAGGCATTGTGTCAAGACATCTACATCACAATCGGAAGGATTTATTTTGTTTAGAAAATTTATAAATCTGGTGAGTTGTCCTTTATAGGAAGAACGTCTGGCAATGAGAGTTTCATCCTTTTCAGTTAGCATGATGAAATGGGTAAATTGAACTGTAACTTACGGAACTGTAGCGAGATTTTGAATATGCTGTCAGGTTGGCAGCAGAAGACAGGTTGCAAGTAAGACAGGCTGAAGAAGACAGGGACGACCTCTATCAACTTCACCAGCTCTGCACTGCGAAGTTATAGTTGAAAGATTCAAAGTAGATATTAATGATTTGCAAAATATTGACAAATGGACTCTGAGCAATAAATGACAAATGGATTCTCATAAATGGACTCTGAGAAATGGACTTTCATAAATGGACTCTCCCGGGTTTCGGCACCAAAGTTTGGGTAGGTTTTTGCTAGGAATTAACCTTACCCACAAGGCAAGATGAAGAGAGAAGTAAAGGGAAGTGGGTTTCGGACTAAGGAACAGGTGTGGATAATAGGACGAGAGTCCAACACCAAACAAAAACAATGTTTAGAGACGAGTGTCACCGCAAAGCCCGTTAACCACCTAAAGTAGGTATGGACCTGGCCGTAGCTAACGGGAAATGCGGCTGGAGCTTGGGCTATTTGCCGGCGAGAGTTGATAATACCTTCCCTTCCAAGCCAAGATTCGGCTAGTATGTGGAAGGGTGGTGGTCTGGCAAAGAAAGAAATGATGAGTTTACTATGTACCCCTTCAAAGGAGTTTTTTAAACAAATATTTAGAAGAATGCAAACAATTTGAATTAGCCGTGATGTTTTAGTTCTTGAAATTGTAGAATTTCTAAGGAGCGACCGAATGTTTCCAAGAAGGGTAGTGATGAAGCAATTATACCCTTGGGAATAATTTTGGTAAGAGCACCAATAGTTGCATTTAAGAATGGCTAAGATTTTACCCAGCATGCGCCGACTAAAAGTTTAGACAATGAGAAAAACTTAAATTTAAAAAACCAACCATAAGTTATAGAGAAAATCTCAACAAGCAGGAAGCTGGCGGAGCTAGCTATACTTGCCTTACAGGCTAGTTAGAATTAGCTATCAAAGCTAAGAGAGGCTTTAATAAGTTTGTGACTAAGAGTTCTTGCTCAAATGCAACAAATAGTGGAACCGTTATTAATTTGATTTGTGAGTTTTTTAAATGTAAGCCTATAGGAAAAGTCTGGGAAGACAGGATCTTGCCTAATCGTTATTTTATAGAAAATGATGAAGCAAGAATATATAGTTTGATTTATTTAACAATGCGTAGAATATGATCAATTTAACAAATGTATAACTTGATTTTTTAAACCATTGAGGTCTCAGACCTCCTAAATTATTTAAAGTATGCAATAGGCAAATGACAATTTTTTGGTTTGGAACCTTTTATAAGCACTAAAATCTGCATAAGATTTTAAAATAGTGCTAAGATTAACAAATTGAAAATTTAATGATAATTAACGTAATCAAAGTTAAACAATAGGTCAGGTACAATGTGTGTACTTTAAGAATTCCTATATGGGCATCTTAAAAGTATGAACAAATAACAGCTTCGAAATTATAACAACAACAAAAAAGAGAGAAATTAAATAGGTTTCTATAACTTCTTATATTTAAACAGTAATTACGATTGTGATTTATACAAATAGGGCAGGTCACTTATTGTGTAATCTGAAGAGAAAAATTAGGAAGAAGTTTCTAGAAATTCTATGTTTAAACAGGATCACGATGAAAAATAGGGCAAGTTACCCTTTCGTGAAACCTGGATCAACGAGATTAATGAAAAGTTGAGTACTTAGAACATAAACAATTCCTGTACTAGCAAGAAAAGAAAATAGATTAATAGGAAGTTTCTAACTGCTGATATTTAAGCAGAATGAATAAGTTATAAATGGAGAAAAGTTGGGAGGGCGCCTATGGTTTGGCGAGGCCTCATTGAAATAGACATAAATTTAAGGAATAACCTAATTTGTTAGTAAAGAGTGCTTGAGGAAGAGGAAATAGGAACCTTGTGGAGAAAGTTCTTGGCCTTATAAATTTTTCTCGGACGAGCGCGGCGCGGATGAGAAGTTGAACGAGCACTGGTTTCACTATAGTCTATTGACGTGTTTGAAAAGTTCACTATTGTAGCACAGAAAGTTTATAGAAAGGAAAGTAATTGCGGTGGTGTAAAATAACTAGTTGCATTTTGGTTTGAGAGAGTCTATTGCGTTGAAAAATTTGTAGGTTATAGTTGAATGCAGCGGACAAATTCCCACGAAGGAAGACAAATTAGGTGTTGATTAGCTGTTCATAAAGAAAATTCCTTGGTTAGAAAAAGTATTTCCATATGGGAGTGGAAAATACTAGAAGGTTTAGCTTGTGGATGAATTGTTTGGCGTAGAAAATTCCTGAAAAATCATAACTGTTGAATTGGGTAAATAAAGTCCAGCGGTGGAACGAGCTAAGTTTTCTATAGACAATATTTAGTTTAATAAGAAACCCACGGTGTGAGAGCTCATTCTCAGTTAACATGCACAAGAAATGCTGCTTCGTTTTACAAGATTAGCTGTCTTAGATAGACAAAGCCTGACATCGAAAATCCCGCGAAGATTGCAATTGTACAACATTTAGCAACTTATCGATGTCTGTTTTTCGGGCTGATACTGTGTCTGTATGCTCTCTTTTTTAAATAATCTTTCCATTATCATTATTAATATTATTCTTATTATTATTAATATTATTATTGTTGTTTTATTATTACTGTCCTTTTGTTACTATTGTTAGACTATTATTATTTATATTGTGAATGTAAGTGAAATGTTTTATTTGTATAAGCCCTAACCTTATTTTATGTAGGGCGCTACTGTAAAGGAGCTCTTAAGCTCTAAGTGTAGCCGTGCAAATAAAATCCATCAATTAATCAATCAATCTATAGAACGGTATTAAAAGCGTATAGCTAATTAAAAGCAATTAAAATATGTTGAAGAACATGGTACTTAGCTCATTTCTGTAGTAGGCGATCCAGGCGACCGTTAGTTAAGATCTGGACATGGCGTCCGATTCAAAAGTTTGACTCTCGAGGAGAGGAGTCGAGCCCTAGTTAGGCTCCAACTGGAGGTCTTGACGACTGAAGCACAAGTGGGGGTGAGAGCAGTTGCTCTCCGCACGGAGACGAGAAGTCAAGTGAGCGAGCGTAGTGACCCGCCGAAAGTAGAGCGACAACGCACACGTCAGAGGTAGGCGGGCGGGGGGAAGGGAGGAGAGGGGATGGAGGAGAGAAACATAAGAAGTTATGCAAGCATGATAAACATAACAATATATCTGATGAAAGTAAAGCTTCTTCGCAGAGCAGTCGGCTGACGAAGAATGCTGTGCCTGGCGGGTTGAAGACGAAGTCTTCGTAGCTTGAGGCAATGGAAGTTCGGAGGGCGGCGATGAGACGCTGCGAGGCTGGTTCAGCAGAATATGTGCTTCTGAAACAAACTTACAAGAAAAATGAACAAATGCACAGGGCAAACAGAAGGTAATAGTTCGATGTTGGTGTATGCGGAAAGGAAATGTAAATAAATGAGTTAATATGAAGTAATGGAGAGCAGCACAGTTAGATAGACAGACAATCGTTGAACGGCCGGGAGTGGCGCCGATTGGATAATATTGCGTTATCAGTGTCCAAACGCGAGGACAACGTGATTCTCGTAAAACGGCCGGGAGCGGTGGCGATTTCGTAACATCACGATATTTCTCCACTTTCGATGACAAAAACTACTGGATTCTTGTCAAACAGTCAGCAAGCGCCGTCGATTGCGTAATAAAGGTATATTTGCCCGTGCCTAACCACAAGGACAATGGAAATCTCCGTCAAACTACTAAAAGTGACACTGATTTTATAATCCGCGATGTTTCTTCGTGCTCTACCGCTGGGACAAAGGGAATCTCGTCAAACGAGGTATTCGTAACATCTTATTGTACACAAAATGACATAGGCTATTAGCTGAAACAAATAATTGATGTTAAATCTCTATTATTTATATATTATTTAGTTTTTATAATGCCCCTTTAAGCACAGCTTCATTGCTTGCAGACGCTTCTAGAATTAGTAGGTAACTAAAAGGTAGCTAAAAGGCAATTAATATTTACTTCATCCTTACAGTAAACATCCTGATTCTATAAACGATTCAATACTACGGTACGTTGGGCAGAAAATGGGAAAAGCCATCTGGCCTTCCATAGTCGTAATAACTTTGTTCTACTGAACAGTCTGTTTTTCCCCCCTCTCCCGTTTCCCACCGAGGCGTTAACTGAGCTGAGAGCGGAGGCGCTTTGAGCTTTGTCCACTTACCACGACGATCCGAAAAGGTGCATTTTCTTACTATTGTTTCTGAGCCCTGGTTTAAAACTGAGGTAAGATACTGGGACACACAAGATCATTACTCCTGCCCGGAAACAATGGCGCGCGCGTCGTTTCTTGAAATAAACAAGGTAAAATAACATGACTCTTCACTCGCGCATCTCGCTTTTTAAGCACACCCAACGCATGCGCCCTACGTTGCGCCGATAAGGTTCAAAAAGGAATGATGCGCATGGCGTTTGAAATTTGACATTTGGTGCTACGCTAGGCAACCGCATTTTAGAAATTTGACCCCCCAAGTTTTCGAGGAGTTTTACGCCCCTGGGTCACACTCCCAGATATGTACCTAACGCAAAGGATGCTTCCAAATGTCGCAATCATGGTTGCCAAGGATAAACCTGAATCATGTGTGGTAAATTGGTCTGTGTGTCTTGAAAGACAATTTCTTCCAAGCCTACCACGCAAAGTAGGCTGCAATGACATGCGTTGTTCCCCATAAAAAGTGGACTCACTATAATGACGTAACATTCACAATGAAAATAAAAATCCACAGCCTGCTTCCAGTCGACCGACCGGGTCAGGAATGGAATGAATGAAGCCTCCATCTAGCGGCGAGGACATGAACTGTGCCGGCTGCCGAGGCCTGACGCACTCCCCTAGGGCAATAATTAAATGAATGACAGATGAAATGAAATGATAGTGGAGAGTGTTGCTTGAATGAAATTTTGACAGGGAAAACTTGAGTACCCGGAGAAGAATCTGTCTGCCTCCGTTTTGTCCAGCACAGATCTCACATGGAGTGACCGGGATTTGAACCACGGACCCAGCGGTGAGAGACCGGCGTGCTGCCGCCTACGCTAAAGAGGCTTCCCTAACACTCACAATATGTTTCTGTATTTTTAGCCTGTTTCCATCATAATGAAAATTTAGCCTAATAAAATCACCTTTTGTCCGCGTGATTGTGAACTGTGTGTGCGTGTCCCTGTTAAAATATAAAGGGCAGGAGCTATTTCAATTAAACATGGTAAATCATAGTACTATTCTATAGGACTATGACTGTTTCTTTTACATTCAAATACGTTTTACCAATCCAATATGGTGGCCGCGCAAATTATTTCATCAATATTTCATATCCCAGAAACTATCTATGATATCACCCTAAATTGTTGTATGGTGATAGAAAATACTATGGCATATTCAACTATGTGATGCTTTACAACATGTAAGGTACAAAATCAAAATGGCGGCCAAGCGAAATATTTAAATGGAATTTTCACGATATTGTAACAACCGAGGTCAATGAAACATAACACCGTACATGCCTACATAAGATTTAATCGATTGGCATCTATTTCAATTCAGTTATTTTTCATAAAAGCAAGATGGTGGCTGTGCGAAATTTTTAACTTCTATATTTTATTTGTTGTGTCCTAATCACGTCATCGAAGTGAACGTTTGAATAATGAATCTACGCATTTTACTTCATTTAATGGCACACAAATCATTTCCTTGCGTGAAGAACAATCCAACTTGGTGAACATCCGACATATTTTGATGGTTCTCAATATCTGCGAATCTATTACAGCAATCAAACTGATATTATGTGTGTTGATAGAAGCTATAAACGTAAGTTCATCTAAGGGACCTTCAATAACCTGATGGACACAAGTCCAACATGGCGGTGACACGAATTTTAAATAGTTAAATGGATTTTTCCGGCTACCTAATTATCTGAGTGCAATGAAAGTTAGCACGGTAAATTTTCGAATAAGGCTTTTTTTATTGGCGTCTAATTTGAATCAATTTCTCTGAGAACTTGCAAGTGTGGAGTAGTGTTAATTTTTTATAATCGCGTTTATATTTTCGTGTCCTAAACAAGCGATAGATATGTAGGTTAGTATAATGAGCCACAACTATTATATTCATCTGCTGGCACATAATTCAATTACATATATACGAAACAATCCAATATGGTGTCCAAACGATACATTTTTCTGGTTGTCAATATCTCCGAAACTATTTAAGCAATCAAACTGAAATTTTGTACGGTGTTAGAAAACTCTTAAGGAGAAATATGTGACTTTCCAAATCCTGTGAAACACAAAAACTACATGGCGGCCAAGTTGTTTTCAAATATTTGAAATAACGTTCCCGGCGATCTATTCGATCAAGTGCAATGGAACTTGGCACTGCGAATACTTATTCAGAGCTAAGTGTAATGATGTTCAATTTTTGTAAAAAAAATTAAGATTCATCAGTTCGTAATTTTAAAGCAATATATTTTAAGCCTATTTTCATTTATGAGCCAAGCAGTTCCGTGAAAAACTATACAGCCTATTTTCATATATCCTATTTATAATAATTGCCTCCATCAACTTACAAAATTTCAGTTTGATTGCTCCAATAGATCCGTAGATACTGACAACCGTCTAAATATTTCCGATGGTGGCCATGTTAGTCTTTTATACCTATATAAAGGTCTTAGAGTAATGTACCATTACATGAAGAGTATTGTGTAGGTGTAGTATTCAAACTTAAGTCGGATGATGAGGACACAAGAAATGAAAACCAGATTTTAAAATTTCGCACAGCTGCCATATTGTGGTTATGAAAACAATTGAAATAAACTAAATGCCAGTGGATTAAATTTGTATAAACATGTACCGTACCAAGTTCTACTTCGCTCGGATGGTTAAATCGCGAGAAACATCCATATACATATTTATATTTCGCGTTGCCGCCATGTTGAAATTGTACTCTCCAGGTGACTGAAAGTCCCATAGGTGAACTTATGCTCCATGCCTCTATTAACATACAAAAGTTCAGTTTGATTGCTATCATAGATTAATAGACATTGAGTACCGTCTACATATTTCGGATGGTCGCCATGTTGGATTTTTATATATGCAGGCCACAGAATTACGCATTATTAGATAGCGATTTTTGCGTAGGTTAATTATTAAAACGTCCACTTCGATCGCATGATCAGTACACAAGAAATATAAACTTAATTTTAAAATGGCGCACAACCACCATCTTGAGGTTATGTGAATAATTGAACTAAATTAGATGCCAGTGCTTTACAAAGTGTATAAATATTTACTGTACCATACTCGACTGCGCTCAATGGTTAAATCACGAGAAAAGTCTATTATAATGTTTCACATTCACTTGGCCGCCATGTTCGTTTTTATTTTGCAGATATTTGGAAGTATCATAACTGAACTTCCAGTAGTACCCTTTACCACCCTGCAAAATTTCAGGGTGATATCAGTAAATGTTTCGGAGATATAGAATGCCGGTGAAATATTTCGCACAGCCCCCGTCTTGAGGTTATCTAAACAATTGAACTAAATTAGATGCCAGTGCATTACAATGTGTATAAACAATTTTGGTACCAACTTTCATTGCGTTTGGATGGTCAAGTCACGAGAAACGTCTAATTAAGGGTTTCCTATTCGCTTGTCCGCCATGTTCGTTTTGTAGATAACAGGTTTTTGAAAATCTCATAGGTGAACGTCTAGTAGTGCCCTTTATAACCGCACAAAATTTCAGGGTGATATCAGCAATAGTTTCGAAGATATGGAATACCGGCGAAATATTTCGCACAGTGCCATGTTAGATTGGTGAGACGTAATAAAACTTGAAGGGCACGGTCGGGGTCGGCCGAAATGGTCCTATCGCCTTACTAAGATCCATTGAAATCGCTTTAGCCGTTTAGAAATTAATTGGCGGGGGAGACACACACACGGACGCACACACAGTCACACACATACACACACATATGGACAAAAGGTGATCTAATAAGCCTAATTTTTCATAAACGAATTTTTTTTACGTATGAAAATAGGCTTATGAGATCACCTTTTGTCCATGTGAGTATGTGTGTGTGTATGTATGTATGTGAGTGCGTCCGTGTGTGTTGCTCCCCCCCTCCCGTAATAACTTCTAAACGGCGGGTGCCATTTCATTGAAACTCGGTAAGGTCATAGTACTATCTTGGCCGACCACAACGTTGCCCTTAAAATTTTATAACGTCTCACCAATTAAACATGGCGGCTGTGCGAAATATTTCACCAAACTCTATACCTCCGAAACTATTACTCATATCACCCTGAAATTGTGCATGGTGATAAAAGTCACTACTAGACATTAACCTATGTAACATTCAAAAAACTGTTAACTACAAAACGAGCATGGCGGCCAAGCGAAGTTGAAACATTTAAATAGGCTTTTCTCGCGATTTAACCATCTGAACGCAGTGAACTTGGTACAGCAAATTACTATACAAATTGCAATGCACTGACGTCTCAATTAGTTCAATTGTTTACATGACTTCAAGATAGCGGCTGTGCAAAATTTTAAAATTTAGCTTTTATTTCTTGTGTTCTAATCATGTGATCGTAATGAGCGTTTGAATAATGAACAGACAGAATAATACTCACTAATAATACATAACTCTATGGCCTACATTCTGTATATTAAAATCCAACATGGCAACCATCCAAATTATTTAGACGATTCCCATTATCTATTAATCTATGACAGCAATCAAACTGGAATTTTGTATGTGTATAGAGGCTATAAGCATAAGTTTACCTATGGAAGGCTCAATAACCTGGAGAACACAAATCCACCATGGCGGCGACGCGAAATTCAAATATTCAAATGGACGTTTCTCGTGATTTAACCATCCGTGCGCAGTGAAACTTGATACGGTATACGCTTATATACATTTTAATCCACTGCCATCTAAGTCATTCAAATTAATTTCGTAACCGCGAGATGGCGACTGAGTGAAATTTTAAAATCTCGTTTCTATTTCTTGTGTCCTAAGCATGCGATTGAAAATTGAATAAAACACCTACACAATTATCTTAATGTAATAGTACATAACTGTAGGGCCTATATATGAAAATCCAACATGGTGACCATCTGAAATATATAGACGGTTCTCAATATCTACGAATCTGTTACAGGAATCAAACTGAAAATTTGTATGTTGACAGAGGCAATTAATATAAGTAGGATATATGAAAATAGGCTATTTAGTTCTTCACGGAACTACTTGTATAATTTCTCATATAAAAGATAACAGACTTTTGAGAGCTTGTGGCCTTGTTGGGACCAAGACTGTTAAATTAACATTGGATCTTGTGTCTTCGCGCTACCCGCAAAAGATCACAACAGCACTCGTTCAAATTTCCTACATTTTCGACACCTCTGACTAGAGTACGTACGTCATTGAAATGTCCCATGTCCCCTTACAGGTTTGTTGACATTCCATACCCTCTTCCACGAAATCTCATAGGTGCCGCGTACTTGGTATTCCTTGAAGACGTACTGCATGATTTCTTAGACGATGTGCCATTGCATGTGCGTCAAATGAGCTATATACAATTTAAAATAAATTTTACATCCAATTTACTCAACGCGATTGTATAGGCTATATTTATGTTGTTGATATGATTTCAATGTACAAGCAAATGCAAACAGACTCCGTCATTATATCTTAAAATATGTTTATAGATACCTAATCTAATGAAATATGTACAGTATATGAAGAAGATGCACTTAAGCCATTGTTTCATAGTACGACCTCCTCGTAGCATCATTGGATGTCACCATGGAGGTCAGGATTCAATTCCTGGTTCTGCGAAGAAATTTAATTCTGGTCTGAGGGATGGTAAGGAAATACTCTCTCCCGTGAAGCATAACTGAGATGAGGCGGGTTCGATTACCCTCTGGGCCATCTTATAGATGGTTTTTCGTGATTTCCTACTTCTAATTTATGCAAATGCCGCGATAGTTCCAAACTTAAGGTTGCGACCGCCACCATGCCAATTCTAGCCTCAATTACAAATACGCGCCCACTACTGCAGACATCACAATAACACTAGTTTTCAGATAAATCCTACACTCACCCACGTGAACGCGGCTAAATGTCTATGAAATCAAGAAATGCCTAAATAATTAACAACAAGAATAACAACACGTTTAACAGTAGAAATGTCAGTTCTACTTTCAATCAAAATAACTTTCAGTCCTGTGCTACGTTAGGGGCTGTCCACACATTATGGAATCATTTTGGTCGATATTTACCCCCCCCCCCTCCCTCTCCTCAAATAAGCACGCGTCATCATCGCATCGACACCCTCCTCCCCCCCCCGTATTACGTAAGCAATACCTAATATTTCTGATTTTGTCACGATTTATCCATATACTGCAAATAAATTAATCAAGAAATACAATGGTAGACTCAGGGGCTTTAATAACTAAAAAATATAACGCTGCGGTTTCCTGAGGTTCTTCGGGGTAAAAAAAAAGCAGAACAAATGTATGAACAATTGACGAAAGTCCTACTTCACATTCCACCAGAAGTATTTTTGAACCTCCGTATGATCTGAATAGAAGTATTCTTTGGTATCGCTCGCGCCTTCTGCCAGCGTGACTGGAAAGCCGCGAAGACCGTAAAATTGGTTGTTATTTGTTAAGTGAATACATGATCATTTCGACTACCCCCCCCCCCCTCCCCCTCTCTCCATACGTATTTTTAGTATCCAAGATACAACTTCCGTGGAATTGATAGTAGTTCGAGTAATCATGTCACTCATGTGTTTGTTTTAATAATAGATCATATTACGGTATATTTCACATACAAATTGTAGCCCTTTTTAACATACAATAATTTTTTTTCAATAGATTTAACAATACATTATGTAGGTTATTTATTTATTTATTTAATTATTATATTCTAATTAGTAATATTCATCTTGTATAAAATGTTTGCTAATTGGCTTGTTTAGTTATAAGTGTATTTTATATTTTGCTTTATTTGTAAAGGTTTAGTTTCTTATTACAAAACTTCAATCCAGACCATTGTATACGCTACATAAAGGGGCTCTTTAGCCTCAGTGGCAGTTCTCTATGAATAAATTCAATTTAATTCAATTCAATTCATACGTTATCAACGCATTCAAGCTTTGAACCCCCCCCCCCCTAGTTTGAGATTAAATAATATGTAGAAAATCCCTAATGTCGGGAACGTGTTAAGAAGAAAAACACGATAAATTTGTCGTTAGGTAACCGAGTGCATTATCGGATTAGAGCACATACGAACAAATGCTGAAAGCTTTGAAGCCATTCTTCAGTGTAGGCAAATCAATAATTACTTGATAACTTGTCAGTCAGTCAACGTGAAATGTTTGCTCAATTATAAGGCGGGAAATATGTGATTAATTATAATGTACAGTGCTTTATAATCAGTGCTAAACATTGCGTGTTTGTTCCGGATGATGGGGCCAGAGGAGACGCATCTCACCCATAGTTATGTCACGGTGAACTGCTGGCAGTTTCTCACGACTACGTACATTATATTTTAATTACGTTTTCCTTCATTCTCACACAGAGACCTCACTCGGTTTTTTGTCTGAAAGTAATTTATACTGCAATGTACAGTAGTGCGCAAAAGTGTTTATTACGCCTTAACAACCTCGGTGCACATAACAAGGTCCTCGTTTGAACAAAACAAATAGTATGATACACCAGAGTAACGTACAAATTCCATATTACATAAGTTATAATTTGCAACGTTTTGTCAGCAATACAATATAACGTAACTGTTATCTGGCTCATTTGTATTTTGTGGCCACACAGAAACAGAGACTTAATATAACCAGATTGCTTTCCAAGTCCAGGACTTAATATTTTCTTACATACCCCTGGATTTAATAACTTCAGCGCATCTTGATGGCATTGTGTGAATGAATTTGACTAGACACACCTGAGGGATTGTTCTGCATTCTTCACTTAATATCCTTCCAAACATTCTTCGCATTCATGTACTGTATTTTTTTTTTTTTTTTTACAAATATGTCCGTTCAGCTCATCTCAATGATGTTCAATGTTGTTAAGATCTGGACTCTGGCTAGGTCCATCCAAGACAGCTACTTTCGTCTTCTTCAGGGTTGCATTGACATGTGCAGAGATGTGTTTGGTGTCGTTATTGAGCTGAAATAGCTACTTAAGGAACATACTCTTTCGTGCATGACGTACTATTTGCTATTGCAAAATAGGCTACCACTGTGCTTGAATCGGTCCATGGTTCCTTTAACCTCCACCACAGGACCAAGATCACGCCTTTATAATGACACCAGTATGTTTTATGGCGGGTATTTGGAACATTTATCATCCCTCTTGTTGGTCGGTCATCGCACATACTGTATGCCATCAGATGAGAGCAAACTGAACTTGCTCTCATCACTCTAAAACACATTGGACCAGTCGTCAGGTCCTCAAGACACATACTTCTTTGCAAACTGACGTCTGGCCGTCCTATTCGTCACGCTGATCAGTGGTTTGCAAGAAGATATACAGCTGATAAACGACGTTTTACTGTAGAATCATGGAACTCGAATGAATGGGTTTCTACTAAGTGCTCCATTATTGGCCGGGATGATATTTGGGATCCGCCACGGACAGCCTTTAGATGATACTCTCTCTTGTGGTGGTCCGAGGCCGTCTTCTGAAGACTATACAAAGCAATAAATAGCTGCTGCGGTATACCAAACACCATTGAAACATAGGATTGTGTTCGCCGTCATTAAGTACATTTTAGACAGCCTACCGTAAATCATCGAAATGTTCATTTTTCTTCGGCATGGCTGTAAAGTATAGCCTACATGTAATATACATACAATACCCGTGAAATACATAGCAACTATGTGTGCACAACTGAACAAAGTAGTAATGAGCTAGCCTTTCTCGGAAGGTGATTTATAAGAGGAGTACTTACCAGCATTCAACACTAGTACCTTTAAGATCAGACAGCCGCCTGTCGTCTGAATTACTGGTTCATTTTGTTACGATTCTGCTCTCCACGAAGCAGGTCTGCCAATCAACTACTTCGCCTACAAAATACTTTTGAGCGCTGCTGTTTAACTAAAGAAATTAAGAAAGGCGGCAACAATATGACGTTTACAGAGAAAAATCCACATATGTATTGTGTAAACACTTGAATTGGTTTAATTTACGAAAGTAATTATGTAAACTGAATGAATAATAAACGCACCAAGAGACTTTTTCTCTCCTAGAATGTGTTCAGTTTCCAACCAAAATGAGCCATTAATCTGTAGAGTGGACTATGCTAAGGAAACATGTTGCAAGTCCCAAGCAAAGGAGAGTTGTTGGGATTTACCACCCCCGAGTAAAAAGAAACCATTTAAATGCCTTCAACTGAGCCTCGGGTCAGGCGAATAATCAACAAAAAATAAATCAGCAAAATGATTCGACACATGTGTTGGTACATGAAATATTAACCATAAGCTACGCAATTTGCAGTTTCGGAGCTTGTTGATACCACGGCTTTGGAGGAAATGAGAAAGAATGGGGAAGGTGCATTACGGGAAAACACAAATAATCACCTCAGAACGGCTATTCGGGCTACTAGACATTGTACAACGTTTCTTCATATCATCCAAAGTTTCACCCATCCTGGTAGCACCTCCTCAGAAGGAAAATAACTACCTGTAGTTTATCTTCGTGAACAAGAAAACATGCAAAATAACAAATATTTTGAACAAACACTCATTATAGCATTCAGAAAAAGCAACTCTCTCGGTAAGCATATGCATTATAGCAAGCTAACAAGGAGAAACCCACATGCAAAGTCAGGTGTTAATTTATTCTCGTGCCATAAAGAGATGTAAGGCCAAGTATGTTGGGAAGAGTCGAAGAAGGTTCAAAACCCGTTATAAAAACAATGGAATGCAATCAAACACAGCAAACACTCAGCTATATGCGAACGTAATGTATTACCATAACCATCACCTGACCAATATACTAACAGGCCTTAAGATTCTACACCGGGAGGTAAAGGGAAAATATCCTGACATGCAACAGTCCATAGACAAATACAATAATCCGGACATGTTGAACGAACACATGTTTCTAGAAGGTCCCACGATATTCGTGTTACTAAACGAAGTAAATTCACGTTTATAACGATTGGACGAGTACGGTGAATGTTGCTAATTTATTGAGAAAATACGATTGAATTAGTAAGTTATGCCAATTGATATGTAATGGTAGAATAATAATAATAATATAATTTAATGTTATTGGTTTTACGTCCCTTTTAACTACACTGGCTTTTAGAGACGCCGGGGTGCCGGAATTTTGCCCCGAAGGGGATCTTTAACGTGCCAGTAAATCTACGGACACGGCTCCCTCGCATTTGCGCACCCTCAAATGCCAGCTGACTGCGCCAGGATACGAACCTGCAACCTTGGGCCCAGCAAGCGAGAACGTTACCCCTGAGCCACGAAGCCAGTCGTAATGGTAGAATGTTAAATGGCCAACGTAACCATGATTTAAAACTCTGACACGGATATTATCCGCCGAGGTGGAAGAGCCGTAGTTACACTTCTAGTGAGCACCACGTTTGTTGAGTTACTGTAGTGGCGGAGGTGGCTCAAGGCTGGCAACATAAGGTGCACTCTGAATGTCGCTGGTGAACTGACTCGAACTCAACCTTAGCATTTTTAACGACAGGTCATGTTTCATTTTAACGGATACCAACAGCTGTTATGCACACCTACCAGGTCACATCACATCACGTATTCATTCACGATCTATTCCAGTGACAAGTTGGATATATTGCTCATTTATAGAGAAACATGGCAGAACGCATTCCAGTCGCAACGCCTGTATTATAGGCGTTTTCCTGACATAAGACTACCGACTACTAATTCGTTCCGTAATCTCGATCGAAGACTGCGGTCATCTAGGACACCTGGAAGGCTATCTCCGGTCAGAAATGCCCTTATAACGTCTAGTCCAAATGACAAGGCTGTTTTGGACGAGGTCTAGAATAGAGTAATCCTCATATTTGTACACGGTCACTTGCACAACACACCAACATGCGAATACTGCATAACAATAGATTTTACCCATTCCATCTGCAGTTACACCAGCAGCTCCATGGACGCGATTTTAATGCTAGAGTAACATTTAGTCAATGGGCATTACGCTGCATAGCCGATAATGCAGCTTTTTTTTTTTTTTTTTGCAGGAGTCCTGTTTTCAGACGAATCACGACTTCACAACAATGGCGCAATTCAAGCAGAGTGGGGATTAAATGTCTGTTGTGGGATCTTGGGGGACTATCTAATCGGGACATATTCTTTCACTGGCCATCGAACGGAAGCACACTACCTTCATTTTCTGCAAAAGGAGCTCCCACTGCTTATGGAGAACGTGCCACTACGCTAACGATTACGGCTGTGGTAGCAATAGGATACGGCCCCACCTCCCGAATTTGTAGTCGTCTGGAGCCTTCATCATGTTACATATTGAAATAAATGGATTGGAAGGGGAGGATCTGTTCACTGGCCTGCCAGAGCACCCGATCTTACGCCACTTGACTTCTTTCTGTGGGGTCATATAAAGCAGGTTGTGTTTGCACATGAGCCTGAAGATCCGGGACACCTTCGGTAACTGATCACCGAGGCATTTCCAACTGTTACACCTCACATGTTACAACGTCATGCTGAAATCTGTATAAACCAAGGTGCTCAACATTTCGAACACTTGCTATACTAGGCCTAATTATGCAGGAGAACCTGATTCCTACCAACAAACCACCATGTCATCGTCAAATCTGGCTACGTATCATTGACAAAAAAGGGGTCCTTTCTCCACCAAAAACACACCAGTTATGTGGCCATAGTAGGCTACACCCATTATAAACCGCAAAAGAACCTCTTTACCAGGCTGTGATAATTTTAAACATTCATTATAAGTATGGTCATTGAAATAAAATTGCCGATGAAAATGAAAGTCCACAGTCTGTTTCCAGTCGTCCGACCGGGTCAGGGAATTGAATGAATGAAACCCCCATCTAGCGGCGAGGATATGAATTGTGCCGGCTGACGAAACCTATCGCACTCCCCTGGGGCAATGATTAAATGAATGACTGATGAAATGAAGTGAGAGTGGAGAGTGTTGTTGGAATGAAATTTGTGACAGGGAAAACCGGAGTACCCGGAGAAAAACCTGTCTGCCTCCACTTTGTCCAACACAAAACTCACATGGAGTGGCCGGGATTTCAACCACGGACCCAGCGGTGATAGGCCGGCGTGCTGCCGCCTAAGCCATGGAGGCTCTCAAAATTGCCGATAATTATTTATAATATATTTGCAAGTATGAACTCAGCGGTATCGTTGCATTATAGCCAGGAACTAATGTTTTCAGGATAACTATGATATATGCGTTTTTTGGGTTGGCTATCTCCAAAAAATGTAATGGGCCAGTGGACCACTCTGTGAATATTTAAATCGCTCATTCCTCGTAATAACCTTCTTGGGCCCTGTGTCCCCTACAGTGGACATACCATATGGCATATATAAAATATATTCCGCTGCTAGATCACTGAGTCTGTTCTCATTGGTAGTGGTTTGAATTGATACATAAAGGTGACTGGAATGTTATTTTGCGGTCATACTTCATGCACGTGTTGTAGCAGGCAGCGAGAATATGTCAGCCACTGGGAAGCGTGTGTTTACTGGAACAGAGCTTGGTAAATATTGCTGCATACTTTATTGTTCTTGTGTATTCAACTTTATTCTGCTGTAAGAGTCATATTAAATACATTTAAGTTACTATGATCAATTATCACGATATTTAAAAAAAAACAAGATTTTGTTTTCACAATCTGTGCTATGTAAGTTGGATGCCGAAAATGGGGAACATAAGGTTCCAGTGTAACAACTTTGGCAATACATTCTGAGCCCATAAGGCCCGTGGTTAGGAGCTGATTTTTAAAGCTTGTATTATAACATTCACGGATTGTTGGGAACTTCAATTATGTTTGGACGTTTGAGGAGAGGTTTACCCATGGTTTTTGAAACATGAATAATATCATCCCTTGCCATTTTCTGTGATGACCAGTTGTATAATGTAAGGCAGTGATATTTCTGTGTCTGTAGAAGACAATATACGTTTTGGAGCTTACTAGGATGGTTCATATGAAGTTTATACCAGTTATGGTGACAGTGGAAGGTTATCCTATCGACCACGAGATTTACGTGAGCATAGAACCATATGATTCCACCACTAGGGTGATGTGTTATTGATACGACTGCCGCGAACGATGTAAAGTGAGTTTTCCCAAATTTTTTAGACATTTGTTTGAGGTAGAGGTGTTCTTACTTATGTTAGGATGGTTATTAGGTAATTAAATACACTGGCGGATAAAACTGATACTAAATCTGATCATAAAATTCATGTAACGGAATCTCTTCACCTAAATTGAATTATAATAATCATGTGACTAAATGAGACCTGGAATGTTATTCTTGTATGGTTATTTACAGACCAATACACTTAAAACTGGTTATTGATGCTTATTTAGCACGATTTTCAGACTACGAGTTGCATTGCTGTGATAACTTGAAGACACAGGCCAGGGCAATAATGCAACGTGAGACTTGGTTTTTACTACCCAGTTGCCGACTTAATTTCACCCACACAAAGATGTCGATTGGACACAAAAAGTGTTTTAATTGCGTAGGCAGGCACATAAATAGTGTGAAAAGCAGGAGTGACATTGATTTATGTACGTATTATATCTTGTAACATGTGAGTATTACAACAATATATTTTTGTTATTGTGCAGTTGTGCATAGTATTGATACTATATGCGTAGACGCTTAAAGTCTACAGTTATAACGTCAGATAGGAATAGCTAGAGGTGTTAGAAAGTGTTGTTATTTTTTGAAGATTTGTTGATTTAAAATTCAAAAGGTGGTGTTTTGTGTTTTTATTAGTTTTTCGGGGGATGACATGTTAAAATTTGGAAAGCGATAAGGTTTGTACAATAAGTGCATTTAAAAATATAAACAATTAATAAAACAAAGTAAAAAACAAAACAGCAGGGTAAAACGTTAAACATGGCTATGGAAGAATGAGATAATACTTATATGGAAGTCACATTTTTATTTTACATTCACCATCTCGAAACACATTTCAGTGAATACCTTTTTCAGTTTTATCCAAATACTGCGGTGAAATCACTGGAAGTAGATCATGGTTAAAGTCTCAGCATTTGCAGCTGTCAATTTTCGCCTCCTATCACTTACTATGAGACTGTATTTCGAAAATGACCTTTCAGAATCCACATTTGAACAAGGATACCACACACACTTTAATGCAGCTGTTGCATAGTCACGGTGAGCAGGCCTTAATCCCATGAGGATCTCTGGAACATTCACATTATCTTCATGACGCAGTTGGTTCTTGATTGCAGTCAGGTAAATGCTGTGAGCCTCTAAAAACTGTTGAGACTCCATCTTCGTAGGAAATGGGGCATTCTTCTTAAATTGGAGCAGTTCTGTGGGAGATACGTTCTTAGGTGCATGCCGAGGATCAAACAATGACCCGATGGCTTCTACAGTCTTCCTGGCTGGATCCGTGGTCCTTAAAGTCCTGACTTTCACTAGAGCTGACTGGGCAACACACGTAAGCTTGGACTTAACCTTTATCTGCATCTTTTGAGGAAGCTGTTCCAAGTTCTGGAGGATCGTATGATTGAACATTCCACCATCGCCTAATAGCTTGAGCTTTACCTCAAGGCCATCAAGCTTCCCAGCCAGTAAGTGAATTGTTGGGTACTTAGATCCCTCCAAGAAATTAAGCAAGTCCATAAGAGAGGCACCAACAACAGAAACATACAATGCTTGTAATTGTATAAATTGTATTGTTGAAGTCGATGCTTGTTGGAAAAATTTGACCCCAGAATTTGAATCTTCCAATGTTTTGAAAAATTCTACCAGATCTTCCACATGCGTGGCCATATACATTGCAGCCTTAAACCATGAATTCCATCTTGTACAAACAGGCATTGGGAAAGCTAGAATTTCATTCTCTTTTTCTGTGTTTTCATATTTCTCCCTTAGAAATGCAACGTAATTGCTTTTTCTTTTTCGCGTATTTAAAAAGGCATTCTTTGTCTTTACTATAGACATGTTCAATTCGTCCAGCTCGTTTTCAAATACGCAGCCGATAAGATTGACTTTATGAGCCCAGCACTGGACATGACTTAATTCTTCAATCAATCCTTGAAGAGTAGTTACACATTTTGTCATGTAGCGTGCTGAGTCCGTAACTACTGCCACTACACGCTCCCGTTCAATTTCATAGGAATTCAAGGTGTCTAATATCGCATTGGAGCAATTTACGCTATTGGCAGAATCTAGAACAACAGAGGCAGCCAGATGGGTGTTCATTTCAATTGATGGTACTAATGGACGAAAAAGAATGTTGAAAACACACCTACCATTCTTGTCAGTTGTTTCGTCACATAGCAGAAACACGTCTTTGTTTTTTATATCTTCCCTAATTTCTTCCCTCCTTCTTTCGCCAATCATGGGGATGTATTTCTGACGAATCTGATTTGCTGATGGTAAATCTCCACTTCCGCGAACGTACTTATTAAACCAAGTGCGGATAGCAGGATTGTCTAGTTTCTCTACTGGTATATTAGCTTTCACAAACGCAGTAGTAGTGTCCAAAATAAACTCTTCTTTCATATCCTTCACACGACTAGCATTTGATAATGTTTCTTTCAAGGTGGCCACTCTAGGAACACTAACTTCAAGACGCGAATTTTCTGGGCGTTTTGAATGCTTCTCCGATTTGCAATGTTTGTCTAATGCATCTTTCCTGCGATAATCTAACCGACAATCACAATATTTGCACATAAGAATGCCACAAGAAATTATAAATCCTTCATTCTTATATTCTTTAAGTCTGTCTGTGGCAGAAACAGCTACCTTCGGCATTTTTAAACTCAACTGAGCGATGCCCAGTAACAAACACTGTTATCACACGGTTGACTGTAGTCACACGCCAGTATAAATTTGTAACCACACGCAAAATTTATTTCTGAATTCGTGTCATAATATTTAAATTACGTCGCGTCTCATCTTCCTGTACTGCTAAGTTCGGAACTAATACGACGAACACGTGGTCGCCAACTGATTCACGCAAGTAACACACTAGCTTCGATGATAACGCACAATTTGCGCACTTTTTATTAAATTATATAGAATTCTCTACTATAATTTACACTCGCTACCGATGTAACAGGAGGCAAACGTAGTTTACATTATGAACAACTATCACATAACCTTTTGGAGGTAGTCGGCCAAACTATTCACGCCGCGATATAACAGCTGTTTACCACAGCGCTAAAATCCAACGAGTAACGAGAATTTCGACAGTATATCGTAATATGACGTATATCGTAGTTTTACCCCTCGCGAAACTATACAATCGATCATTCTCTCGAATTGAACACCAACCAAATTCGATTATCGGCTTGTGGACAAAAATGTTCGGATTGGTGTGGGGAAAAAATATGAAAATTTGTTTTTATTTCGCAGATTGCGGTATTTGTGGTGTTATTCAAAAAATTCGCGTTATTTCGCGATTTAATTTCACTCCTGGGCGGCACGAAACATGTAAATACGTGAAAATAAAACATCCTAACCTCTAAATATGACTTTTCGTTTTATCGCGAATTAACAAAAACTAACACCTCTAGGAATAGCTAATGAATTAACGTAAAATTAATTGTCAGAAGTGTTACCTTCATAACTTAGATATTTGTATTGCTGACATTAAATGTAAATAACATATTTTTCGACTGTCGACGTTTAGATTTGATTGCTTTGCAGTAAATTCAGGGCGTGATTATTATTATTATTATTATTATTATTATTATTATTATTATTATTATTATTATTATTATTATTATTCACTCATTATTGTACAGCGTAGGGAATTAATTACGTGTCACATTCTTAGCTTGCTTGCTATTAATTACTTTGTGAACAGAACTTCGAGAGGAATTCAGTTCAGGGATTTGATTGCACTTTTTATTAGATCAGTGGACTAGCCGAATTTTACTCCTCCAAAGAAGGCTAGGGATTTGTAATTTTAAAATAAATTTTAGTGAAATTTTACTTAAGCCTGGACTATTCGTTGTAAGATTTGCTGTTTTGGAGGCTTGTACCTTGGGCTGGTTTCATAACCAACTACCTCTCTTACACCCGATACTACCCGATATTAATTTTTCCAGGGTGTGGCTGGTCTGACAACACATCCTATCCAGTCCTATCCTGGGTTCGATGGATACGGGTTTCGAGAGGGCTTTCTACGGTCGATGGTCCCCTGATATTCGTGTCTAGCGGGCACAATACATATTATCATTTCCACCTTGATGTGTTGTTTTCAATTGATAGTTTATTAAACTACGAGTAATATGTAGGCATTAGTTCTAGTTTACTACCTCATTTGTATTCATTCAGTGTGTTTAAGATATTTCAGCGTAATCATGTAACCAAATTTGGAGGATTTTCATGTCTTTAGCTACGGGCTCTGACTCACTCTTCGAATTTGTCCTTGGTGAAATAGATGGCAACACATCTGACATTGGCCTCTCCAATGAAGAAGGTGATTCTTCTTTTACAATTCAGGATAAGGAAGGAGAACGTAGTGATAGTGATAGTCATAAAACTGACGATGTCCCAGATCTTACTGCTCCCGATCCAATAACTACCGGAACTCGAGACAGTGTGGGCGGGAGAAGACCATTCTGGAAGAAAACTTTTGATTTTTCCTTACCCCCAGCTCCTGAACATGACGAAATGCCTCCCAAAGCTGTTAACTTGCCACCACATTAATATGTAAGTACATCTATTCCAAGTGAGGTGTTTGAAGACCTCTGCATGTATGCAAACCAAATGTATCTAAACGACATTGGGAAGGCCTTGAATTGCTCAGTGAAAGAAATGCATACACTCATAGGCAACCGGTAATGATGTCATACGTTACATTACCAAGAGTTCGCATGTTTTGGGCTCAAAAGACACGCGTAGCTGACATTGCTGATAACATGTCAAGAATTAAATATTTCATTCTGAGGGAAAACATCAAAATTAGGGATTGATGAAAAGAATACAAGTTTCTGGAAAATTGAGCCTATTATTGAGTCAGTCAGGGGACCGACAGTAGTGGCTACGCTGGCTAAACCGCAGCATTAGATCATGGAGCCAAGCTCTCTGCTGGCTCGGTAGACGCGTGGGTTCGAGCCCCACCGTCGGCCGTCCTTGAAATGGTTTTCCGTGGTTTCCCTTTTTCAATACCAGGCAAATGCTGGGACGGTACCTTCTGACAGTCCACGGCCGCTTCCTTCCACATCCTTGCCCAGTTTCATTCATCATCATTCATTTCATCTCTCATTAACTCCTCTCATGAGATTGGCGTCAGGAAGGGCATCCGGCCGTGAAAACCATCGCCACAAAGCCTTCCATCGCATCTCATCCCCGACCCCGTTGGAAAACGGGAATAATAAGGGGTAGACATACATACATTGAGTCAGTCAGGAATGGGTGCCATCTAAATCTGAGACTACAAGATATTGCTATAGATGAAAAAATTATTCCCTTTTCGGGGCATTCATCAGCACGACAGTTCATCAAAGGCAAACCTAATCCTTGTGGTATGAAAATGTTTGCTGCAACAGCTTCAGATGGACTGCCATTGGATTTAATTTTTTGTCAAGATACGGGAGATATGATTGCATCAGATGAGAGTGCGAATGATCTTGATATTGGTGAAGAAAGTTGTTTTTAGACTCCCAGAAACTCTCCCTCCTGGGGTCACCATACATATGGATAGATATTTCACATATGTGCACCTATTGGATAAATTACACCCTACGCTACAGGTTCAAGGAACAGGAACAATCCAGAAATGAATACATTCAACCTGTCACTTGAAGAGGGACAGTGTAATGAAATGAGAGAGATCCATTGATCAAGCAGTTAGAAAATATGGTCAAATTGCAATATTGAAGTGGTTCGATAATCAACCTGTCACTTTAATATTCAAACAAAGTGGGTTAAGAACCAACCGATGAGTGTTGTTGCTGATCAAAATAAGATGGCGAGTACACTTCAGTGAAGAGGCTAAAACTTGTCCAATCATACAAGAAAATGGTTGGTGTAGATTCCCTGGATCTAGTAACCTGCATGTATCGAAAGATTGCGCGTACAAATAAATGAACTAGGGCAATCAAGCAACTGTTTGATTTCACTATTGCTGCTGGTTGGAATGAATATCGTCGTGATCAGGCAAGCCTTGAAACGCCAGACAAAGACATCCTTCTCTACATGGACGTCCGAGCTAAGTACGAGGAACATCTGATTCATTCTGAATAACCTATTAATCAGTCTTGTGATGAACAAGAGGATAAATCTGAAGAACCACCACCAAAGCATTCCAAAACTACTGTTCCTCATGACCCAGATAATTCGAGAAGAAAATGTATCACATATGCCTGGGTTTTTAAAGCCTGTGACAAAACACAGATACCGACAGCCTGGTTGTATTGCGAACAGGCCAGAGCCCGTTGCAGAACTTCCAAAGTGTTGCTTTGCCCTTACGATTCAGGTAACTGCTTCATGTTGTAGCACGATTTATGAAATGATTGACTAATGCTCCATTTGATTGTGTAAACCAAACGTGAACTGTGGCTATTGTGATAACATTAACAGTGATTTCTAAATATGTCCATAGTTGTCGGGGGAAGATTGTATTCTGCCCAATGTTCAATATTTCTTGATTAATTGTTGCTTTTTAATGTATTGCATTTTTACATACCTAGTTTTGAAGCTCCTTTTGATGTTTTGACCTTTTTTATGCCACTTTTTAATACACTACCAATTTCAGAGTGTTGCTCTTTGTATCGTATCCTGAAGTGAACAAAATTTTGATTAGTGACGGTATGAGTTGATTTATTTTGAAATATGAAGTACCGTATTAAAATCATAAAGAATGATGTTAAACTCAATAGGATTGTTGTAGTAACTGTTTTATCTCTTTATATTGCATATATTATATAGACAGTTAGTAGTTGTTATGGTTGAATGATAACACTATGTGGGTTCAGTTTGTACGTACCCAGACTCAACCTCTCCTGTAAGTGACACGCCATACTGTGCCCAACTCTAGGAATGGGTATTCCAAGATTCAGACACCTAGATATCAAGGGAAAGGCTACAGCCGCTTTTGAAAGTTGAGATATTTGAATATCGCGCTACATTGCTTCTCGAAGCAATTGGAAAGAATATACCGCTAAGAGAATGTCAAGTGACGTAGCGAGTAATAGCAGAGGTCGAGGCTATTTATTGATTAAATAGTTAGCCATGGAGTAGGGACTTGAGACTTGGATCAGATTACTGGCACGGCCAAATGAAAGAGAATGCACTTAGTATCAAGTAAATCAGACCAGGGATACCAGAGATATGAGGATTTCTAGATTTTAGCGTGATGACGCGTGACCCTGACAGTTTTGAATAAAAACCGGCCGGCACAGGCATCAATAGCTCACTTCGACACAAGCACTTGCCTAGCAAGGTGCCACTACGCTGAGCCAAGGCACATGGTTGCCGGATCTACGCAGAAATTATTTTCAAAGTTGTGATAGTCACAAAAGTGCTGCGCTACGAGTGAAACTTAGTAAGTTTCCGGCAAGGAGAATCACTGAGGTGATTGATATTTTCTACAGACTCTGGTGAAATATTTTTATTTTCACATGGACATATGCTAGACTTTGTCTAGAATTAGTACTTTGTCACAGTCCAGTAATAATCTAATACTTGGATATTTTAAGTCCATTTTAGTCAGTTTTATATTTGTAACTTAATAACCACTTCGATCTATCAGTACATTGAAGACCAGTCTATCACGGTGGTGTTCATTAGCCAACGCAGGGAAACTACATGTTGCTTCGCGCATGGTAGATGGTGTGAAGCCATGCTCAGGGAACGATCTTCAGAACAGCCGTTGATTGGTTAGACTGTCAGTGTTTTCTTGTACTGAAAAGATTACCGTGAGTTATGTTACAACTGACAAATTTGAAAATAGATCATTTAGATCTGACCCCATTTAAACAAACTGTTATGGAGTTAACAGAAACCAATATTGAAATGGATCAACAGTTACTTCAAACGTCAAGAGATATTACCACTATGTCCTGTTAGACGGATTGTGGGTATATAATGGCGGCCGATACAAGGATTATACGTGCTTGTCCGATAGGGCATGTCTATGGATAAATCTGGTACAAACCAGGTTCGCTACGCTTCAAGACCATCAAGAAATGTAAGCTACATTTTGACTTTATATTATGCCTAGCTAATTGGAACAAACTATTTTTCGGCAGATGACCAACACATTTTTTTTCTTCGTATTTAAATCTTGCAATGATTTACGCAAGACATATTAGAGTTATTCTGAGTATTTTCAGCACTCAGAACAGTTTAGGATCGATGACCGAGCATATCGAGCATTTATTTGAATATTTCATATTTTTGGGAAATCACGGTAATCAGCCGATGTAACTGTAAAAGTTAATAATTATTTTTGTTGAGGAATGGATATTTTTTCCATATTCGAAGGTTCGAACATGTGGATTCTCACATAATGAGATGATAATTAAATATATTTAAAATAATATAACTAATAATAATAATAATAATCCACTAATAATAATAATGATAATTTTCATAATTTTTCTAAATAATTCTTGGATATTATATTTTCTAATAATCATATGTATTGAGAGAGAGCCTATGAAGTAGTTTAATCATTTCTAGTTTGGAACAGGAGATTTTCCGAAGGAGAGTGGTTAGCGCAAGCCCGCATTCAACCAACATTTCAGTTCTGGTTGAACAGTTGATATTTGCAATGAGCAAAGTATATTTTTCAGATAACACGGAGAGGCATGAAACGGGAAGCAAATGATATTTGTATCAAATAGGATATTTTTGTATTTACATAAAATCATGACGTAAATACACTCGAAAGTGAAATAAAGATTTTCATAAGTATGGTAAATTCACGGGTTGAACTGAATGGTAAAATAAAATAAACTTGTCAGTTTATTAATCTTCCAGTGTTGATAACAAGCAGAGGCTTGATTTATTGTATACATTTTGGGAAGAAAATTTATGTGTGTGGAGTAGTTGAAATACCATTCCCAGGTGCGCATGTTTAAGTCGCAGGAATGAGGAGGTTTTTTCGAGCATCAATCAAATAGCAGG
Source organism: Meconema thalassinum (assembly GCA_946902985.2). NCBI lineage: Eukaryota > Metazoa > Arthropoda > Insecta > Orthoptera > Tettigoniidae > Meconema > Meconema thalassinum. The sequence continues at coordinate 1,270,734,069 of OX336389.2, read as the reverse complement.
TTCGATGGCTCAGGTTTATAGGAGTATTGGAACTACACATTTCGTCGTATGAATAACCCGAAGGTTATTTCTTAGAAACCATCAGTTCTTATTTCAACCTTGTTTACGAATTCCATTTAGACTTTGATTTTGCTAGAACCCGGATTTGTCATGGTAGTAGTTTATTCTTCTTCAGAGGAAGACCTTTGCCGTTGTTGTTGTTGAAATATTGTGTTCTTACACAAATAATAGAATGGGCCACTGCCAATTAAAAATAATTCTATAACCACGAATAATTTGAAGGATGTTTTCAATCCTAGTGCCATGAACTAAATGAATTTATTATGAAGCTACAATTCTTATTTCCGCATTCTGTCGAAGAATTGCAAGTTGTGAAAGTTGCTAAAATGGCCATGAATATAAATATTTTTCTTAATAATGTTCCCAAGTGGAAAATCAAATAGTTGAATGGTCCAACAATTTATTGATCAAGTTGATGATTCAGAAATCATGTATTTTGTTAGGAACTTGAAGTTCATAATCGAGTCACTTCTCGAAACGTTTAATGTCGGAAGAACAATTAATTTTTGTTGTGCTTCGCACAAGTTCTTCGATGCTATGCTCAAGGTCAAATAATTTTCAGATTATGTTATTAATATGTGTAAATAATTTGTGTTGATTCAGAAATAATAATATTTTTTGGCAATATATTTTTGAAACTGGAAAAATAAGTGAAAGTTAAAAATTCTATGAACATTTATTCTACGAGTGTTAATATTATGTAAAAATTCAAACAGTGAACTACGATATTTCCAGTAAAGACAATTAAATTTGAACTGGATTTAATCACAAATAAATGAATATAATTTTGGAACACAGTCTACAGGACTAATAATCAGACTTGTGTTTCCAAAGCTAATTGTCAAATGTGTTTGGAAAACTTCTGTACATTGTGTAAATAGGATGTGGGTCGCCACACGTGAATGATGCTGCTTTGAGCATTTTTGCAGTCAATTTTAAATTCAAAATAAAATGAGATAATTTTACATGATGTGTTATGCCCAGTTGAATCTCCTTCTATCCTTATTGTTGCATTGAGCCAAAAATCAGTAAAGCATTTTTTTCATTTGATGTCGTTTTTGCGATTTGCTTTAACCCATCTGGCGCTCCGGGATATTTTAACTCTCGTGCTGACTGATTATTGGTAAAATGCATATGTGGTCGTGCGGACTCTGGTCTAAACGGGCACAATACTGCATTCATTATACTCGTGAATATTTTTTTAAACATTTCCCCTTCCTATTCTAGACCCTCCATAGTATCAAATTCCCAAGAAACCAGTAACAATATACAAACAAGATGTTCAGTAAAGAAAATATAGCCTACTTTCTCCTAAATGCATGGGTATAGTTATAACTCTTTGTATAATTGAATGCTGGTTGTAGTTGCTTGTTGAAAAACGACGTGCGATACGTATATTATACGTTGATTGATTGAATCCTCACCTGAATTATATATACACACACTTATACAGCCATCACAATAACACAGGTTACCGGACTAAAATTTCAAAACTCACCCAAGTACACGGGGCTAAATGACCATGATGTCCAAGCATCTCAAATGAAACAACAACAACAACAGCTTCCTCCCCAAATCCTTCCTCATATAAAAATACGCAAACTAGTAATCCTACAAACATCACAGTGACACAGGTTATCAGACAACTTGTACACACACCAAAGTAAACGGGACTACAAGACCATGATGCCGCAAAATCCCTAAAGAATCAACAAGAATAACAACAACAACAACAATGGACTCTACCGCGGATAATGGTCAACAAATAACAATCGCTGTGTTCGAGTGTTGAAATATGTGGTGTTATAAGTATATATGTAATATTTTCGATTGCAAATACACACTATAAATGCTTAACATTATAACGTGTGAGTAGTTATAAATCAATAACTACCACAAAAAACGAAGTAAAAAATTGAACCTGCAGGTATTTAAACCACAAACCTCTAGACTATGAGCCCAGATCGCTACCATTACTCTACGGATGCGCTGCGTTCATGCTTGGTAAACAACTCGTTTAGTATAACTGCAGAATACCATATTTTGTGTTGAAATCAACGATTTCATTAGCGTTTTCTGGCGGTTCTATAAACCATTTCATACTAAATATGTATTATTTTGTTCAGTACATTCCAAAAAGGATATAAACTTACGTACTTACGGAAATATATGGATTTTCGAGTAAAAATTGCGGCCATTTTGTCAACGGGATGGCACGGACCCACAACGATATGGCACGGGCAACCTGACCTGTTAGTCACTTCTACGGTTACATATTCTATTATAGTGTATTATGCTAATATCCTACCGGTCACCTCCTTGAGGACAGTTTAAACCTCCCTATGTACTGTACGATCAGCTGAATTGTTAAGGCCAGGCCTTGTTGAATCGTCAGTTACGGTTATGCTATAATACTTGTTTGATTCATACAGCCGCCATCTTGAAACTATTAGGCTGATGACCTTGTAGATTGGACAGAAGACGCTTCCCACATTAAGGTATATTGTTGCAAAAGTTGGTAGAGATCGGATTATTAGGTAAGTTGTAATTTGATTTAAGCTTTGAACATTTGGGTTGCCGCCATTACGTTTCCGTCAAGATGGCGGTCATATAAAACATGACACTGAGGTGCCCTTTGATAGTGCTACCTCTGTACCAAATTTCGTTCAATTCGGTTTCACCGTGTTTGAATTGATAGGTGGCACAGTCATGCAGAGTACACACACATACATACACACATACACACATACACACTCCCAGACACACAGACAGACACACAATTTTTTGGCGCTGTGTTGATCTCACAAGTCTATGTTCATTTTTTGCAAAAATCGTAAGTAGGCTTAAAATTGTTCTGAGTCTAAGGAGGATTTTGGATTTCAAAACTTGGTGAAAAGGTAGTATTAGACTACGGTACTGTATATGAACGTTTTGCTCCGATGAAGGTTAGTGTGCCTCAACTGAATTAATTAACTATGGTGGCCATACACACTAACGATATCGATAAGCAAAGACATAATTGAGCACATTTCGGAAATTCCATCACTATCAAAATATTACACTTCCTCTCAACTCCATATTGAATATATAAAAAGGTGAGATGGATTACTAACCGTCAAACAAACTTTGAATTTTAAAGAATGACAAACATAAAGCCCTACTGTATATAATAACATTCCTTATACTAAAAGCACACTTTTGAATGCATTTTATATACTCACCATGACGGCATTGAGATTGAATAATCAGGATGTACCGATAATCGAGCAATTTCCACGAAATTTGGTAACAGACGATTCCTGTATGACACCCCCTAGTTGTAAGAATCACATGGACATTCTAGTGAATCATACGCTGGACCACCATCTTTGAAATATAAACTAGTCTTTTCTTCATATATCAAGTCAGGAATTTCTCAAGCACGACTCTTTTCCTTTTAACCAAATTGCCCGTGTCAAGTTGAATTTTTGTACCGTCTCGGAAGAAAATTATTTGCTTCCTCCAGTATTTCTCACTCCTGAGGAATAATGTTTTGTAATAACTCTCTCTTTAACCTTGCCTATGAACTGAAAGGAACTGGCATACTAGATTCTTGTTGTTGTATACAACGCTCGAAGTTTGTTTAGATATTTTTTTCTAAGTTCATGGATGGGCATTTTGTGGTTAGGACGAACTGTATACCCATTGCTAGTTACTTGACAGGAAAGACATGAGCAGGTTCAGTAGGAAATGGTCGGTTATATCAAAATCAATATCAGAATATTTTTACTCAACCGTTTCCATTCGCTAGCCGACCATAGACACTATACCTTCGCAATATGTCCTCACCGTCGTTGAAGTATATTTATTTAGTTATCTATGTATTCGTGTATTTATGTATGTATTTATTTATGTATTTACTTATTTTATTTATTTATTTATTTATATTTTTTTTATTCGAAAGGAATGGCCTTGCAAGGTTTCAAGTTGTGTGCAGCACTCGACGGATGTTTACATAGAAAACTGTACGAATTATTAAGAAAATGCCGAATCCGTTTTATTGCTGTAGATAATTGAATTTTAATCCCATATGGTGGGCTCCATTTCATGATAGGATTACCCGCTCACTCATTATGTTGGTCTTTGGGAAATAAAGCATTCGCAAGTTTACGGTAAACAATTATTTCCTGTAAATCCGTTGGAAATATGAAAGAAATACTTATTACCGTTATTGCAGAAAATTGACTTTAAGTCCACATGATGTAATTCAATCTGTGATAGTGCTAACCATTCACACATTATTTCGGTTATTATAAATTATACACACGCAACATTTCAGCTTGATTGGTTAAGTACTTTTTGCATAAGAGATTTTGCCAAGCAATATTTCAAGTTACAGTATGCCCAGCGCTTTAGGACGGAAGTACATAACACCATCATAATTGAAGAAATTCAGTATGAAGTTTATTACTGCAGAAAACTGAATCTTAAGTAAATTAATGCTTGACTGCATTTCATGATAGGATTGACCGTATACTCACTATGTTAGCTTCTAACAAACAAAATATTCACAAGTTTATGGAAACCTGCTGCCTGGAAGTCCATTATTAGAGCTATGAAAAAATGCGTGGGACTTTTCTTACCTATAGAAAATTTAATTTTTAATTCATTGGTGGAATTTATTTTGTGACTGAATTAATCATTAACGCATTGTTTATGTTTTGAATAGGTAAGGCGTGAGTAAGTTCAGTACGATTATGCAAATAGATAGCCATCATTTTGAAACAGTTGACTATATTAGACATATGTGATAGCCAACTACAAAACATATATCCATTCATAATGTGAGCTCAATCGATTTAGTATTTTTTGAATGAAAGATACGCAGACAGACAGACAAACAGATTTGTATATTAGTAAGATAAGATCCAAATCAATACCACAGAAATTGTAAAAGCTTCAACGATGGAAAGATTGGGAGAATATTCCGTACAAAAATATTTACTGTGCTAGGTTCAGTAATGTAGGCCTATCAGATATATCAATATGCACGACAGCCCTCTCGTATATGTTAAGTATTAAAAACAGGAACTCAAAAGGAACCAAAACTTAGCAAGAAGTTGACCATTGTCATGTAAAGGGATCAAATTAATCAGCTTGAAGAGTGAAGAGGCTAGAAACATTAAAATTGAAGACTCAAAGGCAGAGTAATTTTCACGGAATTTAGAAAGTAAGGAGGAACAAATAAGGGAGATGACTCTTGTATGCATCAACACTGTTGTAGGCGTATTGAAAAAAACAGGTAGCAGCCATCTTTAATTTATAACATATTTTGATCGAATACTACTGGGTGAGTTAGCCGTAGTCGTTACGGTGTGGCTGAAGGAAATCGCTCACATCCGGGATGCGAGAAGGTTCGAATCCCACCGCCGGCAACCTTGAAGATGGTCTTCTGTGGTTCCCATCTGCCTTCCAGGCAAATGCCGGGGTTGGTCCTTAACTATAGGCCACAGCAGGTACCTTCCAATTCCTCGTCCTTACATTCACACTTTCCTCCACAGACAACTCCCCACACGTGGCGGTACTTGTAGTTCACCCCATGGGTGTCCGCATAGAAGCAGCTACAAACTCTGGCGACCCGAACATGTCCTCGGACTCTCCCGGCACTAAGAGCCATACGCTAAAAAAAATCGAATACTTACGAAATCCAAGTAGCCAATTGACAAGGTTCGTATAAGGGACTTGGTAAAAGAAAACGATCCTGTACCAACATAAATAATAAGTATTGCGCTACCCAGCTTGATGATCGTATATAATGCAGAAAATTTTACTTCCAATTAAGCTGAATGTTGCTCCACAATATGAACAAATGGTATAATTGTGATCACGAATTTCAAAGGCAAGAGGCTATGCGATCATTACGGGACATGTTGATCTCATTCATGCACAGTATAGCCAGGTGTTATTGAAGTAAGGTATTGTAACGTAACGAACACTGATTATATTACAATATGTAGAGATGGTGGGATCAAGATGAAAGAATGACAGCGAATAAAATACCTCACATTACGGATTACTGATTAGACCTATATTACTATATTGTTATAATGTTACTGTAAGGTTTAAAACTGAACTTTGTTGTACAGTTGATTAATCACTACGTCATTTTCCAATTGTTACTGGATCGAGCCAAGGCACAGAGAAAAATGCCACTAGATTGGATGCAATTGAAATAAACCTCCAGGAAAATAGTATCGAACCCCAAAGTCTGTACATCCCCATCATTTAAAGTTAGGTTGAACATGTATAATTATCATTATTCTTATTTTTATAACAAAAATAATAATTATTATTTGTATTATTATTATCATTACAATATCGCATGCAGTAGCCTACTGCATAAAGCGACACGCGCTGTGGGGATTCCATTCCATTCTACTATTCTGATTACTGTAAGGGGCCGATAACCTCGATGTTAGGCCCCTTAAAACAACAATTATCATCATCATCATGATTACTGTATCCTATAAGTGTAAAGATGTGTGAACTTTGTCATTGAACTTAATTTGTGGCTGTTCTTTCAAGATGTTGAATGACAACTACACATTTCTAATTGAGATTTTGAGACCAGCGGATGAGGTCTCATGTGGTTACGTGGAATGAAAAAGATAAGCTCTTGCTTCCTCAATCCTATGTCTCCCAAACGGACGTGGGGTATTATTTTCCAATGACAGATGATGCACAATGGTATCAACGTCCTGTCTGGTTGAGCTATCCACTATTTGAATATAAATACAGAATTAATGTACCGGTATATTTTTTTCATTTGCAAGCTTCCGTGCTGGACAGTTCACCACAACATTTATCATCTTAGAAAAATTCCAAACAATGGAGACTCCTGCATACAACACCATTGTTAGGAATAAAATAACGCATTATTTCATTTAATGCAGCTGCAGCTTCGTATTTAAAGATTACTAAGATTTTTATTTCAATTACGGTTTCTTTAATCATAAAGTTCAGTACGGAACTTACGGACTGGGCCGAACTGCATTTAGAACCATGAAATATAAGGTGCGTTCAAAAAGTAACGAGCCGGAGGCATAATTACAAAAACCAGTACCTGTATGTTAGAAGTATTGGCCCTTGCTGTTGAGGCACTTGTCCCACTGTGACACGAGGCGGTGAATGGATGTCTCATAAATTTCCCTGGGCTGCGATGAGAACCAGTTCCGTACGTACAGCTCGATGTCGACGACCGAGGTGAATCGTTGGCCCCGCAGAGCCCTTTTCAGGGGACCAAACATGACCTAATCACAGGGAGAGAGGTCTGGACTGTATGGAGTGTGGCCGAGATCCTCCCATTTGAATTTCTGCAGGAGTGCCGCGACTGGACGTTGTCATCGGTAATGTAGGGGGGTGCCCCAGACCAGGCATCATCGGATAACGCCACCCGTCCTTCCCTGAAGCGCTTGTGCCACGCCTTGACCCTTGCAAGGGACATGCAGTGTTCACTCTACACCTGTGACATTCGGCAATGAATATCCGTTCCCCCTACTCCTTCCGCTGTCGGAAACCGAACAACACTTCTTTGCTCTTCAGTTGACGCCTCCATGTCACTGTTTGCAAAGTGACTGGCAGCGTTGGACGATTGATGCATGCTGCTGCTCGCTTTGTATCGTCACGTGACGTGCATGCGTGCCCTCTAGCGACGGGCTGTGACCTTCCACGCTCTGGCCAAAACCACACATCGTTACACACGCCACGATTAGCCTATGTCGTCACCGGTTTGCGCATTCCAGCCTCTGGCTCGTTACTTTTTGAACGCACCTTATACATCAATTTTTATCTTCAACGAAGAAGTGTTTCAACTTTCTAGTACATGAAGTAATTTAGAATGTTATTCGTGTTATGTATTTTGGATATTGACACTCAGAATACTTAAATATTGTCGAAGGGATATTGCTATCTTTAAAACTAAAATATTATCTCAACAACAGGTTATTGAAGATGTTGAATAAGACCATAAACCACATCGCATACAGTACATCTCTGATCCAACTTATTTCATACCATGTGACCTTAAAATTATTAGTGTGTTCAATTCAACAACACTCGTAGTTGTAAGTTTAGGAGTCCAAGTTAACTCGAAATATTTTAACAATACTCACAGACATGGAGGCATTATTCAACGATAATTGAGAATACCGTAAAAATTTGTTCCGAGCATACAATACAATATTCAACAATCAGTTTCAACTTCCTGCAGTATTAAAACGCACATTTGTTCTCAAAAAGTAATACATAAAATCTTGGTTAATATAGAGTTTTTTTTGGATTAGAGACCAATCAACATAGTCACAAGGGAAGTGTTCGAGCTACTGCACTCATGAGTGGGATAGTTGTAGTATTGTACGTTACTAGGCCAAACTAATATTCAAGGCTATATAACATGAAACATGAGAACGTCCGGCCCGTGCATTGAGCGCAGCGCACAAAGAGCATTAGGATATGTGCACATTCTCTTGGCTGTACTGTAATTGTATTACGTAAACAAGCTTGATGTATGTTTTCTTGCATGTGTCTGCAGAATAATTCACAGGCCAATTCTACCTCACTGGCTATAATCATAGACTTTATTTTCTCACACTCTGCAAAACAACTTTGAAAGCACCAAACAATTTTCTATGGATTGATGGTTATAGTGTCTTAACCATCAAATTCAGTTTCCTCAATATATTGCTACAGATTTAAACTTATAATACACTTGTACTTATTAGAAGCTCTGCGATCTAAAATACCTAACATTCTACGTAATTACGCGGAGGGTATACTTCAGGCTGTTCCAAATCCACGAGTTTGAATATGAGTACACGCGAGTACTCAGCAGTAATGCTCGGAGCACGGTTGGAGAGGGACTAGGGGTGATAGCCAATGCGCCACTGGACGAAGGTCATAGCACAAGTCCATGCGCTTCATGCCAGTCTTGATGTATCCACCGCGAAGTGACGGCAGCCCCCCACATCAGAGCTGTATTGCATGTTGCAGGCTTACTCACGTAAGGCGGCGAGTACTCCGCTGCTCACGGACGAGTTGCTCGGCTGGAACAGCCTGGTATACTTCATTGTCAACCGTGTGGAGTATTCGAGGAGCAGAACAGACCATCTCTATCCGACACCTTGTATACACTACTTCTTCAGATCCTCTTCTGGTGTCGCACTCACTGGCATACATCAAAACGTCTTCCACTTAATGCTATTAACTGACTTTGAATTTTAATTTGGGACGATACGATTTTCATTCCAGTAATTAGCATGTAGTGCCCTGATCACACCCTTGTGAGAGAAGTTTTACAATATTTCACGGCTAGTTAGTACTTCCTCTATCTCACACAGAAAGTAACGATCCTTGGAGAGTATTAAGTACCTGTGAATAGTATCTGATATTGTTCACATTCCTTGTCATAAGGAAATTTAAAGAGATTTTTGTGATGATCGATGGTAGGTATTAAGACTTAAATAACATTTAGCACATATACATTTAAGTCAATGGTATCAATTTAGAACCTTTTGAAGGACATCTTTGTACATTTATGGGCCCTGGGAGGCCGTAAATATAACATTTATTAAAGCCTTGTGAATGAAAGGACTGTTTACAGTACATCAGAAAATTTACTTCATATAATGGTTCATTTGTAGAAGTGATTATATAAAATAGTAAATTTCAGGACAGGAAACGCGTGATTAACAAACGTTAATGTACTTGTCAAAGCCTTCAATCAGGTTGTATAGTGTTCATTTAACTTTCTACTATTACAGATCACGTGGCGTAACCTATTATTAGATTGTATTACATGTAGTGTGTTCCTCAAGGAGCAATAAATCACATGTTCGTAGAATGGTCCTTAGTACAGGGCGCCAGGAAATGTTATCCGCAGTGGATACGTGCAGCTGCGAGAGGTTGCGTCATCAGTTTAGTTGGCAGTACAGTGTCCTTGATAGGGTGAAAGCCACATGTGAGGGCTGTGGGCTGTCGAAATCGTCAGTGCGTATAGTTAGTTATTAGAAGAGTGCAACAGTATGTTATGAATGGCAGTGGTGAGTATAAAGTCTACTGTTTGTTTGTTTGTTGGATACAAGCGACAGCCGTGCTGGCAACGTAACTGGTGACGTAATCTCTCGCAGCAGCTTGTACGCACTGCGAAGAACATTCCCTGGCGCCCTGTATTTGGCACGGTAGTGATTACAGTCGTTTCTCCTCTCCTAGGCCCATGGCTCAGTTTACATTGCTGTCA